>CM066924.1:15825435-17025435 GCA_033964015.1 Scolanthus callimorphus
TTATACAATTTACTAATTTATTGAATTTCTTGCAATGTTTACAATATTCAGACACCTAAATTTCAGGAAACAAAGCACTTTCTAGAAAGAGCAGCTCTGCCCTCGCGCACTTCACTATCTAAATATATACTTATACCATAGTTAATGGAGTGGAATGGTTAGGAAGCCCGGCAAACTTCAAAGGGTCAACACAATAGCGTGGGCTGGTTGTTGAGAGGGCTATCACGTGATATTGACCCTGCACAATCTTTTGTTTCATGTTAATCTAATATACGCATGTCTAGTTATACACTGAATCTTACTGTCTGGATTTTCGTATTTATGTACCGTGACCCTGCGCAGACAAAAGGATTCCTCTGAAAACGTGAAAAAAGAGATAGTACAATAACAAGGTGTCAGGTTTCATAACCATTCCCCTCTATAAACTATGCTTATACTTTTTGCACTCTAGTGCGTGCAGATCATTGTTAATAAGTGGTCTAGATTCTATAGAACAAGAGCGTCTATTCAATATGCCACTGCAACGTTTTGTGCTGACTTTGTTATTGACGCAACCGGTTATTACAGCGCATTGTTTAAAGAGCGCAATACTTCATCCAACTGAGGTATCGAACAATGAATATATAAGAAACGATGTGCCGACCAATACCATCGCAAAATGTTGAGTCAAATGTTGAACTGGCTTAGCCCTAGCCTTAGTATTGTCGCGCTTCTCTCTAGCTAGTCAGTACGTATCAACTGAAGTATCGAACAATGAATATGAAGAAACGATATGCCGACTAATACCACCGGCCAATGTACGTTTTATGGTGGCAAATCATTGTATCTTTAATGCTAATGATAGCAATCCAACAGCATAGTTAGGTTGCGATACAAGGAAATAGACAGTATAACAGCGAAGGCAAAAGCACGTAATGGGAACGGCATCATAAGGGAATATCATAACAGAGGTGGTAGCATATACTAAGGATACATATAACTGGACTTTCTACCTAAGTTTCGACGGGTTCTAAAAGCTTGTTCATGAAGAAACGTTGAACAAATGTTCGCAAAATGTTGAGTCAAATGTGAACTGGCTTAGCATTAGCCTTAGTATTGTCGCGCTTCTCTCTAGCTAGAGTACGTATCATGAAGTTTAATCGTGTAGTGAAAAGCACGCTCATCGGAGTATTGCTCGCATAAATTCCTGTGTGAACAGCCCGTGACGAAACTAGATCATCAGGAGCATGTTTCCCTCAAACGACATTTTTTTCTCGCCCGCGCCTCTGTTGTGAACGCAGCTGTTGTGAACGCAGCAGTACTTTAGCCAGAGAATACAGGAGCATGTTATACTGGTCCAGCAAAAACAGCAACGAATTAGCCAAAAAAGAGAAACAAAAATGGGCGCACGATCGATTGTGTTATAGAGGATCAGCAGTATCACTCATTTCAAAGTTCATTATTTCGCAAGTAAACGTTAGAAATATCGCTAGTTAAAAAGGATGGAAATACTTACGATCTTGAAAACGGTCAGAAGGTAATATTTTAACAACTTGTATGACAATAGCTCTGCGCGTCCACTTAGTTGTACATGTACTTTTGCAATGAGGTCGCACGTACAATGTTGATTTTACATAACAACTTTTCCTTTTGTGCTTGCTCACTGACACTGATGATCGCCCCTAATTAACAGGTGATGAATGCCTGAAGGAGTATGAAAGGCTAGGAGCATGCAAAGGTTCAACTGTGATGAAGCTGCTTCTAACCCGGTACGTCTATCTTGGCCATAGTTTATAGAGGAGAATGGTTTGGAAACCTGACACCCTTTTATTGTACTATGTCTTTGTTGACTTTTTCAGAGGAATCCATTGTTTCTGCAGGGTCACGGTACATAAGTACCAAATTTCAACCAGTAGCATTCAGTGTACAACCAGACATGCATATTAGATAAGGGTGAAACAAAAGATTGTGCAGGGTCAATATCACGTGATAGCCCCTTTCAACATCCAGCCCACGCTATTGTGTTGGTCCTTTGAAGTTTGCCGGGCTTCCTAACCATTCCACTCCATTAACTATATCTTGGCCAAGTGCGGTTCACAATTAACCTAATCCCCCAGGCTTTAACTCTGTGAAAACACCCCTTTAAGGTCTGCCACTAGCGCCACCGGTTTCGTTCGACTAAATCTCAACAGGACATCGAACACCTCTAATTGTTGACGCATTGTACCTTGCAAATAAAGTTGTTATATAAGACTTACTCCTTGCTCCTTACAGACGGAATCGCAAACCACCCTGAACTTGGTCGTTTGGCTCTCCTTCCGCACGACTAGGAAATGTGCCAGATGCCACGCAGGACCATATGTCTTGGCTCTCAACCATCCGGGCATATCCCTTTTGCCACGTAGCCTTCATCATCTCTCGCTCTTTCTCAGCTACAGGATGTCTGGATAGCTGTCTCTCCAACGAGACACCTCTCCAATCTCTTCTCTGCTGTTACAGTTTGAGTAGTTTTCTCGAGTGCAAATAGTTGTCTCTTATAAGTACGGAAGTACTTATAAGTACGGAAGTCTATTACGCCATAGTTGTTTTCCTTTTAGGGGTTATTTTAGCCCTTTTAGTACTTATTACGCGGCATTTTGACACGTCGCGGGCTGGGAAAAATGTTTCCTTCGACAGAACCGAATGAACCGGTCTACTATTTTTAATTCTGGCAAAAGGAACAGGTTAATTTTTACAGGCCTTACTCTTGGACCTTATCTCGCAGCTTCTATTTGCACAATTTCCTCACCTTATCTCGTCTTTCAGAGCCATCATTTTCCCCTTAATCTCGCCTTATCTCGCCATGGTATCTCGCCCTATATCGCCCTATCTCGCCTTATCTCGCCTTATCTCACCTTATCTCGCCTTATCTCGCATAAACTCGCGGCAAGTTAAGGTCCCATGCAGAGTACGCCTATTTACCAGCGACCAGAAAAGAGCAGCACTATTTTGCTCTACATGCTTAGAAACGAATAAATGCGTCATTAAAGCCGGCTTTTCACTAGTCAAATAAGTGGAGAAAGGAGACGGAGACGTAAGAACTTACGTTTGTGTGAAAATCGTCGTGACAGTTAGCGACGGTTAGCGACGATCAAAGTACTAATTCTCCCATAAAATGGTTCAAAAACCAAAGTTGAAAGCGTAATATCTCAAAGACGGATTCATTAGAAAAAGTCATTTTTGATATTTTGTTTTTTATCAGGCAAGGAGTCTGTATGCAAAAAATCAAGCTTATCTGAGCTAACCTGACCTTATTATTTGAAATTTAGTGGTCTAAGCAGGTCATTTCCGCTCTGTCAAAGTACAGCCAAAGTGAAGCAAATCATTAGATGCCTTGAGTTGCGAGGGACTTGAAGCCATGGTTAGACCTTCCACCTGGCAGACCTGGAAAAGTCGTGATTTCCTGGAAATTAAAAAAAAACCAGACAATCAGGCCAATGGAATCTATTCACGAGAATTCATAGTGATTCTGCACACCGCTAAACTGAACTTGAAGCTTGATAACGACGTCAATAATAACAAAAAAGGGATAAAATAAATTTCCTGGAAACAGCGAGGATTTCATAAATAAAACCAAACATAAATGTATACCGCAAATATCCAATATGATCATGAATGTTGAAATGTGGTTTACAGATTTGGAAATCAGTCTGATTCCTTAGATGCGGACTGCAATTTATACTCTTGTACAATGCAGTTTACAATCATGAATGGTTTTGTGATCAATTATTCTGTGGTTTTTAGTAAGTCTGACTGTGTGTAGTGTGATTGTGAGACGGGACCTCGGTTTATTGTCTCATCCGAAAGGAGTGAAACACAGGAGAAATGGCGAATCACTTCAACCCACGCAAACACAAGGTTTGAAACAGCAGAGAAAACATTATCCAAACTGCCCCGTCTGGGAATCAAACCTTATCTGACACCGTGGCAAAATGTACTACGCACGCGCAGCTTCTCGCTTCCGGTCCAGGTCTTTCCTGGCACCTTGCACAAATTTCAAATAAGTAAGCCGTAGAAAGAAAACGCAAGCTTCGAAATCCCAGAAAAGTTAGGTTTTTAGTTCTTCGCACCCTATCTTTTGCACTTCTTAAATTTGGTGCTTGCACCAGAGTTGAAAACGACAGTTGGAGTTGGCGAATGGAGAGAAAAGACCGTCATTCCTAAATAGAGGAATGCTCACCATGAATAATTTAACGATATTTTTGATAATATTACTTCAAATTGACCTAAAAACATTCAAAATATCTGAACTATCAAGACTACTAGTCAGGATAACGATTAATACATCGTTTTAGTATATTTTTATAGTATATGCCTCGTTCTATTAAAGATTAATACTATTATGGTACGTAATCAATAAACGAGCTGTCCGAACCAGCGAATTCACTCATAGCGTAGTGGTTAGGGTTTGGGATAGTAACTGGAAAGTTACAGGTTCGAGCCCTGATGATTTTCATAATTCTTTTTTTCATTTCTGTAGGTGAGCGCTTGTTTAGAAAAAAATTCTAAGTGCCAGTGAGCATTCCTCGATTTAGGCGCGTGTGAAAAGACAATGGTCGCCATATTTAAGCCAAACAAACAAGCTCTGGTTTTCAAGTAGTTCAAGCTGGGATGAGAAGACACCTTTGGACAGCTACGAAAAGGCTAAAATTACGGATGAGATTTGCTTTCTAAGTCAATCCAGCTTGTTCGCAAGCCAACCACAGCGACTCGCACCTCATGCGTAGTCGTTTTGCCGCGGTGTCTACTTATCTAACGCCGATAACTTATAAGCAAGCCACTCGGGAAAAGTACTGGCATAACCTCCAAGAGGACCCGGTGAAGGCGTCCAGTTTGGCGACCGTCGAAAAGGCCCTCTGAAGTGACCATTGACATTTTGTATTTTTATAGCACCATTTATTTATGCGCATTTATCCTCACAAGAATCTTCTGTCGGTTTCCGGAAGAAGAAGAGATAAGAAGCAAGAGTAGACCTTCTCGTGTCCTCTGTAGCAATGAACTTTAATCCCGTTAATCGAAATATTTAGTTGTATGTTATTTTTAGATTACTGTTACTTACCTCCCAAGTAGATTTCTGCCGTTTTGCTCTGAATGCGTGAGGTCACTTAGTAAGAATGAGCGATGATTGAACAATCAAAACTCGACGATATTGAACAATTTGCATATTCATTACATTTTAAACACGAGATCTACGTGACCAATATTTTTTCTAAAAGCAGGTAGCCTGTATTGAAGGAATGCTTTAGATGGAATGTTTTGTGCACATCAGAAGAACGTTTCTCTTGTCATCTTCTTGTCAAAATAAATTATAGCGAAATACTGTGGTGCTCTTTTACATGTGTCGTTTTTCCCGAAAGTTTACACCAGACATGAGGCCTCTCCGTGTGCGGGGGAGGCTATCATATTCAACCTTCCAATATCCCAAGTACTTGTCAAGTGTTTACTTTAGTACTATAGTCTCGTAAACACAACTCCAAAATTTATCGATATGACGCGTCCCTCGCAGGATTTCGATTCTGCCATAAAAACCTTTCTTCGGGATGATTAATAATTTCATGGATGTCAGTCGGGACATTTTCATTGAAAATACACGAATGAGAAACAGAAGGACACATGGAGAAAAAACAATACACGAAAGCAAGGACAATGATGATACCACTGAACTGAATATACTATTGTAACAGTGCAATAGCCCTTTACAGTTAGAGGTCACGTGACCTGGCCCACCTTAATGAGCAGTGTTAATTAACCAAATAATGGTCAGAAATAATATATAGATTTAGGCAATGAAGACACTTTCCTCACGCCGTTTACAAGAAAAGTGTATATTCGAGGAGGAAAAGCAAACTCCCCCAAAAACTATACCGTACACAAAACATGTTCTACACTGAGGCTTGATGAAATGCGTTTATCAAAATTCGGGCGCGCATCGAAAGATAAATGCGACCCCTTTAGTCCGTAAAATGTCTTCAGTGCTAGGTCAAATATGGGACGAGAGAGGTGGGACCACGTTAATCATTGTCATGAGTGCTGGCTAGTAATAAAGTATAAAGGGCACTCCCTGGCTGGCTTTGAGGAACGGATGTTTTTTTCCCACGAAGATTAATAATTAGCTTATTAATGGTTGCAAGTACTCTTAAAGATGTTTTTGCTATGTTTTGATTAAATAACAGAAAATGTTCGTTGAGCCCTCCTGCATTGTACTTATAGAGGGAGAATCACTGCATTTTTACCGTGTACTACCCAAAATCCTCTCACCTAAATAATCGAGGCGATAAATAATGACCGCGGTTCCTTAGTAAGAAATAAGTATTTCTGCTATTAAGAAGAATGAAAGAGTCATTGCATCACTCAGATAAGAGTCTATATCTGACAGGTTTTTCAGAAAATATAAATTACATGGATGGAGAGGGTCACAATTTTTTTTACCAAAGACTGGGGTAAAATAAAGACAGTAAAATAATGACACGCCCTTAAATGACCGATTATAATTGATTGAGTTGAAAAAATTGATTCTTTCTTCCATCGCGGGCTACAACCAGCAACAGAGAGTTGGTAGATTTTTTCCCATTTCGCTATTAGTTCAGTCATCCCTTTGTCTCCTTGCATCTCAACTGTTTACTTAAATATCTAATATATGATAAATAAGTAAATTTTGTAATTTGCGCTTTGGATCTGTGGAGAAAGGCGCTATAAAAATCTTTGTTATTATTATTATTATTACTTCTGATCAATCTACAGTATGTGATTGTCAATGTATTTTTGGAGGAGTTAGAGTCAAAATGCAACAAGTTTTTGCAGTTTGGAGCCTGTCCAAACCGAATGCCGCAGCGCTGTGCTGGATGTGGAGTTCGAAGCGCGCGCTCACTGATCCAAGAGGGACGACAAGGCGGCGTTGAATGATACGTATGGGGTTCCACTCCGCGCCTTTGGCGCTGAGAGTTCCGCTTAAAAGATTGAAAATGGGGAACATAGAGTTCTATGTTCCCCATTTTCAATAGAATTGAAAATGGGGAACATAGAACACCTAAGGATATAAACAATTTACGGACATTTTCATTGTTTACGCTGTTCCCCCGTGTTCGTGTGAAACGTTGCCATTGTAACAAGCGATACCTGTCTAGTATCACAGTTACATTTAAAGGTGCCTGCCTTAAAAGGCAATTTATTATGGGGAACAACGTAAACAATGAAAATGTACGTAAATTGTTTGTGCCCTATGTTCCCCATTTTCATTGAATGCGAAAATGATAAAATTAGTATCGTGCCCCCTTAATTTGGTTGCCATGGCAACAAATACTGCCAAAAAGGAAGGCACAATTAAGATACCTGCCAAGTTTGGTTGCCTCAGCTCTATCCCATCACGAGATATTTGAAAGATATGATTTTGATCCGCGTATAAAACCCTCTCCCCCCTCCGTGCTAGTCAAGCCTTAACATAAAAAATGGTAGCCCTCCTACTTCAGAACGTCTGGATAGGTTGTCTCTCCAACGAGATACCTCTCCAATCTCTTTCTGCTGCGTTATAGTGTTTAGTAGGTTTGAAATGAAATAAGGCGTAACTAGACCAATGTATGGATATTATTTCGAGTCTTCTACAAGCATTGCACTTCCGATATGGGATGAACTGATGAAAGGAACAACAACGGAATGGCCGAGAAAAGGCTATTTAATACTTGGCATGAAGACAAACTTAATACAATATTAACTAACACTTCAATAGTACTTAAAACCTCTCCTGAACAACTTCATTAATTGAATATCGACTACTCAGTGGCATTAAGGCATGCTAAAACGAGGGCCTGCTTTTTGACATCTTTCAAACTTAGCCTGCACAAACACGTTTTGAAATTCTGATTTCGATTAAGTTGATGTTGCCATGGTAACGATGTCACGTGACTCACCATCCGCCCTTTTGGATGAAATTTTTAGCGCCCGTGCAGGTATGTAGAGAAGATGAAAATAGAAATTTCTTTTCAGCATAATCTTTCTATCATTAGTCTTTCTGTAAACCTAATTGGATATTGTGGATCATGTTTTAATAGAGACATTTTGACCAGTATATTTCAAAGGCACGAAAAATCTGATACTTTCTTTTTTCTTGAGAAATTCCAAGATATCATATTAGTTTCATTTGAAGGAAGTTGTCCTGTATCTAAATATGTGTTTACCTTTCAATTTCACCTTTTTCTGTGTATCTTCAGAGGATCTAAATAAAACATCCAAGATGGCCTGGCACGAGTCACGTGATAACCGTTTCCATGGTAACGAAATATGTGAAAATAAGGCTCTTGTTAAAATTATTGTACTGACCATTTTTGATAATGATCCATCAGGCAAATGGTTTTGAGCCATGTCTTAATGTAACTGACTACAACTGGCTTCTTGAACCTCGCACAAATTCTGGTCTAAATGAATAACATGACTTATAAATCACTTAATTCACCAATTTGATTTAATTTAATGAATAATAAACAATTGTCACTGATATATCTAAATACAGCAAAGTTAAATTATCAGATGCCTTGAGTTTCGAGGGCCTTCAAGCCATAGTTAGACACGCTACCGGGGAACGTCTTGATTTCCTGGAAATTTAAGATCATAGCCATTCAGGAATAGAATCTATTCACGAGAATTCATAGTGATTCTGCTGATGACGGTTGAAAGTGAACTTGAAACTTGATAACGACGTAAATTATCACAAAAAAAAACAAGAGAGATTTCCTGGAAACAGCGACGATTTATTTTACATAAATATAACCCAAAATAAATATGCATCGCAAATATCCATATCAATTGTTAACATGTGGAAATGCTCTGATTCCTTAGATGCGGACTGCATATACAATGCAGTTTACAATAATGAGCGCGGTTGTTAGATACATAGTTATGTGGTTAGTATTCTGGTTTAACGTTCCTCGAGTTCTGGCTGAGAGACAGGACCTCGGTCCATACTGATCCGAAAGACGTGGAACACAGGACAAATAGTAATCACTACAACCGAGGTAAACCCAAGGTTTGAAACAGCAGACAACATTATCCCAACTGCCCCATCTGGGAATCGAATCCGGTACCGAGAGTAAAGTAAAATAAAGTTCCTTATCTGACATCGCGGCAAAACGTACTACGCACGCGCAGCTTCTCACTTCCGGTCCAGGTCTTTCCTGGCACCTTGCGCGAAATTCAAAAACGTAAGCCGCAGAAGGAAAACGCAAGCTTCACAATCCTAGAAAAGTGAGGTTTTTAGTTCATCAACAACATATCTTTTGCACCTCATAGTTTGGTGGTTGCACCCGATGAGCAGGGGACTTTTTTGTTTATGCCATGCGCAATAACCGCTGCTCTCCAAGTTTACATTGCAGACTCAACTTAGGGAAAAGCACTTTTGAGTATCACGAATTTGTAATCAAATAGCGCTCTATTTCTATTTCTCGTTTGTTTTGTTTTTATTCTGAAAGCGGGAAGGATAAAATAAAACGTTTATTCAGCTGCCTGTATATTGCAAATAAAAATTGTTCGATTTTAGGATCTGTGGACCTTCATCTGCGACTGTTTAAACTGGGTCAGACTGAAATTCAGACTGCAAGTGCAAGAAAAATGACGTTGTTTTTGTTTAGCAATCGTAACGATTTCCTTTTTTATCCTACCAGATTACCCTGGAATTTCGGGGCCTTCCAGTGGAATTAGATCAAGTGGAAAGATGTCATAGTTTTGGGTTGAGAAATAAAAGTTCTGCACCATGCAGATACAAAAATTTTGCTTGAAAACCTGGTCACACTGTTTTAGTATAATGAAAAAAAATGTCATGGTGACCAAACAAACATGTTGATTAGTTTGTGTGATAACCTTATTAGAATATGTCTGGACAAGTTACACCAAAACCTATCATGGAATTCAATTGATTTGACTACTGATGATTAACAACCCTAGATTTTGTATCTAACCAAGCTGGGATTTTGTCAAACAATGTGTAAATACCCAGACTGAAGGGTACCCACCCTGGAAATACAAGCTCAGTTTTCACCACCCTTCCCTGGGATTAAATGGTGGATTATGTCCATGAAAAGGATGAGACTCCAATTGGTGAACTTTTTATTGTGCTGTTTATAACTAAGAGTATTCTGACAAGTTCTGTAATATTGGAACCTGGGCAGTTGCAAAATTACACCTGTTGACAACATTGGGTTTTGAGGTGGCAACATAATTTTCACAAGAAAAATTGAATCAAAGAGATTTTGATACAGCACTGTGATGTTCTTCTGAGCAGTAAACTATCTGTAGTGAAAACTCTTAAAAGTTGCCCCTGCTATAGTTCTACTTCTGAAAATCAATCGATGAAATGCTCTCGTAATACTGTAACATCTAACATGTTGCATCCCTGAACACCAGCACTTGTGCTAGAAATTGCTATTTGGTTGCAGGATGCAGTTGTTTTGTGTCATCCAGACAAGAATGGCATTATGTTCCTTTTGTGAATTGGGCATATACATGAACACCTACACCTTCGGAACCTGCAACAAACAATACACAACAAGTTACTTCTGAATGTCCTACCCTCTATTATATCTTTTATCAGGTGCTTCTAAAAAACTTTCCTTTTTAATGCATAGTAACTAGGAGAAGTGAAATGAAATTTGTATTATTACAGTCACACAGGTCGTTCTCTTTGCTCTTAACACTGATGGACAACACTGATGGACAACTTTGGTATCAAATTGCAATTTCTCGTGAGCAACTTTAATTCGCCACATGTCTGAGCACTGGAGGGGCAGACCATAATTGAAGGATTTTGGAAACAAAATATTTCAACTTCTGGAAGAATATCATGAAGACAGATACAAAAGATTTTTTGGAATTTGATTCAAGCAAGTTGTCCATCAATGTTGCTAGGCAATATTGCAAAATTGTAGGGAAGAGAACATCTCGTTTCACTGTAACATGATCTACAATTTCCACTCACAAGTCAAATGGTTTATCAAAAAATCCAATTTCTCACCAAATTTATTTTTAAATTCAGTAAGTATACACAACTAGCAGTGCTTTTTTATACCAGCTCAGATCTCAATTTATTTTGCTTTCTGGGCAAACAAACTGAGCACTTCAGTTCTTGCAACAGCTATTTCAGTGAAAAATTTCTAAGGAGCATGCCCAAGCAAAGGTTTCCTGTAGGTGAACACACAAAAAAATACCTAACTTCCCCCATTATTTCCAAAAAATTAGCACCACACAATGAAGACATATAGAATGTAGTTTTGTTTTCGAGAGATACTTCAGTGGTACAACGACCAGTTTTCGAAAAATGTTCAATTAATTAATATTCATGAGACAACATTTTCAAGCAGATTTTAGAACTCGAGTGAAGACCCGATTTTGCTGCCGATCTCAAGGAAATCAAATGGTTTCATTTAAACTGGGTCCTAGAAACTGCGTGTGACTTATTTCCAGATCTAATATTCCCCGTGAGGAAAGTGGGAGTCCAAGAACAACAACCACTGAAACTCATGTGCGTAACTGTCGAGCCAAAACACATAACTTCCCCCATTTTCTGTTTCATCCCCGTTAGATAAACGAATTTCAAAATGATAGTACTTCCATTTTTCACTGACAACTCTGTGGCACAACGACTAGATTTTGAAAGCACATTCTGGCAATACGATAAGAAATCGGCTTTTTGCATCACAGCAAGGAAGCTCAACGAAAGATTCCACAAAACCCCTTGGTGCGATTTCTCAAAGAGAGACCTACATAAGACAACAGTAATTAAAAGCTTACCTTGGCGGATAATTTGACACTTCACCTTTCAGCTACTGGCAGAAAGTTAACTTGGGAATTCCACCACAGATCACAGACATCCGCAATATTAAATCGAAATCCTTGAATAGAGCTGCTTTGCCGAAGCGAATAGCGTAGCAATCTCAAGCTCAAACTGCTCAAAATTAATCCCCCAAGTACAAATATTGTTTCTGTTGAACTCCGTTTTTGGTTTACATTACTTATTCCCGCATAAAAATGGAGAAATTCACTCGGTCGACACGACAACAAACCAGCATTTTCTCAGCTGAAGATAAATCAGGACGTGCATCTGCGCATGCGTCACATAAAGGTCCCCTGCTCACCCGATGGAGGTGAAAATGAGAGTTGAAGTTGGCATTGGGGAGAACATACCATGGTCGCAATGTTTGTGTCAAAGAAACAAGCTCTGGTTTTCAAGAATTTTGCTTTCGAAGCCAATCCAGGTTGTAAAATGCGACAAGCTACCACAGGGACTTGCGCAGGAGGAGTCGTTTTGCCGCGGTGTGTTTTGCTGCATAGCTCCAATTGAAAGGACTTCAAAACTTATTATCAAATTCATCCCTTATTCATAGGATATGCTTATCCAATCTCTGCATGGATTCATATCAGGTGACACTACTTGTATCCCCCGATAAAGAATGGCTAGTTGTCTGATATAGATACTAATTGGACCAATTAGTATTCTCTATCAGACACCTTCCAGTGCAACCCCTCAGTCTTAAAGGGACTCAGGAATACATACCTCTGAAGCGACCATCGAGACTATGTATTTCTATAGCACCATTTATGTTTGATTTTTGCACTAGCACTATTTATTTATACGGATTATCCTCACAATGTCGAAGGAAGTAAGGTTTTACGGAAGAAGAAGAAGTGAGAGGCAAGCGCCTTTTAAAAGACGCTGAACCACCCGTACTTCCCAACTTAAGATAACTTACCTGGAAACTTTAGTTCATAATAGTTTCCTCTGTGCGTTTATCTGGCAACTGTTTTTGCTCTCGTGCTTCGAAAGCCCTTAAACCTTGAGATCCTCCTCCTTCTTGCTGGTAAGACCGTCCTGGAAATTCCAAAATAGTGCGGATAGTCGCTTTCTTGGAAGTAGAGATTCTCGTTTTATTTATTTATTGAAAATATTAACTAATATTAATATCAATTAATCATTAAGGCTATTCAGAGAATTAATTTCATTTTTCTTTGATAAAGATTGACACAATGAATTTTTTTTTTCAGTCAAAGCATTTTTGGTCAGACAATATGAAAATGTTGTGGGTTTTCGAAAGCTATCAGAGCCAATCAATAGGAGCTTTAATCTAACCTATATAGTTGAGGTAGCGTATTACATTTACTGACCTAGTTATTTTTATAGATGCGGATTTTCATTTTAAAATTGTTGCTGGTTCCCCGAGAGGTCCGAATCACCAAACTGCGGCGGAGGCCAAAACGCGAGTTTTTTTGGGTATTTTTAGGTTGGGACTAGACTTCTGCTATAATTGTTTGAGTATCTTAAAGAGCCTATGTCAGCCGTCATTTTGACAGCATAGCAACATACCAAGTCGGAGAAAGCATCCACTTCCATCGACTGATTTAGAGAATATAGAGCAATGTTCTCGATTCAATTTGGTAAATCAGATCTGAAACTTTCTTTATAGATGTTCATTTAGAGATTCCTACACGTTATTGGTCTTCTAATATCGAACGAAAACAATAACAAAGGAGAAGGGCTCTTTAAATAGAGAACTGAGTAATGAACTACTTTCGATATTTACAGAGGAATTTACATGTTTATCGATGGAGATAATGTATACAATATTGAGATCTGGACGCTGATTGGACGTTTCTGCAACGATTCGCGCCAAATTTGCTCTAGAAATAGATAGGTCCGGAAAAGCGCCGCCTCACGGATCCAATACCAAAGATGAAAGCTCTTATCGTTGGGCTCCTGCAAGCTATACACAGGCTAAGGTTTCTCAGGTCACTGAAAATGCACTTCTATGGCTTTTCTTAAGGAAACGTTGTTGATACCGTCTTCTGCAACGCACAAGATCAGCAGCATATCAAGAAAATTTCGCCGAAAATGTCGTTTTGCCCATGTTGTAAAACTTCCTTATTAGGAAATTCCCCCTCACCTTATTTGGAAGGTCTGTAAGTACTTTTCCTCATATCTTAGCGAGAAAAGCAGAGAAATTTACCAAAACTTGCAGACACTCGAAAAACATCATTCTCTTGGTCGCCATTTTGTTTTTACCCCCCGCTGAGGGACCTGAGACACGTTTTGAACACCACAGGTCCATAAAAACGCAGCACTTTCTTGATATGCAACAGCTGTGATTGCTGATACTGTAGGTCCCAAAGGGGTTCCTATTCTATTGTTCTTCACATTTCACAAGTTCAAACTGAAAATTTGCAGCGAATTTTCAACTGCGTTTTATTATTGTGTGACTGCAATGCGGCTTGGGCGCTTATGGCCTTTAACGGCCGAATGAGAAAATCACTGGAATTCCAGGGTGGGTGGTTCAAATTAAAAAATCCAGGTAGGTAGCTGTGACTCGGGTCCTCAACAGGGGGGTGCGGATTTCTTTTTTGCGACTGCCCAATAAAGAAGAGCGCGCGCTTATAGCTGGAATCGTCCATTGGGCGGGCGTAAAATGAGGCTGCACCAATCGTTACTCAATGATAATAAAGTCACTAAGCCATGTTATTACCAGGAAGCTCAAAAGCCTCATCTGGGCCATGATTATTTCCTTTCTCTTCCCAGAGTCTCAGGAAGTTCCTGCGCTTGAGCAAGCCTCCCGGCCCCAGTCCAACTCCACTGCGCCACCATGCGTCACTATGACGCAACAAGCACGATGACACGAACATGACGCAGAATAGAAGTAACAATTGGGTGTTCATGGCTTCAGTGTTATTTCTGCTGAGAAGAAAGGTTAGAAACGTACAACGTTTTCATGGACAACCGAAGAGAAGAAAGGGGGGGGGACAAGTTATATAAAGCATGTAAAGGGTGTATATCGAACAACCGTAGTCCAAAGATACTCAAATCATATTTACACGTACAAGATGTCACTGCTTATTCTAGGATCGCCGTTCAAACTCAACTCAAGTTGTTGAATTCCAATTAGTTATTACGACAACTACACATTGTCATCGCTAGACAGCGCTAGACCTGAAGGTGCAAACTGCACTCTACTTTTGTTGATTCCTTCTTCCTTCCACACCCACAATGGCGTAGCAAGGGGGGTATTGGGGTGCATGTGAGCCCCAGCTTTTTTAGAAGAAAAATACAGTAATAAAAAAGTCTTAATCCTGGAAGGACCACCGTACACTTGTATAGATGCGACCCCCCTTCTCAAATCTTGGCTACTTTCCTGCTGACCGATATCAGACTGATAGCACAGATCTTAATACTTTGCAGGAGTATTTATGTTACTTTTATACTTGTATACATAAAGCGGACGTCAATAATTGCTGCGACGTTAGGAGCAGCAACATATTCGCTACGAAGAATGATTCGCAACGAAAGGACGAGATTTGCAGCCGGGCGCGATTTGCATAACACGATTTTATTCGAGGTCGCTTCAACGGGCGGGCTGGACGGCTGTTGAGCCTCACAATCACGACGACACATTTTGCGATGGGGATGTAGACAGAATAGCACTCACCCATGAGATCTTCTGATATCGTCCGGCGAACATCTCCGCTTTTGTAATGCCGGTTTTACTGTATTTCATGCCTTTTAAGGTACGTCTGAGACCAAATAAAATGCTCACAACGATGAGCTGTACGTTTATTTTAGCTATCTGTGTTGTGCTTTGCAAGAGAAGCGCTATTTTCACGATTAAGTTGGTTTTTATTCAGTGTTTGTTTATATGCATTGCAGTCGCGTGCCAAAGTCTCAAAGTGCATCAGATTATCCGATTGTCTGGGGTGTTCGAAAAAGCTGAAGACCTGCAGTGAAATGCAATTTTTGCTAACAGCTCTAAGTCGGTATACAAATGTTTATTGTAATTCCCAAATTCCTCGGTTAAGCTGTTTGCCAAAGCAAAAGTGTCTCACCTTTGTCGCAATGGTTTCTTCTACTTGAAAGGCCCAAAATGCAGTAAAACACGGCAACTATAGGCAACAGTCAATCAACGAGGAACGAGAATATAGCATCTCTACCCCAACAAGAAGCAGCCGCTTACATCATGAATAAGTGTATACCAAGGCATGTAGATTGTAAAATCGCGCTCGCAGCATTTTACTTTCAATTGAAACCGCTAGTAATAAATAATAAAGATAATGATAATGATAATGATAATGATAATGATAATGATAATGATAATGATAATGATAATGATAATGATAGTGATAGTGATAGTGATAGTGATAATGATAATGATAATGATAATGATAATGATAATGATAATGATAATGATAATGATAATGATAATGATAATGATAATGATAATGATAATGATAATGATAATGATAATGATAATGATAATGATAATGATAATGATAATGATAATGATAATGATAATGATAATGATAATGATAATGATAATGATAATGATAATGATAATGATAATGATAATGATAATGATAATGATAATGATAATGATAATGATAATGATAATGATAATGATAATGATAATGATAATGATAATGATAATGATAATGATAATGATAATGATAATGATAGTGATAGTGATAGTGATAGTGATAATGATAATGATAATGATAATGATAATGATAATGATAATGATACGCTGGAGTCTCAAGGGCGTCACTGGCAGCCAAGCAGTCCTAAGCACAGGCTCTGAGGGTGGTCACTGCCAGAGGGTTTATTACGTCCCCAGTGGTTCTTTGACGTCCCCCCTGAAACTGGGAAGGGTAGAAAAGCGAGACGGGACCTCGGTTTATTGTCTCATAAGGCGTGAAACACAGTAGAACAACGTTCAACTCACAATATGTACCAATTTCGACCGAGACCCGAACAGAAAGAAAATTTCCCCTGTCCCGGCCAGGAGTCGAACCACAGCGACCACAGCGGTGAGAGACCCAACGAGAGTAAAAAAATATCGTGCAGTAGAGTTACAGAAAAAACTATCGAGCGCATATTCTAAAGCCGCCACTAGCTGAGCAAAATTTCAATTATCCGTTTTTTTGTGTCCTCTGTCTAAGCAATGAACGCAATCCCGTTTAAATCAAAATTCAGATATTTAGTGGTATGTTTTCTTTAGGTAACTGTTACTCACCTCTCACGTAGAATTATACCGTTGCTTAATATTCCTTTGCTCTGAATGCGCTGATCACTAAGTAAGAATGACTGATGGAACAATTACAAATCGAGTGATGAACAATTCGCATATTCATTACATTTTAAGCACGAGAAATACGTGACCAATATTTAATTCTAAAAGCAGGTAGCCTGTATTGGATGCTTTAGATGGCATGATGTTTCATGCGCATCAGAACAACACTTCTCTGGCCGTCGGTTTTGTCAAAGAAATTAGCGAAATATGAGATAGTGCTCTTACATATTAAGCCTTCCCCGCGTCTTATAAGTTTGGCCACACGACAGATAAGAGGCTTTTCGTTTGCCGGGGAGGGTTTGGAGATATCAGACCTGATGAAGGACATTCGCCCTTCCAATATCCCAAGTACGTTGTCAAGTGTTTTCTTTAGTACTATAGTTTCTATCATTTTATTATATCTGAAATAGCACCTGGCATGAAAATTACTATCATTATCAATTAATTTAATGTGAGACCTAGAGCTCACCTTAATACAACTTCAAATTCAGCGATGCGAGGTGTACCTCGCAGGATTTTGCGATTCTGCTATAAAAACCTTTCTTCGGGGATGATTCTTATTTCATGGATGTGAGATCGGGAAATTTTCATTGAGAAGGGAACACGGCCTCGCCTGGATTCCACTTGTCTCGACATTGTTTATTCTGGAAATCACAAAAACCTCATCCAATAATTGCTTATAATAGCCATACTTCTTCCTTGCAATATTCCAAATAATTCTAATAGATGCAACGGGCACCGGTGATTATCTGCTAGTCCGTTTTTTATAAGAGGGAGAAAAACAGTACACGGCAATGTACATTGTAATGTAAACTATTATAACAGCTTAACGTCACATGGCTGAGTCACATGACCATCTCGAAACAAAGGACAAACCTCGTTCCCATGTTTTCAAACAGTGGTCATGTGACTCAGCCTCCCCCCTCCCCCAGGGTCTTCTCCCGAGCTAACCGCCATTTTGAAAAACGACCGAGAAGACCCTGGGGACGAGGTTGACAAATGAATGCGGGGGCAGCCAAAGGGCAAGGCTTGCGAGTTTGCGCAAACGTTGCATTCCTGACAAATGTTCATGCTCCGGGTAAATTACTTCTTTGTTTTATTACATTTGCACGGATTCATTTTTTGCGGTGAAGTCCATCTAACAAAAGAAGTTTTTGCATGATAGAACACCTGGAGTAGACAAAGCTTGATTTCATGTCAAGTGAAGGTATAACGGCCCTCAAAATATACCATAAATGATTTTTCAGCCGATAAAACAAGCAAAGACAGTTCGGTTTCAATGAAAGGATGACCCTGTGAAATTTCGGTTCTGGTGCAAAAGCTGGTTTTTCGAATATCTTAATATTTTGTATTTTTACAAGCAACATTTGCCGGGACAGGTACGTATACAAGTTCAAGATCTGAGTATCAAACTACTTAAGAACCACCATCGCCCTGGATATTATTACGCGTTAAATGTATAGGTGCGCAAATACAACTATACAGGTGTGAATCTAAATACTGGACAGTTAGGGACGGACCATTTCATATTTGATGGGGGGAGTGGCTAATTTTTTTGGGCTCGATATTTTTTTCGCGTCCAGTTTTGCAGCTCGAATTTTTTTCCCTAGAACGTGACTGTGCTCGATATTTTTCCCCCTGATATTTCTTTTTTTGGTTCGAGACCAAAAAAATCCCTATTTATAAAGACATCAGGTTCCCTAAAAACGATAAATGAAGAGAGAGTTTTAAAGTGAGCTTGCTCGATTTTTTTTCGCCACCAGCTGCTTGCGCGTTATTTTTTTTCTAGGTCAGAGCCTTGCTCGAATTTTTTGGGGGGGAATCAGCCACCCCCCCCCCCCCCCCCCCCCCCCCCCATCAAGTATCAAGTGGTCCGTCCCTTAAAATTGGAAAAACGATTTCTCTTACATGTTTGATTCATATATCTTATGAATATTTTTCTTCGTTTAACACGGCAGGAGGTTAATAGCAGTTTTCCACGTCCTCGCCCCTTGAACATCAATGGTTTGTATCTTATGCAGAAATACGCAGAACTGAACTTTACAAGTAGACATGCTATTGCACTTTTGCTTTAAACTTGTCCAGACAATGCTTGTAGCCTAGCGTTTTCGGAGTTCAGAAGTTTTTGTCGAGAGATCTCTTTGTCTTGGGTGAATTTTGCACCTTATGGAAGCGTCAATGTTAGCAAAACATATGTCGACACAAAACAATCCATAGCATCATTGAGTTTTAAAGTGGTTTCCGTTCTGTGCATTTCCGCATGAGATACATAACATTGATGTTCCAAGGGGTGTGGGAAAGAAAAACTGTTATGAGCTTCTTCTTTATTAGAACATAAAAACCATAATATATAGATTTAGGCAATGCCTAAAAGCGGAACTCCAATCATACACACCCCCACGTCCTTACTCACAGGGAGCTCACCTTTACAGTTTAAATCAAGACAATTCATGTTACCATTTATATGGCAATGATAGTATTAGCGCGTTCTGATATGCTTGTCGCAGTTCACGACCGACAAAAGATAATCTCCTTGAAATAAAAATGAAAAATAATTTTCAGCGAAATCCACAACAAGACTACTAGACATAGTATTTGTCTCACTGTACTAACTATATCTAACATGTGACAAAGGAAAATCAAGGCTAGAATATCAGAAATGACCTGTTTACAAAAGGCAAAGCAGGGCCAAAAAGTCAAGCTTACTCAAGAAACTATAATTCGAGTTAAGCCGGAGAAAAAGAAACCTTGAGGGAGCCAACCAAAGCAGCAAAACGTAAGAGTTATGTATCAGTCAATTCCAGCGGTGACCATCCCCCCCCCCCCCCCCCCCCCCCCGGACACCGTGGGGCATTTGCACACCAGTGCCTTCCCTGGGGTGGGGAATTTTGAAAATTTTGCTGGCCCGGGGGTCGGGAATTGTTTTTCCCCGGGGGAGGGGGGTGGGGAATTTTGGTTTTCTCATCTCAAGCGCGTCGGGTTTTGCGAACTACAACCCAGTTACAGAAAATAACGCCACATAAAATATAATGCGGAGCATGGCCCGTATACACCACGTTTGGAGACTGACACATTTGCACATTTCACAGTTAACGTCTTCTATAGAGAAGAAACAGATTTCGCAATTTCGTCTCAGTGGAAAAACATAAAAATGAATTGACACTATAAACAGAGTTCCAATTTCGCAAAAAGTCAAGTAACATAACTGCGAAATAGTTGCTGCTGCAAATAGAATAAAGGTAAATTTCGCATTGAGAGATGCAGCTAAATGGCTACAACCGCGAATGCATGGCCTAGGAATGTCACTTCTTTATTTATATTTTGTCTCACTTTCAGTGAAATCAGAACTCGTTCAAAGACGAGAAAACTAAAGTACATAAAAAAAAAACGAATTGCAAATGCTCGGACAGTATAAATGGAGTTGAAGTTTTTGTTGTGAAGCTTTGTCACGCAGAGTTACCGTCTTTTTCTCGTCCCGGGGGTGGTGCATTTTTCCGCTTTTTGTGTTCCCCGCCGTGGGGTATTCTGCATTTTTGCTAGCCCGGGGGCGGGGAATTTTCAGTTTTATTTTTAGAAATGACCAAATGCCCGGGGGGGCATGGTCACCGCTGGAATTGACTGATACATTACATGTAAAGTCAGAATTTTCTCATCAGGAATGCAATAACTTGGAAGCTAAAAATATAAATAGCATAAGAAGCAATTTCAAGCTTTGTGCTTTTTATACCAATAACTGATAGTGAAGTCGTTTCGTGTTGAGTTGAATTCATTCTTACTTTGCAAGCTTTTGCACAAAGCCAACCTACATATATTATTCGGCTAAAACCATTGCAATTTTCTGTTATTGTCAATCCTGTTCAATCCAGTTCTGGCTCCCTGTTCGTAGATCTCATATGAGTATTTGAAGAACACGTCGTTTGCAGCTTTTACGAAAGAAACTGTTGTTTTTCTTCAGAAGAACGCCGAAGTCTTGCTTCGCCGTGGGCCTGCAATCTAGCCTTTGATTTTTTTTGCAACTCCCTCATAGTTTCTCCAAAATGGCTAAACAATATTATGAAATATCGGCGAAGGAATCGAATACGAAGTATTTTGACAATCATTAGAGAATTCTTTTGAGCAAATTTGGCGTGGTTCGCACCCACGAGTTTGTCTCAGTTTGACTCTGGATGTTTGACGTCTGAATGAACTCGAGTGAGCCGACGCGGGCGCGTGTTTTGTGAGTTTTTTCGGCGGGAAAATGAAGGAGCGACTTCCGGTCCGTGTCCTCTGCCAAGCACCGCGTCAAAGCACCGCGGCGCTGTGCTGGAGGACAAAATGACGCGCGCTCTCAGTGATCCAAGACGGACTGTGATTGGTTGTGTACACGGGTCGCGATCGCCACTAACGCAAGTGCGCATGCGTAAATAAGAGCCCGCGATGTTTTCGTAAGCAGCTGAACGTATCGTTTTGGCTTGGATGGGTTGCTTTCTCATGTGACGTTGAATGATACGTATGGGGCTCCACTCCGTGCCTTCGGCACGTAGAGTTCCGCTAAAATCCTACACAACGAACATAACGAAAGAGACATCCTTGCTATGCTATTCCTTTTGTACTTCTCAAAATAGTTATTCTAAAATCTAAAAAATTGGCAAATAACGTTTGGTGCAATCATTCAAAAATGTGATTTCTTTATCTTAACCGTTCTCATAAAAGGATCCCGGTTATGCGTCCATTTTTCTTCAATTTGTTTACCTTTTTGTAGTCTACACAGAAGCGAATCGTTCCGTCATGTTTACGATGTAAATATAAGAGTTTCCCAAGAAGAGCACAGTTATGTTGTGTTTCCACCATATAAATAATTGTGTTTCCACCATATAAATGTTTCCATATTTCTGCATATATCTCTAACAATCGGGTAACTTTTCATTTCTATAGGTTTTATTCAGAATTGGTGTAATCATTTTAAACCGCCGCCCCCAAACCTTCTGGGTATTAATTTAATTTTATAATAAAATATTTTGAAAAGCCATTCACCTTAACAGAAAGGTATTAACTAGTTCTACAAGTTGATGTACATATTATGGGATATGTCGCTGCTGGGGGTCTCTGGAGACATCCAAAATGGCCACCGGATAGTCGCTTTTGCCCTATATTTTCGTTGCACTGCTCCCAATTTCAAAACACTGCTTTTAGATGACATACTTACGGCACAAAGCTGGACAAGTAGATTCACAAAAATGCAAATATTTTGGGAAGTAAAGCTGGCCTTGTTCCCCTGGAGATATCTAAGGACGTGATCGAAATGTCCTGAAACCTTAGCAACCTTTTTCTAGATTATAAGTCTTGCACCTTGTCTCGAACCTTTGCAACAAAATGGCACCTACCTTAGCAAACAAATTGAACAATGGAAAATTAAAGAACAGCTAATGAGAAATTGGTGGGAAGAGGTCAAAACACTTGTACTCGAATGGTGCCGGTGCCCAATTTTTTCAGGGGAGGTGGTGGGTACCGGCATCTACCCCCTTAGGTACCCAAAACCCCTTTTTCAGATGCAATTTTCTCAGAGCATGATCTAGGGGTACCTGATTTTATTGCACATATGGACTCCTCTCGCTGCGAGGATAGCGTTGGAGCATACACCTTTTTAATATCTATTTTATTTAAGGAGATACTTGCTCTAAAATTCAGCTCTGAGACGTAGGTGGCTCCGGCACCTACCCCACCCCCCCAAATTGGGCACCCACAGAAGTACGGATGTTTTGACCTCTCCCCCACCTCTCGAAAGCGCCGAACTAACCGGCAAAAACTCCAACCCAGCCTCCACCTCACCCCTACAACTCTTCTACGACATACACATAGACATTTATTCACTTAACCCGTATACAAAGATGTACATAAGTTATGTTAAAAAGTAAATTTGTTAACTCCAGCAGCAGTTCCCAGCCGCGTGCTTATTTTCTATTCCTTGCTTGAAAACTTGTATAAACGAGCTTTGCCGCGTCCATTGCAATTCGCGGATACGTCCGTGGGTTAATACTTAATTTATCAATCACCCAATTATTTGCAAAATTGTTAATAATTATCAAAAAATACAGCAATAGTAAAGCAAAGCATTAGATTATTGAGTTTTGAGAGCCTTCAAACGCTGGTTAGATCGGTATCAATATCCTCCGTCTGCGTCGGTACGTATTTCCTGGAAATAAAAAAAACATAGTCCATCATGACCTGCTTTCAGGCGATGGGAACTTTGTTTTTATGGCGAGAAATACTAGAGGTAGCTATCCGCGTTCTGTGGGCAAGGAGAAATCCCTCATCAACCTTTTGATTCTGCGCATGCACCCAAGATCCCACCTAGCAAATCCAAGATAGCGAGCGCGATCAGAACCCTCAGGGATTTTAAATTTCCGCAATAAAAACACCATCTACCGCCAGCATGCACGCTAAAGTCCAACCTATTCGCATTCATGAAATCATGAAGAAACAGATTCTTCACGGTATGGTATTTCTCATCAATTGTGGTTGATGAGTAAGGTGAGAGAGAGAGAGAGAGAGAGAGAAGCCTTTATTTAAGGTCAAATATTGCCGATAACTATAACTTACCTCCTTAATGGTCTCCTCTCTTTTTGTCTGGTAATGGTTTCTGCTCTCCCGCTACCAGACCCTTAAAATCTTGAGATCCTCTTTTTGCTTCCTGGTATGTCTGTCCTGGAAATTTATAAAAGTCCAGATATAGCTGCTAATCGTGAAAGCGTATTCGTAGAAAGAAGAGATTCCGCTGTCTCGAAAGTGCTTTGTTAGTCACCACTTTTAGTAGGAGCCAAGATATAGATGTTTTCGGCATGGACATTTTGCTGAACGTTTTTACGGGCCGCTGAAAGAGCACCTCTATGCATTTGTTAATTTTCAAAGCTGTTTCTACCGTCAGTCTCTCAACACGTGTAAGACCCGCAGCAACAACAATAGAAATAACATAGTTAATGCTTTTAAGCATTTTAAACTTTTTAACGGCGACGACAATCACAAAAAGAGGATAACAAGTTCAACCATGAATTAAATAACGATAACTTACCTGGAAATTCTGACCCGTAATGGTCTCCTCTCTTTTTATCTGGCAATGGTTTCTGCTCTCGCGTAACGAGACCCTTAAAATCTTGCGATCCTCTTACTGGTTCTTGCTCTGTCATAATGAGACCCTTAAAATCTTGAGATCCTCTTATTGGTTTCTGCTCTCGCGCAACCAGACCCTTAAAATCTTGAGATCCTCTTACTGATTTCTGCCCTCGCGTTACGAGACCCTTAAAATCTTGAGATCCTCTCACTGATTTCTGCTCTGGCATAATTAGACCCTTAAAATCTTGAGATCCTCTTACTTGCTTCTGCTCTGGCATAATTAGACCCTTAAAATCTTCAGATCCTCCTTCTTCTTGCTGGTATGTCTGTCCTGGAAATTAATAATAAGTCTGAGTCGCTAATCGTGAAAGTGATTTTAGAAAGCGCTCTCTTTTTAGTGTTTTTAGTCATTACTTTTAGTCAGAGGAAATCTTGCAGAAACTTTTTACAGGCGGCTGAAAAGCAAAGCTGTTTCTACGTCGATCGCGCTATATGTGAACGCGTAAGACCAACAGCAATATAAATAGCGACATGGGAATAGCAAGGAGCAAGAGCAGATCGAAGAGGTCAAGAGAAGAGGGGAAGAGGGAACAAGGGCAAGATGATAAGAGGGCAAGAGCAAAGATTAAGAGCGAAAGCAACAGCAAGAGCTGAGTGGTCCTCTTTAAGACAATAAGTGAAGAATGTTAAGAAATAAACTTGAAACATTGAAACTTGATAACGGTGACGACATTCACCCATGACAATAACGATAACTTACCTGGAAACTCTGACTCATAATGGTCTCCTCTCTTTTGGTCTGATAATGGTTTCTGCTCATCTCGCGTAACGAGACCCTTAAAATCTTGAGATCCTCTTACTGGTTTCTGCTCTGGCGTAGTGAGACCCTTAAAATCTTCAGATCCTCCTACTCCGCGTTTCTGCTCTGGCATAATGAGACCCTTAAAATCTTGAAACCCTCTTACTGGTTTCTGCTCTGGCATAAAGAGTCCCTTAAAATCTTCAGAACCTCCTACTGGTTTCTGCTCTGGCATAATGAGACCCTTAAAATATTGAGATCCTCCTTCTTCTTGCTGGTATGTCTGTCCTGGAAATAAAAAATAATTCTAAGTCGCTAATCGGGTTAACGGCGACGACAATCACAAGGATAACAAGATCAATCATGAGAATAACGATAACTCACCTGGAAACTCTGACCCGTAATGGTCTCCTCTCTTTTTATCTGGTAATGGTTTCTGCTCTCGCGCTACCAGACCCTTAAAATCTTGATATACTTCCACTGCTTCCTGATCTGTGTGTCCTGAAATTTTACAATAAGTCCAGATAAAGTCGCTTTCGTGAAAGTGCTTTCTTAGAAAGCGCGTGTGTTTTTTGTCATCACTTTTAGTCAGTCGGTGACGACATTCACCCATGACAATAAAAGATAACTTACCTAGAAACGCTGATTCATAATGGTCTCCTCTCTTTTGGTCTGGTAATGGTTTCTGCTCTTGCGCTAAGAGACCCTTAAAATCTTGAGATCCTCCTAAAATATTCAGTATATAGTTGATATAGTTGCTAATAGTGACAGTGCTTTCTTAGAAAGCAAACTTCCTATATTGATACTTTAATGGCTTCCATATTGGATGGCAACTGGGCTGGCATCCAAGACGGCCACCACTAAGACAAACTATCAACATATAAAGTTTGCTTTATGCTTTGATTTTACCATACTAGGGGATTAAAAATATAAATACAACTGCTTATGTCACTTTAATGCATTTTCCTCTTTTTCGAAGGAAATGATGACGTATGCAAATAATGCTCATTCACTATTTGCATAGTCTAACCATTTGATTTCATCATTTGAAGTCCTTCTGTCAAAATAACTTAATTCCTATCGACTTGCCTATGAGGACCATATGTTAGAAGACTGTTACAGGTCAATATGCTACCCTCGTAAAATAAGGATTATCGTATCGTATCGTATCGTATCGTATCGTATCGTATCGTATCGTATTATAGCTAGCAGCAGGAGTCCATGAGTAGGAGCTTCCATCACCCATATAGAGTCCACGAGGCAGCGTTTTTACTGACCTATCTATTTTTAGAACACTTCATGGTACAATTACAATTACATGTGAATACCTCCCATTGTTCTAATTTCGTCTTAATGTGTATTCTCTCTAGCGTAACTAGCAAACAAAGAATTAACCTAGCACTTCTATTTTACGGTGCCTCAGTTTATGAGCTAGTTGGACGCTCCTACTTATTGGCTCCTGCTACCGGGTATGTATTTTTGGACTGAAATATTGAATATTTTAATATTAATGATCAATGTCATTGTCATTGTCGTCGTTGTCATTAGTATAGTTATCGTTGTCATTAGTACTGTTATCGTTG
Organism: Scolanthus callimorphus; assembly: GCA_033964015.1. Lineage (NCBI taxonomy): Eukaryota > Metazoa > Cnidaria > Anthozoa > Actiniaria > Edwardsiidae > Scolanthus > Scolanthus callimorphus. The sequence continues at coordinate 15,852,012 of CM066924.1, forward strand.
TCATTATCATTGATTATAGAGTAAAAGAGTAAAAGCTGGTTTCCATATAGTCGTATCTGTCGTATCTGTCTCATCAGTCAACCGTGAAACAAAAGAATAATTCCGATTTCCATTGTTTTACGGTCGACTGATGAGACAGATACGACAGATACGACTATATGGAAACCAGCCTTAAAGCGCTGTCTAAAGGAGGTAGCAAAGTTGCAGCAACAATGTTGCGCGTTCGTAAAGTGTTGCTGCAACATTGTTTACCCATGGCAAGAACACTGATAATTACTGGCAATGATCTTACCGGGAAGCTCAAACGCCTCATCTCGGTCGTGACTATTTCCTTTGTCTTCCCAGAGTCTCAAGAAATTGCTGCGCTGGAGCGAACCCTTCTTTCTATCAGCCGATAGCGCTTCACTATGATGCAGCAAGCACAATGACGCGAACAGGACGCAGATGAGAAGTAACAATTTGGTGCTCATGACTTCAGTGTTATTTCTGCTGAGAAAGTGTATTTGTTGTTGAGGGTGCAGAGAGCTAATTTCAGATTACTGCCAAATAGAATATAAAATTCGAAAGTTGGATTTTGAAAGGGTGAGAATACGAACATCGTCAGAATTTTGAGAATTTCAAGAGACCATACTATTCCTATTATAAAAATGACCGAAAGATCTATCACTAGAAAGCGGGAAATGAACATCGCGCAGGTGTGTTAATGAAAAAATATCGAGCGCATTCCGAAAGCCGCCCCTACCCTGATCAAAATTTAAATGGTCCGTCCCTTTTCGTGTCTTCTGCTGCAATGAACGGAATCCCGTTAATCGATATTCTAATATTTTAGTGGTACTTTTTCTTTGGGTAACTATTACTTACCTCTCACGTAGATTTCTACAACTCTACTCTGAGAGCGTGTGATCACTTATTCCTCAAGCACGTTAAGGCCTGGGATTCTAAATGGGCTTGGGGCTAGTCCCCCAAAACGTAAAATTTGCCTTAAATTGCTTTAATCTTTTTAAGGCAGGCAAATTTTTGGTGTAGTGATAAAACTCGACGAACTTAAAATTTTGGTGTCATTTTTTAGTACGGAGTGACGTCACAAGCCATGTCACGTGACTAAACAGTAAATTGCTTTTCCGGTGATGGAGAAAACATCTAACTATACAATTATGGTGAAAATGGATAGGCCTCAGGAAGAGTAACATCGTACTGTCTTGGCTGCTGAGCTATCATTTACCGTTAACGAGATATAAGGGTCGGAATCAGGTCACGTGACCCAATCGACATATCAGCCCCTTAAAACACCTTAAAGGAGCAAACTTTTTCCACCAGCTAAGACACCACTATATAGAACCCCAAAACAGAAATATTATTATCTATTAACTTTTCCATAAGGAGCGAAACTCACCACCGGAGAAATTTTTGAGTTTTGAAACATGAAAATGTCACGTGACTGGCCACGTGACCAGTGTATCAGTCCAAATTCCATACTAAAACATTTCAATCGACGACTGTTAACTATCCTGACAAATTCATGCCCCATCATTAATGGTTTTAGCAAAGATATTTGAAATTTTGCAATTTTGTCGATTTTCTGAGCTGACCCAGGCCTTAATACACTTGAGTCTGGCTGAATCACAAAAACAACTGATGAACACTTGTATATTCATTACGTTTTAAGCACGATAACTACGTGACCAATATTTTTCGTATTTAACAATTATTCCTCGAGCCCGAATGGGCTCTGAGTCAATGAGGCCGGAGGCCGAATGGGCTATTGACTCAGAGGCCATGAGGGCCATATCCGTCTTTTTGTGTCCTCTGTCTAAGCAATGAACGCAATCCCGTTTAATCAAAATTCAGATATTTAGTGGTATGTTTTCTTTAGGTAACTGTTACTCACCTCTCACGTAGAATTCTACCGTTGCTTAATATTCCTTTGCTCTGAATGCGCTGATCACTAAGTAAGAATGACTGATGGAACAATTACAAATCGAGTGATGAACAATTCGCATATTCATTACATTTTAAGCACGAGAAATACGTGACCAATATTTAATTCTAAAAGCAGGTAGCCTGTATTGGATGCTTTAGATGGCATGATGTTTCATGCGCATCAGAACAACACTTCTCTGGCCGTCGGTTTTGTCAAAGAAATTAGCGAAATACTATGAGATAGTGCTCTTACATATTTAGCCTTCCCCGCGTCTTATAAGTTTGGCCACACGACAGATAAGAGGCTTTTCGTGTGCCGGGGAAGGGGTTTGGAGATATCAGACCTGATGAAGGACATTCGCCCTTCCAATATCCCAAGTACGTTGTCAAGTGTTTTCTTTAGTACTATAGTTTCTATCATTTTATTATATCTGAAATAGCACCTGGCATGAAAATTACTATCATTATCAATTAATTTAATGTGAGACCTAGAGCTCACCTTAAATACAACTTCAAAATTCAGCGATGCGAGGTGTACCTCGCAGGATTTTGCGATTCTGCTATAAAAACCTTTCTTCGGGGATGATTCTTATTTCATGGATGTGAGATCGGGAAATTTTCATTGAGAAGGGAACACGGCCTCGCCTGGATTCCACTTGTCTCGACATTGTTTATTCTGGAAATCACAAAAACCTCATCCAATAATTGCTTATAATAGCCATACTTCTTCCCTGCAATATTCCAAATAATTCTAATAGATGCAACGGGCACCGGTGATTATCTGCTAGTCCGTTTTTTATAAGAGGGAGAAAAACAGTACACGGCAATGTACATTGTAATGTAAACTATTATAACAGCTTAACGTCACATGGCTGAGTCACATGACCATCTCGAAACAAAGGACAAACCTCGTTCCCATGTTTTCAAACAGTGGTCATGTGACTCAGCCTCCCCCCTCCCCCAGGGTCTTCTCCCGAGCTAACCGCCATTTTGAAAAACGACCGAGAAGACCCTGGGGACGAGGTTGACAATGAATGCGGGCGCAGCCAAAAGGGCAAGGCTTGCGAGTTTGCGCAAACGTTGCATTCCTGACAAATGTTCATGCTCCGGGTAAATTACTTCTTTGTTTTATTACATTTGCACGGATTCATTTTTGCGGTGAAGTCCATCTAACAAAAGAAGTTTTTGCATGATAGAACACCAGGAGTAGACAAAGCTTGATTTCATGTCAAGTGAAGGTATAACGGCCCTCAAAATATACCATAAAATGATTTTTCAGCCGATAAAACAAGCAAAGACAGTTCGGTTTCAATGAAAGGATGACCCTGTGAAATTTCGGTTCTGGTGCAAAAGCTGGTTTTTCGAATATGTTAATATTTTGTATTTTTACAAGCAACATTTGCCGGGATAGGTACGTATACAAGTTCAAGATCTGAGTATCAAACTACTTAAGAACCACCATCGCCCTGGATATTATTACGCGTTAAATGTATAGGTGCGCAAAATACAACTATACAGGTGTGAATCTAAATACTGGACAGTTAGGGACGGACCATTTCATATTTGATGGGGGGAGTGGCTAATTTTTTTGGGCTCGATATTTTTTTCGCGTCCAGTTTTGCAGCTCGAATTTTTTTCCCTAGAACGTGACTGTGCTCGATATTTTTTCCCCTGATATTTCTTTTTTTGGTTCGAGACCAAAAAAATCCCTATTTATAAAGACATCAGGTTCCCTAAAAACGATAAATGAAGAGAGAGTTTTAAAGTGAGCTTGCTCGATTTTTTTTCGCCACCAGCTGCTTGCGCGTTATTTTTTTTCTAGGTCAGAGCCTTGCTCGAATTTTTTTTGGGGGAATCAGCCACCCCCCCCCCCCCCCCCCCCCCCATCAAGTATCAAGTGGTCCGTCCCTTAAAATTGGAAAAACGATTTCTCTTACATGTTTGATTCATAATATCTTATGAATATTTTCTTCGTTTAACACGACAGGAGGTTAATAGCAGTTTTCCACGTCCTCGCCCCTTGAACATCAATGGTTTGTATCTTATGCAGAAATACGCAGAACTGAACTTTACAAGTAGACATGCTATTGCACTTTTGCTTTAAACTTGTCCAGAAAATGCTTGTAGCCTAGCGTTTTCGGAGTTCAGAAGTTTTTGTCGAGAGATCTCTTTGTCTTGGGTGAATTTTGCACCTTATGGAAGCGTCAATGTTAGCAAAACATATGTCGACACAAAACAATCCATAGCATCATTGAGTTTTAAAGTGGTTTCCGTTCTGTGCATTTCCGCATGAGATACATAACATTGATGTTCCAAGGGGTGTGGGAAAGAAAAACTGTTATGAGCTTCTTCTTTATTAGAACATAAAAACCATAATATATAGATTTAGGCAATGCCTAAAAGCGGAACTCCAATCATACACACCCCACGTCTTACTCACAGGGAGCTCACCTTTACAGTTTAAATCAAGAAAATTCATGTTACCATTTATATGGCAATGATAGTATTAGCGTGTTCTGATATGCTTGTCGCAGTTCACGACCGACAAAAGATAATCTCCTTGAAATAAAAATGAAAAATAATTTTCAGCGAAATCCACAACAAAGACTACTAGACATAGTATTTGTCTCACTGTACTAACTATATCTAACATGTGACAAAGGAAAATCAAGGCTAGAATATCAGAAATGACCTGTTTACAAAAGGCAAAGCAGAGCCAAAAGTCAAGCTTACTCAAGAAACTATAATTCGAGTTAAGCCGGAGAAAAAGAAACCTTGAGGGAGCCAACCAAAGCAGCAAAACGTAAAAGTTACATGTAAAGTCAGAATTTTCTCATCAGGAATGCAATAACTTGGAAGCTAAAAATATAAATAGCATAAGAAGCAATTTCAAGCTTTGTGCTTTTTATACCAATAACTGATAGTGAAGTCGTTTCGTGTTGAGTTGAATTCATTCTTACTTTGCAAGCTTTTGCACAAAGCCAACCTACATATATTATTCGGCTAAAACCATTGCAATTTTCTGTTATTGTCAATCCTGTTCAATCCAGTTCTGGCTCCCTGTTCGTAGATCTCATATGAGTATTTGAAGAACACGTCGTTTGCACCTTTTACGAAAGAAACTGTTGTTTTTCTTCAGAAGAACGCCGAAGTCTTGCTTCGCCGTGGGCCTGCAATCTAGCCTTTGATTTTTTTTGCAACTCCCTCATAGTTTCTCCAAAATGGCTAAACAATATTATGAAATATCGGCGAAGGAATCGAATACGAAGTATTTTGACAGTCATTAGAGAATTCTTTTGAGCAAATTTGGCGTGGTTCGCACCCACGAGTTTGTCTCAGTTTGACTCTGGATGTTTGACGTCTGAATGAACTCGAGTGAGCCGACGCGGGCGCGTGTTTTGTGAGTTTTTTCGGCGGGAAAATGAAGGAGCGACTTCCGGTCCGTGTCCTCTGCCAAGCACCGCGTCAAAGCACCGCGGCGCTGTGCTGGAGGACAAAATGACGCGCGCTCTCAGTGATCCAAGACGGACTGTGATTGGTTGTGTACACGGGTCGCGATCGCCACTAACGCAAGTGCGCATGCGTAAATAAGAGCCCGCGATGTTTTCGTAAGCAGCTGAACGTATCGTTTTGGCTTGGATGGGTTGCTTTCTCATGTGACGTTGAATGATACGTATGGGGCTCCACTCCGTGCCTTCGGCACGTAGAGTTCCGCTAAAATCCTACACAACGAACATAACGAAGGAGACATCCTTGCTATGCTATTCCTTTTGTACTTCTCAAAATAGGTTATTCAAAAATCTGAAAAATTGGCAAATAACGTTTGGTGCAGGCATTCAAACATGTGGTTTCTTTATCTTAACCGTTCTCATAAAAAGGTCCCGGTTATGCGTCCATTTTCGTCAATTTGTTTACCTTTCTGTGGTCTACACAGAAACGAATCGTTCCGTCATGTTTACGATGTAAATATAAGAGTTTCCCAAGAACAGCACAGTTATGTTGTGTTTCCACCATATAAATAATAGTGTGTTTTTACCATATAAATGTTTCTTTATTTCTGCATATATCTCTAACAATCGGTAACTTTTCATTTCTATAGGTTTTATTCAGAATTGGTGTAATCATTTTAAACCGCCGCCCCCAAACCTTCTGGGTATTAATTTAATTTTATAATAAAATATTTTGAAAAGCCATTCACCTTAACAGAAAGGTATTAACTAGTTCTACAAGTTGATGTACATATTATGGGATATGTCGCCACTGGGGGTCTCTGGAGAAAATGGCCGCCGGATAGTCGCGCTTTTGTCCTATATTTTCATTTGCACTGCACCTTATTTCAAAACACTGCTTTTAGATGACATACTTACAGCACAAAGCCGGACAAGTAGATTCACAAAAATACAAATATTTCGGGTAAAAGGCCCGTAAAGCTGGCCTTGTTCCCCTGGAGATATCTAAGGACCAGGGCCGTAGCTAGCATAGGGTCAGAGGGGGGCATTTTCCCCCCCCCCCCCCCCCCCTCAGCGAAGTAAAATTTTTAGTGTCAACATGTGGGGAAAAACCTGCTCCCCCCCCCCCCCCCCAAGCAAAAACAAAGAATGACCAAGGCCTCCCCCCCAGTACAAAGTTTCTAGCTACGGCCTTGAGGACGTGATTGAAATGTCCTGAAACCTTAGCAACCTTTTTCTAGATTATAAGTCTTGCACCTTGTCTCGAACGTTTGTAACAAAATAGCACCTACCTGGAAACAAAGGAAAATTAAAGAACAGCTAATGAGAAATTGATATCCTAATTCTTCAACCTCTCGAAAGCGCTCAGGTGGATTAATAAGTGAGAATGAACACTAACTATACACACATCGGCATAAGTCTGGCCTAGACGGAACGCTAGCACAGTCTATTACCCGTGAGGCTTGGCTAGACACCAATTTGCTCAATAAATTGGTTTTTAAGACATTTCATCTTCCAAACTGATGGAATATCAAATGTTTTGGTATGTATTAATAGAAACCTTGAACCAAAACAATTTGATACCTGTTCCGGTACGAAGAGTAGTCACGTGACAAGCTAGCACTGGAATTTGATCCAAATTGTACAATTAGAAATGGGAAGTACAAGGAAAATAAATATAACTACAAATAACCATTCATTTTGCTCCTTTCCTATGGTACTTAAAGGAATAGTTTTTGAAGTTTGGAAAACCTTTCAAAAAGTGAGATATCCTGCAAAACAGGTCACGTGACCTAATTTGCATATGAGATTACCTAAATATCTCCTTCCTAAGAAGCGGTTGTCAACCTGCAAAGTCTATTTCATATAGCTATTCTAACCCTCTAATAAATAACATGCGTTTCACTTAGCTATGTTAATGCTATAATTACTCCCCATTTTCGAAAATTCATTTTAGCTGCCTTAGCCTGTGAGCCGGCTCTCCCAGTGGGTTTTCCAGAGAAGAATTCGTTAGGGCGCGCGCGGGGTTCCTGTGGCGTCGGGATTCCTGTGTCGCGAGGGGAGAGAGAAGAAAGGAGAGCCGGCAGGAAAGGCCCATGTTTTGTCGTGCCCGCCCCCGTCACGGCTCAACGCTTCGCATCGAATAACATGCACAATACCTGTCAAATCTAGCCAATAAGCGGTCGGAACATGCAAACACAAAATGACAGCTTTCCTATTTACAGTTGTAAGTATCAAGTCGGTAATTTTAGCGTTCTTGTGGAGCTAACATGCTCGTCGAATTTCTCGCCGCTTTCTTCACTGTTTCTCTGTTTCTTTTTCCTGGAAATACACGCTAATTGCTAATTAGACTGCTGGCATCAGCAGTAAGCGCTCGCTGTGCGTTTTGGTGAAGTTTTCATGCTGGGGATCTCGCTCGTCGAATTTCTCGCCGCTTTCATGCCTATTTCAATCTATGTTATTTTCCCTGGAAATACACAGGAATACACACGAACGCTTGCTACGCTTGCTAACACGAAGATGGTTTACCGGGACCTACCGAAACTGAAAGCAATCTCATCAAAACAATCAACGCACAATTCCGTAGATGATCCTGCCGTGCTTGAGTTTACTAGTTTGAGTTTGAAAGAAAAGTTCGGTGTATCTGGCAAAGAACAAGTGACCTCCTCGACAGAAAATATGTTTCTACCACCCAGAAGAGAGAAAAGACTCGGAGAAATTCGTGCATGCAAGGAATCTGTGTGTAATTTGAATATCATTTTGTAAATTCTGTGCCGTGGAAGAATCAGAAGATAGTGTTCAGGTTTAGCGTGAATTTCCGCCGCCTCTTCTCTCTCGATCGTAGCTCACTTTGCAGAGTCACTCGACAGCGAGTCAATCAACGGCTGAAATTTAGCTTACAGAAGATTCTGGTTCTTACTAAATCACTGTAATGTTTCCTTATGTTTGGTGTTTTAATCACACAGACTTTTTGACCAAGCCGTGCTAAGGCTAAGAAAACGGAAACAGGAGAATTGCTCGGAAATAATATGTTTGTTTGTGAAGATTGCTTCGACAACAAGTCAAAATATTCGAAACTGCAAAGACAAAATTAAGCTTTCATTTATTAAGCTTATTAAACGTTTCGAATTTTTGTACTTTGGCTTTTTCATCTTCTGAGATTCATCTTCCACGATAATACGCTCAACTGACTGTCTTCGCTTGAGAGCGCGTCCAAAATTCAGCGCTTCGAGCCCCTTCTTCGCTATTCAAATAAAAGGGCTTTCACCGTTGGCAAAATTGCAAGTATGTATCTCCTTTCAGTAAGGCAATCGATTGCTAAGCATGAAATAGTCAGGAATAGCTTTCTCGACTTAATAAACCACGTTGTTTTCCTTCAATGTCCCCGTGAATAAACTCACATCTGATGAATGTTGACACATTTCTGACAGCTCATATGAGTTGGCCAATCAGCGGCCTCCGTTCGTCAGCGAACGGGAAGCATGAAAAAAGGTGGGCCTTTCCTGCCGGCTCTCCTTTCAGTGACACAGGAATCCCGCGCGCCAAAAAAATCGAATATCCGAAAAACCCACTGGAGAGCCGGCTAGCAGGCTATAGCTGCCTTAAGGTCACGTGACCCTTGAAATCAAATATTATCTCACTAAAAAGGCACAGGTCTTGATATGTACCTCCCATAAACAGATTGACATTATATGTCAAATTGCAAAAGTGTTATTGCAAAATCTAATTTTATGCTATTTTGTTCGAAAACCGAGCCTTAATTCACCTGAGCGCCGAACTAACCGGCAAAACCTCCAACCAGCCTCCACCCCACCCCACAACTCTTCTACGACATACACATGTACATTTATTCACTTAACCCGTATACAAAGATGTACATAAGTTATGTTAAAAGTAAATTTGTTAACTCCAGCAGCAGTCCCAGTCGCGTGCTTATTTTCTATTCCTTGCTTGAAAACATGTATAAACGAGCTTTGCCGCGTCCTTTGCAATTCGCGAATACGTCCGTGGGTATACTTTAATTTATCAATCACCCAATTATTTGCAAAATTGTTAATAATTATCAAAAAATACAGCAATGATAAAGCAAAGCATTAGATTATTGAGTTTTGAGAGCCTTCAAACGCTGGTATTGATCGTCGTTATCAATATCCTCCATCTGCGTAGGTACGTATTTCCTGGAAATAAAAAAAAATCATAGCCCATCATGACGCTTGCAGGCGATGGGAATTTTGTTTTTATGGCGAGAAATACTAGAGGTAGCTATCCGCGTTCTGTGGGCAAGGAGAAATCCCTCATCAACCTTTTGATCGCGACCGCGATCAGAACCCTCAGGGATTTTAAATTTCCGCAATAAAACACCATCTACCGCCAGCATGCAGGCTAAAGTCCAGCATTCATGGAATCATGAAGAAACAGATTCTTCACGGTATGGTATTTCTCATCAATGGTGGGTGATGAGTAAGGTCAAACATTGCCAATAACTATAACTTACCTCCTTAATGGTCTCCTCTCTTTTTGTCTGGTATTTCTCATCAATTGTGGGTGATGAGTAAGGTCAAACATTGCCAATAACTATAACTTACCTCCTTAATGGTCTCCTTTCTTTTTGTCTGGTAATGGTTTCTGCTCTCCCGCTACCAGACCCTTAAAATCTTGAGATCCTCTTTTTGCTTCCTGGTATGTCTGTCCTGGAAATTTATAAAAAGTCCAGATATAGCTGCTAATCGTGAAAGCGAATTCGTAGAAAGAAGAGATTCCGCTGTCTCGAAAGTGCTTTGTTAGTCACCACTTTTAGTAGGAGCCAAGATATAGATGTTTTCGGCATGGACATTTTGCTGAACGTTTTTACGGGCCGCTGAAAGAGCACCTCTATGCATTTGTTAATTTTCAAAGCTGTTTCAACCGTCAGTCTCTCAACACGTGTAAGACCCACAGCAACAACAATAGAAATAACATAGTTAATGCTTTTAAGCATTTTAAACTTTTTAACGGCGACGACAATCACAAAAGAGGATAACAAGTTCAACCATGAATTAAATAACGATAACTTACCTGGAAATTCTGACCCGTAATGGTCTCCTCTCTTTTTATCTGGCAATGGTTTCTGCTCTCGCGTAACGAGACCCTTAAAATCTTGCGATCCTCTTACTGGTTCTTGCTCTGTCATAACGAGACCCTTAAAATCTTGAGATCCTCTTATTGGTTTCTGCTCTCGCGCTACCAGACCCTTAAAATCTTGAGATCCTCTTATTGGTTTCTGCTCTTGCGCTACCAGACCCTTAAAATCTTGAGATCCTCTTACTGATTTCTGCCCTCGCGTTACGAGACCCTTAAAATCTTGAGATCCTCTCACTGATTTCTGCTCTGGCATAATTAGACCCTTAAAATCTTGAGATCCTCTTACTTGCTTCTGCTCTGGCATAATTAGACCCTTAAAATCTTCAGATCCTCCTTCTTCTTGCTGGTATGTCTGTCCTGGAAATTAATAATAAGTCTGAGTCGCTAATCGTGAAAGTGATTTTAGAAAGCGCTCTCTTTTTAGTGTTTTTAGTCATCACTTTTAGTCAGAGGAAATCTTGCAGAAACTTTTTACAGGCGGCTGAAAAGCAAAGCTGTTTCTACGTCGATCGCGCTATATGTGAACGCGTAAGACCAACAGCAATATAAATAGCGACATGGGAATAGCAAGGAGCAAGAGCAGATCGAAGAGGTCAAGAGAAGAGGGGAAGAGGGAACAAGGGCAAGATGATAAGAGGGCAAGAGCAAAGATTAAGAGCGAAAGCAACAGCAAGAGCTGAGTGGTCCTCTTTAAGACAATAAGTGAAGAATGATAAGAAATAAACTTGAAACATTGAAACTTGATAACGGTGACGACATTCACCCATGACAATAACGATAACTTACCTGGAAACTCTGACTCATAATGGTCTCCTCTCTTTGGTCTGATAATGGTTTCTGCTCATCTCGCGTAACGAGACCCTTAAAATCTTGAGATCCTCTTACTGGTTTCTGCTCTGGCGTAATGAGACCCTTTAAATCTTCAGATCCTCCTACTCCGCGTTTCTGCTCTGGCATAATGAGACCCTTAAAATCTTGAGACCCTCTTACTGGTTTCTGCTCTGGCATAAAGAGTCCCTTAAAATCTTCAGAACCTCCTACTGGTTTCTGCTCTGGCATAATGAGACCCTTAAAATATAGAGATCCTCCTTCTTCTTGCTGGTATGTCTGTCCTGGAAATAAAAAATAATTAAGTCGCTAATCGGGTTAACGGCGACGACAATCACAAGGATAACAAGATCAACCATGAGAATAACGATAACTCACCTGGAAACTCTGACCCGTAATGGTCTCCTCTCTTTTTATCTGGTAATGGTTTCTGCTCTCGCGCTACCAGACCCTTAAAATCTTGATATCCTTCCACTGCTTCCTGGTCTGTGTGTCCTGAAATTTTACAATAAGTCCAGATAAAGTCGCTTTCGTGAAAGTGCTTTCTTAGAAAGCGCGTGTGTTTTTTGTCATCACTTTTAGTCAGTCGGTGACGACATTCACCCATGACAATAAAAGATAACTTACCTGGAAACGCTGATTCATAATGGTCTCCTCTCTTTTGGTCTGGTAATGGTTTCTGCTCTTGCGCTAAGAGACCCTTAAAATCTTGAGATCCTCCTAAAATATTCAGTATATAGTTGATATAGTTGCTAATAGTGACAGTGCTTTCTTAGAAAGCAAACTTCCTATATTGATACTTTAATGGCTTCCATATTGGATGGCAACTGGGCTGGCATCCAAGACGGCCACCACTACGACAAACTATCAACATATAAAGTTTGCTTTATGCTTTGATTTTACCATACTAGGGGATTAAAAAGAAAAATACAACTGCTTATGTCACTTTAATGCATTTTCCTCTTTTTCGAAGGAAATGATGACGTATGCAAATAATGCTCATTCACTATTTGCATAGTCTAACCATTTGACTTCATCATTTGAAGTCCTTCTGTCAAAATAACTTAATTCCTATCGACTTGCCTATGAGGACCATATGTTAGAAGACTGTTACAGGTCAATATGCTACCCTCGTAAAATAAGGATTATCGTATCGTATCGTATCGTATCGTATCGTATTATAGCTAGCAGCAGGAGTCCATGAGTAGGAGCTTCCATCACCCATATAGAGTCCACGAGGCAGCGTTTTTACTGACCGATCTATTTTTAGAACACTTCATGGTACAATTACAATTACATGTGAATACCTCCCATTGTTCTAATTTCGTCTTAATGTGTATTCTCTCTAGCGTAACTAGCAAACAAAGCATTAACCTAGCACTTCTATTTTACGGTGCCTCAGTTTATGAGCTAGTTGGACGCTCCTACTTATTGGCTCCTGCTACCGGGTATGTATTTTTGGACTGAAATATTGAATATTTTAATATTAATGATCAATGTCATTGTCATTGTCGTCGTTGTCATTAGTATAGTTATCGTTGTCATTAGCACTGTTATCGTTGTCATTATCATTATTATAGAGTAAAAGAGTAAAAGCTGGTTTCCATATAGTCGTATCTGTCGTATCTGTCTCATCAGTCAACCGTGAAACAAAAGAATAATTCCGATTTCCATTGTTTCACGGTCGACTGATGAGACAGATACGACAGATACGACTATATGGAAACCAGCCTTAAAGCGCTGTCTAAAGGAGGTAGCAAAGTTGCAGCAACAATGTTGCGCGTTGCGCGTTCGTAAAGTGTTGCTGCAACATTGTTTACCCATGGCAAGAACACTGATAATGGCTGATTGCATTTTTAATCCGCACCGGGGGGGTTGAGGACCTATGGAAAATTTTCCAGGGGGGTTGTTTTGGACCCTGGAAATTCCACGGGAGGGGGTGTGTCTGGAGACTGGAAATTCCAGGGGGGAGGGGTAAAAAAGGTGACTTTCCAGGGTCATTTTATCCAAAAATAGATTTTCCAGGGGTATTTTGCCAGAAAAAATGGAAATTCCAGGGGAGGGGGTCCTTTATGAGATTGGAAATTGCAGGGGAGGGGGTCTGTTTCACGAGTGGAAATTCCAGGGGAGGGGGTCTTTTTAAGGGAGGTCCTCAACCCCCCGGTGTGGTTTAAAAATACAATCAGCCAATTACTGGCAATGATCTTACCGGGAAGCTCAAACGCCTCATCTCGGTCGTGACTATTTCCTTTGTCTTCCCAGAGTCTCAAGAAATTGCTGCGCTGGAGCGAACCCTTCTTTCTATCAGCCGATAGCGCTTCACTATGATGCAGCAAGCACAATGACGCGAACAGGACGCAGATGAGAAGTAACAATTTGGTGCTCATGACTTCAGTGTTATTTCTGCTGAGAAAGTGTATTTGTTGTTGAGGGTGCAGAGAGCTAATTTCAGATTACTGCCAAATAGAATATAAAATTCGAAAGTTGGATTTTGAAAGGGTGAAAATACGAACATCGTCAGAATTTTGAGAATTTCAAGAGACCATACTATTCCTATTATAAAAATGACCGAAAGATCTATCACTAGAAAGCGGGAAATGAACATCGCGCAGGTGTGTTAATGAAAAAATATCGAGCGCATTCCGAAAGCCGCCCCTACCCTGATCAAAATTTAAATGGTCCGTCCCTTTTCGTGTCTTCTGCTGCAATGAACGGAATCCCGTTAATCGATATTCTAATATTTTAGTGGTATTTTTTCTTTGGGTAACTATTACTTACCTCTCACGTAGATTTCTACAACTCTACTGTGAGAGCGTGTGATCACTTATTCTGGCTGAATCACAAAAACAACTGATGAACACTTTGTATATTCATTACGTTTAAGCACGATAACTACGTGACCAATATTTTTCGTATTTAACAATTCCTCGAGCCCGAATGGGCTCTGAGTCAATGAGGCCGGAGGCCGAATGGGCTATTGACTCAGAGGCCATGAGGGCGAGAGGAATAATTGTTTTAGTCAAATCACACTAGTAGGTCAATTTGTATAACCAAAAACGTTTTCTGGTCTGGTCATTTGACATTTTTCTGGCTTTCAAATCCGAGACTTTTCGCTACTAGCAGGCTATAACTTATAGCCTACTAGTAGCTTATCCAATCAGAACGCAGCATTGACAATAGACCACTAGTGTGATTTGACTAATAACAATTATCCCTCTAGCCCGAATGGCCGAGGCCGAAGGCCGAATGGGCTATTGACTCAGGCCACGAGGGCGAGAGGAATAGTTGTTTTAGTCAAATCACACTAGTAGGTCAATTTGTATGGTCAAAAACGTTTTCTGCTCTGATTATTTGCCATTTTCGGGACACCTCTAAGAACTGCGGCGAGGAAGACTAATATCTGTGGCATGGTAAACATTCACTCCTGCAATATCCAAGGATGTTTGTCAAGTGTTTTCTTTAATACTCGTGTAGGTAAACAAACTCCAAAAGTCATCGATGCAAAGGCTTCCGTCGCTAAGTTGCGATCTTTCTTATAGGATTATCAATACCTTCATGGAGAACAGACCGGGAAACTTTCATCGAAGTACAAACGTGGTTATCAAGGGAAGATTAATGATCATTACCACTCAACCAAATATACTATTTAAATATATAATCTTCGATTATTGATCGCGTACTTATTATTGGCAATAACGCATAAAAGCTGTGCAGTAGAGCTTATCGTCGAGCACGTCATGATTTTCGAAAGTTTTTTATAAAACTCATCTTAA
Organism: Scolanthus callimorphus; assembly: GCA_033964015.1. Lineage (NCBI taxonomy): Eukaryota > Metazoa > Cnidaria > Anthozoa > Actiniaria > Edwardsiidae > Scolanthus > Scolanthus callimorphus. The sequence goes on from CM066924.1 coordinate 15,867,103, forward strand.
ACGACCGCCGAAATTACTTCAATATTTGACAAGCTGTTCCCTTATCTATACGAAAACAGTTCTAGCGATGCGAATGGGAAACCATTTCTATACTATTGCACGTAGTGAACTCAGATTGGATATTAAAAATTAGAACTCTTTAGTGCACTCGGCTAGTGCCTCTTAAAAAAATCGTGCGTTTGAAAAAAAAAGCACTCAGGTCTCTAAATAACAGCGCAATTTTAAACTAACCACCTTTGTGTAGTCCTGAGAAATGGCCGAAAAGCAAATAGATATTTCTATCAGAGACATATCTTTAGGGGCATGTCAATAGAAGGCCTACTACGGGTCCTAAATTCGCCGTTTCTTTTGGCGACTATAGGAGACTTTAGCAAAATTCAACAAGGTTATGGGAGGTGGCCTAATAGGGAATGAGACTCACCATCGCCAGCACGTAGCATGGAATAGGCTTACTATCGTAGCTAATCTACTCTGTATTTTATCACTTTTCCTTTCCTTTGTTTAGCTTCAGCTTCCTGCAGGACAGTTTTTTTCAAATAAGCTATCGCCAATAAAGTTTTGCGAAAGCTGCACTCGAATAACATAAATCATCAAGGGGCGTAGACAGAACTTTTTAGAGGTACGCACTGTATTGTATTTATCAGCTATTGAAGCGTCCATTTCTGCTGTATGTATTAGTTTGGCTTCACCAGGTACGCACGTGCATAGAGCAGATTTCAGGTTTTGAACCTTCAGTTATAGTCCCGGATATACGTCGGTTCTCGTGAACTTGTTCACTTTTCTGTAGTCTACACACAAGCGAAATGCTCCGTCGGGTTTACGATGGGTTTGTAAATATGAGCGTTGAAGAAGAGTACAGTCGCGTTTTCTTTATCTCCAGATCTATTTAAACCTCAAGTTTGGTATCAATTCTGTCGAAATTAATGCAGGGCACACAACAGCTTTTCTCCTCATAAAAGCTGTTCCTTATGATTAACTCCACCGTTTGCCGATTAGGTCTGTTGCGGGCTTGACACGGGAATATTAGACTAGACGAACTTTCGGAAAATCGTACTTCATGAGGCATTTTTTAGTAAAAGCTGGCAACAAGTGCCATCTTATGCGAAATTTTACGCTGAATCCGATGATTTTTGTTGCCAACGCAGATTTTGCATTTTAAGAGGTGAAATGACGTCATGATTGACAGCTGTCACACAAACCTCTACAATGAATTTTTCGCCGATTTTTCTTTTCAAATTTTAACGGCCAGTGAAATTCAAATGTATAAGTGGCAATGTGATATTAAAAAAAATGCATCTATATTATGGGATAGGGTGATTGATGGGCGTAGAACGTCATCCAAAATGGCGGATCCAAGATGGCCGCCGTGCCGCCATTTTGGATATCTGTTGATTGTTTTTGAGGCCATCACGTTCAAAGGCTAAACTTAAAAAAAAAAATAAAAGACAAAACTTAAACGATTCTGCAATACATAAAAAGTAGAAACTGACGATTATGGTGGAAAGAGAATAATATATAGGCAAATATATGATTGTTGTTAGTGAATTTAGGTAGGAAGCGCAATCCACAAAATTATAGCAAGTTAGTCGTCCCTACTGTAAAAGTTCTCACTATGACTATTGATTCCAAAGCCTATCACTGAGTCAACTACATCTACGACTATTGTTTTAAATGCATGCAGAATATTCCTCTTACACACACACAGGAATAATAATGATAAGAAAAAGCAGGGATAAAGGTGGAAATCATTCTATGGCAATTTAGGCGTTGCTCCAGCCTTTTCCGAATTTTTTTTATAGCCTGTTGGTAGCAACTTTGAACTTATAAGCAAAAGTAGCGAATGTAAGACTTTAATTTGTCCTCGGAGTAGCTTTCCTCTCTATGCTTGAAAGCCCTTTCCTATTCCAACCCCTTTCTTGTCTGAGGTTTCCTTCTGCGGTCCCCCGCTGATCCTGAGGTTTCCGCTATTTTTCGATTATGCCACGGGGCAGCAGATTGCATGATAGTTTTGAACGAGCTCTTGATATAAGGACTTCAAAGGCACAGTTTTGTTGCCGGGACGGATGATGATCATCGAAAAATGGTGATATCGTTTAGATACTAAAATCAAGCGGCGGTGAATCTGAATCACCTTTTCATATTGATTTGCCTTTTATATATTTAATATGGCTTCATTCGACCAGCAGCACTGCATTTCATACTGTGATACCTTGAATTCATTGTCAGGTATTTATTTCCATGTCTTTTTTGACTACCAGACTGATAGTTTCTAAAATCAAATTTGACGAATCTGGCGGCCATCTTGGATCCGCCATTTTGAATATCACAGCAGCGCCATATCCGAATAATACGACAATTTTTCGTATAGAATCCCATGCTATGACTCTATCTCGCGCGCTGATTGGCTGAAATCGAGGGAGATTTTTTGTGGAATTACATGGCTGCAAAAGTAGAATCTAATGAAAACACAGGACGCCCACGAAATTAAATTTCTACGAAATTAAATTTCGTCGCGGCGATATCGATTTTTCGCGTGAGATTTAGTGTGGACTTCCCTCGTCGGGTAATGGATTTACCTATAGAAGTTAGCTACGATAAAAGCAGGGGAAATGTATTTATCTCCATTTTTCGTATCACAGTTTTTCGCGCGCTTTGTGAAACGTGGGCACACACGCGCCTCCACAAGACACAAAACTCTCGTCTGGTCAACACAACAAGTTTTGGAAACAAAATCTCTCTGGTTCCTCCAACGTTTCGGGTATTTCTACCCTGGGTATGCAAGGCAATGTCCAGATATTTACTTTACAAGATAATTTCAACGAGAAGCTGTTGGCTAGTTCGACTTAAAAGTTCTGTCATCGATTGAAAAGTTCTGTCAAATGTTAGAGGTGGAAAGCACATGCAAAACGAAAAACACTACAGGAGCTGCACTTTTTACCATGAATAAAGGAGATAGAAAGCCGTAAGGGAACAAGAAATCAAACAAGTAAGCTTTAAAAGTTAAAACATTTCCGATCAGTAAGATAATTCTACTAATTCAAATCATTTGAAACTCTTTGTAGACTCGATCGCTTTCATAGTCAAATTGGCTTCAGTCCACTTTCAGTGTGTTGACACTGAACTGAATCAGAACACTGAACACTGAACTGAATGAATTCTCTCATCTAAACATTTATATATTGTAATTTCATGTTTTAAAGATTCGCTATTGCAGCAAAGCCTAATTTCAAGGGACTTTCGTTTTGAGATTCAGAAAATTCTATCACTTTCGCACTAGCGCGGCTTTCAAGCACTCGAAATCCACTGCCAAATTCCCTTAAATTTAGACTTATTCTCTAAAAATGTCCGGCATGGGATTCAAAGAAAATCCATTACCTGACTCGGGAATTCCACGCTAAATTTCACTTGAAAAACCGATATCGCTCTCGTCGCTGCGCGACTCGAGCGATATCGGTTTTTCGCGTGAAATTTAGCGTGGAATTCCCTCGTCAGGCAATGGATTTACCTATAGAACATTCTAAACTATCCTGTTCAAGTTAAATATTCGTTCGAATTTGAAATATAGCGACAAAACTATTTTAGGGGTTCGCGAACAGCTGTCAATCATGAAGACGTCATTTTCAGCCATTAAAATGCAAAATCAGGGATGGCAACAAGAAAATTCGGATTCAGCGTGAAAAATTACATAAGAAAACTCTTGTTGCCAGCTTTTACTAAAAAATGCCTCATGCGCCTTAAATATTGCAATTTTCTGATATTTCGTCTAGTCTATATGACGCGCGCTCGAGCATGAGGAACTTGGTTGAATTGGACCTAAACCGAGCTTGCATGCATCTAAGAGATTAAACTTTCTTAAGGTCGGTTTACACTTGCGATTTTTGTTGCATTTGTCGGCGGCGATTTTTCTCGCGCGAGTTGCAATTCCAACTCTCTTGTGTAAACGAGATACAAATCCGGTATGATTTCTGTGCTCTCTTTTCTTCAAATCGCATCAAGTTGCAAAAAGTTTCGAACACGTTTGAAATCTCCACGACATCACGCGGCATATCTACAAAACCGAGTTGCACCTAGTTTACATTAGTGATTTTGAGTTGACGCGTACGTGCGACAAAAATCGCCGCGACTTCAGCGACAAAAATTGCACGTGTAGATGGGCCTTTGGGGACATATCTTAAGAAAGGGGCACGATGAAGTTGGACCTGAGCGAAATGAGAAGGGGTTGACCTGAACCGGGGGCCGACTAATACTCGCGAGAAAACAATTTGCAGCGGTTTCATTCTATTTATTTATTTATACAACACAGCATCTGAGAGCGACAAGTCACCAACACACAGCATCAAAACAAACAGTATATTTCTGAGGACAAGTGTTTCTCTTACAGTACAACACCAAAACAAGCGAATCCGGGTGTATCCAGCAACAGGAACCATATTGGTTGTGTTTCTACAGTAGTAAAGTATTTAGAGCCGGTCTGTTTAGTTCCCTTGTCTCTCTTCTATAATCTATATTTACATCACATTGTCCATCTGTCCTGAAAATAGGTGAATGTCACTTGATATTTCAGTCTCCGATTCAGCGCTGGATTGGCGTGAAGTAACGACATGGTTTCTTGTTGTCGACATCGAATTGATATCAGCGTCAGTCGTAGTCGACGTATTCCCAGATATCGGTGTCATACCCTTCGTATACGTGATCCAGTAGCGCCTTTCGTCTCGCCTCACAGTACCTAGAAACCGATAACGTAGCTGTGATTTATCTTGTTATTTCGGACAAAAGTTGGCCTAAGGAAAACTTCATCATTCGGCGGTGCAATTTTCCCTTTCGTAAACCATCGTTGCCTTTTGGACGGCACTTAGAAAATTTTCACTTTTAGTTTCGTTGTCTCAGTAAAGGTAAAAGGAGAAAAATCGTATATCAATTCCACCCTGTTTAGAACCCTAACCCTAACCGGTAAACCGATTACTAACCCAAACCCTCTAACCAGTGCGCTACGAGTGAATTCGCTGGGTTGGAGGTGCTTTTTAATTGGATTTGTACTATCTTTCATTAGCATCTATAGAACGAAGCTATATGAATGATAATTACTAATTATCCCAAGGGATCAGAAATGGCAACGCCCTTTCTGAAAAGGCATCGACCGTTCAGAGAAATGGCAACGACCGTTCTTAAAGGCAACGATGGTTTACGAAAGGGAAACTAGCTTCGGCGGTATTGCCCACTAAATTGAAGACTTCAAAGCAAAATCCTGCATTACAGGCCAGGTGATGGTTTCAAGTAGTGTGCCCTACCTGTACTTGTCTTGTACAATCTGTTTTATATCCGTCAGTGATTCTTGGGTGATATCACGCTCCAGGTATTCCGACAAAGTCTCTGTCGCCATTTCCAGGTCTTTTTGATTATCCTATTGCCACAAGAAAAGGAAAGTTACTCGTAGCTCACACGATTGCCACCAGAATACAATACAAAAATATCTTCCGTAGCGTTTTAACCTATCGCCCTTAAGCTTCGCAATTTTACTGGGTGCTCTTTCCAACGGCATCGATGGATTAATTATAGATAACCAGTTCGTATGCCAAAAAAGTCATCACTTTACGATGGCCTAAAGGCAGCTCCCTTAGGCCTAGTTCATACGCCACTCTTATCATGAGCCGATCCAATTGCAAAATCTCGATAAAACAATATTGTTCGTCCATCTCTGGTCTGCCTGTCACCTAGACTATTCTAAATCATACCGGTAATGTAGAATCCATTTAAATGCCCCGATTTTTGCGTATTTCACGGCAACGTTGGATCGGCTCATGATAAGAGCGGCGTATGTACTAGACCTTAAACAGTTCGCCTTGGTGTACTGGGCTCATCTCTCACCTCGAAAATAACTGACTGGTTGTTCTTCTTGAGGTAAAACGCAAACACGTAGGTATACTTGAGAGTGTTCCGACACTGACATAGCACATCAACGGCTTTTCTAAGAAACTGGACCTGATGATAGAAAAAAACAAGACAGATACAATGTCGCACCTCTAAAGATACTATTTTATGAGCTACATTAATTATCTATTTAAGCACGAGAAAAGATCGGGGGTCAGTTACCATTTCCATTACAATTATCACTTAAGCAATAAAAGTACTTTCCGCGTGCTCTCTGCTTTCTTACAAACACGAGGGGGATGTTGGGAGAACTGATCAAAACCTGAAAGACACGAACCGAAGGCGAGTGCCTTTCAAGTTTTATCAGTTCGACCAACATTCCCGAGTGTTTGTAAGAAACCAGAGAGCACGCAGAAAGTATTTTTATTGCTTTTAGAAAATAACATACACACGCGCGACAGCGTTGCGTGACAATCGTGTTTCTCAGGTCTCTTACAAACACGCCTTTTAACCAATCAGGATGCGCACATTCGCAATACAACATGGGTGTTATTTTCTAATACATCTTCACACTAGATTCAGGGTTTTTTAACCTACATGTAGTCACCAATGGCGATTTTCCTCTCAAGTCTGTTTTAGAAAGTGACCTTCTCAAAAGTAGCTGTCAGCAGCATTACATGTAATTCGTGTGAACAGGTTGAGACCAGATTTCTGTTTTATTATATAAACACCACTGAAATACCGGGTGATCTCCCGCCGAAAACTTGATATCTTCACACGTGAAAATAACATGTTATTTCACATGTGAAAATAACGCACTTGCCTTTGCTCAATGCTCGATTTTTAGGCTTACTCAAATTTGGTATTTCATTGATGTTTATATAATAAACAGAACATTACATGACCGCTTGGAGATACGAATTTTATGGCCACAATTTGGCGAGTAGATGTTTCTTTTTTATTTAGGCGCCAATGCCAATAGACCAAATCGGCTAGCAGTGTTTACATAATTCAGATCATGTGATTATTCCTTTGGGTGGATACTTTTGTTAGTTCTACACATGCACTCGTGCACTCGGTCGAGTGAGAAAAATTTGACAATATTGTAGCCACTCAAAAGAAACCATCATATCATTGAATTGGTTGGCAACATGAGATGTAAACACCGTTAGCAGATTTGGTCTATAGCACCTTCCGAAGAAAGCTAATGTCGGACCCTGGTGGGTCATGTCACCCAGATTGACGAAAATTGTCAATTTAAAGGCGATTAAGAATTAGGGCCCTGGTATGGCTGTAGGTTACTGTAACTTGCGGCTTGTGTTAAGCACTCTTGAGGTCACAGTGGGCGGTATTTAGAGGACATTCGCTCTGTTTTATATTTATTCCCAAAAGGTGTTTTTCGTACAGATCGTTTCGCTCTATTGAGGGCTTTTATAGAAACTCATCAATTCGCGTTTGAGATCATGTTACGTATATCATGCTACGGTAATCGCGCGTTTTACCTCGATCCAGGACATGTTGTGTTGTTGCATCTCCTCCATCTTCTGTTTGACTTGTGTGTACAGCTTGCTTTCGAATTTCGCGCTCTGGGCGTGGTTCATGAATCGGTTGCAGTAGAACAGGTAACGCTCCAAGGCCTGCCGAGATTTCTAACGGTTGAACCTCAATCAATTATCATGTGTTTAAAAATCGTTGCATTCTATGTCCAGGGGGCGTTACACAAGCCACGTAAATGCCTAATGGAGGATGTGCATGGCCTAGTTTTTTACGCTAGAGAGGCGCGCGAAAGCAATACGTGACCGAGAACCATCTGGGAATTAAAAGATTGCTTCCAAACCATCACTGTACTTGTAGGTACGAAATTTTCATCAGCAAAAATAACGCAAGGATCATGGTATTACTGTCGGTTGCATCTATCCGTATACACGCTCGACAAAAAACATGTTCTGTCTCCATGTGAACTTTAAAGTTTTCCCGCCAATGTGCGAAGCTTTGGTGCCGCTCGTGAGTGAAAAGGTAAAGTTTAGTTCTATCTCAGACCAGAAAAAACTATACAGCTACCGGACTATTGATTATTGCTGAAAGGAAATTGCGGACTTGAATATTGTCCTGCCAATACTTTGAAGATTCACGTGCCGACAGAACATGATTTTATCGCGAGTGTAATCGGGTACCTGCAACAGACGGTACTTCTGTTTCAAAAACAAAAGAATCAGACTTAGTTATTTTCAGTTTGTGATAACCTAGTTTCACCGCCCATATTAGACTAACCAGTGGAATAATACCTCTAAAAGGGTGGAAAAAATCATGTTCATACCGCTTGAGCATCTCTGGCTGCTTGTGCGTCCTTTTCATCGTAACGATTACAGCTGTACCTGAAGAACAATAAATATAGAACATGTATACTTAGGCGGTGATGACATGAGACCGGTACGAACTCAGATCGTCATGAACTTGTACTGACTCTCATATATTTCTTTACGTGTGTTTACATGAGCTCGGTCTGAAATAGGGTCCAGACCGGCACAAGTTCATCCCGGTTACTGACCCGACGCGAACGACTTTCGAGTCCGTACCGGTCTCATGTAAACACGATCAAAAAGGCGATAATTACATGAGGCCGGTACGAACTCAGACCGGTCTAAGATCACCCCCCTTAGACCCATCGTCTAGCTTGAGAAAAAAAGTACAAACAGTATTGTTTAAAGAATTCCTGTCGACCTTCATGCAATGCGGCCTGCGTTCGATTTTCGTATCATACAAAAATGCTAGGTGGCAGCTTGACAGAATTTTAAAGTGAAAGTTTTTTTTTGCTTTTCAGGAGTTGCGACGATCTCTGACACGTCTGTATTAATTATCAACAAAAATGTGGCCGCGTTGCTTGACGGTCGCATTCATCATATGACAGTTTGACATTTTTAGCCAAAAGCGATTTGGCACACTATAGACAGGCTGGACACACTGTCGTTGGTAAAAAAAAAAATCATCTCCCCACCAATACTCCTTCCCAGCTGAGGACCTCTTGAAATCCTAGGTGACTGGCCCCATGGCAGTCTGGGTTACCTGTCTCCCATAGGGAGGGTGGGGGTCACAACTACTAAAAATGTATGATGATCCTTACTGTTTTCGTCGATTGTTTCTTTGATGTTTACTATATTTTTCATCTCAAAAGGGAAGTCACGAGCACCCTAGTGGATCCCACTTACCAGCTAGATCCATGTGGCTCCCATGGCCCAAGACAAACCCAACAGAAGTCAGCCTGAAACAACAAAATAAACCACGTTAGTGAAAACATGGTTAAGAACTAATAAACTGATTGCAAAAAGGGACTGGACGGCACCGCTAAAAATGTCAGATTCTACCTTTTTAATAGTGCTGCACACAGATTCTAAAACTAGACTCAAACAAACAATCCCTCTGAATCCCATTCAGAATGATCGCGCTCGAAATACGATCCAGGTAGGAGCATGGAATACCCTCCATTTGCGCTTGCGCAACACAAAATCCATCGGAATTGTGAATGGATTTTGTGTTGCGCAAACGCAAATGACGGCTATTCCATGTGGTTTGCCCCTCAAAGCCTAAACGAACTCTGATAGTTGCTTTGCATTGGCGAGGGACAACCGCAGAGTTCCTGTTTGCGAACAGTTCGCGTCCTAATAGGCTGTCCGCGAACGAAATGCGTGCTGTACTGTTCGCGAACGAAATGCGTGCTGTACTGCTCGCCAACGAAATGCGTGCTGTACTGTTCGTGAACGAAATGCGTGCTGTACTGTTCGTGAACGAAATGCGTGCTGTACTGTTCGCAAACGAAATGCGTGCTGTACTGTTCGCAAACGAAATGCGTGCTGTACTGTTCGCGAACTGTACGAAGCAGCAAGTTAGGATGCAAGTTTGCCTGAGACTCAGTTTCTCACCTTACAGTTTGAGTTCCTACAGACCATATGATTGCATCCACCATTCTTCTCTATCGTCACATGACATTTCGGGCATTCTTTAGTATTAGCTGATATCCAGTTGGACGTTTCACTGTCATCATTCGTTTTCTTTATCCACTTTTTCAACCACTAAAACAATGAAAATACCAGTTGTTATTATACGACTGTGACGTCATTTTACCATATAACGTCAAATACCGCGTCCACACGTATCCGGATATTTTCGAAAACAGATATTTGTTCTCCGTTCGCAACTGAGGTTGATACTCCATACCTCCCGATGTGCCGTTTTCGACCACAAAAACGGAGGTTTTTGAAAACGCTCTCGAGAATGTAGATTTTTTAAAAATGAAGATTTATTGTATTCGTCGGTCGGAAACGGACGTTTTCAAATACGATGACGTCAAAGTTAGGGTCCTGTGCACTTGCTTTTCGAAGGGCGCATGCACTCATGCACTCGATAGGAGAAGTCGGGCATACGGTCCGTGTGGACACGGATTTTTTTTTAATATGGTGAAAAAATCGCCGTTTTCGAAAATATGAGTATACAGTACTTACTACACATTTGACTGGACCGTGGACTGGCTCTGAACAACCAAAACTGGGGAAAAAGTTATAAATTCAATATCGTTAGAAGACATCACATCAAATTCAACAGCAATATGGTTAACAAGTATAGCAAGTATAAAGCTGATTTCAGAGGAGTGTCGAAAACGAAACGCAAAGAAAATAACTTAGAGAGTGTTCACACTAGAATCCTAAAATGTTTATTCTAATTCTACTGTGAACCTTCGCGACACGTCCCCAGAAAAAACAATCATGCACTGCCTTTGTTTAACCAAAACAAGTCAACGTATTAATCGTTGGAAAGCTTATAAAATGGACTAGCGGCCTATGGCAAAATAGTTTTAAAGAGCCCGTGTCAGCCACGTGTTTCCGTTCGATATTGAAGACGCATAACACGTAGAAATCTCTTCATAAACATCTAAAAACAAAGTTTCAGATTTGGTAAACCAAGTTCAATCGAGAACATTGCTCTATATTCTCCAAATCAGCCGATGGAAATGGATGCTTTCTCCGACTTGGTATGTTGCTATGCTGTCAAAATGGCGGCTGATACAGCCCTTTAATGCTTCATTAAATATCTTGGTGGGATATTTTTTAACGACCTAAGGCCGTCGAACTGATGGACCTTAATAATCCTTAAAGGTGTTTCTCAAAAACCGTGTCTGCATTTGATAAAATTTTGTTTAGGGACCGTTCATTTTTTATCAGGGAGGGGGGGCTGGTGGAAATGAGGGGGGGTCACCCAAAAAAATACGGCCTCAAAGGGGGGTCACCCAAAAAAATACGCCACTAAAGGGGGGGGGTCACCCAAAAAAATACAAGCACATAACACAGGGAGGAAACGAAAAGTTTGTATTTTTTACAGCATGCAATATGTTTTTTTACATGTTTCAATTCGCTTATATGTTTCTAATTTCACTCAATACTTAATAAAAATTTCGGCGCGCTTCGCGCGCATGCAGAATTTAACATATAATATGCACTGATAGGCCTGCCGGACAGTCTCTATGTTTGAAAGAACACACCTTTTGTGACTTCAACGTTTAGTCATTTGGGCCGCGCTTCAAGCACATGAATAATAATAATTTCTTCATTTGCGGAGCGCATGAAAAATATTACCTAAAGGCTCAAGAGCCCTTCACTAGGAGCTTTCATCTAACCTATATAATTAGCATATTTCCTGGGGTCCTGACAGGCTTTGTTTACTATACACAAAAAAACCATCTACCCTTTTTCTGAGGCTTGATGAAATGTGGTTATCAAAAGTTGGACGCGCTTCGCGCGCAAAGATTATGTGACCCCCTCTTTATGTAAAAAAATGTCTTCTACTAGGTCAAATAGGGGACCTGAGGTGGGTGTCACGAAAACGTTTAATAGTTCTGAGGGGGATCGGTTCCTTAGCTTTGACAGAAGTAAGAAAAACATTAAGAAGAATGAGACTGCATCACTTAGGCAAGAGTCTATCTTACAGGGCAAGCATTTATAGGGGGGGTGGGGGTGGGGGGGCACCAGAAAGAATACATTGGATTTTGGGGGGCCACCTAAAAAATACGGACATGAAAGGGGGGGCCACCCAAAAAATACAGGGTCTCCCCTCATTTCCACCAGCCCCCCCCCCCCCCCCCCCCCCCCCCCTCCCTGATAAAAATGAACGGTCCCTTAGTTCAAAAGTTATGAAACTTTTAAATTTTTATAGTGTGGAAATGCTATAAAATTGAACCCTCTGTGGCCTAAATCAGACACTAAGTTTTATAAAGATAATAATACATAAACAAGTTTGTATAACAGATCACATGGTAACATACCAAAATGTGAAGCCACAAAGACATGTAACTGGCAAAGCATCATGGTAGTTAGCCTTAACGGCATTGTGACAGTCGGGGCCTGGGCACCACTTCATTAGTCGATTACTCTGAAAACAATGATATTATTGTCACTTTTTAGCTCCAACAACAAATATACAGCAAAATTGATTATTTATCATCACAGGGCCAATGGCGTAAATTTGGAACTTTCAAGGGCCATTCTCTGAGATTTGAGGCCTTGACTAAATGGCAACAGCATATGGCATCTTTTAGTAGGTGTAGTATACCAATAACAAGAGAAGGATTGCAAGTGCTAGGCTGGGCACACAACATTGTATTTTTTACACGCCTGCTAAATACTTGTTGGGCAAACGATGGAGGGAGCATGTAGGCTGCACAGGCTGCACAATCAGTGCCGTAGCTATTCAGGGGGAAGTTGCCCCCCTCCCCCCCAGGGAAGTAAAATGCTTAGTGGAACATGTGGCTAAAAACCTGCTTGTCCCCCAGCAAAAACAAAGGGTGGCCAATGCTTGCTCCCCAGACAAACATTTCTAGCTACGGCCTTGACAATCATGTCAAACCACTACTTACCACTACAAAACTGTTGGCAATCAGATGATGATATTTAGACTTCACCTTGGGGTCTCTGATAATTTGTCTGAAGGAACAGCAGAAATAGGAAATACAGTATCAGAAACCTAATGATACTACGCTTCTCAGTAGAGTGACAGAGCTGAAGTATTGTGATAAGTTTTGGTGTCAAACATTGTTATCCAGTTATGTAGCAACTATGTCCAAGCGCACAGGTTATTATAGAATTAAAGAGCATCATTTTTTCCAGCAACAGTGCACTAGTCAGCATACCAGCAGAGTATTAAAGTTTTTCGTATCTTCGTGCAGCTTTGTTGCTAATAATTGGATAATGAGTTTTCACACCAAAACTTTCTCGCAAAACTTCAGCCATGCTCAACTGAGAAGTGTAAGTACTACTGGTATACATTTTTGGACATGACACAGGGAACGTCAATAGTAGCAAATTTCAATATTTACCCTACAAAAGCTTCATCAACTAGAATATCACACTTGGTTGCTGGGCATGAGATATTCTGCAAATAAAGTCAATAACAATCAATCACATAGCAGTGTGGGGAACTAATTCACATATGTACACATTTGTATACTGGTCTTGAGTGAATAAATATGACATTGTCTAGTCTATGTATTTAGCTCCCATAGTACCGTATCTGAAAGCTTTAAAGGTACCATTTTTGCTGCTCACTATCGGTTGCACAATAGATGGTAAGTAGGGGAACAAATCAATTTGCAGGCTTCTTGATATTGATTACTAATACTGAATAGTAACATTTTCAACATTTCAGTTACCTCTCCCATGTGCTCATCTATAATTTTAGTTGTTATGTATTCCTTCCAGCATCTTAGACAAAACCTGTCCCCACATTCTAGGCCAGTGAAATTCTGTTCAAAAGATAAACATGGTGGCATTAGATCCTTTCAGATCATTACATGTTAACAGCTCCTTATCATTTTATGGATGAGTTTTGAATAATTGTATCTATACCCTGCTAGCAGATGCCACTTTTCTCTGCATTTCACTGGGCATTGGAAATTCCAGAGGGGTGTGGGGTCAATTTACCTGATCTTTTCCATACAAATACTTTTCTTTGGAATTTCAGGAGGGATGCAGGGAGGGGGGTTCACTTTTCAACACCCTTCACGTGGGGGGAGGGGGGAGATGGATATTTTCTGGAACCACATAATGTAAAGACAGCAGCATCACCACTATCATAAAGCTATTTTTACTTACATCAACAGGTATGGGTGAGAAACATATGTCACATAGTAACTCTAGCGGTTGAGATCTTGTAGCCTGAGAAAATGGAACAGACGTCATACCAGTAGCTACATATACAATTTACTGCAAATGTAACCTACACATACATGACTGAAGAACTTGGGGCAGAGCTGATTACATTCTAATGCTTTTCAATGTTCAACTGTGGTTTACATATGTAAATCCAAGAAAAAGAGTAAAAGGGTAAGAGCAATAAAATACAATGTATTTGAAGGGATCTGTCCAAGAACCCCCTAAGTGACATTTGGGACTGTTTTTTGATTTTTCGATTTTTGCTCAAAATTCTTCCCAAACCATGTTAAATTAGCCTAAAACTAACTTCTCTGTGTTTTTTTTTTTGCGGGGGGGGGGAGGGGAAATCGCTGCAAGAAGGCATAAAATGGCCATAGTTAGGGCCTAAACATTTGCCTAACAACCACATTGTACAGATTTGTCTATTGTGTTCAGGGCATCTGGGAAGTGCGGTAAAAATGGGCCAAAAAGTGCGGAAAAGTGCGGGATTTTTCAGAAAAAAATGCGGAAAAAAGTGCGGAAAACGGTCAAAAGTGCGGTAAAAGTGCGGTAATATAAATTTTTTTAATTTGCAGTTTTCTGTTGATTTTCTGTTTGTTTTGTCCCTATTAAAGGTATTTTCTTTGAAATTGATAATAGCTAACTTCTAAACTTCAAATGATCAATATTTAGGTCAAGAACAACGGAAAAATGCAAAAAGAGGGCTCACCATGCTTGCTTTCACACCATAAGTCATTTAGATTAATGTGCTTTACTGGTTTGCGTGAACAAAAACTTGAACCCCAAAAATCATAAAGGCCTATTTCTCTAGAAAATCAACTCCTGTAACATTAATTTAACTGCAGGAGTTGTTCATATATTAACAACGTCTTGCAATAATAAACGGTCTAAACTACTCCAAAATTTAAACTTCGTACGAAAAAAAATCTGTTTCGTCATCACCATCTATGGTAAATGGCTCCGGCAGTTTCATAGGCTATTAACAAAAAAAAAAACGTCTAACACCCAACGTTTTTCGTTCTCCTGTATTTTGTTTTCAGCTATATACTTGACCTGTTCAGCAAATACAAATGGGGGTCACGGACTTGGTTTTCATGTAAAAGCAAGGAATACTGAAAAATGCGCATTTGCTATGTTTCTACACAACTTTTACGCGCGCACTCACTTTTAACCGGAATTTCGAACAATCAGCGCACGGGAATATGCACAGAAGAGATGCGCAGTAAAGAGCGATGGCATTTGCATCAACTCATCTTTTTATTCAAGAACCACGTTCGATGGACAGTTATTCTTGTTTTATAACTACGTTCTTTTTTTGATGACTACTTTCGATGGACAACGAGATAACCATAACGAATGTCAGCACATTTTTGTTCAAAGTCTTGGTTTTGGTGCTCTGAAGCAATACACTATTAAACAAACAAGATCTGGGGATCAAAAATCATGATCGTCCATTTCAATGCTGGGTCAGCGTAATCTTAAAGCGAAAACGCGCTATGGCACTTTCCTGTCCTTCTTGAGGAGCTGATGCACCTCTTCCACTTCAGCAAGCTCTTGGACACTGAAAGGGCCATTGCCATTTAGTGTGACAGGGCCATAGATTATGCTTGATAAATGGCAGGAGTCGATGTCGTCGCGCCTTGGCCAATCAAATTCTCTCGCTCCAGTAGAGTGGAGAAACTTGAATTCCATATAGGAGTCAGGAGTTGGGTTGCTCAAGGCCCGTCCAATGTAAAATCCTCTCTGGTAGGCAACAGCGTAATAATTGCCTGGCTGCGGAGCTGATGTTGTTAAGTCGCTGATCTTGTTGCGATGAAGCTCTATCAAGATGTTTGATCTGAATTGTGTTACGCTTGCCTCAGTTGGGATGGCGGACCCCAGAACCAAGCTTCTAGCGTAGGCGCAGACAAAAACACCACAGTCGAAGCCATTCTGTTGCTGGGGAATGTCTCCGGGCTTGTTGGTTGCAAATGACCAGTCTTGCACATCGGCCTTTGGGTCAAGGTCTTGAATCATACCCCACATCTTTCGGATGGCTTTCTGTGTAGAGGGCTTCACAAACAACCCGGGAAGACTATCCAATGCCAAAATCTGCTTTTCCTTAGTCTTCGCCACTAGTAAGAACCAATGCGTGCTACCAACTCTGTTACAAGGAACCAATATTATGTCATGCTCCAATATCTTGGTGTTTTTCACCTTGCAGGCGGCTTTGGCACATTGGGCTCCTTTGCCTCTTTCAAACACCTCCCATAGACAGCTCACAGCTGAAAGACCGTTGGACGACCCTTCCGCGGCAATAAGCTCCAAATAAGAATCAATGACAAAGTTGTTGAGAAAATTGTCCTTATCGGATGGATGGCCACCGACCAGAGCTTTGAGGTCTTCGGTAGAGACAAGGCTGTTGCCTTGAAACTCAACATGATCATCAAGGAGGCATCTTCGCAAAGGGATATTGAAGCTAGAAAAAGTGCAGCAAACCTCCCTGTTAATTTTGTAGATGATATCTTGTGATAAGCCATACTGTGGTATTATAGATGGAGGGTCTGCTTTCCTTTTTTTTTGCGCGTGATGTTTTGGTGTCTGATTTCCTTTTTTTCGTGATCGCTAATGTCGCAAGGCTTGCAGGTGGCACTGGAATTCCTGAGCTTGTTGATGTTGGTGACAACTTAGGCTGAGCGGCTGGAGGCTTCCGTCTGCTTCCAGGTGGTACTGAAGTGTTGGAGCTTGAACTGGTGCTCGCTGATGTCACCATTGGTCCTTGGATGGGATGACTTGTCGCTGTTGGAGGGCTTGCGGAAGGCACTGGAATTTTGGAGCTTGTTGACGTTGATGACAACTTAGGCTGAGCGGCTGGAGGCTTCCGCCTGCTTCCGGGTGGTACTAAAGTGTTGGAGCTTGAACTGGTGCCCGCTGATGTTGCAAATGGTCCTTGGATGGGATGACTTGTCGCTGTTGAAAGGCTTGCGGATGGCACTGGAATGTCGGAGTTTGTTGTTGTCGATGACAACTTGGAGCTTGAGCTTGATGCTGCTTCAAACGATGCGACCCGCTCCTCTTCAATGGATGCTTTCACCCGTAGATTCCAGTTAAGGAAGTGAAAAGCTCTCATTGTGTTGTCAGAGATTGATCTTCTCTTGTTACCCAGAATATCACTATAAGAGGAGAAGGATCTCTCAACGTCACTGGAAGTGATGGTCGCGGTGCAGTATCTTGATGCCATCTTGTAAAGTTGTGGAAGCTCAGCTGCTTTTGCCTTCCAAAACAGCTCCAAGTCTAGCTTGCCTTCTTTGCAGTGTTTGACAGCTCTGGGCCCGATGTTGTTGATATAAAGATCCCACTCCTGTTGCGGAACGCTCTCAGTGAAACCAGGGACAATCTTCATGCCGTCGAAGTTGTTATCAACGTCCACTAGTTTTGTGGGGTCCAGGATACGGACTTTATCTAAAAATTCTGCAGCGGGCTGAGCGCCTCCACTGATGTATTTATTTAGCTTGTCGTAGGCAGCGCTGAAAGCAGAGTTTGCTAAATTCACTAGTTCCTCTCTCTCTTCGCAGGTAAAACTATCTTCAAAACACTCCTCGATATCTTCTTCCAGCAGGTTGATGTTGTTACTCAAGTACTGCTGGAGACTTTCAAGCTTTTCATGGGCAGCCAACACGTGAGGCATCCGCTCTTGGAAATAATCGAGATAATGCATCAAAGTGGGTGCCTTGCTTTTGATAAAAGCAAGCTGGGCATGAAGCTTTTTCATGAAGCTTGGATCTTCGTACATTTCCCCTAACCGAATGAGAGAGTTACAGGGAGAACTTCCAGACTGAACGAGCTCATCTTCAATGAAAGCCCCAAAAAGAGAATAATGATCAGCATGGTAGATGGCGGAGTCAAACCACGCTTTCCAGCTTTTAGTAGTTGGGTTCGGTGGCATTCGAACCTTTCCAGCTGTGCCAAGAGCATTCTGTAGAAATGATCGGAATCTGCTCTTTCTCCCACTCGGTACAAAAAAGAGGTTCCGGAAGCACTTCACAAACTCGGTTACCACCTTAAATTTGCTCTTGAAATCTGAAGCAACGAGGTTAACAATATGACTCAGGCAGGTGATGTGCATGCAGTACTGGAATAAACATGATAATGTCTCTCTGAACGCCTTCTTCATGTAGCCCACGTTGTCTGAGTTAAACACGAGCACATCGTCAAAGTCGATCTCGTATTCATTGCACGTTTTGACAACAGCTTGTGACACGGTTCGGTTATTAGTTGCAGGAAGAAAATGTGTGTCTAGAAGATACGCAACTGAATCCCCGTTGGGAGAAAGCTCATGAAAGTCGAGTATGACAGCCATGACATTGAGGACATATCTTCCTTCATCGTCGCTTAACTCATCTGTTATGAGGGAAACTTTTCTTCCTTTTATCAGAACTTTCAGTTCATTTTTTTCGGCCTCATACACATCAAATAAGTAGCGATCTCGCAGCTGTGACGATTTAGGAATAGCCCCACCGTTAGCCACCTTTTCTTGGAGGAATTTCCGTAAAATGGGGTTATCGGACTTGTGTAGTGGTATGTTAGCTCCAGTACACACTCTTATCCAGTCATGGCAAATTTTCACCTTCTCCATTTGTGGCTCCGATTTGCACTCCAAACTTGTGCTAACCGTTTGTTGCTTCATCCCTAATGAAAAGGGAATATAATAAGCCATAATAAGAAATTCTAGCGAGTGTTTTTATTTCATGTTACATAACTTTCTTCTAATTAGCGCTACGTAGAACAGGCACCTAAAAATTGCCACGTTGCTTATACGATATTTCCATTCAATATCTTTTTTACTGATTTTTAGCCTGCTTTGATAAACACTGCACTCAAGGCCATAGATTAGTCAAGAGTTTGTGGCACCATGCCCCTCGGCTTTTGTCCCGCAATGCCTAAGGAAACACAGTTGAAACTGTAAGTTGCAGCTGACTCAGCCTTAAAGATTAAAGGAATAAGGTAAATTTTACCTATTCTAATTTTTGTATAGCAGGCAAGGCCAGAAACTTAGCGTTTAAAGGCGAACAGTGTTTGCACCTAGTTTCGTGTTCGTATATTTACTCGTACATGTCCCAAAAAACAATTTCAAAAGATTTTCATATGCTTAAATTTCCCCCTATTTATTTACAACAGTTTATAATATTTATTGGAATTCGAATTTGTATGTAATTTATTGCTCGCAAAGTTCCATGTATAAAACGTATATCTTAATTTAAAAGGTCACGGCTTTGAATAGAATAAAGTGCGTCTTTAGGCCTACGGCAAACGTCGAACTTCAGTCGCTCTTCTTCTATCGAACCTTTCCTATTTCAAAAGATGCCGCTTCGGGTTTTCGAGGAACGGTCTTTCCCGCGAAGCGCGGTCCGGAGCCGAGAGCGCTGGAATCTGTCTCGGAAAACGACTCCTCTGGTGGAAACGGAAAGCGCTCGTCGCGCTGTAATTGATCAAACTCGTAATGTTCGCCCCGAAAGCAAAGGTCATTTTTGCGAAAAAGTGCGTCTTATATATGGGTAAATACTTTTTGCCTCTTTATCTGTGGTAACATATTCAATTCCACAGCAATTCCAAAATTCGATCCCCTGATGTCATAAGGTACAGTCATGCCCGGGGATGGACAGAATTAAAAAAAGACAAAAAACCCACCCCAAAAGAACGATGCGTGAGAATCATTAAAGTACAATCGTACGTTGGAGCTGCCTATTAACGATATTAACGTTGTTGTTTTTAGTTTTGTTTTCCCTTTAAACGTATATGATTTGTTCGGTATGGCTTCTTGTCTGAGCCCCTCCTTGATCATGCTAATGCGTATTTCACTTACTGAGAACATTAATAGCGGAGCTCCCGCGGGCGCCGAAGGCGCCCGCGTAGCGGAGCCCATAGCTACATGCAGGAGGAAAGGAAACAACACAAAAGTGTATATGCATCGACCTGTTTTGTGATGGACTTCCGGTTTATTTACTTCCGTCCGTGGTTCCGTCGTCGCACAGGCAACCCATGACCAGTTTTACAGCGGAAGTAAAAAGGCTTATATCATGGGAAGGGATGAACCTCGGACAACCAAACTTGGGTGAAGCTGTTTGAGTGGCAAGGGGAGTGCAATGGCATAGTCACGTGGTATGACGTCATCGATGACGTCATCAAATGAGAAAAGGCTGATATCTTTGGAAGGGATGAACCTCAGGCAACCAAACTTGGGTGAAGTTGTCTAAGTGGCAAGGGGAATACGATGGCGTGATCACGTGGTATGACGTCATCGATGACGTCATCAAACGAGAATAGGCTTATGTCTTTAGAAGTAATAAACCTCAGACAACCAAACTTGGGTGAAGTTGTTTAAGTGGCAAGGGGGGTACGATGGCGTGATCACGTGGTATGACGTCATCGACGTCATCACACGAGAAAAGGCTTATATCTTTGGAAGGGATGAACCTCAGACAACCAAACTTGGGTGAAGTTGTCTAAGTGGCAAGGGGAATACGATGGCTTGATCACGTGGTATGACGTCATCGATGACGTCATCAAACGAGAATTGGCTTATGTCTTTGGAAGTAATGAACCTCAGACAACCAAACTTGGGTGAAGTTGTTTAAGTGGCAAGGGGGTACGATGGCGTGATCACGTGGTATGACGTCATCGATGACGTCATCACACGAGAAAAGGCTTGTATCTTTGGAAGGGATGAACCTCAGACAACCAATCTTGGGTGAAGTAGGGGGGTACGATGGCATGATCACGTGGTATGACGTCATCGATGACGTCATAAAACCAGAAAACGTATAAATCTTGGAAAGGGCTGAACTTCGCACAGAACCAAACTTTGGCGAAATTATCTAAGTGGCAAGGATGATGGTAGTGTTTGGTCGCGTGGTATGATGATGACAGGCTATGTACAATGGCTGCCTTTTGTCTCATTAACACAGAAAAATATGTAACCGGGAGCTCCGCTTTTAGCCAGTGGCTAAATATATATATTATCGGCGATTCTTTCCCCCAGAAAAGTATATAGCGAGTTGTTTCGATATGATTCCATTGAAAACAAAAAGGGAGCTCGACATGTAATCAAATAATCAATCCTTACCTGCAGTTTTGCACCTCCTTTCCCTTTCCTTGTGCAAAGCCGAGTCGAGATGGCGGTCGACGATGAATTTTCTTTGATGGTCAATAACAGTGTGGCACGAGCAACAAAACAGCAGATTTTTCTCCACTTTGAAAGTCCCATCTGGGTATCGGCGGCCTCGATCTGAAGCTGTAACATGTTTGCCGATTTTCGCGTTTGGTTTTTGTTGTCCTTTGATAACAAAGCCGTCCATTGCAGTGCCATTGAAAAAGAGACAACCAAAAGACCCGCCACATTTTCCCATTCCTTACAAAATCAGGTATTGGCTTATTTCCATCCAATTGCAGATCTCGTAATTGACGGTTTCTAGTACTCATGCTCACACGGTCTGTTGTGGGACGCCTGGTATTTTTTGCGTTTGATGGCGATTGTATCGGAAGAAAATGATGGAGTTTTCAAGGTTTTTGCTCTTAATACTTCAGCATCAACATTATAAACGAGGTATTTACCTGCAAATCTTTGAAAATACCATGTTTAGAAGAAATTTTTTCGCTCAATTTTTAGTAATTTCCTATAAAAGTGCGGAAAAGTGCGAAGAAAGTGTGAAAGTGCGATTTAGTGCGATTTTTGGGCAAAAGTGCGGAATCGCACTGCCGCACTTCCCCAGATGCCCTGTGTGTTTAAAGCAACATAAGAGCTTTTCACTTGAGTGAGCCCATAACAAAATTATTTCTAAGCTCTGAATTTAAAGATTACCTATCTTCATTTCTTCTCAGTGGAAAAATTTGAGGAAGTAAATTTTAAAACTTTTTTTGGCACAAGGGTTATTTTTCACTTGGCATTTAAATAGCCCTCTCTTTTGACACTTGGGTACTTTATTCTCTGCAGACTTACCCGTGCACTAGAGCTTGCTCCTTTTCTACTCTGTCCCAGAGGACTAACTATGTGAGCTTCTTCAAACAATCTGTCTTGGTCCCCACTGTAATATCTGCAATTTTATGTTTTATGTTAATTATAATTTTCTAGATTGGAGGGGAGACATGCTCTCCCAATTTGCAAATGAAAAGCAAAATCTGCAAAAAAGCAAAATTTCCCACCCTGATAAACCTAAGAAAGATAACGGAAACAGTATCTATCTGGCTACAATATTGCATGCTACATGTGTCATTAAAGTTTATCCAGGGCTTAATTTTACCTTTCTAATAACTTTTCTTTGTCCCATTTGAAGTGGCTGAGTAAAATCCTAGCTGTTGGTCTTGGGAGCTAAGCAATGAGAGAATAAAAAAGTAAAAACAGCAGCTTTACTTTTCAATAGAGTGGGCACCCTAGTACTGTTATTTCAGAACAATGGTTGCAGCTGTTTTCCAGAGAGTATTCAAACCATACTGTAACAGTACTTAGTTGTGCTCTGGGCAAACAAATAATTGTGAATGTAACTTAATTTGGGCATTATCTAACCAATCCATAATATACTAAGTTTAAAAAATGTTTGTTTGTTGTACAGTGCACACTAGTTGGCATATGATGTCATGTTTTCTTAATTTGCATGAAAACTGCAACCGATTGCTCTATCGACATAAACATCACTTCTTCCTTTTATTTTTTTCATGCTTACTGCAATTTTCATCATAATTCTGCGAACACTACACCATGAAAATCCCCCAGCAAAGAGGTGCCAGAGAATGTGCCTGACAATCCCAGTTCTTAGGCATGGCACACACTAAACTGAAAAACCTCTTTACAGTTCTGTTTACACTCACTTACTCATTTCACAGTTTTGCAACACAAAATTACCGAGAGCTGTTGGAAAGTGATTTATAATATTCTACAAATATTCCTGGTTTCAAGGAAACTGGAAAAAGAAAATTCCAGACTCCAGAAATTATCTTCTTTCTAACTCTATAAACCTGGTCATTCCCACATGTTTGAAGAACAAGTCAGAAGATGGAATTTGCTACCATGCCCAAACACGCTACTGATAACCAACAGCATTGCCATTGATGACTCAGTTGGTGACATATAAGGCAGAAAAATATATACACATGTATTATGTTGGTCTACAACACAGAATTCAATTTCAGCTGCCTTTTCGGACATCCTGCACGTCATAAAAAATGTGGATTAAAAAAACAGTGTGGGTGCATTTTATGTGACAATTAAAGAAAATACAGGCATCGAAGCAGGAAATGGAATAAATTGCATATAATTGACAATAGCAATTTCTTTCCTTGACCAGGCGTAATTAATTGAGAACTATTTGGGGTTCTATCGCTTGGACGTCACTGCAAGCAAAGCAAATATATTGTAGATATATTTCCAATAACAAAATGTCAAACAGTCCATCAATCCCAGTTGAGGATGATGGAATATATGGTAAGAAGTTTTAAAAATGCTTGGAAAACTACACCTTTTTGACAAACTTTTTTTTTTCTTCTTGGTCTCTGGAATCCTTGAAAATACATGTATAGCTGATCTTCGAATCTTTGCAGGAAAGTTGTGTTTTGAATGACCAACACAGCAGTACAATCCACACACTAGGTGAAAAAATTAATTATTATATAACTTTTTCACACCATGCAATAAAAGATTTCTATATTATCAGATCGAGCAATGTAAACATTAAAAACTGATAAGTTCTGTATAGAGTAAATATTCTAATCTCATTTTCTTTTTCACCGTTCTTTTTTCATATAAATTAGAATGTGAAAAAGAATGACTGGGTAGATCCAAAGGCGTAAAACAATAACACTGAATATGGTGCAAACAAATAGTTCAAATTCAGTGCCGTATTAAAATATTTTCGAAATTTCGAAGTTTTACAATCTATATAACTTTGTAATGCCCCATAACTTGTTTTAAAAGCTAGTGATGGGGCAAAAATATAAATATTTTGGGAAATCAAGTGTTTGTCTTGTTTTTTTTTTTTTGTGAAAAGCTAAAAGCAAATGTCAGAAACCCACGAAATCCAAAAAACACGAAAGGAATATAATAAAGTCTAAAGGAATTGCCTTATGTTTTATTGAGGATACAAAATTCATTTGAACATAACAACGTGCTTCAAAGAGAAAGAGACAGAATGAAAATGAATTGACAATGCAGCAGAAATGTTGCCGTGCAAAACCACAGCATCGGGGGCAAAACACCACATTCAACGGCCACTTACTTGAAAAAAACTGTTCACATCATCGATGATTTCATTCATATAGGAGACTAGGGCTTCTGGAGTTAAACATTCATAGTGAAAATCGTCGTTAACATGGGGTCTTTTTGGAGTCGAAGGCTCCTCGCAGTCGATATCGAAATCGCTGTCTTCTTCCGAATGTGACTCTTCTCCGCTGTCCTCCTGGTCTTCTTCATACAAGAAATCATCATCTTCAGAATCCATTCTAGCTTGAGAAAACGGTAGAATCTCGTAGTCGTCTTTTATTTAGAAAATATCACGACTGTTTTCCGATCCAAAACAAACCCAAAACTCTTTGATGGAGGAAGCCATCGGGGTTTTTGAGCAGATCGTCACGTGACGTTACATCTGGAGTACACGCCTCCTGATTGGCTAATTGTACGAAAAGAATTGTGACGTCACGCACGGTCGTGTGAAATTAGCCGCCATTTTATGCAATTTGCTGTCAAAGCGAATTTCTCAATGACCCTTTTGGGGCCCTTTTGAACAGGTAAAACTATAGATTTAATACCCGAGAGGACGCTGCTTTGATTGATATTTTGTTTCTTGATAGTTTGTGTCGTCTTTGGAACATTTATGCTTGTTTTACGCAAAGCTCTCTAGTCCAATTCGCATCTCAACAAGTTTTGTGCGCGCGTTTTATAGGTTGCCATAAAAAGCCGATGACGTAACGTCCGTCACGCAACGTGAAAGGTGGCGTGTAGGGGGATCACTCTCTTTTCCTGTTTTATTGTTTATTTCCAGAGGATCAAAGTGCTCGATTTAATTGCCCATGTCATATAACGTTGCGCCGACGCTCTCTCAGACGGTGGCCGGGTGGCTGGTTGCTCGACAAATTAATGAGGAAGGCCGCCACACGATCCAGCTAGCGTGTAACAAGCTTGCGAGTCTCTCTCTTTTCTTGGGGGGGGGGGGGGGGGGGGGGGGGGGGGGGGGGGGGGGGGGGGGGGGGGGGTGGGGGGGGGGGGGGGGGGGGGGGGGGGAGCTTAAAAGGTAAAGTATCAGTTAAACATCAGATATTAGTAGAAACCCACTCGCATACTATCACGATCCTGCAATCTGATTGGCTCCGCTACTCATATCATCACGTATTTATTCAGCACATCGATGCACTACCCAAATATGGTCATTGGAACACCAATAGCTGTCATCTGTACATGACAGATATCTGCGATATCCGTCTCTATATGTGTTGAGCTCGTATATAAATAATACACAAAAGAAATGTTTTGAGGGGTTTTTGTGCTATATGTGCTGAATAATAAAACCATTATCCTGCTCGATTTTTGCAGAATATCGTCTGGTTTAGCCAACTCGGGACTACGTCCCCCCTTATGTTATTTTCATGGATCATCAGTATCAGACGATATTCTGCGGTTTCTATACCATGAAAATAAATACGTTTTAGCAACAACTCGAAGGTAGTGCTAGTGGGTTTCTACTAAAGCCTGGTGCACACTAGCGACATGACGACAAGGATGTTATGTTGCAACGAAAAAAGCAAGGGAAAACATTGGAAATAATCAATATTTTCCATGGATCATCATTAAGATTACTTCACTAAAGCAATCTTATGTTATATTTTGTGGACTTCAACTTTTTGAAACCACTGAATTTTGTTCGCGTGATATTTTCTTATGTCGTTATGTCGCAAGTGTGAGAACCTTCGCGCCCGTCCTCGGAAAAAAAAATCATACTCGTCCTTAGTTTAACCAAAACAGGTCAACCTATATATCGTTGAAAGCTTATAGAATGGACTAGCGGGCTATGGCAAAAAGAAGTAACTTTTATTAAACAGAACTTTTTTAAAGCTTTTACAAAAAAATTGAGTGTGACATTTTCAAGAGCTATCGCCGTCGAACTGCTTGACCTTGACTCCCAAGAAACACAGCGTTTTAATCCTTAAAGGTGTTTCTCAAAAACCGTGTCTGCGTTTTTTAAAATTTTGTTTACTTCAAAAGTTATGATTTTTTTAAATTTTTAGAGCGTGAAAATTCTATAAAATTTGACCTTGGAAATTTAAAAGTTTCATAACTTTTGAACAACACAAAATTTTAAAAAACGCAGACACGGTTTTTTGAGAAACACCTTTAAGGATTAAAACAATGTTTTACTTGGGAGTCAAGGTCAAGCAGTTCGGCAGCGATAGCTCTTGAAAGTGTCACACCCACATTTTAATAAAACCTTCAAAAAATTCTGTTTATCAAAAAGTTATTTCTTTTTGTCATAGTCTGCTAGTCCATTTTATAAGCTTTCCAACGATATATAGGTTGACATGTTTTGGTTAAACTAAAGAGTTGTATGATTTTTTTTCCGAGTACGTCTGCGCGAAGGTTCTCAGTAACCTTAAAACAATTAGACTACTCGTTCTCGGGCAAACGAGACGCCTGCGGAGGTGACTATATATACCCTTCTTTGCCCTTCTTTATATCCAAACCGGAAAAGTACCGCGTTTGTAAACCCTGAAACCGAAAAAGTATACTTACCTTTTTTGTACCATGATCAAAACCTATGCTATTCTGTCGCTTATGTAATCGTGAGAGAAAACAAATAAATCAGACGTTGTTTGATTTTACTAGCTATATTTCAGTAAACCAGGCCCCCGCGCAACAAGTTTAGTATACTATGGTATACACATGACAGGACATGGCGTAAAAAAAACGTGACCAATTTTGGCCCATAACCTATTTGCTTCAATTTGAAAACATTCCTATGACGCACGATTTAGTGTCTATAGCAACCGATCGTCTGTAAACACGTGTGTTAATTATGGGTTAGAGACTTTTCTGAGTGTTTTGTTGACAAATATACGCACGCGCTGACAATACAATGAACGATGATTTTTTTAATACTGCTAGCCTCGCTGCAAGGCTTGAATGTACTTTAGTTCGTTACAAATGGGTATTTACAAGAATAAATTAAAATGTCATAAATATACTGAATGTAATTTTACTTAATGTTATCTAGTAAATCCTCTGCTATTCTGCCCCGCAAGGCGTGTATTTGTATTCTGTGGTCTGTTCAAGTTTTTCTTGGGTTGTGGCGCGCGACTCTGTTTTTGTCCGTCTTGCCCTTGAACAGTCTGTTGACGTCTAGTTTATTACTGGTGGTGTTGGCACCGCTAGTAGTAGCTGAAGTAGGATCTGCCTTGATATCGGCGTCCACGGCAAACCGGACAGGAGCATATAAATTGAACCATTGCTGTAAAAGAACCGAAAATTCAAGAATTTAAAACTATAATGATTTGCAAAATCAAGTAAAAAAGCAAAAATAAACACAACAGCCTTAGTACATGTACTAGAGTAGACGGGCAGGATTTGTTTAAAAGTAGTGCGGGTACCCGTTGGAACCCATTTCGCAGGACATGCCAACGCTTCGACCAAAACATCACCGAGGCTAGACAATTACATCTCTTGGATTTTGAAGACAAAAAAAACGCCTCGCACCCAGGTGCGTAATAACGGTTTTACTGTTGAGAGCTGCGCGGACGAATTATTCTGACCGCGCAAGTCATCCTGGGAAGGGCTTAGAGAAGATCCTCCGCACCAACGCTAATCCTTCTCAAGATGCATTGCGCGCTCACCCATAGCTCGATAGGTTTCTTGGCTGAGTCTCTGGTGTCCTGAGTTAGAACCCGACTGACCATCCTTATCGACTTTCTCTGTTCACTTGCTTATAGCTTTAATTCCTTTCAAATGGATCTCTGATGGAGAAAGGGGGTAACAAGGTGCACCATTGACCCCAAAGGGGTAACAAGTTATCAACATTAAAAAAGGAACTTAAGTGAACTTTACTATTAGTTTTTACAGTATAGTCATAATAAAGTCTTTGTACTTTCTGAAAGCTAGGCTTTAAAAATAATAGCATACCTTGGTTTCTGGACTAACTCCTGCATCTGTGAAGATATACTGCCACAAGGGTAAGCCCAGATGCATGATCATCATCCGAAAATATCTGAGAAACAATCAGCGATGAAAGACCACTCAAGGGACCGATCAGAAGCCAGATCTCGGGTTTACTGACAGTTACTCCTATAATTTGGGAAACAAGGAAAGAGATTAAAAAATATATATTACATATGAAAAACAACTTCTTTGCAGGGATTATACTCTGCGAGCCGACTCTCCAGTGGGTTTTCTGGATTGCGGCGGGGTGAGGAATCCCATGCATCAAAAAAATCAAATATACGAAAAAACCCTTGGAGAGCTGGCTAAGCAGGCTACAGGGATGTAGGAACATGATTTTAGCTGGTAGGGGGAGGGGAGCTAAAAGTAGATACAAATTTAACCACTGAACATCATTTGAACTGTTTTTGCATCTAACAGAACTAAAAGTGAGAGCACTCCCACAGCATAAATATTATACGCTTCATTGTTGTCTGCGCCTGAGAAATGCAGTTCGCATGAAACTTGCAAAAATGTTGGGGGGGCCATTGCAGCCCAACCTTCTACATCCCTGCTTTGGCTAGGGAGCAACATATCCATACGAACCTGCTTTAGCATCCTTAAATACAAGGCACACTTTACCAAATCCATCACATGGATCCAGCTCAAACACTTTACATCGACTATCAAAGTGAGGCTTGACATGACCTGAAAATTTTCCAACATGAGAAAATAATGAAAAGATATGGACCCAATTACGTTATGTTTTGAGGTTGCACAGTGGCTGAATAAAGGGTGGACAAGGGAGGGTGGGTGGTTCCAGGGACAAGAGAAAATCAAGTGAGTTACACTGGGGGTAAAGGAAAATGAACAAACAATTTTTCATAGAATAATTCACTGTGATATTATGTCCTTATTCTGGTGTGAGGGGGTGGCAGAGGAGGGGGCCCAGGGGGGGGGGACTCCCTATATTCGAATGCTAGGGGTTACCGTCGTATTTTTTTAGGGGTTGAAATCGGCGATCTGGTATTTTTTAGGGGTTCGAAAATAAAAAACGGTATAATAAGAAAAATAGGTATTTTTTGGGGGGTTCTCACGCAAATAAGGTAGTGTTTTTGAAAGTCGAGAGGATACATTTTGATGTATATTATTTATAATAGGACTCCATGCTGTCCAATTAAGAAAAAATTGGATGATTTAGAGGAACTCCAAAATTGGACGAGGCCGCAGGCCGAGTCCAATTTGGAGTTCCGAGGAATCATCCATTTTTTTCTTAATTGGACAAGCATGGAGTCCTGTTATTTATTAATTATATAACATCCATGTTCAAACCCAAACTGTCCAATTTTAGCGCGAACTGTCCAATTAGAGCGCGCGCGATCCAATTAAAAAATAATTGGACGATTCAAGAAAAATCGATTTGCCGGCACAATGGGATTTCGAGCTGGCTATATAATTAATTAAGTAACGGCCAGAATAAAATTTAATCTGTCAAATTGTTGGTATTTTTAGGGTATTTTCAGACTGAGGGGTATTTTTTAGGGTGGAAATTTTTTCAGACCAGGTATTTTTTAGGGTCAAAATTCGAGTTTCCCGACGGTCACCCCTAGCATTTTAACCTTAGAGTCCCCCCCCCCGGGGGAGGGGGCTTCCATATAAAAACACAGAGGGCCATAGTGATTTTCCTGAATGTTATACAGGGCTTTCAGAATGACTGAAACAGGTGGCTGCCTCCAAGAAGTAATATGTTTATTTCCCAGGGTTTTTGGTGACTCTTGAAGTAAAGTTTGCAGGCACCCCAGAAAGTTTAGGGAAAATTTGTGGGTAATTATGCCTATTGTGCCAAAATTAGTTTAGGGAAAATTTGTGGGTAATTATGCCTATTGTGCCAAAACTCTTTGAAGCAAGTGCCAAAACCATTCACAGTTACATTCTGACCTTGTTCATCTTGTTCATCATTGATAGAGTCGATATCAGCTAGGGAAGGGTTGTCATTCATGGTTGGGCTGGCCTTAGTCAGGGAGACAAGACTGGCAACAGGGTTGATCTCCATCTTTCCTAGAGGAAGTACACTACCTAAAGTGACACATGATCATTCTGTGAGTTTCAGTTTCAAACATCTATTTATCATGATATGGGAAATTAAGTTTACTTACCTTTGTGTCATAAATTCGTTGTGTTTTCAGAGTGTATTGGGTGAGTTTTGAGCCTCTTTAGGCCATTAGAACAACTGAAAAAGGTAAGTAAACTTTATTTCCCATATCATGATAAAAGGTTATTTATTATCAAGCATTGCATTGTTTCAGCATTTTGGAGTCCCATATCATGATAATTTATCCATGATGAACATTTTTCAAAGAATATTTATTATCAAACATTGCAATGTTTCAGCAATTTAGAGCAAACAATTGAGCAAACAAGTGAGCTTGGTCACCCTGTGGCCTGGACAGCTACACAAAGACACTCTAGCTACTGACCTCCAAATTTTATGCACCACTGGATTAGAAGTCCATTTGTTGTCAGGTAGAAGCTCTTCACATCATCTGGTAAGATGCACATATTTTTCTGATAAAAAAAAAACAAATTTACACAATAGCAGTTTTCACATGACTGTTGTGAGAGCAATTCACCCAATCAAATGCTGATAGTAATTCAACAACAAACCAATTGGAGAGCAAGGTGAGTGAAGTAATTATCGTGTAATTGTTTTCTCTACAAATTCTTTTGGCTGAAGGATCAAAGATCATGCCTTCGACCAATCACAATCTGAAGCAATCCCAATTACTGTGTAATTTGTAATTACTCACAACAGTCAAGTGAAAACCGCTCTAAGCACCCATCGAATCTCATTTCCAGTCGAGCCTACTCTGCTGTTTGTCCTAGGCTGTGGCTCCAACAATCATAGGCCTATTCTGATTGGCCGATATTCCCACTCGCCGTTTTTAAATTTGCTTAACGGACAAAGACGGTCGCCATGGAAAAACCCGATGTCCCAGAATCAGGGACATAAAAATATAAATCTAAAATTTGTGAAGCACACCTCAGGGTCCCTTTGGTATCAGGCAGAAACCTTCATGTTATTTCTTTCACACATTATGCACCAGTCAATTGACAGCCCCGCACCCCCCATTCGCGCATTAGCGGGGTACTAGCGGGGCTTTCGTACAGAATTCACACTACATTACTGCCCCGTTGGTCGGGAGATGCACTTTCTTTCACGGCTTCCACACAGTACATCGAGCGGGGAGTCACTGTCTTCCCCGGGACACACACAACAGAAACCAGCCCACTTTCCGGGCTGCTTCACCTCCATATGAACACCCCTTTACTTCACAAAAGACACGACAAATACAGATTTTTGTTACTTGAATTAAACGTATTAAATTTAATCTACACTAGCGATAGTACATGCAAGTAGAAAAATATGATTTTATTACGCTTTGCGATCGGCTGCGGCTGCATTGAAAACTGGGCACCATTGACATGACTCTTTTCAGAGAGTAAAATCCTTTGTGTTATCTTCTAAATTCATTGGGCAAGGAGTGCATTCACTCTTAATTATTACCCTGGGGACGGTGCATTCACCTCTCAGATTGTCCCCGCAAACCGAGGCGCTCACTGCCTTTCATTTGCCAAAAAGTGAATGCCCCGCTAATGCGCGAATGGGGGGGTGCGGGGCTGTCAATTGACTGGTGCATTAACTTAAGTTTACTTACCTGTTCCCAGGCCTCAATGATGTTTTTCTCTGCTGGTTTTCTGTCAAGTAACCTCACATCAGTTACCCCTGATCTCTTCTCTAAAAAAGTGAAATATAACTTATATTACAATGCAGCCAAGAAGAATATCTCTAGGGTTAACTATCAAAAATAGACATTTCCTTTGATTATGTTACAGTTTGTCGCTTGTTGGTGATGGTTTGTTTACCCTTCACTGCAACAATT
Source organism: Scolanthus callimorphus (assembly GCA_033964015.1). Lineage (NCBI taxonomy): Eukaryota > Metazoa > Cnidaria > Anthozoa > Actiniaria > Edwardsiidae > Scolanthus > Scolanthus callimorphus. The sequence continues at coordinate 15,899,253 of CM066924.1, forward strand.
TGATTTAAAACCGCTGATTATGAGGGTGATTCGAATTGAAAGAAACCTAAAAAGCAAGGAATGGTATTATGAGAGACTGGCTTTGTTATCACAGACTTACCTAATGAGCGGACAACTCCTAAAGTCATTCGATCAAAAAGTTCTCTCAGCTTTCCTTGGTCACTGAGGACGCCATCTTAGAAATGACAAGAGTTACTCACGGGGGGAGGGGAGGAGCTATTTCCTATCTACGTACACTTTGTCATGTAGTTATGCGCGTTTTATCTTTCAGGAAACCCAAAAAAATCATATAAAATTTAGACAAAAAATCTAGCTTTTGAGGACCAAAAGTAAATGCTTCGGGAATCGCTTCGGGGAAATTTTGTTGAATATTCTAAATAAAGTGGGTTACCTGTGGCAGAAACACACAGGCTCAGGAGCCTGAATAGGACCGGCACTTCTTCCCAAAACAAAAATGGCGGCAAATTCAGAAGACGACGGAGTCGCCGAAATCATCCCATTTCAGCATCAACAGACCTCGAACAACGTGGGAGAGGAAGGAAAAGACTACAAGAAGAAGTGGGAGAAACGTTGCATAAAGAGGGAACAGAAGTGGGGGAAAGAATGAACGAGGAATACGAGACTGATTCGCTGCAGAGTTTGCAGAGGTGCCGAAAACTCGCTCGCCCTAAACATTTTCAAATGCCGGGAAATAGTTTTTCAACCTTTCCTACACTCTAATCATCTGTTAATTGCATGCATGAACTTGCATCCACAAGACGTAGGGAATTTCAAAGTCCCTGGTCCCCTGGGATCCAGGAGAGAAGGAGAGTAAACTTCTTGAATTAAGGGACTGTTCGTAATTACGTCGTAGGGGGGGCTGGTGGTTTTATAGGGGGGGGGGTAAATTTTGCAGAACGTTGAAAATTTGGGGGTAAATTTTTAGAACACGCGAAACTTTTGGGGGGTGCATTTCAGTGTCATGCAAATTTTCAACAGACCAGGACTGAGATGAGTGCAATTGCGTGAAACGCAGCACTGTATAAATCCAGAGTGTCCTGAGCTTTCCTACTAAAGGTTTCTGTCGAACTTCTCCTCTCTTTTCTTGCCAGTTAGAGCTTGTTCTACCGGTACATCCTCTTCAACAATCGTACTTAGTTTAGACGCCATTTTGATGCTTACATGTAGCTTAGTCAGTTAGCGCGCAGGGGGAGGGGGGTTAAAATTTCAAATAGCCGTTTTTCGAAGGGGGTAGAATTGAAACTTCTTTTTTGTATGGGGGTAAGTTTTCACAAAACCTACTAGCAGAAAAAACCACCAGCCCCCCTGTGACGTAATTAACGAACAGTCCCTAAAATTCACCACTTTTCTATATGCTGCAGGTCAAAATCGTGGTTGGTACAGCAAAAGCTTGATCATGATATTAAGCTGAATACTTGTAAGTAACGTGTACAGATCCATGCACAGTTGCTTGCAGAAACATATGCATATTTTCTTTTCGCTTCTTTCCTTGTTTGACAGGTCCGTGATCATTTATAATTGATACTATACTCACTCAGATTTGGAACATTTCTGAAAATGGCCAATGGGCAATTCCAGAAAATAAAGGTCTTCCCCCCCCCCCCCCCCCCCCCCCCAAAGCTGGATTTCTTCAACCTGCCCAGAATTCTATATGCATGGGGGGGGGGGGGGGGTAAACACTAGTGCCACCGTGGGGAGGGTACCTTTATTTTCTGGAATTGCCCAATAATCGGCAGACATCGTTCAATTTACTTTACTAACAGTAAAGATAAGCTCTCCAAGCTCTTCCGGGAGCTTTAAATAAAACTATTTGGTATATAAACAGAATTTTTTTGGATTTTTTTATCAATAGGTATCAACAATTGATCACAATTGATAATGTTCCAAATCTGAGTGAGTATCAATTGGTTATCAATTGCTGATAACTGTTGATAATCAATTACTAATTGATATCAATTGTCTATCAATTGTATCAATTAGAAATTGATTATCAATTTTATCAATTAGTTACGCTGGGTAGACAGACAAACAAAAGGCACATGATGAGTCATTGTCTGAGAACAAAAAAAAGTAAGAATAATAGTGAAAGAAACGGAAAACAATAAATATATAGAAAAATTTAAAATACCAGCTTAACCAATTAAATAATTCTATCAGAACCAAGCAACATAACATATTATGAAGATGGAAGTATTCCTTTAAATAAAACCTGTTGCTTGATCACTTGTCATTCATGCTTGTTTTCTTAATACAAGGTCGTCTTCAACAAGAAGAAGATTTACAGCCATCACATGAAGAGGCAGACTCTATTTCAGACCTTATTGAAAGGTATGTTTTATCACTTTAGTTAGCATATTTTGTTACTTGTTGAAGTCTTGCCAACTGAATAGTTTTATTTCAGGATTTCAAAGTTACAAGAGCAGCTGGTGGCAGCATCCTCAAAATCTTCATATCAAAGAATTATCTTGCATAGGTAAATAAGATGAAATGACACAACAAAGGGAAACGAAAAATGAAATGAAATGCTAGCATTTATTTACAGCAAACCATCCATAAGATCAATGTAGTTTACAGTCATCCCAGCTCTCTTTTATACTAATTGATAGTACAGTGCTAAATTGGTGTATTTCCATTGGTCGAGAATGATCATGTAACAGTGATATGTTTCTCTCAAAGTTTTGCATTGTACAATAAAAATATTTTTAAGGGCTCTTTTGTCTGATGCACCATGTGGGAAAGGTTTTCACTCAGAAATTTGATGTTCAAACTTCATCCCTTCAGTTAGGCTGTCAAGATGATATTTGCTTTGAACATCAAATTTCTTCATGCAAGCTATCCAGCAAAAGTGCCTCTGACAGAAATTCTTTTGCCTTTCATAGTACCAATATATGTTTTTTGTTTGCTTCTGGTGAACCCAGTTTACTCCTAGCTGATGCAAACACAGTCAGCTATGCTCATATACACTTTGCATTCACAGATCTTTTTGTCCATTTTGAATAATTATTTAGAAACAATGTCAAAATAATAATATATGGATTCTAACAATTACAAGACTGTTGAGTTATTAGTCATTCCTGGAATGCCTTCTCCTTGGTAGATTGTTCTGTGGTGATTTCCTGGTGAAGAAACTTTTCCAGATACTGAAACAGAGAACCCTTCACAGGACCAGCAGAGTGAAATGAAGTAAGGATCTCATTATTTTCAGCTAAGAACAGAGATGGGTCATGTAACATAGGCGGTGGACCCAGGGGGGCAGGGGTTGCTCGAGCACCCCCACTTTTGAAGCTAGATATATTTTTTGTATTTACACGTCCTTCATTCCACCATGGAATGTAAGATGGAAAAAAAATTGTTTCATTTTTTGCCTCTTCGGCACTTTTTAGGGTGCTCTGCCGCCCCTGTGTAAAGCACTTTAGATGTTGGCTCACTCTTGTGAGATATGGAATAGAGAAAAACTAAAAATACAACAAAAAATAGTTTGAAAAAATATGAAAGAAAGGAATTGTAAAATAGACAGGGAAGCATTCAATTTTTAATGTATAATATTATTTAGTATAAATCAACTAATGGTCTATTACAAATCCTGCATTCTGATTGGCTGAGCTACTAATGGTCTATTAGTGATAGACCGTGCCTGGCAAAACCACCACTTTTTGCAAGAAAACTTGATTTTTTCAACATAAAATAATGGAATTCATTGCCAAAACTGACCAACTAGTTGATTATACTAAAACAATTAGACCTCTCGTCCTCATGTGCTATGATATCAATAGACCATTCAGCCTTCGGCCTCATGGTCTATTCATCATAGCGCATTCGGCCTTGAGGTCTAATTGTTAAATATAGCTAGTGTAAACATCAGTGACATTGTGTACATGTATCATCCTAAAAGAGTTTTGCTAACTACAGTTCTTATTCCAACTTTTTTACAGCCAATATGCAACTGTTGTTGGAAAAAATGATGAACTTTGTACTAAAATATTACAACAACATCAGGTAAAATTACGTTAAATTAATGTGGAAAATAATTATTGTCACAAAACAATATCCTTACATTTTCACCATATCATGTCGAAAGCATTCTTTACTAGTTTGAGTTGTTATTTTTATAATAGTTGATTTTTATCTTAAAATTTCGTTGTTTTCCATGACCCTTTAAAACGAAAAAAAATCCCATCTGAATATTTGTATATTTTCTTAAACTATAGGCTTTGATTGAAAGCCAACAGGAACTGGATGAGCTGAAGCAGAAAAACTTTAGTAAGGAAATTATAATAATTGCCTATTGCCTTTCGAGTTCTTATTACTGTTTTTATAAGGCCCATTTACACTTGCAATGTTTCCTGCAAATTTTGTCGCGCGAGTCGCGGCGATTTTTCTCGCACGTACGCGTCAACTCAAAATCACTATGTAAAGTAGGTGCAACTTGGCGCGATTTGCCGCGATTTTTGTCGCGTTGATGTCGCGAAGATTTCAAACATGTTCGAAACTCTTTGCAACTTCATGTGATTTGAAGAGAGCACGGGAATCGCACTGGTTTTGCATCTCGTTTACACTAGAGAGTTGGAATTGCAACTCGCGCAAGAAAAATCGCCGCGACAAATGCAACAAAAATCGCAAGTGTAGACCGGCCTTAATGCTGTGCGCTCTCGAGCAAAAATCACATGCAAACTGTGCTTTCACAGCTCTTACACAACAACTATAATAAACAGTTACTACATACCTGTCAACCCAACTTCGTCAGAAATCTTGAGATTCCCCCTGATGTGGTGGGTATGAAAAATCCAGAGTGACAATGCGGGCGAAATACAGTAAATGTATGAACATTTTCGCAATCATTATGTATCAGTCAATTCCAGCGTTGACCATCCCCCCCCCCCCCACACACACACCACTGCCTTCCCTGGGGTGGGGAATTTTGAAAATTTTGCTGGCCCCGGGGTCGGAAATTGTTTTTCCCGGGGAAGGGGGTGGGGAATTTTGGTTTTCTCATCTCAAGCTCGTCGGGTTTTGCGAACTACAACACCAGTTATAATAACTATCGATTGGCAGTTACAATGTCCCAGTGTCACGCAGAGTCTTTTTCTCGTCCCGGGGGTGGGGCATTTTCCCGCTTTTTGTGTTCCCCGCCGTGGGGTGTTTTGCATTTTTTCTAGCCCGGGGGCGGGGAATTTTCAGTTTTATTTTCAGAAATGACCAAAATCCCGGGGTTGCCCGGGGGGGGGGGGGGGGGGGCATGGTCACCGCTGGAATTGACTGATACGTTATGCGGGTGACAGGCCTCAAAATCTTGTGACGGTGAGTTGGCAGCAACCATAAACGGTACCATACGGTACCGGTACAATTCTGGCACGTTTTGCAACAGTTTTCCAACGGGACCGTGCACGCCTTGCCGTGCCCAAATCGGTCCGGTGCCGCAGGTCCCGTGTGAACGCGCGACGGTACCGTACCAGAATTGTACCGGTCCGGTTTTGTACCGGTCTCGTGTGAACGGGGTCTCAGGGAAGACATACAAAACATAGTAAATGCATAGTGGGCAAGATTATGAAAACCGTAGTAGCATTTTGGATATCATTTGTGATTTACAATATTTTATGCTGTAGAAATCAAACAAGCAAATCGTAAAGTGATGTCAAAATTAGAAGTAAGTAAGAGAAGGGTCTTTTGCAAGTGCAAGTGTCATTTGCGTTGTAATGTTATGCACTTTGTGTATTATCAATTCATGTTTTACCAGAAAATAACCTCTCTTTATGACGAGCAGGCAGCTTCAAATATTTAACTTAAGCAAAGTATGTGTTACGGGCTTCCTGTGTCAACACGCGCCCACCAAAATTGGCGGGAATAATTTACGCGGGAAACATTCAGCCAACCAGGAACGTTCCTTGTACAGGCCTCCTTGTACAGACCCATCGGATCGGAAATGAACGGTGCGCATTAGAGCGGTCTCAAATGAGACCGCATTTTCTTTTCCTTGAAAAATATCTGACTTCAACTAAAACGTGACGTGTTTGTTTTTAGCATGTGTCTACATGTACATCAATAACTGCGGTCTCATTTGCGTTGTAATTTATGCACACTGTGTATTATCATATTTTACCAGAAAATAACCTCTCTTTATGACGAGCAGGCAGCTTCAAATATTTAACTTAAGCAAAGTATGTGTTACGGGCTTCCTGTGTCAACACGCGCCCACCAAAATTGGCGGGAATAATTTACGCGGGAAACATCCAGCCAACCAGGAACGTTCCTTGTACAGGCCTCCTTGTACAGACCCATCGGATCGGAAATGACCGGTGCACATAGAGCGGTCTCAAATGAGGGTAGAAAACTGAACACAAGTAAATACGCGTATCAAATAAACGAAACAAATTCAACAATTGAACAATGAGGGAACGAAGTAAGCAGTAACAACTTGCGCAACAAAAGGACCTGTGTGTTTGGTTTAATTTTCTATGCATTCTCATTGGTGCCCCCCCCCCCCCCCCCCCCCCCCCCGATTATCCTGGGGTAGCATCCGAAGAAAGCATCTAATGCCCTTTCTGTGTTAGGGACTGAAAGAATCGTGTGTACACACTTCGCTCAGCGATTCCGATCGGGAAGCCATACAGAAGTAAGTGAACAATTGTCAATCCATCCATTCTGTATTTAAACCCACTACTTCCCAAGACGCGCCGATTTCCACTGCGCAGTCTTTTTATGAATATGGTTTCCTTTTTCAGTGCAAAAGATGAACTAAAAGAAGCTGTAGCCAAGATTAATGTCGTTGGAAATGTTTTCCAGGTAACTCATCAAACGTGCAAGGGAATCTGTGAAATGGTGTTTTGATTTCCATTGACAGGCTCACTTATTTCGTCTAACTATTGGTCCGATGAACTATAAATAATAGACAGTCGCAAAAAATCCCGCCTGTTGAGGACCCCAGTCACAGCTACCCACCCTCGATTTATTTCATTTGCACCACCCACCCTGGAATCAGTGAATATGTTTTCATGACCACCCTGGAATTCCGAGCTCCATTTTGACTTCCCACCCTGGAATTCGGCGCGTGACAAAGGCGAATTACAGCTAAAACCGTTGCATCGCGACCCACGTTTTCAAAACATCAAATTATGTTTTTATTTTTGACTTGCTGTTTCGCCAATCAAACTATCTGAGCCAATGAAATTATTGCCCTGTTTCGCCTAGTGCAGTCATCTGGCTTCCCTCTGAACTAAAACCAGACAACGTCGCGACGGAAAGCCAGGCTACTGCACCAGGCGAAACAGGGCAAGAATCTGATTGGCTCATAAGATTTGACTGACGGAACAGCAAAGCCAAAAACAAATCGATGTTTGAAAGCGCGGGTCGCAATGCAACGTTCTTAGCTGTAAGCCAGTGTTACATCATCATCACCATCATTTTTTTTATTTGCCCAACACTCGTCATCTTCAGAGGGAAGCACACTCACTCACTCACTCACTTAAATTCCGCTCGACCACGGGCGATAGGAACCTCATACTATATCCAAAGTTTTTACTGCAATTTCATAATTCTGCGAACTCTAACGCCAACTAACAAACCGCGGTTTTGCTTCCGCATCAAACGAGTGAACAGCTCTGGGTGATTTCACGCAGGCTTTGGGAGATTTTTTGAACTAATAAGGACTACCTATAGGCTAAACCAAATTTTCCACAATAATTTCCAAACGAAACTTAGAAAAATTCCATGCGCCTGTCGTAAAAGGTTTGATTGACGGAAGCCATAACGCAGTTTGGCGTTAGGAAATGTAAAGGTACTATGAGGCGAAAGTTAAAGAACTCAAAACATGCAAGCCGGGAGTCTGGTGGAAAGAGGTTAAAAAGCTCAGCGGATTTTCCAAATTAACGCGGCCGAACCCTCTTGTCGATTTCAAACACATTGCGGACAATGCAGACGGAACCTCTCCGAGCTCAGAATTCTTAGCGAACCTTATTAATGAAGAATTCTTATCACCGATGAGTGTGTTTACCCCCCTCACCCCTCAAGTGAGTGCGCACGTTGGCGCACTCAATCATGACGTCTTATCAATCTCGGAGTACGCAGTCATTACTAAACTGCTTGCGCTAAATCCAAACAAGGCATCGGGTCCAGATTGTATCCCTGCCTGGCTCCTTAAAGACAACGCGGACCTACTGGCTTCTCCTGTAGCTGACTTACTCAACACTTCGTATCAAGAGCGCCGTCTTCCTAAGTCCTGGAAGAAAGCCGACATCACTCCCATTCCTAAACAGACACCAGTGTTAGACGTCAACAAACACCTTCGACCAATATCTCCAACCCCTGTACTCTCGAAGGTGGCTGACGATTTCGTTGTGGAGAGACAGGTCAAGCCTGCTGTTTTAAAGAAGATCGATAGGAATCAGTATGGTACAATACCAAGCTCATGTACCACGCATGCGTTAATTAGCATGCTCCACAATTGGTATAAAGACACGGACGGAAATAGTTCAGCGGTGCGTGTAGTGTTGTTCGACTTCAAAAAGGCCTTTGACCTTATCGACCACTGGATCCTTCTAGAGAAACTCAGAGAGTACAGCGGCGTAGCCAGGAATTTCTGAAGGGGGGGCCGAATAGTGAAAACATGGGACGAAAATGCGCAAATTTCGCCAGCAAATACAGTAAATGGGAAAATGTATGGGAAAATTTCCGAGAAAGGGGGGCCCGGGCCCCCCCTGGACCCCCTGGCTACGCCCCTGGAGTATGATATGCCAGACTGGACTGTTCAGTGGATCGCAGACTTCCTAACGGACAGGGAACAAAGAGTAAAACTAGCGCAAGATTGCTACTCGGAGTGGGGGCGCATCCCGGCCGGCGTCCCTCAAGGGACCAAACTTGGTCCGTGGTTATTTGTCATTATGATTAACGACATCCAAGTCGGGGGATCAGCCTTTGGAAGTATGTTGATGATACCACGATCGCCGAGACTGTGCACAAGGGAGAAGCAAGTAGAACTCAGGTAGCTGTAGACGAGTTAGTACGACAAGCTAAGTCCGACCGTGTCGAGCTAAACGAGTCCAAATGCAAATAACTGCAGATCTGTTTCTCGACTTCCCCTACTGAGTTCCAGCCTGTCCAGGTTAATAATAAGAACATAGAAGTCGTTAAGAAAGCAAAGTTGCTGGGCCTAACAATATCAGATAATCTTAAGTGGAACGACCACATTAGTGAAGTAACGAAGAAAGCAGCATCGAGGCTCTACCTGCTTAGGCAGTTTAAGCGCGCTAACGCCGATACAAGCGAGCTGTTGTGCTTCTATATAACCTGTATTCGTCCTATCCTGGAATACGCCTGCCCTGTATTTCATAGTAGTTTACCAGCGTACCTCTCTAAAGAGCTGGAGAGCGTTCAGCGGCGCGCCTTACGAATCATGTTCCCTGATCTGAGCTATAGCGATGCCCTAGAGGCGACTGGTCTAGTGTCTCTCAATGATAGAAGGCAACTACTAAGTGAGCGACTCTTTGATGAAATATATCAGATAGTAACCATAAGTTGCAAAACCTTTTACCAACTCGTAATAATTGCAACCGTTTAAGGCGTAACCGCACTTTTAATTTGCCTCTGTGCAAAACGGCACGGTTTCGAACCAGTTTTATTATCCACAACGCGGCTAAGATGTAAATATTTCGAATTTTTATTGTAATTTAACTAGTTTTAAACCTTTTATTATCATTCTTGTATATAGTATTTTATTTGTATATTTTATGTATTATTGTAAATTTTCCGGTATTCAGCTTTCTGGCTGCCAAGGAATTTTAATAAAGCTATCTATCTAAAGTGGGAGTTCGCAGAATTATGAAAATCGCAGTAAGTCCTGACTAACGTTTTTTTTTCTTCTTCTAGGGTCTCATTGTTGGAAGTGGTATTAACTGGGCTGCAGATGATAACACTAGACAACTTGTCCTTGAGATTGGCGAGATCATGAAGTGAAGAGAAAGCCCGGGACAAGCTGCAGGCAAGTAGGTGCGTCAACAGTGAAATAGTTAACAATTAGACCCCGAGCCCGAAAGGCCGAATGGGCTATTGACCCGTAGGTCTAATTGTTTTAGTATCACCCAACTATAGTTGGACAAAAAAAGTGAAAATTTGTCAAAAACATCACCAGAAACCTCGACAAAACGAGAAGCGTCCGCCATTGTTTTCATGTTCAAAATCGGAGCTTTCGCTACTAGAGGTCTATTGATAATAGTCCCCTAGTACTGTAGCCAATCAGAATGCAGCATTGGCAATAGTCCACTAGTTGGGTGATACTAATGGAGGATAGGTCTCTTCACGGTTTTGGCTGCCATTTTGACGAGTAGGCACTGTCGTACAAAACACCACATAAACACTGCAAACGCAAAGTAAAATCGTTACGAAAATATCAAACACATCGGTAAAATATTGATCGTAGCGCTGATATGGTGACTGAAACAGTTTACATGCAAAGTATGGATATCAATCGTAGCGTTGATATGGTGACTGAACAGTTTACATGCAATAGCTACTGTATAAATTCAGCAATGCTTTTATTTCTTCATAGTGATGCCTGTAAAATCCGTGTGCATCGATGCGTAAAAGTCTGTCAAAAATACAGGGTAGATGTGGGAAACTAAAAATCACAATCGCTCGCTTTAGAGAAAGCGTAGGGACCTGAAATTTAGTAGATGTATTGTTTACACAAAGTATTTTGTCGATATGTGCAATATTTTCGCTGTTTTTTTTTACTATGCCTTAATTACTGTACCTCATTCTCGTACCCAAAGCTCCCTTGGCCCGTTATGCCTCATAATTATTTTAGAGCGTTCAAGTCGGAGGCACAGGTTGAAAAGACCACTAGGAAACGAATGCCAGTGTTATTTTGACAGATACGTTTATTTAAAGCGAGATCAAGCTACAGTTTTATGTACGCGTGCGCGCCATTTCAGCCAATCAGCGAAGGCTCTCAAATGGATGTCACCAGAGCCTCAACTGCGAGGAGACGAGCGGGGGAGCTCTGGGTTCGAGAATGACTGTACCTCAGTCTGTGGAATGTTGCACGGCTTGCCTACTCGTAAAAGTGGCGGCGGTAACCGTGTGGAGGCCTATAATAGGATGTCAGAAAGGCCCAGAAGGGTCTTTGACTGTAGGACCTCCATGCCTCGTACCAGGGAAATGCCGCACAAAGTGTGTAAAAAAGGCAAAAAAATCGATGAAACAGAAAAGTTTTGCGCGCAAAGGTTTCTGGGAAGGTTAAGCGCTGGCGCGAAGGACCAACGGAAGGATTCTTTTACCCATCCCATGACTCTTCTTCGCGCTCTGCGCGCAATTTTAAAGAAACGGAAGATTTCTTAGTTATTCCTGACTCGAAATGTGACATTTTGACTACGCAATTTTCCTACCAAGTTTGACACATGACACATGAATAAATTGCTAAACATCACATGAATTGCTAAGCATCTTTCATGGTTTGAAAGAGCAGCATGGAATAGTTGTAATTTATAAATAGAGAAAGAAATACAGTCAGAATCGTAACAAGCGACGATTTTACAAAAGTTGTTTTTAATTACAAAAAAGACTCCGTCTTGGACACGAAGCACGAACATTAAGGAGGACTTCTAATCAAATCTAACTCTATCTCTCTGTAATAATAACGTTATAGCAGTATTTACAAAGATAGTGTACAATTGATATAAGTTAATTAATTTTCTGATCTAGTTTTGTAACTGCCTTAACCGATTTCGCGCCTCGCCATCTTGTTCAGACCAAGATGATAATCTACTTTTAACAAGAAGTTACCATGAACAAGAAGTTACCATGGTAATACTATAGTAGCCACGTGCTATCCTCGTGACGAGCATGTGCCGTTCACGTTGCTTCAAGACCAATAACACGTGATAATCTAGCTTTAACAATAAGTTACCATTGTAACACTATAGTAGTCATGTGCTATCCTCGTGACGAGCACGTGCCGTTCACTTTCCTTCGATGCAAAGAACACGTGATAATATAGCTTTAACAAGAAGTTACCATGGTAATACTATAGTAGTGATGTGCTGTGATCGTGACGAGCACGTGCCATTCACGTTGCTTCAAGACCAATAACACGTGATAATCTAGCTTTAACAATAAGTTGCCAATTGTAATACTATAGTAGTCATTCGCTGTCATCGTGACGAGCACGTGCAGTTCAAGTTCCTTCAATACAAAGAACACGTGATAATATAGCTTTAACAAGAAGTTACCATGGTAATACTATAGTAGCCACGTGCTATCCTCGTGACGAACACGTGCCGTTGTCGTTGTTTCAAGATCAAGAGCACGTGATCATATAGCTTTAACGTGCCGTAGCCATGATAATACTATAGCAGTCATGTGCTGTCATCGTGACGACCACGTTCCGTTCACGTGATAAACCAGTTTCAGCCAAAGGCATTACTTTTCATTTAACAGAGCTACATTTAAAAGTATTCGAAGGTCATTTCACAGTTTTTCTCGGGATACGTTTGTTCATCGTGTATTGTTTATGCCTTATCCTCGTTTTCTGACGCATTTTCATGCAGGATACACGTGCTGTCATCGTGACAAGCACGTGCCGTTCACGTGATGAACCAGTTTCCGCCAAAGGTATCATTCATTCAGCAGCTCCATTCATAGTAAAGTCATTTCACGAATTTTCTCCTGATACACTTATTTAACGTGAATTGTTTTAACGTTTTTTTGACGCATTTTCTATGCAGGTTTCAAATATTACCCGTATTTGTACGCATTGTCCGCGTGACCGGGCTGTGCAATCTGTACAGTAGAGGAGCGACTAAAATAATTTAATTCGTACAGCTGAACAACAAACCTTTTTCGTTTGAGTGGGGTTCCTGTGGTTTGTTTCCCTAACTGTCACTCATGCGAAACAATTTCTTTGTTTGGTCACGTGAATATTAAAGAGCTTGTTCGTGCGTTACAGCTGTTTCAGGTAACACGCGACTTCGCCGTTGCCGCTAGAGTTTGGCAGTTGGGTTTTCTGTGCTGTCCATCAATGCAATCCGTGTCCGTGTGAGCCAATCATATGTTTACTCAATGCATTCGATTGGCTTCCCTTGCGAGACATGTCGCGACAGAAGCCAATTCACTGCACTAGGCGAAACTAGGCAAGGATCTGATTGGCTCACGTGGTTTGATTGACTACACAGGAAAACCCAACTGCCAAAAGCCCTCTCGATGTTTTGAACGCGCTGGGTAGTGTGTTAACTGAAACAACTGTAAGGGAAAAGCAAAAGATTTCGTTCGCTTGAGTGCCAGTTGAAGAAACAAACCACCACAGGACCCCCACTGAAGCGGAAAATGTCTATTTACAGTTTTTGGCGAATTCGCGCTCTCCTTGCATCATAGGTAACCGGGGCGAAATGGCGGAAATAATTCAGGTTCGTGGAGGAAAGGCAAGCCTGGAATCCTCACTAGAATAAATAAATCACGATATTTTGCAGTTGTCAGGGTGTAAAGAACTTAAGTCCATAGCTGCTTCTGGCAATTTGTTTTCGATTTGTTTAGTGAAAATACAGAAATATGTCTGTAGAAATAAAGCTCATATCTAAACAGCTATGGGCTTGAAACCGATTTGAACTGTTTCTTAACACTTGCGGAGCACCAGAGGCATGGAAACAATGGAACAAAAGTCACGAACAAAGACCTTATTAGAACGAGATAGTGGAATAGAGTACAAAGACCTCGAGCACCAAAAACAAAGCTTTCCGTAACACCAAGAAATACCCAGAAACTCTAAGATAGACTTTTGAATGATGAGTTACAGCAGGGATAACTCATAATAACTTCATGTTACATTTCGCCTACGATTCTGAATTATATCCGCCATTGCACTGACTATCCATGATGCAACTGACAGCGCAAACTCGTGTTTTTGCAAGCCAGTGTCTTTTTCTCCATTTCCATGGCCGCTTGAAGTAGTATTTCCATTCCGACAGAAATTCTCATCTGCAGACATGTTTAGTCCAGTTCTTTTTGCACATGTCACATTGCACCTTACAACACCAAATAAACTCGCAGTTACATTTAACACTTTTTGTGCCTTTCATTGTGTAGTAACCACGGTTGCAACACATCTTTTTGCATCCCGTGTCCCCTTTAGATAACGGATTGCATCTCCTTCCTTGTGTACCCGCGATTCCGTACCGCGCATCGGGTTTGCAAAACTGAAGTGATTTTGAGGCAAAAACGAGTGAGTCACTAGGTGGACGCCTACCCTTGGATCTCTTTTTCTTTCCTCGTTTTCCTCGGGAAATCTTTATCAATCGTGTTTTGTTCGTGTTTAATTTGACCTTGATTGCATGATCGAATTTCTTGCGGAGGAGTTCTGCTACCACGTCGAAGTCTGGCATGGTTTTCCAGCAAATTTTCACGGTACACGATCCCGACACTCCATGGCATTTGCAAGTCTTTCCCATATTATCGCGGAGAGCCTGATGAAAAACAACAACAACAAAAACAAAAATCAACAACAAAAAACAAAATCAACAACAGAAAGTCGCATTAGCAAGACATAGCTTTAAACAGTAAAAACAGAAAACGGTACAACATCAGGCATTGAAGACCCTGGGCGCTTTCTATTTGGCCAAATAAACCGGCTCGGGTTTTCGGTAGTGGTTTTCGGTAGTTTCTATGGTCAAATGGAACTGGTCAACCCGGGAAATCACGTGCTCACCGTCACATGAATCCCACTTTTGAATGCAGGGAATTCTGCACGGTAGAGGACTGGAACCTGGAAAATCGATCGAGAATGGTCAAATGGAACGCGACTGTTTCGAAGCATACCGAAAGTGGCACGATCCATTCGGCAGATTTATCGGGAATTTCGGTAGAAAATCCAAATGGAACCACGCCAGGTCCCGGGAAACGTTTTCGAAAATTTAGGACTCCCTCGCGAGGTTGTCCTGAATTTTCGGAAATCTTTTCCGGGAAATGGCGTGTTCCATTTGGATTCGAACCGAAATTCCAAAAATTCTGCCAAATGAAAGCGCCCCCTGTGTCCGATGGGCGTGACATGTAGTTTTGTAGCGCATAAAAGTTTATGCTAATGAGGTAACGGTTAAAGTACTGAACTCAATCCGTTTAAATCTCATGGAATTTCGATCCATCCTTTGGTCTAGAGCTGGTTTTAGTGATATATAGACACAGAACAAAAAACGTAAGAGATAAAAACAATAAACCAATCGGACACACACAGTACCCTCAGAAATAAAATAAAGTTTCAAGGAACAGAGTCTTTAGAAATATCCCGTCACCTTGTGACCAAAACGTTTCTCCAAGAAAATAAATGGAAGTAGACTTGTTAATCTTGTTGCGGGCTTCCTGTGTATGCACGCGCGCGCCAATTTAGGCGGGAAAAATGCAGACAAGCATATCGGAAATGAATAGTACGGATAGTTAATAACTATCCCCCGAAGGGGAGGTGAATAGCGGTGGATATATACCGAGACCGCTAGGCACCGACCCTGAGGGGGATAGTTGTTTTAGTATATACCAAATCAGTAGAATAAAATACGGTTTTAAAAGATTCAAGACGCAGTATCGCGCGAGAAAAGAGCCGCCATTTTGAAAGTTTTCTCAAAACAGTAAATAGTGTTTGACATCTACTATTTTAGGAACCAATCAGAGCGCGCGAAAATGACTATTCACTGATTTGGTATACTAATTGCCGATGGCAACTCCTAAGGGTAAAACGCTGATGATTACATTTACTGAGAAAATCTATTTGGTGCGACCTAAGTTTGGTATATGACAAGTATAATTTATATTTAGATAGTCATTGGCTTGCCATATGATAATAGGAATAATAATAACTGTTGATTAATAATAATTACTGTTTAACTTCATTGCAGCTAAAAATTTGACATAAGTAATAATTACAAACAATACACTTTTCGCTCAGCGAGGCTCCCTTGTAAAAAGAGAACACAATATTTATTGTCTTTTTCTAAGCAAAAGACGACGGCAATGTTGTTTACCTTTTCGAGATAAAAACGCAAAACGCGACTAGACGGCCATTTTGGTTTATTGTCAATGTTAGGAAACCTGACTGCACCACCCGCCGTGCAATGAGACACAAATTTCCGAACACGGACTCGCTGCCAAAACATCCTAGAATAACTTTCGCCTCGAGATATTTTGTTTTTCAAGGGAAATACCAACAAATACTAGCATTCTTAGTGTGCTAATTAGATTTTAATCGAATAACGCCCTGCTTGGTGTTCCTTTCGTTCTACTTTAAATCCCATTTTCAAGACTTCTCGATTGTTCTATTTCTAGATGTCACGGCTCACACTCAAAATCAAAGTGCGGCAATTTTGTTTGGGTAGTTCAATGGAGCAGACATTATTGTCTAAAACATCTTTTTAAGTTTTATAATTGTGTTTATAGAAAGGCATGTTAGTGGTTATATAACTCTTATATAACTCATGTTTAGTCTGTGCCTATGGAAAGCAAAGCGTAAAACTAAAATACTTTTTATGTGGACGCGATAAAGGGATCTTCGCACAAGATGCCTATTATCATATACGTTGCATCAGTTTCATTTTACCACTGTATGCATTGCTACGCGACCTCACAATAGCCCATTTCGCGGTTAAAATCCCTGTATTATACACCAAAGAGAGGCTCAGGCGGGCAATGTTCTCTGTGGGCACTTCCCTTTGCCAAAATACTGTAGCAAGTCATTTTGATCTACCTGCTACAGGGGCGTAGCCAGCACATATGAGAGGGGGGGTTCCAAAATCAGAAAATAAAAAACTCCACATAGATCGGACGTGTTTTTGCGTTCTCGCCACAGGAAACCCAGCCAAAAATATTGATCTCGGTTGATTGCAAAATCAACCAAAGTGGTTTTGAGCTATCCTTTAGCTTCTTTGTCGTTTTCTTGCGTAAGATCGCCAATCGCAACTGAATTTGAGGTCGCGTAGAAATGCATACGATGGTAAACCAGTGTCGAAATGGTATAGAGCCCTCCCATTTGAAAACAACAAGACAGAATTCTACTTTTTGGTTCTGGATGTAATGAAACTCTGGCAAGTAGTGCTTACTGTGGTTTTTAGAGAACAACCGATAGGAATGTATTCAAGAAGATTTCTAAATATTCACATTACCCTCTTAAAGCTTTAATGGCAATTAAGAAGTCAATGCCGTACATCCTTAGGAGAAATACTAGCAACAAGCCTAATATTTCTACAGAGCGTTTGAAAATTAATTTTGCGAATAGATGCCATTTTAAATACGACTTATTTATAGATTGTTAGATTTCATTATTATTATTCTATTCTTAAATTTTTAAGTAACACATCCTTGAATTCTGTTCAAAAACATCACCGCTTCTCAAACTCATGAATAATTCATCAAGCTTAGAGCGGATTTCACATGACCGTCAACCCTTGTTATGTAATTGCGATTGCTTTGCGCTCTCATTGGCTACTCGTTTTTCTCAGCCAATCAAATTCTGTAGTAAATACAATTGCATAATTACTTAGTAATTGGTTCGGCTTGTGATTGGCTAAGAGAAAAGCCATTTAGGAGCAAGTGGTGATTTCTCTCGATTCTGATTGGCTAGTGATTGCTCAATTGCAATTGCTTTCACGACAGTCATGTGAAAACCGCTCTAAACATAGAACATCATAAGCGTGAAGAAGGTTTTATAAGAAACGCGGTCTTAATTTGCATAGAGCTTTGAGGTTTTATTCCTCCGTTTTCTCGACATTAAATGATTCGTTTGAGAAGCTATATCAAACACTCGACCGTGTTTTTTATCAGGACTTCCAAACACCTCAAAGTCGGTATAGAAAAAACTCGCCTTTGCCTGACAGACACAAAACACGAATGAAAACTGCAGTATAATACATACGAACACGTCCATACACAGAGCTGGAAATTACTGCCGGTCATCGGACATTGTCCGATCAAAATCACCAAATGTCCGACCAGTTTTCAGATATGTCCGTCCAATTTTCAAGAAAAAAGTTTTAATGGACGTTTGTCCGATCAAGTAAGACAAATAATTTCCAGCTCGACTGATACATGTCCAAACATTTCAAGTACTCACTTTCCGTCCGGCTTCGTTATTGTGTTTTGCGAACAGATACGCAAGTTCCCTGCGAGGAGGGTCGGGGTCTAGAAACCGCCGGGAAATGTCGTCTCCATATCCTATGTCCTCGCTACACCCACCCCACTCCCAACTGGATCCGCCCTTCGTCTCGTCTCGACCGCGGCCTTGCACGTGCACATCGCAGCCGCACCAAGGGTCTAATTTCCCGCTACTACAGCCTCGTGTAACCTCAAATGCGACTCCCGCAGATGATAAGGCGTATACATAGGCGCTCTCCTTAGTTTCTAAAATACAAGTAAGATCCAATAGATTAGTAAACTCCAAGTGTGCCCCTTTAGTTTCTGAAATACAAAGCGAGAGTTCTACATTTAATTGCACTACAATTTGTAGTTCTACTTCACTGCACTTCAGTGCTTGGCACTTCAGTGCTTGCTATACGCGTGTGGTACTTCAGTGTTTGGTATACGCGTGTGGTACTTCAGTGCTTGCTATACGCGTGTGGCACTTCAGTGCTTGCTATACGCGTGTGGTACTTCAGTGTTTGGTATACGCGTGTGGTACTTCAGTGCTTGGTATACGCGCGTGGTACTTCAGTGCTTGGTATACGCGCGTATACTGGTAATGGCGTTATACGGTTCTGGATTTTCACGAACCAGTTAAGCTAGAATTATACATGTGAACCCATGCTTCCTTGTATTTCTAAATCAAATAAGGTGCGTTGGGCTAAAATTCTGTAGCTGAAATCGTCCTTAGAAGTAGCTGATGTTAGATGTTGGGTAGGGGCTCGTAAAGAAGTTGGAAGTCCGATTGTTCCTATTTGCGTCGGCTGGTTTTTTTTTTTAAAGAATGATCATCTTACACAGTCTCTTTTAATTACTTTTGTGCTGCAGATACTGTAGAAAGGAAAGGAAGGGAGAACACGAATAAGCCGAATACTTGTGTCTGGGTTCATTTTAACACAAACCATAAGACTCATACCAGTGAAAAAAAGCTATTAATATCAAGCAGGAGATCGGAAGATAACAGCACCTTTGCTCTTAAACTATAAGAGGTCTCCCTAGTACTATTAATCACCACGTGAAATAGAAAACAGCTGAAGTGACAGCCTTTTTAGTACACATGCGAACACCTTATGTATTCTGTCGACAAGAATTTGGCAACAACACAGGAAAAATTGACCCTTTTGGAAACCTCGTAATCTTTTGCTCAGCATTCTTGAACATGGCCGGTTTTAGAGCACGTTTGAGTTGATAAATAACTCTGTTTCAAATT
The DNA here is from genome assembly GCA_033964015.1 of Scolanthus callimorphus. Taxonomy (NCBI): domain Eukaryota; kingdom Metazoa; phylum Cnidaria; class Anthozoa; order Actiniaria; family Edwardsiidae; genus Scolanthus; species Scolanthus callimorphus. The sequence goes on from CM066924.1 coordinate 15,918,598, forward strand.
GAAAACTGTTTCAAATTAGATAAAAACTGTCATAATGGCCCTTCTTAAAGAAAGATTTTTAAGATCTTATCTTTATAGATGATAGCTACAGTATAATTTTGCAGTATAAGTAATTCTGAATTTTATTTAGAGCTCGCAAAAGTTGCTTTTTAGGCCTGTTAAATTTCGTTCAATCTGGCCCCTTTAAGCCTTTGCCACCAGTAAACTCAAACATAGCGGGCTCTTCTCCTATTCCGTCTGTATGCGACTGTCTGACTCGTGCGCTTTGCGTTTCAGCCCATCGACAGTCGTAATTTAATAATATGCATTCTAACTTAAACTCCTTGATCCTTTTGGTTAACAACTGATTTCATCTCTTATCCTTATCACATCTTTAATAGAGAAATATTGTGACACGACAGTTAACTTTAGTCGAACAAGTGTTCTTCAGCTGTTTCCAAATCGACTTTACATGTGTTGATACCACGTTAGCTGGTAAGGTGGACACTCCAGATAGTCGCATCTGGTATGTCCAGGAAATTCAGGTCATCAGTGACCAACTGATCAATCTGTGAGGTGTGATAAGTCTCCCACGCCTAGCTGCACGCAAGCCTGAACGACTTATCTTGTAATACATCTTTGGACAAGCGATACAATTGAAAACCTAGATTTTAATCGCGTCCAAAAAGATCTTGAGCGCAAGATAACTTGGAATTCTTGAGCTGCTTGAGACAAGTGTACTTACAGATTACAAGTCTGATCACTAACATCATCATGATGGTTCTATTGATCTAGAACGGCTTGTAATCTATATTAAAGTCCTGGTAGAGAGCTCAATTTCGACGATTGAAAGAAGATAATTTACAGAATTAAGTGAAACGTTCAGCGACTTTCAGTGACTACACTGCACAGAGTTTTCAAGCCAACAAACTTTGCGATTGAAATACAAAGATAATAAACAGAGATTACTTGTGTTTCCGAAATAAGTAAAGTGCACACCACCCTCGTTAGGAAATGTACAGTAAAGAGAACATAATCAAATATGTCGTTGACTCTGCGTCTTTATCGTGGTTCAAACAGGAGATATTCAAGGGCAAATATTGATACTAATTAAGTATGGATGACGTCAAGTCAGGAACATTATATATATTTATCCTCCATATCTCGGCAGTAAAAACTTTCAAATGAGCAAAATGTGTTAGTAATCAAGGCGAGGTTCTTGGGATCACTCGATTTATTCACAAAAGCTTTGAATCATACCCAGAACAGTCATCAGATCGTGGGCGTAGAAGATTTCGCATCGCCTGACGTCATCTACTTACATAAAATTTTACAGAGCCATATTACTAATTTTCGGCATCGTCAGGCAGTTTCGAAGTGGCGTTTATCCGCACATAGATTACAAGTGAAAATTGCCAGCTATACTATAACTCAGGAAATGTTCATTCTGCGATCTTAATGAAATTGGAGATGAGACGCATTATTTGATGTATTGTAATCATGCGTCTTTTGTTTGCGTGAGCTATGCATTTACTTATTCATATCAATGTGTGATGATTCTGTCTTAAAGGTAACTGCCAAATTTTGTTTTGATATTCTCGAGCGTTTTAATGCGATGGTTCGACATTCTGAAGAATCTAATGTGTCTGATTAAGCCTTTTGTAAGTTGTTTTTGTACTTTTATATCTGTTAGTGTTTACTATATACCGTGTGATTGGTATTTTATGGAATAAAGACTTATTTAACAATTATTCCTCGAGCCCGAATGGGCTCTGAGTCAATAGCCCATGAGGCCGAAGGCCGAATGGGCTATTGACTCAGAGGCCATGAGGGCGAGAGGAATAATTGTTTTAGTCAAATCACACTAGTAGGTCAATTTGTATAGCCAAAAACGTTTTCTGGTCTGTTCATTTGCCATGTTCTGGCTTTCAAATCCAACACTTTTCGCTACTAGTAGGCTATAACTTATAGCCTACTAGTAGCTCAACCAATCAGAATGCAGCATTGATAATAGACCACTAGTGTGATTTGACTAATATCTATTATCTCTTGAACAGATAATGATATCGAAAAAAAGAAACGGGCAAACATATTCATTCAAAGTCACACTCCTTCTCTTATGTTTTCGTGTTAGGGGAGATATGCACCTTTAATGTTTTAGTAAAAAAAAAGTACTGTGCAAATCAGCGATGTAATGCAAATCCCCATGTTTCTCAAAATGACTCTACTCAACAGTCAAGAGCGGTTAGTGAAGTAGTTTATTATTGTTTGTGTTCTGGTAATGTTTGACCGTCCTACACATCCGGTGACTCCTCATGTCGCCATTTCCATGTTTAGGTAACTTAGGATCAAGTTGAACTTGTGTAGTCTAAGTATGTCGACTAACTGTGGCACAATGTTTCTTCCTGCTAAGCAGACGCTTGTTAGCACTCGCCGGAAGGGTTTGAGTGGTGTTGTCTGATTTCTGAAAGGCCTTCTTTAGGAAATTTCAAACCCAATCACCAAAACCATGTTTTATTTGGTTAAAAAGGTTTTTTCCTTCACCTTGCAACATGTGAAATGTGTTAATGTAATAAACTCTTGCTAGGTAAATGATCACAATGATAAGTTTCCCCCTTTGAACAGTCTTACAGTGGGTTTTTTTGGGCCGAAAAAAATTTCCTGCACAGCAAAATGCTGACTAAAAGGTCCCTTCTTTCTTATTGGAAAAAAAAATTCTCACCGCATAACAGAGGTATAAAAAAATATTGCACTGACCAAAAAGCTTCGCCCCCTCAAAAGTTGAATGGTCGGCCCCTAAAGTCGTTGTTTCGGGTTGCACATTTTCATTTTCAGTTTGGGGATTTTGTTTCTTTTTTTTTCTGTCCCGTCAGTCAAACTATCTAAGCCAATCAGGTCCTTGCATTGTTTCACCTAGTGCAGTCGACTGGCTTTCCGTCGCGACGAAAACCCCGTCGACTGCACTAGGCGAAACAGGGCAAGCACCTGATTGGCTTACATGGTACGACTGGCGAAATGCAGAAAAAAGAAAAATCAAACCACGTTTTGAAAATGCACAGCGTGAAACAACGGTGTTGGGCCGGTGTTGGCTATATTAGCCACCTTTAACCTAGTGGGCCTTTCTTTGTTAAGTGTACTGTTTGTTCATTTTACTTATAGACTTTCCTGACCTTTGGGAATACTTTTTTCTTATAAACCAAGATGACCATAATTACGTCTCGCAATGGCGAGGTTAATGAACTAAAATTGTTCTTGCAAATCGTGGAGCTAAGGCTTTTCATCAATGCCTGCATCACATTGTGTCGTTTCTTTTGGCAATTTCGGCCTATATAAGATTTGGCATTTGTTATAGTTTGGCTATAAATCTGAGTCAGACAGATTCTTGATTTCAGGAGCAACAATAAAGTATCCGGGGATTTAGTTGTATCACTACATCCAAGTATCATTTATTTACATTTTGATGTCAAGCAAGGGGGCAGTAAATTGAGTAGCAGAACATCGAAGAACATGTATCATAGATAGTTAAAAGCCCGACCTTTGGAAGTACCTCAGTACTGGTTATTTTGACAACAGCTGTTTGATGGAGAGAACAATAGGAACAATATTTTTTCTTCTTAGCTGCCAGCTGATCTCGCTTCTTGCGGTGTGCAAAATATTGTTTGTTAAAAACGAAACGTTCTTAGGCTCAGCGAAATATTTTCGCAGTTCCAATTTTCGCAGTTATGGAAAGCAAAAACTAGATTTTATCATCGTTCAAGTCAACCCCAGGTTACATTTCACATAAAGGCAAGATTTGCTGAGGAGATTGAAAAGTTTTTATGATGATTTATAGTCGCAATATTTTTTAGAATCTGTTTGGAAGGCTTGGTGATTCAACATTGGTTAATTTGAGAGCAATAAATCAGCTGGAAAGAATGTATTTTAATGGCAAAAGTGATTTCATCTGCGATTCAAGTTAACCCACCACACCTAAAGATTAGCGTTTCTCTCATGCGAAGTTTTACGTGCCTACAATAGGCTCTCTCACGAAGGATTACGGTCCAACCATCATGGGGAAGTTACACTCATTAACATACCACTCCCATATGGTTTACATTCCCTAGAGAAAATCGAATTCCTCCACTACTAAAAATAAACAACATCAAGATAACGAAGCAGTTTAGAATCGAGTTTTGATGTCGAATAAAGTCAAGTGGTGTCGTGATCCCACAACAACAATGATGACCGTTTATTGAGAACGAGATAAGACTGCTGGGTTTAAGATAGAAATATGATTGATTGAGTTTCTACTAAATTGTATGGTGCACAATAAATTATCCTGTTCTTCGATGCCTTGATACAGTTAAGCAATTGCGCTCGTCAATTAATCAAGTGAAATGCAGAATAAAAGTTTATACCGCTAGCGAATTTGAACCAGTGATTATGTTTGTCTGAGGAATAGGACATCACCGCCCGGTCTAATCATGAGCATGGCGTTTCTAAGGAGGAGAAACTATTGCCTAAGTTCATTTGCACAAGGAACGGCTCATGATTGGACCTAGTTTTACGAAATTCACCAAATCAACCAGTACTTTTTCACCAGGAGATTTCATTAAAAATACCAATTCAACTGCAAGACTTTAATCATCTATGCTAGACAATAATTCCCTTACTTACTTTAATCATATGTTTCTTGCACGTTTGATAATATGAGTTGCATTACGCAGTTACGTCAGTTGGGTCGGAACTGGTGCCAGCCAGCATGCTCTTTGCCTCCAAATCTGTTTTCCACATCAATTTCTAGCAATCAGTACTCAACCTAATCTGGGTCAATATTTTCTTGCTGTCTGATTTGCGTTTGTGTACAAATCATTTCCTAAGTTTGTTTGCACAAGGTCATTTCCATTCAAAAATCAGGGATATTCCTCCAATACACTAACGAAATTTATATCCGGGGTGCCCCGACTATCTCGGAGTAGTTTCAAAGTTGGCTCGAACATAATAACTCCAAGCCTCGAGGCAGATTTCATCCTCAGCTATTGATGTACATGTAGACACATGCTAAAAACAAACACCACGTTTTAGTTGAACTCAAGATGTTTTTCAAGGAAAAGAAAATGTGTGGCAAGGTATAGCTCGTAGCGTTGTTAAGTTTCTAACTAGGTTTCTGCTTAGCAGGTTTTTCAATGGTTAGCTGTATTGTGCAGGTCATTGGCAACGGTGTCAAATCCCTATATTTTTAGACCCCGTCCACACTACTCCGTTTTCAAACGAAAACGGATACTTTTTGCTCCGGATATGGCTATCGTCCACGCTACAACGCCGAAAACGATCACCGAAAACGGATCAATCCGAAAACGCTCTCCAGAGTGAGCGATTTGAAAACGCTGTTTTCTAATGTGGACGGGTAAAAACGATGCTATGTGAAAACGATGACGTCACCACAGCAAACCCGACCAGATTTCGCGGGCCAACAGATCGAAATGCGCATGCTTGAGCTTGTTTGAGCATGCCCACTGTATGCATAAGAGCGTTTTCGTATGCGGATATACATTGAAGTGTGGACGGGCGAAAACGATACGAAAACGATAAGTGTGGACGCAAATCTTGAAACCGGAGCAAAAAGTATCCGTTTTCGTTTGAAAACGGTGTAGTGTGGACGGGGTCTTAGTAACTTTGTTTGTTGCGTTGTCAGTTGAGCAAGGCAGCATGTAGAAGCTTAGTTTTCATAAGGAAGTACATTCTTAAAATTCGCTGAAAATAATGCACCTTTTCCTTTTTGTGCACCGCCCCGAACCACAAAATTCACTCGCTTCAGTATATAGGTAGATGTGTTCGGGAAACGGCGAGCGCGTAACGGACCTCCCACTCCGATCGCCGACCAAATCCCGACCGGTGCCGATCTGGCGTCGGGATGTGGTCGTAGTATATGCGCGCGTAATTCCCGTTCCTCAATCAAACCGAATACACCCTCAGGCTACGGTTTTCTCGATGACTGCGTATCTTTTCGACGTCGAGTGGATTAGTGTTATTAATAATTTTCTCGCGTCTGCATTGAAGCAGTTCCGTGTAATGCTGTTGACTTTAATAGCACCAGACCCTGCGACTGCCCCTGGCCTCCGAGGCATTGTTTTGTTCCGAGTCACCCTCTCAGCCTGATTGAGCAATGGCGCACGTATGGCGCGGCGTAATACCCCACGTAGTTTCACGTACGCCAATAAACATTCAAATCCATAGTTAGCATTACTTAATCTGGGTATGATACCCCCTCAACAAGCCCAATATCCTGTAGATAAATTACTCAGGGGTGTGAAACAAAGTTCCCTAGCACATCATCTGTTATTTGAACAACTAATATACTGTCAATTGTGATTGATGCGACCTTATTCACATGTGGGTCAACAAGCCACTTTCATTTCCCGTCAAGACTCAATAGATTTAAAGAAAACATATTTGCAACTCAACAATGAGGTCCCTACAGACTTTTTTACTTCTTGGGAGCCGTGTTACAGATGCAGAGCTAATTAAATTGAGACTGTTTTTGCGTGTGTAATAATGGTTTAAGTTTCCCCGACTGTGTACGCAGCACGATGTTTTCCTGAAAAATACGAACCCCTGCTAGTCAATAGGCGAAATATGGATTAAATTTTTATTGCTTATATTGAATCAAAAACACGAGCCTCTAAACACTGTTAAACCGTCGAGGTCTGGTCTTGTGATTATTAATATCAGTGCACGCTCAGACAGAAGCAAATGTTTTGCGATTGCTAGGGTTTCGCCACATAGGATTTGATTTTCATGTAGTCCAGATCTTATTTGTTCCATTTGTCACTGATTTGTGGTATTTTGTTTAGGCTTTTAGTATTGTTAGAACAAAATTTCGTTTAGTGAATTCTTCCAGCCTTCATATCCGGTTGTTTTGGACATCTGTAAACCATCCAAGAAGAAGAAAAGCTTGATGATAATAAAATCATTATTCTATAAAACACATGTTTAACTAGAATAGAAATATGAAGTCTTAGTTCCACTATCACACCAAGCATTCCAGAAAGGTTAATTTCCAACTGTTTTCATGTGGGTAAACAAAAAAGAAAAACACAAAAGCGTCCTTAAACAACTGAGAATTTAATAAAGTAGCCGTTGCTGTAACAGCTTCATGCCGAGAAAAACACCTATAGTGTTTTAAAAGGGCACAGGATTGATGAGAATAATACCGCGAAAGCGGCCGCTTTTTAAGAACTTTGACGCTAATGCCGGCCTGGTTTAGTATCCACGTGTGAAATTTTTATGGCTTTATAGCACGGGTCAAAATCTTTCTTTCAAAACTGACTGTCCGTTGAAAGCTAAAGATCCTCAATTTTGACGTCTGCAAGGCATCCTTTGTTCCACTCAACTTCTCCATATAACCTAATGTAAACAAGAATTTGCTTACGGCTAGCTGAAAGCCAGTTTTGGTTCCACGATAATGTATAAAATATTTAAGCAAATGACCCAGTTAAGAAAATTACTCTCAAAAAGAAGACTGTAATTTCGAAGCGTAACATTGTTCGTCGTGCGGATGACATAATGCGACACGTTGCTAATCCTAAAATTGCTTGAACGAGTCAACTCATTTGGCCTGCAAAGTTCGCGGGAAAACATAAGCCGATTTGAATCTCGAACTTCGAGAGGCACTCAGAGCTCACACGATAAAATGCTTCACTGCTGAAGCCTCTTGAAGTTAAGAAGTCGTTTAAAGAAATGTCTATTTTGGATGAAGTTAAAATGGCCAGGTGAAACAATTGAACATCGCTGCAAACGACTCGTAGTCTTGTGTTTACGCGTGTTTACGTAGCTGACATATGAATCCTGTAACCTGTAGACTTACGTGTCTGTAGAATCCCTTGTGCCTGCAGAACCTGAGCGGTGTTCAACCCCGAGCAGTTCCATTTGTGGTCGCCGAAGTGGTTGGGGCAGACTCTTATAGCCATGGCTACCCCTAACTGCAAAATCGTCATCACTTGCGGGTCCGCTAAACATTTCTCCCTCTGATGAGGCTTCGACCAACTGAAGAGAGAGCAGAATTCTGCGACTTGTGCTGCGTTGCCGAGGTTAGGTCCTCGGCTAGCTGGAGTTGGGACGGCCCTGTGGAAATAATTAGCGCTTGAGAATGCCTATTTACGCATTATATGGATCAACTATAAGCACACAACGGAACTGCCTTCTAGAACAAACCCTCACGCGCGGAATCGAGCAAGTGATCGCAATGATTCGAACAAGTGATCAGGGAGAATCGAGCACTTGACAGAATGTCCAGAGTTGAGTGTTACTATAACACTTCATTGACACTCAGTCCTCTTGAAAGCTTCACTTTCTATGGTTACATTCCCGGCGCCTTTTTATCGAGGATAATTAATTAAAACAAGTCGCGATTGCATGGTTAAAGTTTCACACTTGTAATCACAGAGATATAGAACTATACCTGGGCCGCCTGCGAGCTTGTGCCGAAGACAGCGCTAGGAACACCCCAAGAATGGAGATCAGTAGCCGAGACATGGCGTGTGTTGATAGTGTAGTTGCGAGGTTTGTAAAAGATACCCGCTCTGCTGGCTCGTCCTTCGGCCGATGAGTTTTATCTGTCAATCTAGTCCGCAATCTGTACTAGGACTTTCGGCGGGGCAAGAGTGCGATGATCTTTTAAGGTCTGTTATCAAATAAGTAAAATCCTTCTCTGTTCGCGATCACATGTAACAAGCTTTTTTGAGGTCAAGAGGGGCTGCGTTCGAATACTCCGATAGAATCTTTCATCACAAGAATAAATCAGCTCATAGAAGCAAATAGTTCTCTCGGCACCTCGACGGAATGAAATGAGCTGCGAGGGGAATCAGGCCCAAAGAAAAGCCTTTTGCGTTCTTAGTTCTGATTGGTCAGTCCAGGTCACACATCACCGACCGCTTTCTGTGGCCTAAATCGTCTAATGATACCGCGAATAACGCTTTGTCACAACAAAACACTGGCTTAGATCCTATGAAGCCCTTCGCATCCGGAAACGACGGAATTGCCACTTTTAATTCATCACTTGGACAAATTACGCCGTCTATGGCGTGAGTTATCTCGGGCGAGGACACAAGTTGTAGGAGGCGCGTCAGGGGATGGTGTCGGCGAGATGGGCCTGCCGAGTAAAAATGCAATTAGTAGGTTTGGATTTTTCTAATTACTAGGTTCTTGATTGTTTATTAACAGAGCTATACGCGTGCGAAATTAAATCGATCTCGGTTAATGAAGCCGTCATTGAATTACCCGTAGACTGAATTGATTTATGGTGAAATAAAAGAATCGAGATTCGCTAGAGTGAGTTAGCATAAAAGGCAAGTCTGCGAAGACGGGTCTGTGTGGTTAAAAATGTAACGGAACCGACCATCTCGTCTCGCATTTGATCACCAAATCAGGCTTGTGACCACTTCCTTTTTCGATCAAAATCTGAGTGTTTCTTGATAAACAAATTGCTGTCGGAGATTATTTGACGAGTTTGGGTAGACTAGAGTTTTACCGAAGGCCCGTTATTACCCACACGCTAATGTCCCGAAGAATCCGAGATGGAATTTTCCCATGATAAAGTAAGCCCTCTAAAATTATCATTACCATTCCATGGTTATCCGTTATGACCTATAAATTAGCGCCAATAATTGTCCCAACTATATTAACTTTCTTCCTGTTTGGTCTGAAAGATAAAATCACTCGTGTTTTACGAAACGAAAAGTGCGTGGATTTTCAAGAAATTACCAGACAGGGTTAAAGAAATATTTTTAAAGAGAGAGAGCTTTTTATTTTTATGACTCGGATTATGGGGTATTAAATCTTTTGCTTTTTAGCCGCATGTAAATACAACCTGCTGCCTTATTGACTATAAAGTTTCAAATTGGAAAACTCATTACTTTTCGGTTTTAAACAAATATTTGGGTCAAGTGTCTTATCTCGGTAAGGGTGCAAAAAATCATTACTTGACCTACAAGTAGTCCTTGGGGAAAGACGAGTGGCAAATGTAGAGACTGAATTGGACACAAATTTCACATTCCTTCAATAAAAAATCCTGATGGACAAATCACATAAGACAGGTATAGTGCCAGTTTCATAAATAAAGCATATTATAAAGACATGGATCAAGTAGATCTGTTTGCTACCACAATTGAAATATTCGAATATAACGCGTTTCATTGTGGTTACAGCGAAATGTTTGTGTTAAAAAGGCGTAGGTTTGCGAAAAAGTCTATAATAATATTCTGTTTGTGAGCCAAAGAATGTAAAGTTCTTTGGGGTAATAGAGGAGCGCGTTCCGAAATACAACGCCTTTCGTCGCTTCCGTCGTCTCAAAAACTCGACATTAGGGTTTGGCCGGAAAAACTTTTGATTCACAGCTTCACACCCTGGTGCATTCTATTTATACTGTTACTGCAGTTCAGAAACTTATGAAGTTCTTTATAAACAACATGAGCATGCTTCCCGTTGCTCTTCCCATACAGTCGAATGGTTAACACTCCACGAAAGCCAGACAGTAACTTTTTCACTTCTCCAGACATGAATACCCACGTGGGGGTGCTCTTAGATGAGAAAGAATTCAAAATATTGCTTGGAATTTCTAGAGTAGTCTTGTAATAAACATATTCCTCTTTTCTCATTCTCTTTTGATTAAATTTAAGACGCTAAAATCCCAAAAATCCGCCTCAAACACTCTGATTCTTCTTCCCAGGGAGCCCCGGCACCATGTGTAAGAGGCATTTAGCGCTGCAAGACACAAGCTTATGTTCAAAGTGTTTTCCCGCCCATGCATGTTTTATAGCACAAACACGTAAATATTTAAGGAGTTATAAACACTCAATATAGCTGTTAAATATACGAAGTCTGGGAAATTCAGTATCTTCGTCGTATGGCTCTCGGATTAAAAACCTGGTCAGAAGCCAATATTAGAATCGCAAGCTCAAAGTCCACATATTTTTATTCCTGTACAAAAATTCACCCTTGAGGCGACATTCTCTGTTCATTAGCTCCAACAAGCACCTTATGTTTCCCTTTTATCGGTTTGTCTAATGGAGGCTTCTAAAATATCCATAGCTTGCTGTAAATATAACAGGCATCCCCTTATCCGACAAGGAAATGAGAATTTGTTAAAACTTTGAAAAAACGCTTGTGACATATCTTATAGTTATTAGTATTTCTAGATTACCATATGTTTTCATAATAACTGTTTTAATATAGATTAAAGGGTTTGACATGTTTACACTGAGTTCAGAAATATACTGACTATCGTTGGTGTTGCTTTTTTCAATGCAAAGATGAATTTGCAAGATAAATTTGTTTACGCCTCTTTTCTTGAATGGTAATAATTTTCAACGGTTTTGCTCATTTTATTGCTATTATCAGTTTCCGCTTCTTGTGCATATTTCCCCAATTAAACCTATCATCGATTATTATCTCCCAAATCCCCCAATCATTTGACCAGGGATTTAAAATGGTGCGAAAACGCAGCAATAAACTTTGCAAGATAAGAGCACACTTTATCATTTGATCTGAATTTTAGAGTTTTTCCATAATGTTCAAATTATGCTTCTCCTTCCCACGCCTTGAGTTAAACAAACCTGCATGTCCTATACCAGTGCTTTTAAAACTCAATCACAACACACTAGCTCGTTCGATTAAAATGGGTGTCTTTATGGTTTCGCCTTGAGGGCTTGCATGTCGAAAATTCTCGTCTCGATTTTTCCTAAGTTGGGTTTGCCTTAATACACGTGTCTTTCTCGTTGTCTTCTACTCGATTATAAGGGGTCGTTGTTTGGGGCCCTGTCATCGTAGGGTCAGACGTTGAGCTTGGAATATTTTGAAAGGATCTATTGAATTCCCTTCTCTTACAATCGAAGTCTCCCTCCCCTCCCTTCAAATCGAGTCCCCTTCCATCCCTCGACCAATTATCAAAACAACGCTTGATTCTTTGTTGAATGAAATCAAAGAATGTTTCCTCTGAAGCTGAAACTGAGTTCCCAAGATTATGAGACAAAGCAGAAAGGCGTGGTCTGAGATTTATTCAGACGTTGATCGACTTATTTCTATCAACGTTTTTGAAAAGGGCGCCCGAAAAGAACTAGAAAACAGGGCTAAAAGACGGCTTAGTCTTTTCTTTACGGCACACTTCTTCGTTTGTCATCGAAACCCACGTATGCCATCCGCGCATTTCCGTTTGGTCACATCGGGCGATGCCAATTACCTGCTATCTACCGTCCGAGTGCCTCGTGACACATAGGGCCTTCGCAGAAATCTTCCTTTTCTCTATGCCCGCTGCTTCAACTCTCGCACATCATCGAATGAGCTCCAGTCACCATCACTCCTCCATGTTGTCCCGTAGGTCTTCCTCTTCTTTTCCCACAAGGTACCCACGTCATTGCCACATTGCTATCGCTTTCTCTATCTGGATTTAGTAGAAACCCACTCGCATACTATCACGAATCCTGCAATCTGATTGGCTCCACTACTCACTATCTATCACGTAATAGATAGTGAGTAGCGAAAACGCTAGCGCAAAACGTTCTAAAACCATGAAAATAAATACGTTTTAGCAGCAACTCGAAGGTAGTATGCAAGTGGGTTTCTACTAAAACAAAGACTACTCGTTCTCGTTTTCTATGAGTCAAATAGCCAACAGAAAACAAAGAAAACAAAGTAGAACACTAGAGAGGGCAGGATCATCTTGACAGCAGACTTTCAGTTGCTGGGCATTGGGAATATGGATTGCGGCTTGAGAGACGCGTATCTTAGTATGTATTATTAGTACATTGAGAATGCGGACAAGTATGAAGATAACAAAGACAATCACTAATTGCGCAATGTAAAATATTTCAAATACAGATCAGTGTCACTGATGTAATCGCAATAAAAGTAGGCCTGTCCCGATTGCGCTGGAAAAATCGCCAAAAAGTGCTTAAAATATAGCAAAAAAAAGTGCTCAAATAGTGCTCGATTTCTATAAAAAGTGCTTGAAAATTGTAAATGTAAAAAAATGTAATGTAGGCACTTGTATACCGCAAATTATCATATGGATATGTTCAAATGCGGTTTACAGATGTGGACATGTCTGATCCCTAAGATGCGGACTGCGATTTATACAATGCAGTTTACAATCATGAGTGGTTGTTAGATTACATTCTGTGGTGAGCACTGTGATTGTTTAACGTCCCTCGCATAGTGGTTAAGTGTATTGGGCTGAGAGACGGGACCTCGGCTTTATTGTCTCATCCGAAAGACGTGAAACACAGGAGAAATGACGAATCACTTCAACCCACGATGGACACAAGGTTCGAAACAGCAGAGAAAAATCCCAACTGCCCCCGACTGGGATTCGAACCCGGTGCACAGAGGTGAGAGGCAAACGCTTTACACGCTGCGCCACCCGTGCTTCACCGTGCTCCAAAAGTTGCTCACAGTTATTCCAGAATAAAACAGAATAGTATAAAAATAGAATAGAAGACACTTTATTTTCACTAACTTAGTACTTGCTAGCAGATGTTTGCACCATAATCACATATTTAGTTTCTCAATTATAGTTTTACAAACTACTTTTATGAGGTGATCATAAAGTAACAACGTTTGTCGAACGAAAACCCTTATAAATTTATCGGTCAAGCATAGTTTCTAAAGCATTAGCATCACATAATAGGCTTTTAATACTGAAAACATTTCAAAGACAATATATTGCACTTGAATTGTGAAAAATGTGCTTAAAATGTTGTCCAAAAAGCGGAAATATGCCCACATTCTGCTCCAAAAATAATGCTCCAAATTTGCAACCGGGACAGGCCTAAATAAAAGTATCCATACCACTCCTTTCCTCCTGCGATTTTGAAGAAATAAGAGTTGGCTACTGAAGGTATGATCCATGATGTAGGAATCAGGAGGAACATTCTATGGCGGGAAATGGATTTGGTATGGGGCGTGGAAGACACGGCTCTGTTGTCAAGGGGGTAGACTTGACAGGAGGCCAGTAGGTACAGTTCAGAGGTTTATTCAAGAGAGCGCGACTAAAAGACTAGCTTACAGCGTAATCTTCAAGTGAAGTCCTGCACAATTCAGAGTGGTATTTATTTGGGGTGCAATTCAAGATGGCGTCGAGCTGGCCACGCTTTTTGCTGCTCCTGACATTTTTGTGTCATGGGGCTGCTTCCGAGCTCCAATCAATCTTGTGTACAGCTTCAGCAGAACCTACAATCTTCGTGAGAATACCTGTACAGTCATTACGGCTTCTAGCTACGGAATATAATCTATCTTACTCCTGTTACTGGACAGCTTCTCACTCTGCAACCGCCATCTTGTCTCTTCGTGGGCGGATAATTTCACCTATCCACTCCAAGCGGCTATCCCACAAACCGTTCGTACGCTGGCTTCACTCGGGGCACCTCTATCAGCAAAGTGACATTCTGACGTGTGGCGACGTGGAGTCTCAGCCTGGTCCAAGGACAAGCGACCGTTCTCGTAGTTCCCGGCATCAAAGTAATACCAGCGCTGATTTCGCTTCGAGAACTCTTTCGAGCAGCACTACCGGCAACTCATCACTATCTACTTCCAGCAACCTATCTAGTCACAGCCCTGCTACCCTTCACTGTTTTTACCAGAACGTCCAAGGTATCAGATCTGGTCAGAAACTCCGTCAATTTCAAGATACAGTTTATAACGCGTTCCAAACTAGTTTGAGGTTTTCCAAAATGGGTTGATTTGTAGGATTTCTTTTGTTTCTCTACATAAAAAATCTAGTTTCGAGGAGATATATGGATTATCACCGACTGTGAAAACAATTTCGCGGTGTTCTTCAAAATTCAACATAGATTTAAAGATATTAGAACTTTTCATGAAATTTTTTCCTATCTTTTTTTTGTCAGAAATTCTACGCAATTTGAACCTAATTCACACCCATTTAACCTTTCAAAACTTGCTCGGAAATTCTTACCCATTTGAACCTCTTTGAAAAGGCTAGGAAACTCTTAGCCATTTGAAGCTCTAACAAATGGCTAGGAAATTCTTAGCCATTCAGTTGAACCTCTTTGAAAAGGCTAGGAAATTCTTAGCCATTTGAACCTCTAACAAATGGCTAGGAAATTCTTAGCCATTCGGTTGAACCTCTAAAATGGCTAGGAAATTACTAGCCATTTTTTAGAGGTTAAAATGGCTAAGAATTTCCTAGCCATTTTTGGAAGTTCAAGCTGTGAAATGGCTAACGCATTATTTCTATGCGCGCGTGCGAGCCACTTGAGTGGATATCTACAACTTTTTACACAAAAAATACTTCTATATCAATTAGAAAACGATTTTAAATTTCAATAATAATGTATAAACTTTATTTACAGGTATACAGGTATAAATAGTTAGTAACATAGACCAATACAATAATGATCAGCGTTTTACAGACTCTTCTATCTGTGCGGTATTCTGAAGTAGAGATTGTTTGGACAAAAAGTAAAGGCTAATGTTATTTTCCTTCCAAAAGTCCTTATTCTGGTTAGAAAAAAACATAAATTGAGTGTCATCACTACCAAAAATTCACCATGTTTGAAATTTACAGCGCTGGGCTTGCCAGCCCCGAAACGTAAGGTGGAAATTTCCATCATGCATCGTCGGACAAATCTAATGCTAAATTTTTGATTTTGCCAGACCCCGAAAAGTAAGGTGGAAATTTGCACCAAGCATCGTCGGACAAATATTATGCTAAAAGTCTGGATATGGCAGACACCGAAAAAGTAAGGTGGAAATTTCCATCATACATTGTTGGTCAAATGCAATCCTAAAAGTAGAGAGAGAGAGAGAGTGATGGAGAGGCAAATAGTGAGTAACTCTTTTTCTCTATTCAATGTCTGTTATTCTGAAGACCTTGACCGGTTACCAGTCATTTAGCCACTGCGTAAAACGCAATGTTTTTAGTTCCATTATCATAACTGTCTTCTCCTGGAGATCAAACGAGCTTTGGTAGATACCTAAAGCAGAAAATAATGAATTGTCAAGAATTATGTGCGTTCAGAGTCAGAGAGTAGAAAATATATTTTATAACGTAATTATTCGCTGATGATTATCGATGCAATCAAGACGTTCATATGTTTAGATGAATCGCAAAATAACAAATAGTAGATTTTCGCGGTAAGAAATATGTTCGTGGTTCGTTGAGTCAGGCTGATTTCGGCTTGAGCCGGTGAAGAGAGTTATAATGAGCCATGAGAATGGTAAACAACATGAACAACAACAACCAAGGGTTGAGATTTATGGGCCGTGGAAAAATGGTGTTTTGCTGACGTTTCGAGCGTTAGCCCTTCGTCGGAGCAAAGTAAGCCATGTAAGCCAAGAACATAAATTGTATTAACTATTATAATAGCAGAGCCAAAAACTCGGGCAAAAACTGAACTACACCGTAATGCCTTAAACTTATTATAATCGCGCATCTGCGGTTTGTTTTCTATTGCGTGTAACACTATTACCCTTTGTTTGTCTTTTATTCCGTTGAAACTGATAGTAAAAAGCTGCCTGTCGCATTGTTTTTGCACCGAGCATCTAATACTAGCTATTTAGGAGTGAGGGAAGCTAAATACTTTCCATAACAATAACAGCAAGCAGTCATTTCTGCCTATATCTTGCTGTGTACTGTCTAGCAAGGACAGAAAGCCAGTAAGGACAGAAAGCCAGTGAACATTTTCTGTGCTTAATATTGTAAATAAACTGAAGCTTACCTTTCATACTCTTCGTTTCAAAATTGATTATTTTGAATTTTGTAGTACCAGCGGTTATTTTCCGGAGCAGCCCTGGTGATTGTAACCACACAAAAGCAGCGCAGACTTCTCTTATCCGAAGACTCTTCCTTTGCAAAGCAAAGCGAGCAATGAAGTTTATTTCCGTTTAGAGGATGCTGCGCTGAAACCAACTCAAAGTTAAATTTCGAATTATCCAATCAAAAAAGGAAAGCAAATTTAATGACCAATCAAAACGCGGGATTATAGGTCAAGACCTTACACGTGACCACTCATAAACATCAACACCATGGGTGCTGCATGTTCTTGCAACGGACTGATCATTGTCCTTTGTATTTTGAACATAAGTCTTATGGCCGTCGATGGCTACAATGTCACGTAAAAGGAAAGGAAAAGCCAACCGAGGGCCGTAGACAAAAGTTGTACTTCCAAACAAAAGCAAGAAGGAAAGGGCGAACATTTTACAAACGAATAACAATATGCCCTTCAAGCTTTTAAAACCAGTTCAAAGTTTCCTCTCGGAGACATGATTGCGACATCTTCCTACTCGGGTGATATGGAATATAAGGTAAACGCTGATGTCTATAATATAAGTAATATAGCCTCGGCTATTTACCATTCTGGGTTAATAGGAGAACTTTGCGTAGGAAACCTGGACGTAAGAACAATGTATGCACTCAATAGTTGTGACGAACATCTTTCGCTACAGGAAATTGTTTGCGGTTATCTATTTCTATCGAGACCGTGCTTTGTCTGAGATTTCCGCGATTTTTCATCTAGTTACACTCGAGGAATTTGCCAGTGTATTATTATAAGAAGCCACGTTATAGTTCGAAATATGAAATCGCAATGTAACATTTCTATAGTCAGTCACGTCGAACAACATACTAATATGTACCTAGACTAGGTACATATTAGTATGTTGTTCGACATGACTGACTGGAAATGTTACGTTGCGATTTCATTTTAGTGGCCTCATCCGGCGGTGTTTTGACGCCTGGTTTGACACTGCGGGTTCCATTGACAAAATTATATAAATAACTAATAACGAATGCCGAGAAGACGTTTTTACAAACTCAAGTTGAAATTAAAGTTAATGCATTAAGTTTAAGGATTTCATATTTTCTTAGAGTATAGGCAAACCTTTAGCATTGTATTTTGGAATGCTGCTAGAGTTTCCAACACAGTAGCTTTCTAGACTTTGAAGATGGTATTTTTACAGCGCTGTAACGGTTGGAAACTTTCATCTCACTTTTCGGAGTCTCTAAGCTTTAGCTTTACGAGTAGCATTTTATTGCTCTGGCAAAATCCGGACTTTTAGCATTAGATTTGTCCGACGATGCTTGGTGGAAATTTCCACCTTCTTTTTCGGGGTCTGGCAAAATGAATACTTAGCATTAGATTTGTCCGACGATGCTCGGTGGAAATTTCCACCTTACTTTTTCCGGGTCTGGCAAAATGAATACTATTCTGCGTCATTGATGTTTAGCCTTTTCTCTAGGTAGCACACTCACTTAACTATCACTGTTTTCACTCTTTATAGAACACAAACACCCGCATATAAGAACCTAGAATGTTAGCTTATAAAACAAGTGCTAATCTGAACTGAAAATACAGAAAACGTGGTTTATAAGCAACATCTTAGCCTAATAGGTTGTTAAAATCCAGGTTCTTATATGCGGGAGATTACAGTAGTTAACGCCACTTATTTAGAGGTTCGAATGGCTAAGAATTTCCTAGCCATTTGTTCGAGGTTCAAATGGCTAAGAATTTCCTAGCCATTTGTTCGAGGTTCAAATGGCTAAGAATTTCCTAGCCATTTGTTCGAGGTTCGAATGGCTAAGAATTTCCTAGCCATTTGTTCGAGATTGTTCGAGGTTCAAATGGCTAAGAATTTCCTAGCCATTTGTTGGAGGTTCAATTGGCTATGAATTTCCTAGCATATTTTTTCGGGCTTTAACGCGTAGTAGTTTTTAAACACAAGAAAAGTTGATATGTATAGTGTTTATACTAGAGTTTTCCGTGTTCAGAAGAATAATACTTTTTTACAACACAGTTTTTGCGATTGATTTTGATGTCAGAGGAAATAATTCATATCACAATAAAGAGTTTAATGAAATTGCTGTGTTCTGTGTAAAATGCGTGTTTTTCAACATCGGGTAATGGTCATGTATTTAGAACGATTTACCGACATAGCGCCAACAAATAGAAGGGTCCGTTGTTGATTTATTTTATTGCTCTGAATAAGTTTCGAGATTTAGAGTTGTGTGATGGCTTGACTCCATTTTTTTGAGTTTTGGAAAACCTCAAACTAGTTTGGAACGCGTTTTATGCAAATGATTTCGACATCATTGCAATTACGGAGTCTTGGCTAAAACCTGAGATCTCAGACTCTGAAGTACTACCATGGGGTTATGACGTTCACCGCTGTGATCGCCATTTTGCTGACCGCGGAGGCATTCTTATCGCCTCTCGGTGCAGTCTTCGCTGCAGTCCTGTCGATCTTGGGATTAACGACCAAGAGCTCGAATATGCTGCAGTGGAAGTTATTACCAACAACTGTGGCAAAGTTCTAGTTGCGGTTTTCTACCGGCAGCCAACATGTCGCGTCTCTTGGCTCCATAAGTTCAGTGAGTTCTTGGACACGCTTGCTTACGACAGAGTAATCTTGCTCGGCGATTTTAATCTACCATCAGTTACTTGGATTGAGGGTTCGGGTTTTGTTGATTCCTCTGAATCGGCTTTGTTTACGTTTTGCCAAGCGCTGGCCGATAAAAACTTGTTCCAGTTGGTTGACAAGCCGACACGTGGGGACAATTACTTGGACCTCCTAATCACCACCATTGTTGAAGGCGTCGCCAATCTATTTGTTACTGAGTGCAGTGGTGTTGCCCTTTCTTCGGATCACAGGGCCGTGACCTACGATCTACATTTCTCGTCGCGCTCCTTGAATAACAAAGCTGAGCCGACTTTCAACATCAAAAAGGCTGACTTTGAAGGGCTTAGGTCGTCATTGACTGAACACCCCATTCATCTCCTTGGGATTAATGATGTAGAGAAAGCCTGGGACCTCTGGAGGAAGTGGTTTACAGACCACATTAATAAACATGTTCCTATTTCAAGACCACGCAAGTACATTACACCTCCCTGGATAGACAGTGACGTCACTCATGCTATCAAAAAGAAAAACTCAGCGCGCAGAAAGGCTTTAAAGAAGGACACCGATGCATTATGGGAAAAGTTTCGACGCCTGCGACGTGAACTGAAATACCTTGTCCGCGCAAAGCGCGTCGCCTATCTACAGGATATTTCTGATAACTGTTTCTCCAATCCAGCGCGCTTCTGGTCTTACTTCAACAGAATCGCCAAACGTTCGTCTGTGCCGGACTCAGTTGTTTTGGATGACTGCTCTTATTCATCTCCTGGCGCTAAAGCCAGTGCATTCTGCAACTTTTTCTCGTCAACGTTCAACCCTGACGACTCGGCTCCCTCGAGCATATCTTCAACTCCCTATACTGAGAGCGTTTTAAGTGATCTAACGCTAACTCCAGCTGAAGTTATCTCTGCGCTCCAGCGTCTGGATCCTAGTAAGACTCCCGGTCCTGACGGTCTCCATCCAAGACTGCTGCGCGAGTGTGCTGACCAATTAGCTCCCTCCCTTTGTGAGTTGTTCAATCTGTCGTTACGCTCGGGTCGTCTACCTGCGGAATGGAAGGACGCTAATGTTACCCCCGTGTTCAAGAAGGGGAAAAAGTCTGAAGTTTCTAACTACAGGCCTATATCCCTGTTATCTATTGTCAGCAAGGTGTGTGAGAGGTGTGTTCTCAACCACTTAATAGCGCATGTGCGGGAGCTACTATCGTCTATCCAACATGGTTTCATCGGTGGAAGGTCGTGCGTCACCCAACTCTTGGCTGTCCTTCACGAACTCGGAACTGCCCTTGATTCCGGTCTTGAGAGTGACATTATCTACTTGGATTTTTCCAAGGCATTTGACTCAGTGCCGCACCATAAGTTACTATACAAGTTGTCCCTGTTTGGGGTCACAGGAAATCTACATCGATGGCTGTCAGACTACCTGTCCTTCAGGCGCCAGCGTGTTATTGTCGATGGCACTTCTTCCGATTGGTCAGTCGTCCGTTCCGGGGTACCTCAAGGAAGCCTGTTAGGCCCCTTCCTATTCCTGCTGTACGTCAACGATCTCCCGGATGCAGTCAACTCTGACACTGCTGTTGCCCTCTTCGCTGATGATGCTAAGTGTTACAGACCCCTGCGAACTCCAGACGACACTACCGTTCTCCAGAAAGATTTAGACTCGCTGGATAAATGGTCCAACGAATGGAGTTTGTCATTCAATCATAAGAAATGTGATGTCTTGCGTATCTCCAGGAAACGGTTGAGCCCAGTCCCCTCTCTTGCGGTCAGGCCCTACACCCTGGGAGAACATGCTCTCACGGTTGCTAACACGCAGAAAGATCTCGGTGTTACGGTCACCAGCACGCTAACGTGGAGCGCGCATATTGCTACAGTTGTAGCCAAAGCAAATCGTGTGCTTGGCTTTCTCCGCCGGCATTGCGCGCAGTTAGGGCCTGACCGCAAAAGACTACTATATCTAACCTTTATTCGCTCTCATATTGGCTACGCAAGCGAAGTCTGGGCTCCCCAGTCTTGTATTTCTGACCTTAAGCTGCTAGAAGGAGTTCAGCGCCGCGCTACTCGCTTTATACTTTGCTGCGACCCAGACCCAAATAAAAGACCCAATTACAAGGCGCGCTTGCTAACGCTGCGCTTGCTTCCTGTTTCTTATTGGCTGGAGGCAAAGGATCTTTGTTTTTTCTATAAGGCTTACCATGGGCTCTACCATTTTCCTCTCAATGAGTTTGTTACTTTTAATTCTGGTCGAACAAGGAATGCAACAAATGTGAATCTCCGTCCCCAGCGTTTCAGGACCTCGCTTTTCCGAGATTCCTATTTTAACAGAATTGTACTTCTTTGGAATAATCTACCAACTGAGACCAGAGCTGCGCCCTCTTTCTGCACTTTTAAAAACAAACTGAACCGTCTGTACTTTAGTAAACTTGAACTATTCTTTGACAGTGACCGGGTCCGGTCATGGAAGTCCTTGTGTCCCCACTGTAGGGCAACAAGAATTGACTGTTGCTAGATACCTAGCAAGATTTACATATTTATATTAATTAATTGTCCAATCGTTTTGTAGTGTGCTGTACTGTGTTGGGGCGCGCCTTGGGACTGCGAGTCCGTTAGCTCTCCCGCATCACGACCATTTGTTGTTGTTGTTGTTGTTGTTGTGTTGTCGCAGTATTTTATATATCATAAGTTTATAGTGCTCGGCGTGATGGAAGCCACTAAATAAATAAAATAAATAAATAAATAAATAAATATGCTACCTAAACTAGCAGATGTTTCCTAGTAATTTCCTACGATCTGCAATTATTTTCCGAAAGGCGTTATGTTATCTTACGTGGCATCAGAACTAGAGATGACTCATATATTTCTGGCCAACCATCGGAGGAAGCCCTTAATGAACTTCACACCCTTCATAGCTAGTCCTCTGTAGAATTTGAGAATTGCAGGTCATAGAAAATTCTTTATCTGTAAAACCAAAAGTATATAATAGAAATATGAAAGTATAAAGCGTAAGAACCCTTATAATGTTTCGTTATAACCAGAATGATGCCAAGAGAATGGCTGTTGCTAAGTTGTGACTTTTGTCGAGAAATATGGTGTGATACCACCTGTGCTTTTGCCGTGAATGGCTATTGAGGCCAGGAAATTAAAGTTTCCCTGAGGTGTTGTATTGGTAATGTGTAGTTTACACGATCTCACATTAGGCTTATGAATATTCTGATGAAGTCAAAACTAGGAAAGAGAGACGATTTCGAGTTTTCCTAATGAATGTCGAAATCTTTCTCTTGACATCACCCCCCTGCGAATTTAAAATTCTCGTGAGAATTTTTTCTTAAAGATTTTTTTTTTTCTGTTTTTCTCTAGAACTGTTTTGTTTGATTGAAGCGAAGCAAAATGTAGCCAAGTGGCTAAGCGAAGCGAAATTGAATATTGAAAAGTGAAATTGAATGAATGGAAATTTAAATGGACGCTCACAACATTGATAATATTGAAAACTGATAAAGATAGATATACGTATGCAATAATAGATAAATTTCGAATAATTGGCTATAATTTGATATAATATTGTGATATATATATATGTTTTTTCTTTCTTTTCTTTGTTTGTTTATGTATGTTTTTTTTTTTCTCTACCAGCATGAACTGTTTTTGTTTTTTCTTTTCTTCTCTGTGTGTTTTTTTTTTTTCCTTGTTGTCATCCTGGTCGAAACCTGGTTCCTGGCAGGACAGATGATCGCGGTGCTGTCGCCCGAACCCACGCCCAATCGTCCGACGTCATGGGCCGTGGCGGCGTCGGACGCACGGCACCGTGAGGAAGGCGAGCAGGCGAGCGGTGGAGTGATTGGTGTCGTGGCTGTGGCTGCTGATGTTGTGGTTGTTGTTGATCATCGGGCAGAATGAGTGGACATGTCGATATGCAAATGATATGCATATCGAATTATCTCACGCTCTGTGCCCGCGAACTTCGATTCAATGCTCGTGAAATACAAAGGAAACGCGTGAAAACAGCTCACTTCGATGGGTAAAGTAAACATTTTCTCAAAATCTAGTGTCTAACTAAAAAATGTAACGGCGGATTTCGATAGCCGAAACGTTGATCTACAAATCTATATCTTCCGTTTAGCATTTGATAAAAAATTGGACTGCGCAGTTGATTTCAAAGTTCGTGTATTTTTGAGCCCATTTTGTGTGAGATCGTAGTTTCAAAGTAGATTTGTGCAAAACTTTCAATAAACTTCGAAAAATGTAACGCCGGTAAAGGCTTCTTCTTGTTGTATATTCAATTATAAGACCAACGTTGGAACTTGGAAGTTTTACGTCGAGTGCGCAAGTTAGTTTGTTTAGCAGTAATAAGCTAATTCCCTAATTGATATGCATCTCGACGGAAAATTAAGCTGCTTCGTATTCATATCGGATAGCTCGATTCATGGCCTTATTTACTCCCGTGGGAGAAACTAACTTCCTAAGCTCCGCCCTCGAAACTCTGATCGAAATAGGCGCTACCTATAAATTCCTAGTTAATCTTCGTCGATTTACTGGCGGGTTTTTTAAGGATTCGTTTTTAAAGATACCGCAAAATGAGTTATTCACTAAACTTAGGAAAGGGTAGATCATGGTTATAATGAAACTGTCGGATCATTTGTTATGAAGTTCGCAGTAATACAAGTCTTTCGCCATTTCCAGTTCTTATGAGGCGCATCAACAATAGTTAGAGAAAATAGAAAAACACGAGCGAAGCAAGCTTTAGTTTGATACAAAACGCTTAGTATTAAACAGTGGCAGTGAGAGTTTGCGACGCGGAAAAAGAAATGGCGGTAAAGCCGCTTAAAACATTCGCTGTTTTCTACGCCGCGTTTAAAATCGCATCAGTAGAATGTGCACATTAGAAATCTGAGTTAAACAAGCAATTTGATATAAAATACTTAGTGGCAGGGAATGTTTACGCCATGTAAAGCCTGAGATTTCGAGTGAGCAGAAGAGCAAAATAGCTGTAAGGATGTTCAATGACCTCAACAAGTTTCGCTGTTTCTAAGCCACATTTGGAAAAAAATCTGAACTCCTTAGAAGAACTGGTAAATTATACATCTGAAAGTAATAAGCTTTAATTTTGTAGGAGAAAATGTGCTAGGGGTAGAATCCGCTGCAAAAAAAAAAGAGACTGCCTGAGACGAGAGATTTGAGAGCCTGAGGTGTGAGATTTAGCGGTTCTAGAAGAGACAATGCCCCCTTTTGTTCTCCGCGCTCTCTTTTTTCCGTCTTTTGTTTCTCAATTTCTTTGAGTTCTTAATTAATGCAAGCACGACACAGTCATAAGAAAAAATATCTTTAGTATGCGACCATCGTTCGTGTTAGCTACGACTATAAAGGATTTGAGGTGAATTTAAGCAATGGAGTCGCGAAAATGTTGCACCATTCTATTTCCGACCATCGTTCAAGCATAACAGACGATAGACTGCAAGGGTTCTTCAGGTAAGAAATGACACTAAATTAATCGCGCAAACAAGCAGACTCTTTGCAAACGTATGAACTAATTTACGCAGTTTTACATGTTTTGCCCAGTCTAATGCGCTTTTGAAAATAACGACAGTTTTAAGCGTCTTTGCCGGTATTTTGTTCTTCGAACTCATAACGCATGTGTATTTGAACTAAACATACTCCGGGACTTGCTTTACTGTATCTGCCGTGTTCATTCGCGCTAGGACACAGTATTTAACACTGAATCGCGGTTTTCAATGTTTTACCATGTTTATAGATGCGCTTTAAAACTTTTCAGTAGCCAAAAGGTAAGTTTGCATAACTTGGATTTCTCTCTAACCGGTCAAATGGCAAGCAGGAAAAACCTCCTGTCAATCATTTTTTTTGATTGACACTTTCTCGAACAGATCTAGATTTTCGGAGGTTTTTCGGAGTAACCGAGTCTTATCCGAGGTTACGATTCATTGACTGCCCCCAGGGAGCCATCAAACCCGCGGCCAATCAGATGCCTTTTAGGTAGAACATGAATTTTAATCAGTTAGAGTTAATGAGGCGGTCAGATGTCCCTGATTGTATAGCAATTCTGCCCCATGTGTGGTGGTGGTAGTGGTGGTGTTGGTTCTGATGCCGATGGAGGTGACTGCCCGGGTTCTCCACCACTTTGTCAAGGGGTAGACTTGACAGGAGGCCAGTAGGTACAGTTCAGAGGTTTATTCAAGAGAGCGCGACTAAAAGACTAGCTTACAGCGTAATCTTCAAGTGAAGTCCTGCACAATTCAGAGTGGTATTTATGCTACCTAAACTAGCAGATGTTTCCTAGTAATTTCCTACGATCTGCAATTATTTTCCGAAAGGCGTTATGTTATCTTACGTGGCATCAGAACTAGAGATGACTCATATATTTCTGGCCAACCATCGGAGGAAGCCCTTAATGAACTTCACACCCTTCATAGCTAGTCCTCTGTAGAATTTGAGAATTGCAGGTCATAGAAAATTCTTTATCTGTAAAACCAAAAGTATATAATAGAAATATGAAAGTATAAAGCGTAAGAACCCTTATAATGTTTCGTTATAACCAGAATGATGCCAAGAGAATGGCTGTTGCTAAGTTGTGACTTTTGTCGAGAAATATGGTGTGATACCACCTGTGCTTTTGCCGTGAATGGCTATTGAGGCCAGGAAATTAAAGTTTCCCTGAGGTGTTGTATTGGTAATGTGTAGTTTACACGATCTCACAGGCTTATGAATATTCTGATGAAGTCAAAACTAGGAAAGAGAGACGATTTCGAGTTTTCCTAATGAATGTCGAAATCTTTCTCTTGACACTGTATCGCTCAGCGGAGATGACGGGTAACGTGACCAGAGAGGCAAGGGAGAGGTTGTTTCGTATAAAAAGATACTACCACTTGCAAGTTATGTTCGCCATGAAAAGTAATCTTGATCTTTAATATGTTCTATGGAATGCAAGTTCTTCATCACAGTCATAACCTGCATGATATACTCCTTGCTTCCCAGCCTTTGTTTGGAGGCTTTGCTTTGTGCAATTGAACTTTACCAAAGATCTTTGCTAAAGTTCAATTGCAAGCAAGGTCCCCAGAATCTTTAAGACTACTGGTTTGGTCGTAAGTGCTATAGCACTTGAGTTCGCGAGACCTCTGAGCTCAATCATCACCAAGCTACTTAACTTCAGAGTTAACTTGTGAGTAAACTTTTCGATTAAGTCGCAAATTAAATTGCCACATGAAAAGTCGGCGAAAAAAGGTGATTTCTTTGTATCAAGCTTGTTTGTTGCTGAGAGACACCAGCCGACCAGCCATCTAAGTTTGAAAAAATCAATCCCGCACCCCGTCGCGCGCAAAAAGCAACCCAGGCCCACCCCATTCCCAGAAATTTTGGACATTTCGAGTCCACGCTTGCCCAGCGGAAACTCGCATGATAATGAATGCAATCACACTCGTCGATTCTGCGCACTACGTTCAAGCACCAATTAATTGATTCAGTAGACAAATTAGTATTCAACTTGAGAAGGCAGACTTAAACGAAACATAGCAACACGAGTGGGAGCATTTGTTTTTCCCTTTATATTTCACTGTAAGGGAAAGAATGACGCCCTCTTATTAGCCAGACATTCTATGATCAAAGTTGACAATATCCCATGCAGTGGACGGTTTAAGGATCGAGAATGCGTAGGAATGAATAATTTTGCCTCAAAGCGTTGCTATGCAAATCGGGGTTATCTTTAAAACCTCCAACGCGCGTGCAAACTTCTCCCGCAATTTATGACTAACTCGGCATTTTCCCAACGAAACGAAGCCTCGCACAATTTGTAACAATGTTTCCTTGAGATAATGTGCTATAACGAATTTTAATCCGGTACGGTTCTAACATATTATTCCACAAGCTTTGATACCCACATGATTTCCACATGAATAGGCATTGCCATGTTGTTGCTCCATAACATTGCATAACATGGCGTCTGTTGGTCGTCGAATTTAAGCACAATTTCAAGGGATTATGGAACATATTAGCACATATTATATTGCGTGTTTTTCAGCTGATTTACAAACGTTTATATCTATTTTACTATTTCCGAGTCCGAACTTTCGTGTAGACGACCTTCCAAGGTAGTGGCGGACAAAAATTTGTAGGCGATTTCAGTGATTTCGGGCTAAATTACAGAGGACATGAGAGCTTTATTGGAGCCAGATAGCGGGGTACGATGGAACAGGTTTCCAAAGCGTATCAATACTCAATTTATCGCTCGTAAGACTTCATATACTATGCTAGTTAATATCACAGTCCGAACTTTTTGCTAAGTCTGTTTGCAGAGGAACTCCCATACATTCTCTTGTATTTTTCGCAGTCATTATGCAAATGAGCGGCCGCCATCTTGACCAATATTTCTGGGAATGCTAAGGCCCCGACGTGTAATTACTCACGATTTCGTGTCCGGTGGCACCTGAGCCTCGTTTTGGTGCAGCCCTGCCGGGTTCACTCCGTTTTAAAAAAAGATAAAGTTCACTTGCTTTACTGAAATTCAAATGACTCTTTATTACTTGTGGAAAGATCACTGACTGGGCAATTTTGCCAGAGTTTTAGGCCGGTGTTTTCGACAAAGTTTGTTTAAATGAGTGCGCGGATAGCCTCCTAACAAATTCTTCATATTTTTAGCGGAGCTCCTGCGCGGGCCGGAGGCCCGCGCAAGCGGAGCACAATACCTTAGGGAAAAACGTATAGTATACTATCGAGTTGACTTTTGAACGTCACGGGCATTATGGATCACTTTGATGACGTAAGGGCACATGACTTTGGTGTAGAGTTCCTCTTTTGGTCTTTGAAAGTTTGTCCAAGTTTGGCTTCTATAGAAGCTACCCTTCGGGAGATATGATTTTTTCTTTATTTTTCTGGTATTAAACCTATAGCGTACGCCGTCCGTCCGTCCGTCGTCCGTCCGTCCGTCTACACATGGGAACCCTGTGGTATGCAAAGAAAAAATTATATCTCCTCAAGGGAACATGCTAAGACAACCATACTTGGGATATTTTGTCTATGCCACAAGGGGGATGCTGTAACACGGACACGTGATGTGACGTTATCGATGACGTCATCTATGCTTGAAAAATTAATATCTCGTGAAGGGAAGACTCTAAAACAACCAAATTTGGGTAGTGTAGTCTAGGTTACCAGATGAGCGAAATGAAGTGGTCACGTGATGTGACGTCATCGATGACGTCATCTATGCTTCAAAAAATGAATATCATGAAAGGAAGACTCTAAAACAACCAAATTTTAGTAGTGTAGTCTAGGTCACCAGATGAGCGAAATGAAGTGGTCACGTGATATGACGTCATCGATGACGTCATCTATGCTTGCAAAAATTAATATCTCGTGAAGGGAAGACTCTAAAACAACCAAACTTTGGTAGTGTAGTCTAGCATATGTCACCAGATGAGCGAAATGAAGTGGTCACGTGATACACATGGGAATCCCTTTCATTCACACAGAACATTTTATAACCAGGAGCTCAGCTTTTAGCCAGTGGCTAAATCTATATATTAGCTCCCGATTTCACGGGGACAACTGATCATAAGAGATCAAAACTACTCCCGCTCTGAAGTAAGATGCTAAATCATCACCGAGCTACATCTGCCAAACAAAGAATGGACAAACAAAGCTAGAAACAATTATACTAAATGCCTGTAACAGTAACAGCTCATTTAGTAAATGGCGTTCATTAACTAAAGTCTGGGTTGATGGAAAAAAGGAAACCACCCCAGGCGTTTCATATGTAGCTTTAAGTAGAGTAAAGAGTTTGTCATCTTGTGTTATAGAGACATGACATATATTCACGATTACAACAGCCTTTAGTAAATTATCCAGTATACAGTATCGTCTAAAACAAGAAAATAGGATGAATATATCAGCACAAGCAGCGTACAGTGCCTATAAAAAAACATTGTGAATACTAATTAGTTTGCTGTCCAAAAAAAAAAACTTGCAAAGCACTAATATCCTCTCCAGGTCACTTCATTTCCAAATATAAAAGGAAATCAATCCACATTTTACAATTAGGTTTGTTTTCCTTGTCTGGCAATTTTAGGTAATTTTTTGTGTCATTTCTAAAGTT
The DNA here is from genome assembly GCA_033964015.1 of Scolanthus callimorphus. Classification (NCBI taxonomy): domain Eukaryota; kingdom Metazoa; phylum Cnidaria; class Anthozoa; order Actiniaria; family Edwardsiidae; genus Scolanthus; species Scolanthus callimorphus. The sequence goes on from CM066924.1 coordinate 15,948,055, forward strand.
TTGTACTTAGCTGGCTCTTCATATAGCAAGGATGCCTCAAGAAGCAACATGTACATTGTTTTCACTTCATATCATGTAAACTAAGTATTTTTCCTTTGTTGCAGATGGACTCTCTGGGGACTACAAAAATAAATTCTACAGAAAACAAAATTACAATGGAACTAATACATCTCCCAAGAAGACTACAAGTTCATGTCCCGGAGGGGGGACTCCCATATTTTTTGACCGGGGATGATCGTCGTATCTTTTAGGGGTTAAAATCACGGGGCCTTGGTCTCTTTTAGGGGTGATCTTAATCTTCAATAAAATTAGGGAGATTGGTATCTTTTAGGGTCGAAATTTGTGTCCAAATTGTTTTCTCTCATGATGGTGCTTCTAAAAACCGTGTAAGAAAGAGAGATTACTCGATGAGAAGACGATAAATTAGAAACAAACACGGAAATTTCTTAATGGGTATCTTTTACCTGTTACCTGTCTCCTTCGCGCCTACTTTTCACATAAGGCCTCATCTTTTAGGGTATGTTTTAGGGTAAGAAATTATTTGAGCAACGCCATGGCCCGCCATGCTTGGTATCTTTTAGGGGTGAAACTGAAAATTTCCGACGATCATCCCCGGTCAAAAAATATTGGAGTCCCTCCCCCGGGGTTCATGTAGCAATATTTAGTTGAATAGCAAGAGGCAAGAGGCAGTGCAAGCCATGTTTCTCATCATGTTCTACTCCTAATAAAACTGCGCACTAATAAATATGAAGCAACACTCCAGCCAGGGCATAAAGAATGTTAACTCTCATTAATTGCAATATCCCTACAACAATATTGCAATATCCCTAACCCTGAAACAGAGGAAGTCTGAGGGAAAGATGGAGTAACTTTACCAGGAAATTCATCAACAATCAAGTCGAGACAGTCATAACAAACTGCAAGCGCCTTGGGCAGAACTGCTAGTCAATAAGATATTGTTTTCAGTTATGTTCACATACATCTCAACTGCCCACATGCAACGAATGTAGTGTTCTCTTTGCTGTCTTCACCAGCTTGGTTGGCAGAAAAATAATCAAGTGGTGAACATGCTTGTGTACAGTAAATCAATAAATCCTTATTTCTGACTTAGCATGTTCTAGTTTCGGAGACAGAGGACCAGAGAACCTCTGGAATTGAGGGTGGGTGATTTGGAATTCCCTCAGCAGTCAATCAAACTACATTTAAGCTCTAGTTTGTTTAATTGCTGAGAATTCCAAATTGCCAAACAAAATATGAAAACTGCGACCGTGTGTCAGTGAAATCAGTGGTAAAATAAAAAAAAGACTGAAGGAGAAATACAATCAGTACAACATAACTTTAGTAACATTCCCTGTTTGACTAAAGCATGCTACAGCCTAATCTAGAAAAATGCTGTTTCTTGTAAGTTTTCTGACAGTGTCTTTGAAATTATTCTTGGATGTGTGCAAATCGCCCGCCAGCTCATTGATTGAACAGACATCCAAGCAGGCCAGTAGAGGGAGACGGTCGGTTCACTACCGAAGAAACATAAATATCTTCCGCGTCAAGCGACAGATCAGGCGGATTTGTCAAATCAGAATGATGAGGTCACAAAAGGATCACGGAAGCGCAACCAAAGGGTTGGACTAAGATCCTATTGTTAAGCCAACGTCGTTGATGACTTATCCCCTTGGTAAACACAGCTGATCCGGAAGTCACCCCCTTGGGAATTCCACAGCTGATCCGGATTGGTCTACGACGCATCACCTTGGGTGATACTCTTGATCCACAAGTCTGTGTTCATATTTGAGAAATGCGATGATGTCATTTTTTATTTTAGAGGTGGTATAGTATAAAACGTTTTATAGACATTCACGATGTTAATTTACGCTCTCATGTTCTTAATCGTGATACTGAATTAGAGCAGAAACATATAACTTAGTTGAAACATGTAACGGCGAACCAAGCTGTGGATTATTCGTGGCCAGTTTATGACCATATGTGGTCAATAATGAACTCTCGACTGCTAGCCCAAGCAGGTTTTCTCTTCATAATATTTCATTTTTCGCTCAAATAAAGTAGAGCAACAGTGGTTGATAATATGCTAACATTTAACATCTTGAAGCCTTTCAAGAACATTATTTTCAAAATCTGTTCAATTGTTTATTCTGCGAATATTCCGCAGCTTGACACTAAAGCAATGTATGTTTGTTACACGTTTCAACTCACTTATATGTTTCTGATTAGAGATAGAGCGGATTTCACATGACTGTCAAGACTTATTATGTAATTGCGATTGCTTTGCGTTCTCATTGGCTACTCGTTTTTCTCAGCCAATCAAATTCTGTAGTAAATACAATTGTGTAATTACTTAGTAATTGGTTCGGCTTGTTATTGGCTGAGAAAAAAGCCATTCAGCAGCAAGTCGTGATTTCTCACGATTCTGATTGGCTAGTGATTGCTCAATTGCAATTGTTTTCACGACAGTCATGTGAAAACCGCTCTAATGCATTGAATTATGAATTAAACTACTACCATTTGCGTCCATCCATGTAGCCTGCTAGCCGGCTCTCCAGTGTTTTTTTTCGGATATTTGATATTTTCGGCGCGCGGGATTCCTTTCTCTTTTTTCCCCCCGCGACACAGGAATCCCGCGCGCCGAAAAATCAAATATCTGAAGAAAAAAAAACACTGGAGCACCGGCTAGCAGGCTACCATCCATGAAGTGTGACGTTTTTTCACGAATGTTTATTTTTCAAACGTGCACGTTTTGTCGAAAAGTAGTCACATTTCTCGCTCTCTAACTGGCTGAAAAATAACGGTCAAAACTGCAGTGAATCAGCGAGCGAGAAACGTGACAACTTCTCGACAAAACGTGCACGTCTCAATCATAAACTAACGCGAAAAAAATCACACTTCATGGATGGACGCAAATTGTAGTAGAGACCTTAAGCAGCGACGACGGCAACGAAGACGACGGCGTATCATTGAACTTCGTCGCACTACTCGCTTGTTCATATTCTCCCTATTCAACAACAGTTTGAAATTCGTTTTTGAAATTCAACTTTGATGGAAGCAAACTCACATCTCTGCAAATCATATGAAACAAAATTATAAAAAAAATCGCCAGTCGTGGTCACGTTCTTGTCAGACCGAACACGAAGCATTTTCACGTCCTAGTTCTGAATCTGAAGGAAACGGTTGAAATGCATTTGATTTCATCATTTGCAAGTTTCGACAAGTTTAGGCATTATGCTTTTGTGCTTTGTAATCGTGTATTCTCTGCCGTTGTCGTCCTCTGTCGTCCTCGCTGCCGTCGTCGCTGTATCGACTCTAGAGCATCACGCCTGACCAGACTTGACTGTAATTGTGATTCAGTTTTCTCGTGCAGGTTCATGTATCTGCAGCGGCCTGCCTGTGGTTTTTAATTTCGTCTCAGGCCCTTTGGCCGAGAAAAAGAAAAGAAAATTGCGGCGTACGCTTTCTTTTTCTCGAGATCTACTCTACCACTAATTAGTATAGGCATTGAAGGTACATAATACAATAGGAGCCCCAATTTGAAGCCGAAATATTTGCGAATTTTGTCTCAATTCAAGCTTCATTCAAGTCCTCGTCGCGTTTGTAATTTTTCGGTATCAAATTAAGGCTCCCACTCTTTTTATGCGCCGTTAATTTTGATGCCTATTCAGCGATTGAGCATGAGAGAAGTCGAAACTGGACTTTTCGTCGTTTTTATACGCTGCGCTTTTGAAAACACCGAAATGGCTTTGTTTATTCTTTCGCGTCAATCAAGCCATCTGAACCAATCATGTAGTAGGAGGAGACATAACATGAGATGCAGTTTAAACTATTCTGCGAAGCAAAGCGAAAATAGCACTTGGTGATTTTTTCCCTTTCAGCATTGTGTTCGGCTGCAGTTATTTCTCGTTTGCTACCTTCCCTTCCATAATTTTGCGCAGAAACATGAACGTTTTAGGAGGTCTAATTGCGTAGAAGACAATACCGCAGGTGTACCAGAGCATGCGCAGCACTGCCAGTGCAGCGAGGACTGGGTGCAGCTCCCAGCTGGATGATTCTGTGGATGCAGGAGTAAGATGTTGTTTTTCATACGCTTGTTTCATAAGGCAAAAAGCCTCGTAAATGAACATTTTTAAAATAAATCAATACATTTTGAATCTCTACACTCGCAGTCAAAAGGAACGTGTACTGATTACAGGGAAGCTGTTAAAAATCATGCGCAAGAGGACGCGCAGACAAATTGGCAATTGTAAGATTGAGATCCAAAGAACAGAAAATAGAGCACCTCAATATTTTGGCGCAAATATTGGTTATCTCTCGTTACGTAAGGCGCTTAGGTAAAGCGAATCCCTGATGGCTTATTGACAGAGTAAGCTGGTGCAGGTCTGTTAGTTCGAGTCTAGGGAGAAATACGTATGTCTTCTTTTTCTCTTTTTCAATCAAAACTACCAACAGCAACAATTGGACCCTTGGAAGTCAACAAACGTTTGCGAAAAGGACATTTAGAGTGCCAGGAAACAAACATTTGCGATGCGTGCAGACAAAATATAGTACGATGATGGTAGAGCTCGAGCAACTCAAGTTAGACGCATCTGATCACCGGAAACTTATACATTGTACAACTATTGAAGATCATACCAGCGCTCTCTATCAGCGCACAGTACTTCAGCTTTCATGTAACTCCATAATGCATAGTAAGGCGTCTTAGAAGAAAAACCCTCAGATGAGATAAGTGACCAGGCAGAGTGAGTTAGCGTAGGGAGGTTATAGCGTCTAGAATTATTTCCCATTATCAGAGTGAGATTTACTTCCCGTCTCCGCTTGATTTCCTTAGAAGACAAGAACACCAAGAGGACATGAAACACTATTTCAGCTTGCAGTTGGAAGACTTGTTTCTGGTCGGCCCGCGCGGTAGAAATCTTTGAATCCCTCAATAATGCGCAAAGTAAAACGAAAATAATTTCAAACCAATGCCGCAAGTCTGAATGTTAAATGGCTAGTGGGATTTTCTTTTGATTTTAGCGTGTTTCGAATTTATGAATTTTCTTATATGGAGTTTCGTTAATGAGATATGCAGGTAAAGCATTATTTCTTGTGTAAATCTGGTATGATTTCGTTAAGATTTGATAAAGTTATAGCTGTGTGAATATTTTCACATGAGAGAATCAGTGAGAGGCTTAGCAGACCTCATCTCATCAGGTCTGCTAAACCTCTCACTCATTGTCTCTTGTGAAAATATTCACACAACTATAACTTTACCAAACCTTAACTAAATCATATCAGATTTACACAAGAAATAATGCCTTACATGCACGACAGTTTGACATAAACTTTTTTTATTTTACGCGTTTTCTAAAATTCAGCATTTGCGGCTTTTTGGACCAAAAAATTCAAGTGTCTCAATTTTTTAAGGACCACAACAAAACTTATATCTTAACAAAGAGCATGAAAATTTTGACAAAATAAATAAACATAGGCTTGATCGAATCATTATTGACCGAATTACAGTGGTTTGAAATCTTATGCGAACTCGACTAAAATTCAGCCAGGAGTGTCAGGCGTTCCTGGCAAAATGTCTTGAAGTCTCATGCGTTTCTCTAACTTTTCAACTTGTATCTCGGCCAGTATTGATATCCGTTCAACACTACAATTCAATCATTTTGACTTCTCAAGCGTGGTACAAAAGAATATTCGGTTATTGGAAATCTTTTAAACCACTTTCAATTGATCATGAATTCGGCGAGTGAAAAAATAAACTAAGAATACATTTCATTTCGCCAGGAATGCCTGACACTTCTGGCTTAATTTTAGTAGAGTTCCCTAAAACTTTCAAACCACCGTCATTCGGTCAATAACAGTCTGATCAAGCCCATATGTAGATATTGTCTCAAACTTTTAATACTCTTTTTAATTATGTAAGGTTTGTTTTTGATACATATAAAATTCAAGGGACTTCATTTTTTGGCCCAAAAAGCCGAAAAATGCTGAATTTATGAAAATGCGTAAAATAAGAAAGGTTTATGTCAAACTGTGTAGTGCAGGTAAAGCATTATTTCTGGTATGAAAATCTGGTATGATTTCGTTAAGATTTGATAAAGTTATAGCTGTGTGAATATTTTCACAAGAGAGAATCAGTGAGAGGCTTAGCAGACCTCATCTAATCAGGTCTGCTAAACCTCTCACTCATTGTCTCTTGTGAAAATATTCACACAACTATAACTTTACCAAACCTTAACTAAATCATATCAGATTTACACAAGAAATAATGCTTTACATGCACGACAGTTTTGACATAAACGTTTTTTTATTTTACGCGTTTTCTAAAATTCAGCATTTCCGGCTTTTTGGACCAAAAAATTCAAGTGTCTCAATTTTCTAAGGACCACAACAAAACTTATATCTTAACAAAGAGCATGAAAATTTTGACAAAATACCTAAACATAGGCTTGATCGAATCATTATTGACCGAATTACAGTGGTTTCAAACCTTATGCGAACTCGACTAAAATTCAGCCAGGAGTGTCAGGCGTTCCTGGCAAAGTGTCTTGAAGTCTCATGCGTTCTCTAACTTTTCAACTTGTATCTCGGCCAGTATTAAGCCAAATCAGGGTTTAAGAAAAACCGCGAGAGTCCTGGGTCGAGGGGGATAAAACTTCACCGGAAGTAATTATCTTCCATATGTTTTGCTGTAAAAAAGCTCGATTTTGAGCTCGATTAGTTGTGCTCTGGCGTTGTGATTCGCAGCTTTATACGAAAATATCGAGCACAGGATATTAGTTTAATCCTTTCTTCGCTAGAATCAAGGCAGTTTTGATCCTGAAATTATTTTCAGTTCAAGAAAACGGAGAAACGAAACTCGAGGTAAGTCGCTTCTCCGTCGGTCGGTTCTCTACGGAATGACAACATCAGTTAATATGTTTTGTTTCCTTCAAAAGGACTATAAAAAGTCTTTTTATTTTTATAGATAAATCAGTTCTTTTCAAGCAATTTCTTCTCTATGCAGCTGTAAATGAAATCCTATTGACTTGAAACTCAAGGACAGCCAAGTAAAAACTCCGCGCACGTGAAAAGCATAAACAAATCGAATCTTTCAGAGTTTCGCCATAAGTTTCGGCGGAGGGGAAGGGGAAAAGCTCAAATGGCGGAACACAACCACACTGCTGATGAAGAACTGACTGGTGAACATCGCACGGAAGTTCTTTCAGCTTCTTTCCACCCAACGAGGGAGTTCTGTCACAACTCCCGCGCCGTGAATTATTGAGGTGATAGATGGAATTGCTAGTGTTGCTACAGTGCGTAAAGCATAAATCCTTGTCTGATGGAAGAATAATAAATATATTTACGTATTTGAATATGAATAAATATCAAGAACATGTCATCAATAGTGCTTCTTGCTCAAGTTATATTATGTCACTTGATAGAGAAACGAAATGGGAAGCGAGTTTCGTTTCCTTGAGAAGAAAATAATTTCACGATCAAAACCGCCTTTATTCTAGCGAAGAAAGGATTAATTTAATATCCTGTGCTCGTAATTTCAGTCCGTATAAACTGCGAATTTTACAACGCGAGAAAGATTCTCGATTTGTTTATGTTTCTCATGTGCGCGGGTTCTTTTACTTGGCCGTGAAGAATCAAGAGATCAATAGGATTTCATGAATAACCCTGCATTTACAGCTGCATAGCGAAATAATTGCTTGAAAAGAACCGATTTATTTGTAAAATTAAAAGAGTATTAATAGTCCTTTGAAGGAAACAAGAGCATATCAACTCGTGTTTGTCATTCGGTAGAGAACACTGACGGAGAGGTGACTTACCTCGAGTTTCGTTTCTCCGTTTTCTTGAACGGAAAATAATTTCAGGATCAAAACTGCCTTGATTCTAGCGAAGAAAGGATTAAACTAATATCCTGTGCTCGATATTTCGTATAAAACTGCGAATCACAACGCCAGAGCACAACTAATTGAGCCTAAAACCGAGCTATTTTACAGTAAAACATATGGAAGAAAATTACTTCCGGTGAGGTTTTTTCCCCTCGACCCAGGACTCTCGCGGTTTTTCTTAAACCCTGATTTGGAATCATTTTGACTTCTCAAGCGTGGTACAAAAGAATATTCGGTTATTGGAAATCTTTTAAACCACTTTCAATTTATCATGAATTCGGCGAGTGAAAAAATAAACTAAGAATAAATTTCATTTCGCCAGGAATGCCTGACACTTCTGGCTTAATTTTAGTAGAGTTCCCTAAAACTTTCAAACCACCGTCATTCGGTCAATAACAGTCCGATCAAGCCCATATTTAGATATTGTCTCAAACTTTTAATACTCTTTTTTAATTATGTAAGGTTTGTTTTAATACATATGAAATTCAGGGACTTCATTTTTTGGCCCAAAAAGCCGAAAAATGCTGAATTTAAGAAAACGCGTAAAATAAAAAAGGTTTATGTCAAACTGTAGTGCAGGTAAAGCATTATTTCTTGTGTAAATCTGGTATGATTTCGTTAAGATTTGATAAAGTTATAGCTGTGTGAATATTTTCACAAGAGAGAATCAGTGAGAGGCTTAGCAGACCTCATCTAATCAGGTCTGCTAAACCTCTCACTCATTGTCTCTTGTGAACATATTCACACAACTATAACTTTACCAAACCTTAACTAAATCATATCAGATTTACACAAGAAATAATGCTTTACCTGCACGACAGTTTTACATAAACCTTTTTTATTTTACGCGTTTTCTAAAATTCAGCATTTTCGGCTTTTTGGGCCAAAAAATCAAGTGTCTCAATTTTATAAGTATCAAAACAATTCTTATATCTTGACAAAGAGCCTGAAAATCGTGTCCAGATACCGAAACATAGGCTTGATCGAATCATTATTGACCGAATTACAGTGTCGTGAAACCTTTAAGGAACTCGACTAAAATTGAGCCAGGAGTGTCAGGCGTTCCTGGCAAAATGTCTTGAAGTCTATGCGACCTATGCGTTCTTCTAACTTTTTCAACTTATATCTCGCAGTATTGATATCCGATCAACATCAGAATTCAATCTTTTTGACGTCTCAAGCGTGGTACAAAAGAATATTCGGTTATTGGAAATCTTTTAAACCACGTTTCAATTTATCATAAATTAGGCGGGTGAAAAAATAAACTAAGCATAAATTTCATTTCGCCATGAATGCCTGACACTTCTGGCTTAATTTCAGTAATTTTAGTGTTCCCTAAAGCTTTCAAACCACCGTCATTCGGTCAATAACCGTTCGATCAAGCCCATATTTAGTTATTGTCTCAAACTTTTGATACTCTTTTTAATTATGTAAGGTTTGTTTTGCGCGTCCTCTTGTGCGCGCTGAGCAGCTTCCCTGTAATTCAGTACACGTTCCTTTTAACCGCGAGTCAGGGGCGAGTATGGAGCTTCAAAATGTATTTATTCATAAGCCTTTTGCCCAACAAGTTGTTAAGTAGGCAATGACCAGGATCTTCTCAAGTTTTTCGTGGTTTATATAACATATGGGACTAGCTCACAAAACTCTAACTACAGAGGCCGATTGAGCCCTTCTTTTATATCCTAGATCCGGACGACAGCCCGTAAGGTAAAAGCAATTTTTGACAATTTAAGAGTATTAAATTATGAAGCGAAGAAAATAACAATCGTTTAATTAGCCAAAGTCAATCAGTGTAGACGTTTAACTCTATAAACAGTGACGAGCTGTTTCATGTTCTAGGACTTACAGTAAAAATAGAAGAATGACAAAGTTTACAAAATTAGAGAAACTAAGAGCGCATGTCCTAAAAGACAACGTTACTACAAGGCTGACTAACTGCGCATGCCTTAAAGGACAGCGTGACTACAAAATTTTCATTTATGATCAGACAACGGATAAATTGTTCCACCAACATCAAGAGGGGTTATTGGTTTACAAGCTCGGGCTGACAAACTTAACTTTTACAAAACTATAAAACCTCCCGAGCTTGTAAACTCGGCCGTTTTCTACTGCGCAATCAAAATTGCTGAGACCGCTTGATTTTGGTGTACAAGAGGTTACAAAGTTGTTTACGAATATAATTATGGTATCCAGACCTGTTCGAGCTCTCGAAAGCAGACACCTGTTAATCTAGCTGAAGGAGATTCCCGCAAAAAGGCGTCCACGCCCTGAAGACAAACACTCATTTTCGTTTCCTAAATTTGGCCAACTTTTAAGTGTGCCTAAAAATAACCAATGCCAAAAATATCTAAATTTATCTAAAAGGCCAAACAGGTCTGCAATGTGTTAACAATTATATATTGCTAAAATTCGTAACGTAACAAAGTATATAAAAACAAACTGGTATCTCTCATCTTGATATCTTCGAGTCTTTTTCCTCTCGCCTATCTCCCTTTAGGTTTCGCTGTATCCCAAAAAGATACCATTTTCAACATGGCTCTCAATTCCAGCCACGATCGCACAAGAAACAAGGTGCCTGGGAATACTGCCTACTGCATGTCTTACAAACTACCATCTATCAACGTTTGCAAAGCAGCAATAAGTTTAACAACTTCTCTTCAAAAACACCAAGAACGTATAATAACACAATGAAATTGAAAGTAGCTACAACCGTCAAATTAAAAAGTCAAATTAACAGAGTAAAAATAAGTCAAATTAACAGAGCTCATAAAAGATATTAAAAGTGTAAGAAACAGGTAGGATAACCTTCTTTATTGACTAACCCCTTCAAACCAATTTAAGGCTTCACTTCTGCGGGAAAATTGACCAAAACTTGCAGATACTCGAGAAACATCCTTCCCTTGGTCGCCATTTTGATTTTACCCCCCGCCGAGGGGCCTGAGTCACGTTTTGAACACCACAGGGAACCCGCGCGGATTTGCCATAAAAACGACAGCACTTTCTTGATATGCATGTCCTCAAACAGTGGTCATGTGACTCAGCCTCCCTCAGGGTCCTCTCCCGAGTCAACCGCCATTCTGGGGACGAGGTTGCTGAAAATCCACCTTTAATGAACCAGAATTCCTAACCAACAGATTAAACAAAGTGCGTGAAGCAGCTATGGTGGATACGCAAGTTCGATGCGCCGAAAACCCCTTCTTGACTTCGCTAACAAGAAGCCTCACCAGGCTTTTCTCCTGCGCTTCTTTGACGATACCTGTGGTGGAGTGGGATTTGCTGCACTGAGTTGATGCGTGGCTAAAAGAAGGCGCGGTGATTAATGCCGGGCAACCTCTATAAATTTCTTTCACGCTTCCCAGTAATATTCTGTGTTCAACATGGCCCCAATAGCCGCTTTAAGTAACGTGCATTTCAATTTGTTCATTTCAGCGTTGCGTCTTCGACAACAAATATTTTCCAATGCAGACTGAAAGTCACGCAGGAAAGCAAAGTAAATCACAGGACTGAGAACGGAGTTAAGCATCAGCAGTTGCCAAAACAAAACTCTGAATATCCATTCGCTACAATGAGGTATTTTCATAACACGGCGAAGGCGCTGCCAAAAGAGTATGTTGTCGATCACATTTGAAGGGACGAAGCAAAAGAAGTACATCAGTAGAGACGATAAGATCATTTTGACAGCAGATTTGAACCCTTTGGCTCTGTTCGCTTGCTGGCCGTCTGGAATATGAATTGCAGCCTGAGAGATGCGTAATTTAGCTATTATAAGTACATTGAGAACAATAACCGACACGAAGAGCACCAAAACAGTTGCGAACTGCGCTATGTTTACATAAAGATATCCTAACATGTCAATACGACTGTTATGCAAGCAACGAAAATATCCATTTGCCCAGTTCTTCACTCCAGCGATCTTGAAGAAATAACAGTTGATTGCTGCAGGAATGATCCATGTTGTACAAATGAGGAGGAACATTTTATGAGAAGAAGTAGGTGTCACTTGGAGAGGGGAAAACACGGCTCGGTATCGCTCAGCGGAGATGATGAGCAACGTGACGAGGGAAACAAGTGGCGCGGTCTCGTATAGAAATACAAACCACTTGCACGTTAAGTTTGGCAGAAGAAGCACATTTGTCATGTAATCTCCGTCGAAAGCTACCCTCTCCATGTCGTTCGCTCTTCCAGTAAAGTACCCCGCGGATCTCACAACCAGAGTCACCAGATCTGACACGGTCATATTTGCTATCAAGATGTTGATGTTCTTTCTGTAAATGTGTTTTTTCCACAACACAACAAACACGAGAAAGTTACCGAAAAGCCCAATAACGAAGAATACGACTTGAACGACTAACATCCAGTTTTTAAAGCTATTTGTATAGGCTTCGTAGCAGGAGAAAATACGAATGTTCTCCCAGTTCGGGAATGTTAAATTCGAGACATTTTGAAAACCAAGGATAGATGTGATATTTTCCCTAGCCATGCCTGCTCTTCGTTTAATAGTGGCCTGAATCTTGCGTGCACAAGACTTTATAGTTGGATCTGACTATTCCTGGTGTCATGCTGCCCAGGCTAATGGTGTTTTTGTACTATATACTAATAATCCTTACGCCCCTTGCAATGACCAAATGGAAGTTTTAATTGGAGCAAATTAGTTTGAGAAGCAAGGTTGCAAAATAATGTCATCTTCAGCCACTAAAATATGAAAGAGGTTTAATAAGTCAATACTATAGATTATGCCACCACGTATGTGGAAACTGGATACTTTTACCGTTGTTTTGACCTCTTCCCAATGTCAAGAAAATAATGAATCAAAATCGATGGAAATAAGGACCACGTATCCAAATCTCCTCCATGTTTATGATTTTCTTTGTTTAAGATTGCAGAAGTTCTGATATAAAATCGATCAGTACAATTTGATGGTACGTTCCGTTTAATAGGGAGCAATTAGGGGTGGACCATTAGAAGTAGGGGGAGGGGGGTGGGGGGGAGGGGGGGGGGGGGGGGGGGGGGGGTTGGCAATTCCCAAAAAAAAATTCGCGCTGGGTCAATCCTTCCAAAAAAAAAAATCTTGCAGAGATTCGAGCTAGAAAATAAAAATCCTATAAAGACATGGCTTGGGCTCTCATTAAAAAGATGTCTTAAGTAGTTATTCCAGCAACTTCTCTTTTGCATGTTTCTACTTCATTTAATAAAAATTTCGACGCGCTTGGCGCGCATTAACAAATACCGTCAAATATATAGTCGGTGAGGACTCACGCACCGAAAACACTGCCCTCGCGTCGTTTACAAGAACAAGTGTATCTTGCCGGGGAAAAACAAATCTCTCCCAAAAAATGCCCTGCACTGATAGGTCAGGCAGGCAGTCACTATCTTCGAAAGAAGAACACTTAGGTAAGCGTGAGTTCGACGTTACAAGTATAGAGATTCGTCATGTGGACCGCTTCACACATGAATAATAATAATTTCGTAATTTGCGGCATCAATAATAAAACCTACAGGCATTGTTTACTATACACAAAAAACGGAACGTTCGTCTACCCTTTCTCTAAAGCTTGATGAAATGCCTTGATAAAAATTCGAGCGCTTCGCGCGCAACGAAGCGGCCGGGGGATGGCGAAAACGTTTAACAGCTTCATTCTTTTTTAACGTCAACCAATAAAAATATAGAATAAGAAAATTTGTTGTATCTATACATACAGCAACAAGATTTTCTTAATTTATTTCTGAACCAATACTATAGTATAAGAAATTTTGTTGATGCGTTGATGTGGATTTGGACGGCCTGTGGGAACGGAACGCCACGGGAACAGCTAGTGCTCGATGCGCAAGATACCCCTCGTGGGTTTAATCCTTTTCCACTTTTATTGTGTGTCTGCGAAAAAAAAAAATCGTACATGGCCTTCGAGTCCGAAAAAAAATTCCTGCACAACCTGATCCCCGAAAAAAAAATTCATACGCAAAAATATTGCCACCCCCCCCTCCCCCAATTTCTAATGGTCCACCCCTTATAAAACAATTTTTCAAACGATTCCATGACAACGCAAAAAGAGTACGAGAGCTTCCGAGCCACACAACCCATGTGGCGTAACTATTAATGAAGGCGTGTGTTGTCTTCGAAACGCTGTCAGAAAATGATTTTTTCTTGGCAGCAATTACGTAGGGGATGAGAAAATATCGAATATCAAAAATCCTTTTCACAGTTCCTATTGTGATTCAAATTGAAATTCTAGCTACCGTTGACCGACTATACTGTAAATGTTTAACCATTAGAATTAAGAAATAAAACATTTTTCCTGTGCCTTCATGGAGTTTTGAAAACCGAGGCGTTGTTTGGGAGAATTCGAGGGCAGATCATGAAGCACGACGAAATAAAGACACAGAAAAAATGTTTTATTTCTTTTATAAAATAATTTCTAAAGCTAGAACAATAATCATACGCGGGAGGAGTTTCAATAGCCGCGTTATGGCGTCATTTTTATGACCTTCATAGAGTTTTGTGAAAGACAGCTCTCGACCAATCAAATTATTTTATAATTGAAGCTGACAAGGTCTGAAAAGGTCTATTCTGGCGTTTCCTTTCTCACAGTAAGTAGGAACGAGAGTGAAATTCAGGATAATCTGCGACCATCTGGTTGATGTTTGTCGGATAATCTTTAGAACTTTTCGATTAAACTCAAAATTATCATCTCTTTGAATTCCCCTAAGGAATTCCCCTAATGACAGAGGGTGCAGTCATTACCAATTTTATTACAGTGAAAACCAAATGGCGACATCACAAGGGCAACTTCGGTTAATTCCCAGTTCTTTTGGCCGTGTCATGCCAAAATAAAATAACATCTGTTCACTAGCCAAAATACAATGATCTGTGTACAGCAAACTTGAAGCTACTAAAAGTTGATATGACGCGGTCCCGAGTTGGCTAAATCAGACGATATTCTGCAAAATCGAGCAGGATAATGGTTTTATTATTCAGCACATCGATAGCACAAAAAATCCCTGAAAAACATTACTTTTGTGTATTATTTACGAGCTCAACACATCATATTTCCACTCAGAGACGGATATCCCAAGATATCTGTCATGTACAGAAGACAGCTATTGGGGTTCCAATGACCATATTTGGGCAGTGCATCGATGTGCTGAATAATAAAGTGGGATACTTTGCTTGAGTGACCACCAAACAATGGATCGAAAAGTCTTGCAAACACAATGTCAGATACGCACAGATACGCTAATCCCTGTTTTAGGTACATAGTAAAACTTTATTTAAAAATATCATTCAGTCAAATATAACTTAGTTATTACAGTCGAAGCTCTCTGTGCGACCACTCTCGTAAGCGACCAGCTCCCATAACGACATTTTCCCGAAACCCCGTTTGAAATGTAGTAGTAGTAGTAGTAGTAATACTTTATTTAACCACGGTTGTCTCGACAGGATTTTTAAAAACTAAGCTAATGATATTGAATACTAAATTGTGAATATTTACATAATAAGTATAATAATAATAATAATCTGTTATATAGTAATCTATTTATAAAAGCACCTGATTTCCACGAGAGCCGTGCAACTAGATAATTATTAAAATGTTCAAACTAAGAAGTCAGAACAGCCCGTTCGAAAACTTTGAATAGTACTTGCTGTTCGCAAATCGACTGGAAGGCTATTCCAGAGTACCGCACCCTTATAGCCAAAGCTATTTTTTAGATAATTGGTGCGGGGCTTAGGGATAGCCAGTTTGCCCTCAGTGTCTCTCAGAGTGTAAGAGGCTACGCTGTCGCGGTCAACGAACATAGAGCGCATGTAGTCAGGTGCAAGGCTATTTCGCGATTTAAAAACCATGACCGCAGTATGGAATTTACGTTGCAACTCGAGTTTTTTCCAACCTAACCTCTCTAGCAAGCAATCGGCATTAGCGTCATAGCTAGAAAACGTTAGAACCCTTGCAGCTCGATTTTGCAACTTTTGTAGTTTAGTAGAAAGGGTTATATTGCAACTATCCCAGACAACGCTGCAATAATCGAAATGAGGTTGTACTAGGGAGTTATAAATTGAGTGTAAAGTTGCAACTGGCACATACGGTCTCACCCTCTTTAAAGCACCGATCCCCGAAGCAATTTTCTTGGTCAATTCCTTAATGTGCACATTCCAGGTTAGATTCTGGTCGATGTGTACACCAAGTGATTTTGTCTGAGAAACCTGCTTGATTGGAATTTCATCTATTGACAGATTTGGGGCCCTTTGAAGGGTGGATAAGCGTTGCCGTGACCCAATGAGCATATATTCGGTTTTTGATTGGTTTAAAGTAAGCTTGTTAGCGATAAGCCATCTATTAACGTTCGCAAGGTCTTCGTTGAGGTAGAGATCAAGATCATCAACATTATTGCTTGCAAAAGTTAGATGGGTATCGTCAGCATACATACGGGGTTGGGAGTTTACAAGGCAATTTGGCAAGTCGTTTATGAAAATAAGAAATAGTAATGGGCCTAAGATTGTCCCCTGCGGAATTCCACAAAGAAGGGAACGGTTACTAGAGAGATGCCCATTAACAAAGCATTTTTGATTGCGTTCTCTTAAATACGACTTAAACCAGATACTTGCAGTTCTCCCAAATCCGTACGAATCAAGCTTTGATAGGAGAATCTCATGGTCTACAGTATCAAATGCCTTTTTGAGATCTAGGAAAACAACTGCGTTGATATTCCCACGGTCAATATTATAGGCCCAATTGTTTGTTGCTTCCAACAGGGCAGTGACCGTGGAATGAAGATTACGAAAACCTGATTGATTACTAGAGAGAATGTTATTATCTATCAAGAAATTGTGTACTTGATCATAGATAATCCTCTCAAATACTTTGGCGATAACAGGAATGATCGAAATCGGGCGGTAGTTATTTAAATCTCTACGTTCTCCCTTTTTGAAAAGGGGGATGACCTTTGCACATTTCCAATCATCTGGGAAGATACTCGTTGCAATAGAGCAATTGAAAATAGCACAAAGAGATTCTCCTATCAAATCGGGACACAAACGAAGAAGTCGGGCGGAGATTTTATCAAGACCTGTAGCTTTAGATTTGCAAAGTTTTGAAAGTAGATTAGTTACAGTTGCTGGATTTGTTTCGCTAAATTGAAAGTTAGGATAACTCTCTTGTGACTCTTGAGTTGAAAGATAATCCAAGTGAGAAATATCCTGAGAACAAGCGATTTCCCCAGCTAGCTTTGGGCCTATACTTGCAAAGTGGTCATTAAAACTTTCACTTATTTCTTTGGAATCATATATCGGAGAGCCATTACAAGTTATCTCCTGAATATTAGTAGGACATTGTTTTCTTGAGGTTAGCTCGTTGATAATACCCCAAGTCTTTTTTATATTTTTCTCATGTTCATGGAAAGCAGACTTGTAATGAGTCTCCTTGGCACGCCTTATTTCTTCGTTCACAGAATTGCGAGCTCTTTTGAAAGTGGACCAATCAGAAGGGTTTTTAGATTGAATTGCTTTGATTTTAAGAATATCCCTATCGCGCATGCGTTGTTTTAGCTCTGGCGTAATCCAAGGCGAATTTGTGTGCCTGGCTCGCCTCGTGCGCAAAGGAGCGTGCTTGTCGACAACATTAGTAAAAGTGGTCTTCCAAGCATGCCACATTCGATTCGGATCATTGAGCGCATTCATACACTCCCAATTCTGTGAAGCTATATCAGCTCGAAAACAATTAGGGTCAAAGTGCTTGAAATTTCTATATGTAATCGTAGAATGACCTCTAAAAGAGGTGCCAGCTGAAAGTTTACGAATAAAATAGATTAAGCTATGATCGCTAATGCCGATATGAGAGACACCGGAGCAAACAATTTTGTCAGAAGCGTTTGTAAAAATGAGATCTATCGTGGTAGAAGACGTTTCGGTAATTCTTGTTGGCTCGCATACCAACTGCTCTAAACCGTAGAGGTCAGAAATGCCTGCTAGAAGCCTGGTTTTGTGATCAGGATTATCGGCCCCTACGTTGCAATTAATATCGCCGGCCAAATGGTAATCGATGTTTTCGGCATCGAGTTTACTCAGTAATAATTCTAGTAGATCGAATTTATCAACAGATTCGTCCGGCGGCCTATACCACGACACAATGAGATATGGCTTGGAGTTTGGTTTCCGAATTTCGATACATAAATTTTCTAGTTGATCGATTGACAGGTCTAGACGGGTTGAAAAAAATAACATTGGATCGAACGTAAAAACATACGCCCCCGTACGTTTTCCCATCAGCTCCACAGAAACCTCTGTCTCTACGGATGATATCATAACCAGAAATAAAAATATCTTTATCGCTAATAGATGAATCAAGCCATGTCTCATTCAAAGCTAAGACATCGATCTGATTATCGGACAACAAGATTCGCAATTCATCGATATGCTTAACAAGATTTCTCACATTGAGTGAAGCAACTTTAAAGCCGCGCATATCAGGAATTACGCTGGGCTGATCTGTTGAATATCAATCCATATTCTTTGCAAAATCGGCTAAATTCTGATGAAACACTTGACTACCTCGCTTATTTAAATGAAGCCCTTTCATATTTAAGTGAGAGTGATCAATGTTGTTGTTATTCAAAAAAGGAATCTTGTTAAAAACGCACAAATCCTTAAGAATGTTATTGGCTTGCCTGACCTTGGCTGTAGACTCAGCGTTGTCCGTTCTCGTTATCATCCCCGAAACCCCCACCAGTGTCCCCGGCGAGTCCTCGCGGATCTGGGTGACTAGGTTGATTGTAGATTCGGCGATAATCTTTGGCGAGAGGCTTCGGGTGTCGTTCGTCCCAACGTGCAAGATAAACCTACTAGGAGTTTTCCTCGTGAGGGGTTTTACATAATCTTCCATGTCAGTAAGATTTGCACCAGGAAAAGGTTTAACTACGAAGTGATTTGAAGTATCGTTTGCACTCATCTTTGCTCCAATTACATTCTTTAGGAGAGAGTCACCCGCGATTACGACGATCTTTTTCTTCGGTCGTCCCTCGGTCTCTGTAGCAGACGCCGTATTAGACTCAATAGTGGGACCAGACGCCGTATTAGACTCAATAGTGGGACCATCAGGTGTATTCGACTGGTTAGGTCGTTTAGCCTTTTTATGCTTCTTGCGTTGCTTTTTCTGGTCCATTGAACTTGGCTCAGCACCAGTCACTGAATCCCCTGGCTGACTCGCCTGGACTGGGGCAGGACTACACGGATGAGCCGATTCCTCGATGTTTGACGGAGGGATATCATCTTTATTCGTTACCTGCTCACCTTGACGTAAAAGTTGTTTGCTGAGCGATTCAACAGATCTAATTAGGCTAGCGTTGTTCTCTCGCAAACTCTCTATGATTTGCATATATTCGCTCGCCATGGTTGATCGCGTTTCGGCGGGAAGGTTTAAATCTGATTTCTCTGCTGCCAGCCTTTTGATTTCCTCTTTCATTCCTTTTATCTCTGATTTAAGCTCATGGCAACCCTTGCAGCAGCTACTAATCGAGTGAGAGTTGTCTATAGTTGAGTCTTCCGATACAAGATCCACCATCACCGGTTGAGCTTCGTCACCAACGGAATGTAGATTAGTTGTTTCATCACAGACCTTATCGGAGGAATCCTTTAAGATTGTTTCCTCTCCCGACTTTCCCTGAACTGTGCTTCTAGTTTGAATCGGCATTATTTTGTACGTACTACGAGCAATAAATCAGTCAGATTTTAGGTTTTTTGCGGAGCGTTGAAAACACGTCCGATCTCATTGAATATGCATCGGGATTGTCACAAACTCTGTTATTTCAAGCTCTCGTAAGCGACCGCCTTATCGATGCGACCAGCTCCATTAGCGACCACAATTTCAAATCACCAACATAGATTTTCTATTGTTTTTAAGCTCTTATAAGCGACCATAGTACTTTTTAAATCGCGTATCCACGAGTTATTGTGGTGGGCCAGATGTCACTCTCTCACTCGCTCATAACTCAAGTGTTAGCTCATGACGTCATCTAAACTAAACAAATTAACATCTCGAGAACGGTACATCGCTAGGTGACCAAACTTGGACAAAGTTATCTGAGTGACAAGGGAGGTCAAGCAACAAAGTCACATGGCATTACGTCATCGATGACGTCATCAAAACCAGAAAAATTAATATCTCGAGAAAAAAAACATCGCTAGGTGACCAAACTTGGCTAATCACCTCATAAATATCTAAACTGATACAAGCTGCAAGGTGAAATGCTATTTTCTATGTAAATATTTGCGGTTATCTATTCTTACTTAAAGTCGGGAAATAAATCAAACTATTTTTAAGCATTAGTATCACATGTTTTTTTCCAGATTTATTGTACTAAGCTCTCGTAAGCGACCAACACCTATTGTTAAGTAGGAAGCCGCTTGGTGGTCGCTTACGAGAGCCGTTCTCGTAAGCGACTAGCTCCGTTAACGACCGCAATTTTCAGTTCCCGAGGTGGTCGCTTACGAGAGCTTCGACTGTATCAGGGACGTGTGTCCCTGGTATTATACAACAATAGGAATGTTACTGCGAACTTCAATTTAGAGTCTTATCTAGAGTCAGTTCTCTCGTCTGATTTTTTCTCTCCTTATCCGTTTTGGCCCCCAGCAATCCGACTCGCTTTTTCGCTCCAGTGCGCACTTAAGCGAGGGGGCTCTTCTCGAAAAGCCTTAGCTTCCAAGGGCTCCCTCGCCACATTTTTTATAATCTTCCCTTTTTTCATTTGATTATTTTCATTTTCATTTTTTTTCTTTTTGTTTTACAATGATATGTAAGTGAAAATAATTATAAAAATCTGTAAAAATGTGGCGGAAAATAAATAAATTGAATCGAGGGTGGCGCTTATTCGAGCAAATAAGGTATCGTGTAAGCCGCGAGCTCCAAAGAAATGGTAAATTTGACCAACTAGGCGAGAAATACGAAAATAGATTATCTTTGTCACGCAACATTGTAGGGTTACATTTCTTGTTAATTTGACATCATATCTTAATTTGTATATCAACATTTTGCTTTTGAAGATGACAGTTGCATAAAGTTTCACTCTAAACTTCTCATATCCACACTTTCCCGTTATCTATCCGTCAGATCCGAGAAACTCGCTTGAGAACTCTTTGCCAGTATAGTCTATCCGTTAGATCCGAGAAACCTGGAGAACTCCTTACCATATAGGCTATCCGTTAGATCCGGGAAACTTGGAGAACTATTTACCGTAGTCTATCCGTTAGATCCGGGAAACTTGGAGAACTCTTTCCCGTAGTCTATCCGTTAGATCCGGGAAACTTGGAGAACTCTTTACCGTAGTCTATCCGTTAGATCCGGGAAACTTGGAGAACTCTTTCCCGTAGTCTATCCGTTAGATCCGGGAAACTTGGATACTTCTTTCTCATAGTCTAGATCCGTTAGATCTGAGAAACTTGGAGAACGTTTTCCCGTAGTATATCCGTCAGATCTGAGTAAGCTTGGAGAACTCTTTACCGTAGTCTATCCGTTAGATCCGAGAAACTTGGAGAACTCTTTCCCGTAGTATATCCGTCAGATCTGAGAAGCTTGGAGAACTCTTTCCCGTAGTATATCCGTCAGATCTGAGAAGCTTGGAGAACTCTTTCCCGTAGTATATCCGTCAGATCTGAGAAGCTTGGAGAACTCTTGTACAGTCTATCCGTTAGATCCGAGAGACTTGGAGACCTCTTTGTCTATCCGTTAGATCCAAGAAACTTGGAGAACTCTTGTCCGAGCTGTTTGCCTTGTTTACGATATGATGATCGTGAAGAAGATCTCCGCTTGGGGCTGAACACAACAAAGAAAAAGAAAACAAATATAACAAGGAATTTAACAAATGCACAACCCAAAGTGTTCTCCAGGCTATCCGGCTGGAGTTCCAGGCTGCTGTTTCCTGTCTGTTAAAGAGCCTCTGTCAGCCGCCATTTTGACAGCCTAGCAACATACCGAGTTTGAAAAAGCATCCATTTCCATCGGCTGATTTAGGGAATGTAGTGCGATATTTTCGGTTCAATTTGGTAAATGAAGAAGAAAGCTTTGTTTGTAGATGGTTATTTCAAAATTTCTACACGTAATCCGTCTTCTAATACCGAATAAAAACAATAACAAAGGGAGTGGCTGACACGGGCTCTGTTAAACTCGGCGAATACCAAAGAAAGCAACTTTTTTCGATATTTACCTGCCATAGCTGACTTTACTACGCATGTCCTCATTAGGGCCAGCGGTCGATGACAATGAGGCTCGGAATGACGCACTCGAGTCGCGATGCACTCTGGGAATACAAATATTGTACATAAAGGAATACACCCTTTTAGTAGAACAGTAACAACCCGCGTCTAAGAACCTACATTTTTCAAAGTTTGCCAAAACAGGTTCTTATATTTTGGGGTAGTTATTGTCAGTTTAGGCTAAGTAGGTTCTTAATTTTTATGGAGAAGACATGATTATTGATTACCAGAAAATAGTAAAGGATGTGCTTTGTCCTTCATATAAGCATTTTTGAATTCTTAGTAAATAAATTTAAACAATAAATGAATGGAATAGAATGAAAAACAGTAGCACATTACCTGTAACTATGTGTTTTTAAGTAATTCAATTTTGTCGTCTACATGAAATGTATTGTAACCCACATATAAGAACCTGTTTGAATTTGCTTGGCTAAACAGGTTCTTATATTTTGGAGTATTAAAATCGCGAATTTCTGCCAGCAGGTTCTTAAATCCCTAGGTTCTTACAAGCGGGTTTTTACTGTAATAGGTTTAATTATAGTCATTTGCCACGAATTACAATTATTCTTTTCTTTTATATTCACTCAAACTCAAAGACAAAATATAATTTTATGAGAGTGAGCCAACTCTCATAAAAGGGCCAATGGAACAAAAAGTCGCCATTTTGGAAAAAGGTGTAGAATCAGGCTAGTACAATCCAAGTCGTATAGTATACTCAATAAACTATACTCGCTAGTATTCTGAAGTACAGCAAGAAACCTACACAAAGCAATGTTACAATGTAGGCTAAATACTTACGACAAGGGTAGGAAATCTCCCCTGTAGCTATCCTCTACTATGCGACGACTCCCGGCGTCTCGAACTGGGAAAGTATCCTGAGAGCAGAGAAACATACAATACAATAAGAATGGAGTTGATTTAGATATTTCTACACGTAATTCATCTTCTAATATCGAACGAAAACAATTACAAAGGAGTGGCTGACACGGGCTCTTTAAGCTACAACAACGTGTCAGCCACTGCTTTGTAATTGTTTTCGTTCGATATTAGAGGATGAATTACGCGTAGAAATATAGAGCCTGTGCCAGCCTCCATTTTGACAGCATAGCAACATACCAAGTCGGAGAAAGCATCCATTTCCATCGGCTGATTTAGAGAATATAGAAATCAACATCTAAAAACAAAGTTTCAGCTTTGATTTACCAAATTCAATCGAGAACATTGCTCTATATTCTCTAAATCAGCCGATGGAAATGGATGCTTTCTCCGACTTGGTATGTTGCTATGCTGTCAAAATGGAGGCTGACACAGGCTCTGCAAATGTGTTGTCTTGAGTGATACTCAAAGTAAACTAGCTTCAATGACTATGTGCCAACGGTTACAAGTTTCTCTGAAATTCGAGTTTAAACGGAGGCTGTCACGATACGCGCATGCTCCAGGAACGATCACTGAGCAAAACTATTTTAGACCATCCTATCAGAAAACTATTGAAGAATATGTAAAACGTAAACATTTGGTCGGATGGATCGAGAAATAGCGAGACTTTAAAACGGATTGTTTTCGTGGTTTTCAGCCTTCGCTGGCCATCGTTACGGGACGATACGTCTTTGTTTTGAGATGCGCAGAACAGCTGCGCAGTTTGCGTAACAGCCTCCCTTTAAAGCAAAGCACTTTTTGTTTCCTTCCAGTAGCTGTAAATGGTACTAAAAGTACCATTTGTAGTGTTTATACTTGATGACGTCACAAAAAAAACGATCTACACTTTTCAATGATGATATATAAAATGACAAGCTACACTAACTTCTTTGTTATCTCACTCACCAATCAAATCAGATTAATGTTAAATAAGCTCGGGAATTACTGCATTAGCGCTGTTCACGCTGACATCACCCATTGTTATCAATGTACCAACCAGAGATCGATTGGTTCCCGGCCGTTTTCACACTAGAGACGAACAAATCGTCTGGACGGACAAATCGTCTGTAGACGAACAAATTGTCTGATGTGAAAACGGGACGAACAAATTTTCAGACGAATAAATCGTCTGAATTTGTTCGTCTGTTTGGCCGTCTAGGAAGACGATTTTTCATTGACAGCTTGTTCGTATAGACAAACAAATCGACTAAAGTCCGACCTGAATTCACACTAGACGTACAAAGACGAACAAATCGTCAGACGATTTGTCCGTCTAGACGATTTGTTCGTCTTCTAGTGTGCAAACGGCCATTAACATCAGAATGGCAATAATAAACAGTGAATAGCGCTGAGGAACCTGGAATGTCCACAGGGGTCACTGTGTTTGAACCTGGAAATTCCACAGGGTCTGTGATTTTGTCCCTGGATATTCCACAGGTCCATTCATTTTAACCCAGAATTTCCACAGGGTATTCATTTGCAACTGTGGAATTTTCACAAGAGAATGCGGGATTTCCACAGGGGTTGTATCAAATTTCCACAGGGGATGTACCGGAGACTGGAATTTCCACAGGGGTAGAGCAATTTTTGAAAATTTGGAGTTCCTCGATAGGGGGTAACAGCTCTTTTTTGGAACAGCCCAATGTGAGTCCATCGTATCAAACTTTTACTTAGATAGCTAACAGAAACTCAGTATAGAGTCCTAAAGTGTGACGTCACAAATTTGAAAAATTTCGAATTTCAGATTTTAGTCCACGGATAATGAAAGACCAACTTCGAAGAACGTTGCGCGCAAAAAATGGGGTGAATCGGTTAAAACGCGACCGAGCTATGGCCGAATGAATACATAATTTTCTTTAACAAATCACTGTATTTTGGACTCAGTTCATAACTTTATTAACTTTATGAACTGAACGAAAAATACAGTGATTTGTTAAAGAAAATTATGTATTCAGCGGGCCATATCTCGGTCGCGTTTCAACCGAGTCACCTCATTTTTGGTGTGTAGATTTCAATCGATATGCCCTTTCGAAATCAAGGAACAAAAATTGCTAAATCGAAAATTTTGTTTTTGTGACGTAATCACTTTAGGACTCTATTACCAATCTACCTGGCTGATTTCTGCCTGCTTGTCGACTAAGATGTCTTCCTTAGTGGTACCTGCCTCCCTCAATAGACCTGTCTTCCTGAGCTCTGCACCACTGACTGCCATACTAGGCAAGTCTGCTTTGGAACTCGTAGTGTATCGACCAGTATGTGCGCCTCCCTCCACCGCAAAAATATCTGGAATCTCCGGCTGCTGGGGCAAGAGCAACCCAAAACACTCATTATAGATCTTAAAGAGCCTGTGTCAGCCGCTATTTTGGCAGCATAGCAATATACCAAGTCGGATAGAGAATATAGAGCAATTTTCTCGTTTGAATTTGGTAAATCAATTCCGAAACTTTGTTTTTAGATGTTTATTTAGATATTTCTACACGTAATTATATAGCCAGCTAGAAATCCCATTGTGCCGGCAGATCGATTTTTCTTGAATCGTCCAATTATTTTTAAATTGGATTGCGCGCGCTTTAATTGGACAGTTCGCACCTAAAATTGGACAGTTTGGGTTTGAACATGGATTAAGAAAAAAATGGATGATTCCTCGGAACTCCAAATTGGACTCGGCCTGCGGCCTCGTCCAATTTTGGAGTTCCTCTGAATTTTCTCATCCAATTTTTTCTTAATTGGACAGCATGGAATCCTATTATATATGGTAATTCGTCTCCTAATATCGAACGAAAACGATAACAAAGGAGTGGCTGACACGGCCTCTTTAAGCTACAACAACGGCAATGAGAACGACAAATATCAATGCACCTGATTACAGAACACAATGCTTGCACGTGCAAATCCATCAAGTAAAATGCATTTCAACAGTTCTGAGCTATAACGTGAAACTACATGAAATTTACCTTTTCTTAGTCACCAGCGGGCGGCCAAGTGCAAAAAAACTGATCGCCTGGACATAACTTTTGGTCGCCAAGAGGCACCAAGCTTTAAAAGAGTACCACAATATTTGGTCGCCAGGTGGCACCAAGCTTTAAAAGTACCAAAATATTATGTCGCCAGCGGGCGACTAAGTTCAAATTTTAGTCGCTTAGCCCTGATTTGTGGTCGCCCAGGTGACCACCTGGTCGCAATTTCCAGCCCTGGTACGGAGGACAATATTGGCAATTATTATACGACTATGGCGTCATTTTACCATATAAGGTCAAAATTGAGTGCAGATATGGAGCCATATTACACGGCAAAAGCCGTATTACACGGTTGAAAGCCGTATTACACAGTAGGAATAATAATAATAATAAAATAGCTTATATAGCGCCTATACATTGCTGTTCTAGGCGCTTTACATGATTTTAAAAAAAAGAAATAAACTAAAATTACTTAAAAATGTGATCGACATGTAAATAATAGATAATAATAAAAAGAAATAAGCAAATCATTACATTTCTCAAGGCTAAAAATGCTAAAAATAAGCAATAAAAATGATAGCATGACTTTAGCAATAGGCCTTCTTATAAAGAAACGCTTTTAGTTTTGACTTAAACGTTTCGACGTTGGAAGAAGCACGGATATCGAAGGGTAGCTTGTTCCAGAGCCTTGGAGACGCGGTAGAGAAGGCGTGCTGACCATATGTTTACGAACCGGTTTTGTGCGCGCACTTAAATGGCTTCCCGATCATGTGCTAGTCAAATCTGGTACGTTTTCTAGTGAATTTTGAAATGAAAAGAAAAAAGTTTTGTTCGTCGTATAATAAATAACTCATTAGATGTTTTTTCATGTAATACTGGCGAACATTTTACTCGTTGCTCGTATTTTTCCTCACCCCTACGGGGCTCGGAAAAATATGTCCGCAACTCGTAAAATATCCGCCAGTATTACATGAAAAAACATCTAATAAGATATATGTACTGACCATTCCTGCAAACGATCCCACTTCGCTAAGCCCGTCTTCACTCATTTGACGCTTGCAGGCGGCGGATAGCTCCCTCTTCAAACTCTTGATGTGCGCTTTGTGAGAGGACAGTTCTTCGTCCATGGCCGCCAAGCGTGACAAAGTCTGCTGTCTCTCCCCCTCTAGGGACGATACTTGGTCGAGAGCTTGCTGCTGGGCTTCCATGAATGCCTGGACGACATTCTAGGGAGCGAAAGGATTACATACAAATTTAGAGCTACATTTACGATTATATTCAAATAACCGTGACACAGCCACTTTAAATCCCAACAGATTCTTGGAAGTCGGGCCGACGCCGAATGAAGGTAAACAAAATCGCATAGGTTAAACCTAATTACAAAGGTGTTTGAGATTAATTTTTTTCTCCACCTAGTTTTCCCGTAAAACTAGTCATACCATTAAAAGATTCGTTTGATAAGGCATATAGCCATATAACAAAATCGACAGTGTTTTTCATCACCATTTTTTCAACTCACTTCTCGCTGTTTGAAAATCCTGAAACACACGGTCTCGTGTTTGATATATTACTTCAAACATGCCTAGTACCTGGCAGGCCAGGAGCTCCGGGCTAATACTGATCCCGTCCAATCCGAGTCTCTCGTCCGGAAGCGTCAGTTGCGGCAAGGTAAAGTCATATGGTCCAATGGCACCTTTGATTAACATCATCTGCTCCTTGCTCTGCTCTAGAACACGCTCTACCGTGTTTAAGTACGATAGCAATGCTTCTTTCTCTCTGTAAAATAACACGCGATTGTACGAGCTTTAGGAACTATTACTCAAATGCTAATCAATCATGTCATTATTGTAATTGCGTAAGTCGACATTTGGTGACAAGCAACATCAGAAGAGCACATTTGAGTTTATCGCCAACGCCAAACTCTATTTAGACAACTGTACCTTATTACAAAATCAAAATAATCGCTGATAAAGCATGCAAGTGAAAAACACAGAACAAAGCGTATTTACTGCCGAAAAAACAATGCGGAATTGTAACGAAAGTAGCAAGTCTTCGAGGAGATACAAGTTTCTCTTTTTATATACTATCAAAACAGGTAGAGTTTCAATCGAGTTCAAGCCTGTGGGCTGCAAATTTCTATCACGTGACGTCTAAAAGGTTGTCACGTGACCTCGGCTTGATGTCTCTCAGCCAATTAAACAGTCAGTGCTTAGTCACATGTCAAATTTTTGCGCATCACGTGATTTGAAACAGCGACCCGTGGGTTCGAAATTTCAACGGCGCGATTGAAATTCTACCTGTTTTGATAGTATACACCAAAACTAGCCTGACTATACACCCGTCCTTTATCGCGTCCTTTACTCGCGCGCGCACCCCAAATGGTTTCATTTCAATGTTACATCATCATCATCATCATCATGTTTTCCCACTTGGCGCATCTCTGGCCTTGGGGCACTGCTGCTGGAGAGTTGGAAATCTCTGATCCAGCAGTTGCAAGATGGCTGTCTTCATCATCATGACTCTCCTTGCCTGGGAGCTATCCACTCCAAGGATAGTTTCTAGCTTATAGTGAGCTCTTGGTGATTATAGCAAGAAAGAAGGAACATTAACTTAACAAATCAGCGCGCGGAATTTCTAATAGTAACTATATCCCGAAGTCCAACTGGTGCGTTACCTGGCCGTAGTAGTCATGTTTTTGTCAGCACCAGCCATCCGCTCCGCCATCGCTCTTTTCTCGGACTCTAACTGACCCATCTGTTTGGTCATCTGTCGAATGGCGTGCTCCTGTCGACGCAGCTCCATCTTGGCCTCACTCAAACCCTGCCGAGAAATGGGTGGACAACACTATAATAAGGTAGCTACTTCATGTTTTGACATGATTTTACAACTTGTGCTCAAATAGGTTCAGCATGATGTTACCACCGAAACATATATTATGACAAAGAACGAATGTTCTTGGAACATTTTTCTCGAAGTTATTAACAACTGTAGAGCGGTTTTCATATGACTGTAGTGAAACCAATCGCAAAGTAAATTACACGAATTCTCAATAAAACCTATAGGAGTAATTACAAAGTAATTGCGAATTACTCACGACAGTCATCTAAAATCCGCTCTATAACAGATCATGAGCGACTCACTTCGAACGTAGTATTTTAATTACTACTATAACATTATTACTGTGTATATACTCGATGTAATGCGCACTCGATCTTGCATATGTAGAGTGCGCAACAGAAGAAGATTGTGAACTGATATTTTTATTATGATTATTATTACCAATCATTACATGAATGCCAATTCTTGAGCAGGATGACTTCCTATTCTGTTGTAACAATCGATTAAATATTCACGCGCCGAATGCAATGAGCCGTGTCATGTCGTTGCTGCTTGATTAATTAATTTCGATTCTGATCGTCAAAAATATCTAGTTATGTTTCATAGATAAATGTAGACTAAAAGTTGAGGTCTTTCTAAAATAAATACTCGGGAGACACCTTAAAGTAATGACGATCTGGAAAGGAGGCTTAAAAGGCATGTTTATGAAAGGCGGGTCCACCGGACTAGGCGGGCCATGCTTTTGAGCTGAGTCTGTCCGGGTAGCCGAGCTAGCCTTCGCAGATCCCGAGGAAGCTCTGACGGTAACCTTTTCTTAGCAAAAACCACATTGTGAAGCTGGTTATTTGCAATTTTGGAGACAAAGCCCAAAACGTTTTGCTAGCATGCCCAAGACTTACCCTTACAGCCTCCCCAAGGGTGGCGTCCTTTTCCTCGCCCTGGGCACTGTGCATTTCTAGCCTCGCTCCTATCTCTTGCATCTGATTGGTCTGCTCGTTCAGTAGCGCTTGGGCTTGTTGTTCACGTTTGAGAGCGTTATTCAGCTCTTCACATACACTCTCAAACCGCGTAACAGGAACCATGGACAACATCTGCAATACAAACCACTAGTTAGCTGTTAGAGACGTACCATTACATATTTGATGGGGGTGGGGAGAGGTGGAATATATTAAAAACCGCGGCACCGGAACCATGGCCAATATCTGCAATACAAACTGATCTAGCGGTAAGGGGCGTAACCATTAGATATTTGATGGGGGTGGGGTGATGGGAGGGTAAACGTCCCCCATTTGCCCGGAATCGATCGTGGACTACAGCGGTGGGCGACCCAGCGCCTTGAAGGGGCTACGTCACGGTGTTTCAACAAAACGGTTATAAAATAAGACTATTGATCTACATAAACAACTCCGAATCCTATCTATACTGTTATTAGTCTTAGAAAGGAACATGAACTGAAACTTGCATTACAGTAAAAACCCGCATAAAAGAACAGGTGTTTTGGGGAATCAGGCTGATTTTGTTCTTGTATATTGGGTGTCTTCTGCAAAATCAGCCTGAAAATGTTCTTAAGGTGTTCTTAAAGTTGTTTCTTAACATCAAATACTAATTACTAGTGATTGGTAGAAAGGTGACAGTCATTTAGTAACAACAATTAGTTGCTAAGTCTAAAAAACAATTGCTAAATGTACCCTGGAATTCCTGCTGTAGAACTGTGTGGGCATGGTCTGTGTGAGCACATCATATTGATCTCCTGGGTACTTTACCACACAGTGGGTTACTGTACACGAATCTAACTGGCAGCAATTTTTTTTTTATACAAGAACAATTTTCATTTTTCAGGCTGCATGTGTTCTTATGTATAAGGTACCTTTTTGACCAAATTTCAGCCTGAATGTTCTTAAACCACATGTTCTTTTATGCGGGTTTTTACTGTATATAGCCATTCTTACGTAAGATTTTATATAGCTTTCGTTATCAAATTTCCAAGTTTGAAAACTGTTCAGCCTGGTAAGAAATCAAAAATGCCATTTCACAATACAATTCCATCCGCTCGATAGAACACGAAAATACTACAAATTTGTACTCATCTTGTAGCTGAAAGGTTATTTAACAAACCTAGGTGATTATTTTGTTCATTTCTTGTGAATCTGACTACATTTAAGCTATCTAAATTAACCCTAAAATCGTGACCACAGTGTCCCTTTAACACTGAGCCAACCAAATCACATTACCTGCTCTTTCATGTTCTGCACCTTGTCCTCCAGACCCCGCGCGGCCTCCTGCATACGAGTCACCTCACCATGGTTACCGGCTTGTGACGTCATCAGTTCTGTCACCTGGTGCTGGGCCTGAGACAGCTCTAGTCGCAGGGTTCTCCTCTCTACTTCAGCCGTGTGGAGACGTTGTGTGAATCCGAGAATATGGTCCTGAAGGCCTGCTATGGATTGCTGACAGGAAAGAAAAACACTTTCATCGTCAATTGTCTTTGGCTTGCTTGGGTTTTGGCGCTTGGTATGTGTTGGTTCATTGCATAAGAAAGGACTTTACTAATATCAATATGCTCTTTTCATTTCTGAGCATCATTTGCGGGAAGCTGCTCAATTTAAGGGTGACCGGGTCACGTGATCTCTAGTGCAACAGGCCTATTTCGGTGTCGTATTTTTAGAGATCGAACGGGCTTCCTGTAATGTCTTGTCTACCTTGTTTCCAGGTTCTTGACCGTGAAAAACAGAGCGGAAAATGCACGTAACATCTTTTCTCGAGTGTATCTGAGTTCTGGTTGAGTTTTAAGCTTTCAAGGCAAATAAAAATAGTGAAAAACCTACTAGGATTCCAAACATGGTATGCAGATATTTCCTTATAAGGAAGTTAAAGAAAGTCGACACTTTTTCAGGGGAATCATATTGATAAAAGCGAGGAACTGTGAACAGGACTATTGTGCTACACATGTAGTTCGACCCGGCAATTATTCTATGAGGGAAGAGAACACCATGAATATTCGCACAATATGTCTTTTACCTGAGAGGACATGTATAACGAGACTCCTGGTCCAGTTTTCTGCCCCAGAACCTTGTGTAGTCCCTGTCCAAGAATAAACACAAGATCGCCCCGGTAACCACCCAGCCCTTCTCGCCACATGCCCTCCTCGGTTTGAACAGACGAAAACTCAGTCTGGAGTCTGGACACCAGCTTGGAGTATGAGTTCCTGGCCGCGGTCACAAGAGTTGAGACGGGAGCTGACGTCGGGCTTGGTGTTCGGGAAGTGTCTAGAACATGGACAAGATGTAGAAAATCTGGATCAATGGTAAAAGGATACTTGGACAGCACATGCAGCCTTGACATGACACATTGCCAAGGCTTTAGGGTTAATTCATTTACCTTCAATGAAGTTTAGAAATGAACGGAAACTATCGTAGCGATTTTCGGGAGGTCTTAACTTTAAAAAGTCAAGAGAGTACAAGAAAGGTAGTTATGATAACTAATCAAGCCAAGGGCTAAGCTTAGGGGAACCTTTTATTCTGCAGAATCATAGGGAAAAAATTCAGCAGAATTAAAGGAATTTGAATGGCTGAAGCCAAAACGCTTTTTGCCGTTTGGGGCTCCAAAATTCCACAGAAATAAATGGTATTATGAATGGTATACGAAAAAGTATTATTGTACAAAAAAAGCATTGACTATTATATAACCTTTACCTTCACTGAAGTCTTCATTGTTTGGGCTACCTGTGGCGCGCTCCAAGGCGTCTTGTAACTCCGACAATGCGCTGTTCACGTGATCTTGTAGTTGAGGACTGGTTAACCACGCATGCGCAGCGAGAGCGCCTGGAGTAACACGCGACTTGCTAGATGTAAAAGCGTCACGGCGTACAACAGCTAAGGAAAGCACAAAATAAAATAACAAAGACAATATAATTTAGGAGGTCGTCAGGATCTGATGCCAAAAACTTTGAGGGACGGACCATGAGAAAAGTGCAGAGGAGGGGGCTTCTGGCTCGCATGGAACTTTTTCAGAATCCCAAAGTGCTCTTGCGGATCTGTAACATGCCCTGCATGTTGTTGTTGTCTTATTTATATCCAGACAGACTGGCAAAAAATAAGTTTGCCTGTAGCTAACTATCGGCAAAGAAATGAGAATTCTTCAACAGCATTAGGCGAAACAAACATATATGAGGACTGTAGAAAAACGTAAACGAAAACGTATAGCGCTGTCCACGCTGACGCCATCCAATTGGTCAATCGTCTCCTATTCTACAGGATGTATTTCTAGCATATTGTCACACTCACCTCGAAAATTAGTCTTGATTCTCGGTACTCCGCCAGCAAGCACAACAGACAAGCCTCCCATCTCCCCTGGACACTCTGCCGACACAAATAACTTAGCGCTGTTCGCTCCGAAATACCTCAGTCGGTTTGCCGCGATCACTGCGACCACTCCCGACCTGAACACGAGCACAGGTTGACGCCCGTCGGAAAGCAGTCGGGTGGTGGTCGCATAGCTTTCAGGTTTCTTCTCCTCCTCGAGTTCGTTTGTAAGCATTTCACTTAGGTTTTGTACCATGTGTCTTAGCGACTCTAATGATCTTGAATAATCCGAGAGGAAGTTCCGCTGAGAGGTTAGAGATCGGATCCGCGCGTAAGCAGGCCACAGGGCTCCCGACAGTAAACCACAGCATGCTAGTAAGACTCCTGTTTGTCGGGAGAACTGATCGATTGTCGCGAGCAGTTTATTGTTCCGCTGTTCTAATGTCTCTTTCACATGACCTGTCTCTTGGACTTTCTCCCAAGCTTTGTCAGCCAGGTTTTGAGTTTTCTGAAAGTGAACAGTAACATGGCTTAACCAGATGGCTTAACCAAAATGGAGCCTCTGTAAGCCTCCATTTTGTCATCCTAGCAACATACCGAGTCAGAGAAAGTATCCATTTCCATCGGCTGATTTAGGGAATGTAGTGCGATATTTTCGATTGAATTCGGTAAATGAAGAATAAAACTTTGTTTGTAGATGGTTATTTTGACATTTCTAAACGTAATTCGTATTCGAATAGCTATTGTCAATGAAAACAATAACAAAGGAGTGGCTGACTAGGCAATCGTGTAGTGTAAGCTTTGAATATGAATGTTAAGTAAAAGAAACGGCGGCTGCCTGAAACTCAGAAAGTAACTAGAAAAATACAATGATAGCTTTCAGTCAGTCGCTCTTGCGCAGACCTCACTTCGCGAAATGAGGCGTTTGTTTTCACCACGAGATTGTCTCATTAATTACGTAATTGCAACCAAGCAAAAACTCGTTTTTCTGACAGCGTTTCCAAGACAACGCACGAATTCTTGAACAGTTGTGGTGCACGGGGGTCTGGCTCGGAAGTTCTTGCACGATTTTTTGCTGGAGGCGGATGGGGCGTGCGTTCACGTGGTTGTTTTTTTCTGTTCTCGTGCTCTTCTGCACTTAACCTAAAGGCTGGTTTCCATATAATCTCTTCGATCTTCGAGATTCATGCGATTCGATGCGATCGTATGTTTCCATATGATCTCGTCGATCGCATAAGTCAGTTCAGGACTTCTGGTCTCGAAACAATGAATTCTGGGATCGCTTTTGGACGTCTTCACGCAATCGCATCAATCTCCAGGATAGAACAGTGTTCAATCCGCGCGATCGCCCCGATCATTTCAGTCTTTTCCGATCGCGAGAGAAGTGTCTCCATATAATTTCTTGGATCGCGAGTGCACTATTTCATGCGATTGGCGAGACTGATGAGATCGAAGAGATTAATACTAACCTAACCTAACTAGCCTTAATACTAACAGAGGATAGATAGAGCGGATTTCAGATGACCGTCGTGACTGTCATGTAATTGCGATTGCTTGGCGTTCTCATTGGCTACTCATTTTTCTCAGCCAATCAAATTCTGCTGTAAAAGCAGTTGTGTAATTGGTTCGGCTTGTTATTGGCTGAGAAGAAAGCCATTCAGGTGCAAGTTGTGATTTCTCTTGATTCTGATTGGCTAGCGATTGCCTAATTGCAATTGTTTTCACGACGGTCATGTGAAATCCGCTCTATAAAGGCACAGACCAATCAGATTCTACTGATGACAGTGATCGCGTTATGGATGAGAACACTAATCGTGACTTTCAGATGTCTGGTTTCGCATACTGAGATTGACGGTTGACAGCTCAGGTTAATGGTATGGTACACGGCTTACCTTCGTTCTGTTGTGAAGGTCATTGATCATTTTGTTGTAATGGCCTTCAAGTTCGACCTTCTGCTTCTTCCAGGAATTTTCGCGTTCCTTTATCGCCGAAGATAACTGAAACAAGCATGATATCCTTTAGTACTGAAAGCTGGAAAAAGTGTTACTATATTCTTGAATCTAGTGGTCTGTCTCACTGGCAAATAATTAGTACAATCGTATCACCTTGGCGACAGTTTGCTCATGCGCCTCTTGACTTGTACGGAGGGCCTCCTCTTTGCCACCAAGCACTTCTTCGAGGTGGTCAATCTAGTTGGGAACACAAAAATGAGATATGGTGCACACGATGCTCGGTTGTCAGTAGACGTTTCGTGTCGAGCTGTTTGGTAACATTTCCAGGTATTACCTGAACGCTATCATCGTTTCTGTAGCGAGTTATACACAGCAACGCTTTCTAAATCGTCCCTCTCTCAGTAATTTTGACAGCAAATGATAGCAGGATAACATGAACGCAAGCGTATCTTGGCAAGCGTGCAAATACCAACCTGTTCGTCTAGAGCAGATTTCAGATGACCATCGTGAAAGTAAACGCAATTGTGCAATCAGTAGCCAATCAGAAACAAGAGTAATTACAACTTACTGCTGAATGGTTTCCAGCCCAGCCAATCAGGAGCCGAACCAATTGGCTAGTAATTCCTTGCTTGTAATTAGTTCGCAATTTGATTGGTTGATAGAAATAAGCAGCCAATGAGAAAGCAAACCAATTGCAAACACGACAGTCATCTGAAATCTGCTCTATTGCGGCTATTTCTTTTGGAAAAGCCCATTTGACGTACCCTTTCAGTCGCTCTGCTCAGCTCACTAATCATGGCGGCCATCTGCTCTGACACCATGTTACTCATGTCTGTCCAGGAATACCTGGACAAGGAGGCGTCAGGGGACGTGAGGTAAACCTTTCCAGTCACCATACGCTGGTACAACGTGTGCAGAAAGAGGCGACGAGACTGACGGGAAACAAGAGATTGACGATTAGAATTAATGTTCCTTTTGTAAGCCGACCCCCCCCCCCCCCCCCCTACGGAAGAGCTCATTTTCTTCCCCCCCCCCCCCCCCCCCTACGGAAGAGCTCATTTTCTTTAGTAACCCCCTCGGAAAAAAGAGCCGTTTTTGGATTGCACCCCCTCGGAAAAACCCACGGAAGAGGCTATTTTTTTATTGCACCCTCTCGGAAAAACCAACGGAAGAGGCTTTTTCTTATTGTACCCCCTCGGAAAAACCCACGGAAGAGCCTTTCCTTCGGTTTGACCCCCTCGGAAATGGGCATTTTGCTATACCCCTAGGAAAACTTCTTCTGTAGGGGGGGGGGGGGGGGGGGGGAGCGACTAAAAAATGGAATGGCCTACAAGAGATGAACTTCGATCGACAGAGCGGAAATGACCTAAAATCACTAAATTTCAAATAGTATGATCTGGTTAACTCAGATAAGCTTGAAATGTTGGATACAGACTCCTTATCTGATGAAAAACAAAATATCAAAAATGATTTTTGTTCTAATGGATCCGTCTTTGAGATATCAGGCTTTAAACTTTGGTTTCTGTACCATTTTATGGTAAAATTAGTACTTTGATCACGAATTATGGAAACTTTGTTCAATCATATCTAACAGTCATATTCTTCAAATTTCTTGAAAATTTGGAATTAAGCTTTTGGTCATAGATACTCTTTGTATACGGAATCTTGAGCTCATATATTGAAATATGGCGAAGTTAGACATTTCATTTTTGGTCATTTCCGTCACTAAGAATCCTTCCTGTGTTGTGTTTCTAAAAATAGAATTTTTTCGCCCAAAAATCGGCGAAAAATGTGTAATACCAAGATGGACAATTCTGGTTATGAACTTCTGGTTACGACAAAAAGGCGAACGGTCTTCCGATAGTAGCTTGGCATGTGCACATGCAGGAGCGCACGAGTTTCGGACTCAGTATAAGTAGCTTGGCAAGAAGAAACTCACCTCTTCCTCGCTCTTGTAGACGCTCTTCAGCTTTTGATTCTACGAGAAAAAAAAAAGGATACATTTCAGCAGACATTGTGATTCATATCTTCAAAAAACAGAGGTATAATGACGCGATAGCTGCATGGTTTTGGTGGAACCAACACTTGAGACAATTTTTCAGAACGTCTACAAAAAGAGTTTGGAGATAACGTATCGCATGTTGTTTAGATAGCCTTCTCTTCATTTTAAGGGAACATCCAAGCGGTCGAATCCACCGTAAATGCACTTTTCACTTGAATGTAAGCGACGGAGACAGTGAAGGAGACTAAGAAAGTGGAAACCACCATCTGCATCCTTCACGCTAACGTCTCCTTATCCGTCTCCGTCTTGAAGTTTCACACGAAAATAAGCAGACTTTCGTCTCCGTTTTCCTTCCTTTCACTGGTGTAAATCAGCCGAGGGAAATGGTTTCTATGATTCAGTATGCTCCTAGGCTGACAAAATGGCGACCGACTATTGATACCTCTTCCTCGATGTCTCGAATCCTGTTCGTCTCCTCCTCAGACGTCTTGGCCTTGCTCTGTAAGTCCACCTTCAGAGACGCAATGGCGGCCTCCTTCTCGGCGAGATCAGTACGAGCTTGTATCAGCTCCTTACTTGTCTTACCAACATGCTGCTCAAGATCCTAAATATGAAACGAAAAAACATGGTTATACTTTACTCCAGACCGCAGCCCGTAAGCTGAATTACGCTCGATCTCACGGCGCTAATGGCTGACAAGCGGTCGTAAGCACAGTCACTGAGGATGGTCACTCCCTCGTCCGAGTAGTTCTTTAACGTACCTCTGGTTCAGGTTAATGGAGTGCATGAGAGGCGAGAAGATGCGAAAGTCTAACCATTTGGAGATAACAGAGCAAAGGCAGCACCTGGGAAGACCCCGAATGTTGGTCCGGGCAAGGTTTGAACCCTCAACCTCCCGCACAACAGCCCTGCGTTTCTACCACTAAGATAACCGGTCTGGATTAGAAGTAGAAATCAACAATGGCTCCCAAAATTTCCAAGATCTAATGTTTCCAAGATATACCACAAATGCTAGGATATGCTTTGGTATACGAAGACTAGTGACCAATTATGGAATGAGGCGGTAGCTGGTTTCAACTCATTTACATGTTTCTGCTTGAACATAATACCTTCACGGCTCTGTCTTTGCTCATGACCATCTCCTTGTACTTCTCGCAATCAGAAGACAAACTTTGCACAACTTGACGATGCCGTCTTAGCTGCCAAACAGGAGATAAAATAATTTCACAATGAAGTTCTAAAGTTTACATTTTTACGCATTTGCATATAAGAGCGGATTTCAGTTGAGTGTACTAAACGCAAATAAAAAACACTAGCCAATCAGGAGTGGAAGCCATTCAACAACAAACCAATCAGGAGGCGACGTAAGTCAGATTTGCGATTAGTCATGACGTGAACATTGGCGCGTTTTGATTTGAGTTATTTTTAGCGCTCGCAACAAACTACCTCAAAGAGGCGTCTGTGTGCTGACAATAATAATAGATAAACAACTGCATATCTAGCTATTACAAATTGGTATATGATATATGTGGTATGTGGTAACATTTCATACTGATGACGTATTTCTTGACTTTAGAGGAATAATATTGCTCTGTTTGACTACAAAAATGTTTCTATTTTACCTCGGCGGTTGCGTTTGAGCAGCGGTTCTGGTAGTCTAGCATGGTGTGACGCAAGTTTTCCAGCACGAGGGCAGGTGAGGGTGGCTTGGATTTGTCCTTCCGTGAAGCTAGAGACATAAATCAGAAAGTTATAAGGTTGCAACATAACATGGTTATTTTCAGCTCAACTGCAAACTAAAACTTTATTCTAGAAGAATGAATGGGAGACCTTTTTTGCTAGTTTCAGCAGGTTTCTCGACCTGGAAGTTCTCCAGCAACATCTCCAGCTCTCTCATGCTACTGCCATAGGTCGTGTCCAGCTGGATCTGATGCTTACGAGCCTGTAACAAACAGACGCACATTTAAAAGAATAAGCCCAAAACCCATTACTGTATGTATAATATAACAATTTATAATATAGCTACGATATAACGCGCGCTCTGATTGGTCCAAATCTATGCTCTATTACATCAATAAAGTAATGGATCTCCTCCTAAATCATAAAAGCATTAGAGCACAACTTTATATGACTCTATCAGCAATTAGTATAAACCAACTAATGGTCTATTACAAATCCTGCATTCTGATTGGCTGAGCTACTAATGGTCTATTAGTGATAGACCGTGCCTGGCAAAACCACCACCTTTCTTTGCAAGAAAACTTGATTTTTTCAACATAAAATAATGGCATTCATTGCCAAAACCGACCGTTGGTTTACACTAAAACAATTAGACCTCTCGTCCTCATGTGCTATGATATCAATAGACCATTCGGCCTTCGGCCTCATGGTCTATTCATCATAGCACATTCGGCCTTGAGGTCTAATTGTTAAATAGAGCACTTGTGATGTTGGGAGAGACACTCGAAACGTTTTAACATCACTCGCCTGCGGCTCGTGTCTCTCACATCACGCGTGCTCTATTGCCCCGATAACGTCATAGAAAGTTGTGCTCTAATGCTTAAATAGTTGATGTTCATGGGCATAAACATGTTTTGGGCCCGACTGAGGCTCATTTTAGCCTGAGCGCAGCGAGATCGATGCCCGGGTTCTCCACCAGCGTTACGAGAGGTACCAGCTTTGGATCCCTAATGTATTATTACTATTTCCTCCAGGCCTCCGAATTACACATATTCCAACGTTCGCTTGACTAAACTTGAATTCTCACAGACAGTCTAGCGTTTGCGTCCATGCGCTATTCGGTCCCAATAAGAAAGTGTTAAACTTCCCCGAAGTTCTATCAGATTCCCGTATGGGTAGTACTGAATTGTGGGAAAGGTTGAGTCTAAGACGTCCAAAACGTATAAGGGTGTTGTCAAATTCCTAGATTATCTAAAATTGCACCGCATTCTATCACCCTGAAAGAACTCTCTTTAAAACAAGCCTTATAAAAATAATTAATCGACAAACAACAAATAGAAAGTGTTAAGTAGCTGACATAAGGGTTGACCGATCCCCGCTATTTAGTAGTTAGACAATAATTTGGTACTGTCGCTAAATTTACCAAATTATCGTATCTTTCCCAAACGTTCAGAATATCTTAGTTTTGAGCTATTATAACTATAGCATAAGAGCTTTGAAAAGAAACCCTAGTCATTGTCCAATTGCTAAAATGCGGGGTTGGTCAATAG
Source organism: Scolanthus callimorphus (assembly GCA_033964015.1). NCBI lineage: Eukaryota > Metazoa > Cnidaria > Anthozoa > Actiniaria > Edwardsiidae > Scolanthus > Scolanthus callimorphus. Next base: position 15,988,363 of record CM066924.1, read on the forward strand.
TGCCTACATTCAAAACTGCAAAAAAGTGCCACAAGAAAATCCTGAAACAAGCTTCGTAACATGTCCCTTTAAATACTGCCCCTTTAACATGTATGACGGACCTGAGCTAGTTCAGCTTTCAGTGCCTCGAAGTTCTTCTGATGCACCTCCAGTTGTTTGGCCATGTTGGTAATGATCTTTTGTTTCTCCTCTATCTCTACCATCAGGGCCTTCCTGTCCGCACTACACTTTTCCTCTAACTCGGTCACCCTGGCCTTCTCCATCTTACATTTATCGCGCTCGTCTTCACATGCCGTTTCAAGGTCCCTGAAAGGCGGAGATAAGAATGAATTAAACAGCTCTAAATTAAACAATAGAGTTCTTCCTTCGAAAGCACTTTTTACGCAATAGAGTTCCTCTCGCTCAGGCACTATGTAGGATACTTTTTACCCGAGGCCAAATTTGATGTTCACAATATTAGCATGAGAGTGTAGCTCGGGGGTTTATAGTAAAGTTTTGATATGAAAATTCCGAGGGGAAACTATCCCATATAGTACCTGAGCCAGAAAACCCCTTTTGTTTCTATTGTACAACGCTACCATTCGCTGATAGTCGCTCTAGCCATGTCATGTGATCAATCTCGACCAATGGAAATGTACCAAAATTTAGCGTTGTATTAGACTGGCTGATAATTGCTCGCATTGAGTGCATTATGTGCTGACGGTGCTACCTGTTTTGTTTGATCTGTTGATCCATATTATGCTTGACCTCCTCCATGGCTGATCTCTCGACCACCAGCGCTCCCTCGAGGTCACGTACCCGCAACTACAAAGTTCATAGCAAGTAAATTTATGGCATATATCATGGATATGTTTGAGGCCACCTCAAAAGACTTGCAACCCCGTACTAAGCTGAATTACGCTTGGTCCCACTGCCGCCATTGGCAGCTAGGCGGTCATAAGCACAGACACTGTGTGTGCCAGACGGTTTATTATGACCTCAGTGATTCTTTAACGTCCCCCTAAGCAGGGTGAAGTAGTAAGGGCGAGACGGGACATCGGTCTATTGTCTCATCCGAAAGACGTGAAACACAGTAGAACAAATTTCAACTAACAATATGGACCAACTTCTTTCGAGCAGAAAGAAACCGCGCGATGCAACATTGCCGATCGTCGTGAAAATTGCACCTCACTTCGCCGCGTGTGGACGACACATGCGATCGCGTGCGTACCTATGTAGCCAAAGTATCAGTCTTTTTCTCTCGCGCGCTATTCGGTAGTTTTGAAATGTTCGCGAGCGCGAAGAATTATGATAATTCGCGCGATGGAAGAATTATCACCAAAGAATGACAAAACTACGCCTGATACTCAGGTAAGTGTATTCCTACGGAAATCCAGTCTGTTACCAAATGCAGTTAATACCTGTATAATTTCCGAGTTAAATTTGGTCTCCAGATGGGCGGCTCGTTCTGCCTCTACACTCTCCTCAAGAGACTTCACTCGCTCTTGATATTGCTAGAGTAGAAGGAGAGGCAGCAATGAAGCAAACAACAAACGTAAAAAGAATAGACTGGAGAAGTATCATTTAAAGGGCTCTCACACGCTTAATATGCGTCCACCGTGGACATAAAATAAGTAAAATTGTAACCATGAGTAATCCGTAGTAATAATCAAAATAATCCTCCACATTAAAAGAAAAACCTTTCAAGTGTTAGACAGATGCAATTCTTGGTTGTTTTGAGCTGTTATCAAGAGGATGGAATTGGATTGCGATTTGAGCTATTTTCTTGTCAGAGAAGTGACCAGCAAGCGTGAGAGAGCCTCTTTAATTGCCATCAAGCTAAGAGGAATGTAATAGAAACTGACACATAATAATAAAGTAATAATAATTTGAACTGTTAAATCAATACAAATCAATAGTGTTTTTATCTCAATTATCAAGAGGATGGAATTTGGATGTGATTTGAATTATTTGCTTGTCAGGCAAGCGTGCGAGTGCCCCTTTAAAGGCCCATACGCGACCGGGAACCTTTGCGCTTTGTTTTCTTTTGGATCTATTGTCATTCAACAGCTGTGATTGGCTGATAAAGTAGGTCCCAAGGGGTTCCTTTTGTTCTTCGTATTTCAAAAGTTCAAACTGCAAATTTGCATAGAGTTTTCAACTGCGTTTTATTCTCTGTGAGCCTGCAATAGCGCAGACGAATATAGTTATGTCTTCATGATTTCTGAGACCGAACAAAATAGGAGTTTCTATCTTACCTCAAGCTCCCGTCTAAGTCTGTCCTCTCGTTCAGAAGAAAACTCGAGATCTTTCAATTGCTTATGAATCGCTTCCCCCTGACTTGATCTCTGTGCTGTTGATTAAAAGAGAAACGCTAAAGGAGATCATTACCTTTGTATATAGGTCTACTCTGGGACCTTATCTTGCCTTATCTCAAATACAAATCATAACTTAAAAAGAGCGGTTTTCACATGACTGTCGTGAAAGCAATTCATGAGTAATTCCCTATCAAATCAAATGCGATAGTAATTCAACAACACACGAATCAGAGAGCGAAGTGATTCACAATCTCTCCTTTTCGCGAGCGAAGTCCATCACAGGTAATTGTGTAATTGTTTTCTCTACGCCATCTGATTGGCTGAATGATCAAAGATCGTGCTCTCGACCAATCACAAACCGAAGCAATCGCAATTTGCAATTACTCACGACAGTCATGTGAAAACTGCTCTATAAACTGCTAATTCCATTTTCCCCCTTATCTCGCCTTTCAATTAAACCATTTTCTCCTTATCTCGCTTTATCTCGCATAACCTCGCGGTGAAATAAGGTCCCATAGTAGGCCTGTGTGTGCGCAAACAGGCCATTTTATGTAGTCCCTGCGAAGGAGGCCAATCGAGGAACAAATTCCCTATTCCAAAAAATTCCCAAACTCGAAAAAATTCCACTCCCAAACATTCCTAATAACACGTTTCGGATGCGGTGCTTGGTTCGAGTGAACAGGAAATGATTATTCGGCTGCGTAGACTGTCCAAAAGGGTACGACTTTTCTGTTCCCAGTATCTTGCTTATAGCTTTGAATTCCTTTCACCTGAAGCTCTGACGAGAGGAAGGGGTAACCTTCTACACCGTGGACCTCAGGTTTGTATAATTCACCGCTTCGAGCTATCCACGTTTAGTATGGTCCCTTTCTTAGCCGCTCTTAAGTATCGGCTGGGTTGCCAGACTCGTTCAAGAACCATCGTCAGGTTGTTACGAGGTCTTCAAACATTCCGTCTCTTTTCGGGTTCCCCGAGAAGGACCGGAGTTGCACCGGGCTGATCGTGGCGTTAGAATGACAGCATAGCGCCATTCAACTCTTGGCTAGGACATGCGTGAGTCTTGTTTTAAGGTCTTGGTTAAGTACGTTGTAAGTAGTATATAGCGAACAGGAGAAGCCATCTTTTGCGTACGATTTGACCTTTTACTCTGGAAGGGTACCCTTCCCTCTCCTTGGCCGTCCCCTGGACTATTGTTTTAGTCTCTATAAATTGTTCTCGTCTCTCAATAAAATGCGAAGCCCAATTGGGCAAAGTTATTGAAGCGAAACAAGAATAAAAGTATCCGAACATAAGGATTAAGTAGCGCTCCGTCCAAGAACGATAGCGTGAACGGCTATGGGGAATTTGAGTTATGCTTTGTGTAAAATTTTAAATTGTTAAATTTCTAAACAACTAATTGGCTTTGTCAACAAATCCTGGCCTTCTGATTGGTTGAAATTTGTTTTTGACCGATTTCGTAGCGAAATACTTCGTTTGCAGTGCTGAATTCTTTCCGAATAGGTCTGCCGGATATTTCATAGCATTTCGTTGTTCAAGAAGAAAATCGAGTGTGAGCATCACTAGACGACCACTGTTTCCGCGGCCCTATTGTTTCCGCTATAGTTCTAAGACGGAGCGCTACTTAACAAGTTCGAACAAGCGTCAAGCCCCATATGTGATGCAAATCTCTAAAGTAAATATCTAACTTGGGGATACAACTCCTAACATATTCACAATTCACAAACAAAAATAGTCCTCTATCTAGGCAATCTGCATATTCACAATTCACAAACAAAAATAGTCCTCTATCTAGGCAATCTAGCCCGTAATAAGAAATCTGATAAACAAATTTAACTGCCCAGCCAGGGCTAGCTTTCATCAGTATATTTACGATTGCAGGATATAGTCAGGCGGCTAAGTCCAAATTTTATTGCGAATTGTGCGTTTTCTGATAAAAGATGAAACTTTCCAGGATGAGACTTCAGAGGATACTTGTTAATTTTTGATTGGGAGGCATCTCTGAAATTTCTTTTTACAGCAGTAATTTAGACAATTCGGGCGGCCAGTGTTCAACCGCCATCTTGTCCTTTGTTATTCATGAGCATTGCGGCACTTTAGCTCTTATTCTACGAGATAAATTTATAGAGTGTAGCGCCAGATAGGCAAAACTCTAAAGATTTATGGCGAAAAGAAAAGATCATTGGAATATAAGAAGTAAAAATTTGATATCTAAATTACTTTTCTAGGTGTTTTCTTCTATTTACGAAAACATGTTTTCGAATTCCCAGTCAGACACTGTTTCGGAGATAGAAAATTAGGAAAAATATCGGGATTCTTCGGCACACAGGTTAATATCAGCTTGCGACATAGCTATCAGAGTATAAACCATATGTGCCAAGGTATTAAAGGCCTCTGAATGAAACAAAGTTGCAGGGATTTTGCTGCAGAGTCTGGAGAATCACTTCACCGACTTGCACAACAAGTGCCGCGAAACTCATGAATAACAAAGGACAAGATGGCGGCTGAACAATAGCTTTGCGAGTTGTCTAAATAATTCCTGTAAAAAGAAGTTTCAGAGATGCCTCCCAATCAAAAATTGACAAGTACCCATAGGCCAATCATACTGGAAAGTTTCATGCTTTTATCAAAAAACGCACAATCATTTGGCTTAGCCGCCTGACTAATAGAAAAATATAACGAGAAAGCAAAAATTCAGTGAGTTTCTTTTTAAATGATGAGATGTTAATAGGTGATACGACACATAAAGGTAGGGAGTTCCAGATGTTTGGGCCTTGAAAAGAATAGTGGATAGGTAAAACTGATAATCAGTGATGTACACATTATCTTGAATTAAATACTAAGAAGACTAGGTGGCTCTCTAGCTAGCCTAGTCCCTAGTCACTAGGTGGCTCTCTAGCTAGCCTAGTCCCTAGTCTATGGCTTCTCATCATTCCGGGTCTTGATGGGTTTCCTGTGGTAAGAAATCGCGGGCGCAGCCGTAATTTAGTTCCCAGACCCTTTAAGCCGTGCTAACAAGATCTCGTACGCAGAGCCCGTCATCTTTTGGCCAGCGGCAAGATTCAGGGCTCTGCGGGAATCGATTTTTTAAAACCCAGATTCTGCATTTCCGGTTTGAACGTTGTATGAAAGTTCGTTACGTTTTTGACCTACCACGCATGCGGATTCCCCAGAGCCCTGAATCTTGCCGCTGGCCAAAAGATGACGGCTCTGGGTACGTGATTGGCCTTGCTAACGTCAACGCCATTTTCGCCCCCTGGGTATAACTCGTTGCTGTCCTTCGGACATCCACGAGATACAAAATTTTAAGCCCTAACAAGGGATATTCAAATAGCCTTTGCAAAGCCCTTTCGATGAGTAGTTTTAGGCAGTGCCTAAATATGCATAGGCCAATTATGACATCTTCTGTGAACATCTGGAATTTCCTCCTTTTTTTCTTGGCGGGATTGGCGTGACTTATCTAATTATCCTTCCAAAAATCAAGATTTTCTGGTTTCTCTTATTAAAAAACGTATTACGGGCATAGAAAAAATAATCAAATTGACAGACGTTGCTCACAAACCCATTCTCTTTATGAGATCGAGTTGTAATTCATTTTTGTCATTTACAATTCGCTAGTCATTTGGCACTCGTCCCGGCTGCGTGGATTGTTAAAAAAAAACTCTGCAAAGGGCTTTGACAATTGAATGCTTTTGTTAGCAAGAAAAACGCAGCAAATGGTCCAACACTACTCAATGAAACTACATATCATCTACAATTTGTTAGTCATTTGGCGCACATCCAGCTGCTGCGGACTGCAAAAAAAAAAAAAAAACTCTACAAAGGGCTTCGATAATTGAATACTTTTACTTTTCGTAAAGCAAAAAGTCAGTAATGGACATGACAACAGTCAACGAAACTACATTCGTTACTCATTTGGCATAATTCCAGCTGCTCGGATTGTAAAAGTCTCTGCAAAGGGCTTCGATAATTGAATACGAAAGGACACATTTTACATAGACATGATAGTAGTGAATGAAACTACATGTCGCCAAGACGTTGGGAACTCTACAGATTCGAGATGCGCCTCGGTAATATGCGATACAAATCTCTACGTTTCCAACGCTGTACATTTAGGATTTTTTCCTTTGCTTTTACTATCTGGGACCATTTGGAACTTGTTGGTCATTTGCCTTGTCTGCGTGAAGCGAAAACTGAGGAAGAATATGAACATCCTCATTGCAAACATGTCAGTTTCGGATCTTCTAACAATAATCTGCTTTTTGTGTCAGAGAATAGTCCATCATATTTCGGGCAGCTGGGTCATCGAGGAGGCGACAATTTCGGAGATTACTTGTAAAGTTTATTCTCTTGCTGCTCTCGCCTTCCCCGTCGTTTCACTAGCAAACCTACTTTTCCTGTCAGTGGAACGATACAGAGCCATTTCATCATCAATATATCTACCTCCGCTCAAGGGACGGGTTATCGCCTGTGTAATATTTGCGTCCTGGTCGATACCATTTATTTTAAGTGGCTATAAACTCTACATTGCAAAGATGAAAAGGGCTGTAGATGCAGTAAGACGCTGTACGAGTGTCATTGATCCATCGAGCTCTATTTTCCCTTGGTCAGTCTGCACTCATGTGATTGCTTTTGTCACTGTCATAACAATACTAGTCCTGAACATAATGAATACACGAAAACTACGACACTTACAAACTGTTATTCGAATTCCCACCTCACAACAGAAACGCAGGATCAAGCGGTTAAGATCATCTGTGGGAATGATTCTCTCATCTCTTGTCCTCTTCCTTGTCAGTACTATGCCAGCATATATGGTCTTCGTAATAAGCCAGTATATATTGCCTAACTACCCTAAGTACAAACGTCCATCACTCTGCACTACGGATCTCATAGAGTTGATTTTGATCTATCTCGTTATTCTAAACCCAGTGCTGAGTCCTCTTGTATATTTCGTGTTTATAGAGGATTTTCGATCAAGTCTTCGCCAATTATGTCGCCGGCGAAGGGAAGGTTTGTATGTTTTCCCGCGAGCAACAGAACTGGCGTTGAGCTGAGATCGCACTGCGCATGTCATATGCTGCTTTATCAGGGTTTCCACGTTTTGAAGCTGTCAAAATTCCAGGACTTTTAAGGACCTTTTCAAGGTCGTTTCGAAAAATTCAATGACCTTTCATAATGAAAAATGCGGGTGTTCGTGCACGATAAGAGCAACATGGGTATCCTTTAATTCAAAATTTTACATGATACACACCCAACATCTTGTAAATATTTCTTTAGGAAAATATTTCCATGACTTTTAATGACTTTGATGGACGTTTGTAAAAATTCCAGGACTTTCCAGACCTGGAAAAGGACATTTCTAAAATCCATGACTTTCCAGGTTTTCAAGGACCCGTGGGAACCCTGTTTATGACTGTACAGGTAAAAAGGCAACTTCTGTGCTGGCTGTAACAGCTGCTACCTAAAGTGACCATAACTGATTGTAATGGGGAGTTCCCAGGTGTTGCGTGACAATTTGAATTTTGATCCCAATAAATAGAAAATATCATGTTTGAAAAGAGCTAGCCGAAATTAGAAAAAGCCGAAAATTTATGTTGATTTGGGTAAATTAGTATATATAATGGGACTCCATGCTGTCCAATTAAGACAAAATTGGATTATTCAGAGGAACTCCAAAGTTCCGAGGAATCATCCATTTTTTCTTAATTGAACAAGCATGGAGTCCTATTATTGCTGCCCATAGGGCAGCGACACTATTCGGTATGTCTGTGTTTCTCATTTGCATACCAAATTTATATTTCGCTAGATTTTTGGATCGACAGCGCCTCGATTCCATGTTTATAACGATAACCCCTCTCTTCCCTTGACAGTCAGAATATTGAATATCCCATAATCGCCTTTGCGAAGGCCGAATGGGCTATTGGCTCAAAGGCCATGAGGGCGAGAGGAATAATTGTTTTTGTCAAATCACACTAGTAGGTCAATTGGTAAAGTCAAAAACATTTTCTGGTCTGGTCATTTGCCATTTTCTGGCTTTCAAATCCGACACTTTTTGCTACTAGTAGGCTATAACTTATAATCTACTAGTAGCTCACACAATCAGAACGCAGCATTGACAATAGACCACTAGTGTGATTTGACTAACGCGTATTAGTATCAGCCAACTAGTGGACTATTGCCAATGCTGCATTCTAATTGGCTACGCTACTAGGACTGTTATTTATAGACCTCTAGTAGCGAAAGCGCCGATTTTGAACATGAAAACAATGGCGGCCGCTTCTCGTTTTGTCGAATTTTCTGGTGATTTCTTAAAACAATTTTCACTTTTTTTGTCCAACTAGTTGGGTGATACTAAAACAATTAGACCTCTCGCCCTCAAGGGCCACGGGTCAATAGCTATTGGCCCGTAGCCCTTTCGGGCTAGAGGTCTAATTGTTAAACAGATAGTGGATAGGGAAGCCAGTCAGAGTGGAGGATTCGTGATGGTATGCGAGTGGGTAGCCTGCCAACATCCGGTACACGCAAGCTTAACCTTTAGGGTTCGCATGTTCGCAGGCTCATTAGCGAGTGGGTTTCTACTAACACGTGACAGACGTGTAGGGAGCCAATCAGATTGCAGGATATTTAACAATTAGACCTCAAGGCCTAATGTGCTATGATGAGTAGACCATGAGGCCGAAGGCCGAATGGTCTATTGATATCATAGCACATGAGGAAGAGAGGTCTAATTGTTTTAGTATAAACCAACTAGTTGGTCGGTTTTGGCAATGAATTCCATTATTTTATGTTGAAAAAATCAAGTTTTCTTGCAAAGAAAGGTGGTGGTTTTGCCAGGCACGGTCTATCACTAATAGACCATTAGTAGCTCAGCCAATCAGAATGCAGGATTTGTAATAGACCATTAGTTGGTTTATACTAAAGTTGATTAGTATGTGAGTGGGTTATTAGTAGTATGAAATAGATAATTCGGTACCACATACCTTCAAGGGCCTCAACTTTTTCCTGAAGTTCTGCGCAAACACTAGAAAAAAGGTTTCAGCATTTGAATATGCAAGGATTGCATATCCAGTGTACCATCGCACCGATCCCTATTGTTCACTAGCAATCTTGATTTTCTATTAGCCTGAATCTCGCGTTACAGAGACAAAAAAAGGACTGAGTGCCGACTTCAAAAATGAACTTGGGAATTGATTCTGATTTGTCAATTTCTGCAGAAACCCATCCATGGGAAAAGCTGAATTTCCCATGGTAGAACTGAGCGTAATGGGAAGTGCTCGGATCTCCCATGGCTATCCATGTGAATTTCGAACGCTTCCCATGCCTTGGGAAATTCAGCTTTTCCCGTGGATGGGTTTCTGCAGAAATTCCCTGTGATAATATGCATAATTTTCGGTGACAAGCAAACAAGACTCAAAGGCAGATTCAAGGTAGCGCGGTAGCGCACATATGATAGAGCTCATTCAGAAATTGACCAATCAGAATCCATTCTCAAGATCCTGAGAATCACGCAATTAATTCCTGGAAGTCGGCATCCAGTCGTATGTGTTATTCTTGCTTCCTGGCCGATATCACTTACTACATCAAGGATAGAAAGGGCCAGCTGTAGATGCAGTAAGGCGCTATACGAATTTCATCGATCAACAGCTAGAAAAGACATCTGAGCAAAGCTTTTAAACATTCCATACTGATGACGTACGAGCTGTGATTTAATTAACTGCGTGGATTTTGTATGACATGTGATAGTATGTCAACTATTTTCATTTGCAGATATAATTAGCGCATCGTGAAAGTTTAGACACCGCGCCAAAACAATCGGTGTCACTATAGCTGCATACTGGCGAGCATGATGCTTTGCGGCCCCGCTAGCTTAAATTCCCGACGTCTTCCGTGTTCCGTTGTCAGTTATCGGCGTAACGGGTGGTCAAGCGGTTTTTGGCCTCATCCACCTCCCCTGGTGTTGGTTGGGGGTACTACCCATTCCTCGCCCTCACTGCATGCCTACTGCTGCCCATGGTAGTCGCGGACATATCCCATAATTAAGCTTACCATGATGCGATAATAGGTATGTAGTAAAAATAAAATACTAACCTCTCTACCTTTTACCAGTAGCTCATACTTTTACTAAATAATTTGCTTTGTATTTTTTTAAACGTAACCCAGAAAATCTACACGTTTATGAAGTTAATTCAAATTCAGCATTGAAACTAGAGCTCATCAATATGGAATATTTCAGCTCGTGTTCAGACATCTTTTATCGCACAGGGAACCAAAGGGACTGGCGCGATAAAGGACAACTTTTTTTGGAGCTTCAAATTGCTGGCCACCAGTGCGACTAGATTTTTGGCTCAGGCTACCATTTTTAACTTAGTCGCCTCTACGCGACCATGCCATGCCATATTTTGTAATTTACGGCAGATAAAAAAGGCAAGTAGTTTTCCGGTGTTGCTGTCTGATCAGATATGAGTCAATCAGGTACCCTAACCATGAGTTTCTGCTTCACTCAGAGGAGCGTTTTAGTCAGCGCTGAACTCAGAACATGCAAGAAGATATTGTTGAGCATTGTCAAGGGCTGGCTTAGGTTTTAGGTAAGGTGACCAAAATTGTTGTTAAGGTGAGCATCTTTTCAGACTTGGTCGCATGGGGCGACTACCTAACAAAGTTAATTTCAAACCCTATATTTACTCAGGTTAGGTTCGCAAGGTCAGGGGCGGATCTAGGGAAGGGGTTGAGAGGGTTGCAACCCCCTCTGAAAAAATCCTTGATCCGCCCTTGAAGATTTTTTGAATTTAGAATGACTTCTACAATGACAACTGAAATACCTTCCTTGTTCTTGAAGGGCTCGTCGCAACTGTTTGTTTTCCTCCTGATTGTCTTTGATTTCTTCTCTTAAATGGGATATCGCTTTATCCTGTTATAAGACACAAATTACAATTTATCTCGATTCAATGCTCTCTGGAATCACCATTTATTATATAGCCATGACTGTTTTACTGTTTAAATGTGTCAATCATACATGTCATACGAAACTACATCCGGGACCTGGGTGGCGTATTTTCCGTAACTCCACTAGTGAGGATATCGGTAATTAGTCAAATCACACTAGTGGTCTATTGTCAATGCTGCGTTCTGATTGGTTGAGCTACTAGTAGGCTATAAGTTATAGCCTACTAGTAGCGAAAAGTGTTGGATTTGAAAGCCAGAAAATGGCAAATGACCAGACAAGAAAACGTTTTTGGCAATACACATTGACCTACTAGTGTGATTTGACTAAAACAATTATTCCTCTCGCCCTCATGGCCTCTGAGTCAATAGCCCATTCGGCCTTCGGCCTCATGGGCTATTGACTCAGAGCCCATTCGGGCTCGAGGAATAATTGTTAATTATTATACATTGTACTCACTATCTCGATTCTGATTGGCTAAGAGTGCGCGCTTAACTTTTGGAATGACGCAATTTGAGGGTCTTCTTGATTCTAGGCGCGCAATGCATCATGTTCCTATATGACTTAGATTCCTTCCCCGAAAAATAGCGCTTGTGAAAAAGAAATTGCTTGAGAGAAAAATAAACTTCGTTTATCGCGAAGATATTTTCAATCAATGTATAATAAAACAATTATTGATTCGATTTCATCCAATAATTGCTTAAAATAAAGGCGCTTGGAGATCGATTTTGTGTCATCTTCAAATTAGTTTCTATAATAAAAAAGAGCGTGAATGAGTAAAATATTGTTTTTGACACGACAAAAAACCTCATATAATATTCTCTATATATTGCGCAAAATTAGTTTGATTGCGCGAGATTTTTGCGCGACTTGGCTAAAGGTTCCGAACACACGTATCGGGATATTTTTGAATCCGTATATTTTTCTTTCCAGATACGGCTTTCCTCCACACGCATCCGGCGAATGTGGTAACGATTCCATGGGACATTTTTTACTACGCTCTTTATTGTGGAAAAAAATAATCCGCAACGAATCAATAACGTGTGGATGGTGAATCCGGATATTTTTCAATCCGATTAATAAAAAAACTGTGACTAACAATTTGTATTTTGTGGGCTAAAAGTTTGAGTTCTAGTCGTAAATTTCGACTTTAATTTCCAGCCCCGCCCTGCATACCTTTTCAGAGTTCATTTGTTTGAACTTTTTCCCGTCGCTCATACTAGTCTGCTTGCTGGAGTTCAAAGCATTCTCTAGCTCTTCAATTTGCTTCTTTAATCCACTGATGGTTTCTGTGAAGACAAAATGCGCAGTGAGCTTTGTTGACAATAGCTATTGCAGAACAAGTTAGTCCATGACACCTGCAACATATGAAAACCAGGCTTAAGATTTATATCTTTGTTAAAAAATGTACCATGAGTCCCACATTCTGACCATCATTCAAAAAAGTCATTTTACGCTGTAATTTTTTCACATTATTGTTTTTGCAGTGTTCTGCATGAGCAATAGGCCACTTGCACTAACGTGACCCCAACTAGACCTCTTAACGACTGAGATGTTTTGTCAAAATCAATTCCAGAAATACAAAGAAGAAATTGATACTACCGTAGTCAGAACTCAAGTTTCAGCATAAAATCTCTAACCTGGAGCAAATGGCAGCAAGTTGAATTTTCAAGATTTTACTCAAGAATGTATTGGATTTTTAGTGCAAGTGGCCTATTGAGCACACTTTGTAGTGAGGGGACTTGTAAGTAGAAAGAATGTTTCACAAAAGTGTGGGTGTCAAATACGAAAAAATGTAAGAAAATGTGTCCACTAATGAGGGGGGTGGCCCACCGTCATCATCCAAGGGTGACCTCTAATGATGCCCCTGAGAGGGTTCTCTTACCTTTTAAGCTGGAATTCATTTTCTGCAGATGATTTTCCCGGTCAGCTGCAGCTCGCTTCTCCTGGTTGGATGCTTTGTGTGAGAGTGCTAGCTCATACTCTAGCTTTTGTCTGGTGGCCTCGCCTCTCTCGACAGCAGATCGCATCTTGGCAATCTGGCTGTGCAGCTTTGTTGTCTATGATAAAATACACAAAGCTCAAAATTGTGATCGATTATATTTTTACATCGACATTTGTCACAACTACAACTAATTCAAACCTTTTCCAAACTTGCAGCCAGAAATTTTAAAATCATGGTCGCCAACTTGTAAAAATGGTCTTTAATTATAGCACAATCCAAAGTTCCGATGTAACACGCTATACATGGGCACAATGTCACACAACTTTTTTAGGGCCTGGCTATTCAAAAAAGAGTGTATTTAAGTTTAGTACTGATGCCCTAACTATCCAAAAGTGGCTTTTTATTGAGCCATTTACCCTAAAGAATCCCAGGGGAAGTTTTTTCCTACTACAGTACAGTATGACGTCTGAGACTACAAAAAGGTGTTTGGAAATTCTGCCATCATGTAGCAAAAGCAAAGTATGATATTATGTCACAGGAAAACTTCGTCAGAGTTTTGTTAACGCTGCCATGTTGCTAGCTAGGCTCGGTTTCAAGCCGTAGTTGGTGTCTGTTCTAACGAAACCCCCCACGGGCGGGCTCACCTTCAACCGCCAAGGCTGGAAACCAAGCCTATTTTGCTAGCCTGCTCTGTAAAAATTGAAATGGGGAAACCAACAAAAAAGTGCTGAGAGTGTGCCGATGTGCATCTTGTTATGTAAGGGCATTTGGAGTTGTAACAGACTGAGAAAAGTTGCCATGCAGTTGCAGAGGTTTACCGCCCCTAACACTGACCTCCTCATTAAAGGCTCTTGTTTTCTCTGCTTGCTCATCCTCAACATTAACCAGCTTCCTTCTCAGCTCATTGAGATCTGTGAGAAATAAGAAATTAAAGAAATCAATGAAACATCTACTGTTAAATACAACATTATGAGAAATATTCCCCCATTTTTACATTAACTGTGGTTAAAATATTGTTTCTTAAGATTTTACTTTTTCTAATCAAATTGACACCTTGGGGAGGGGGACTCCTATTTTTTGGGTGGGGGTGCTCGTCCAACCTCTAAGGGGTAAAATTTGAAAACTTGAAATTTTTCCGAGATAGGTATCTGTTAAAGTTCCATTCTAGCAAACCATGCAACAATGGTTTTATCAAGAATATCACACACTTGTTGGTACCTTTTAGGGGTCAAAATGAAATTCGCCATGCCCTTTTTGGTAACTTTAAGGGTAAAATCAAAAGTTCCTGATGAAACCCCATCCCAAAAATAAAGGAGTCCCCCCTCCCTGGGTTTAACACATTTTTACAAAAGTGAAGTGTCACAAGCATACAGAAAACAAGTGCATCATGTTTCCACAAAAGAGGGGTTTGCTTGCTCAAGTCAACAAAATATATCATCAGTGGAATGTTTCTGTCTTGATCATACAGATGCTACCTTTGGGAGTTTCTTTTGTGGAGCACTATCGGTAAGTGGTGTTGGCTTTTGCTGGCTAAATGAGATTAGCATTTTGAAATAAACAAACGTTTCATACCATTGTCATCTCTGAAGCTCTGTCCCATTTGTAGCTGTTGCAGCTGTTTGGAGAGCTCACGGATCTCCTTTTGATAACGAGCTATCAGATCACCTTGATGGATTCCACCTTCTTCCTCCTTGAGGGTGCTCTGTCAAGGATATGCATAATTAGTCAATTCACACTAGTGGTCTATTTTCAATGCTGCATTCTGATTGGTTGATCTTAGTAGCTAAAAGTGTCTGATTTAAGAGCCAGAAAATGGCAAGTGACCAGACCATAAAACGTTTTTGGCTTTACAAATTGACCTACCGTACTAAAACAATTATTCCTCTCACCCTCATAGCCTAGCTGAGTCAATAGCCCATTCACACTTGAGCTGGCACCCCGGGGAGGGGGTTCTTCACATGTCGACCTGATAGGCGTGCTCGTCCTATTTTTAGGGGTCAAAATCAAGTCTCAGGTATTTTTTAGGGGGTATCGGAGAAACATTGTGGCTTTCACTAATAATTGGTATTTTTTAGGGGTACACAAATGAATGAAAGGGTCACAAACCAAGCAAAACATTTTCTCTCTTTCTTTATTCATTTATAGCTCTTTTAAAATAACCTTGTTTTGAGATGGGAAACAATAAACAATTACAAAAGGTTTATTGTTGGTATTTTTAGGGGTCATTTTGTTTTATAAGGTATTTTTAAGGGGTTGATTTTTTATGTCCTCTGGTATTTTTTAGGGTATATTTTCTGAGTCCCGACGAGAACCCCTATCACTCTTACATGGGAGAACCCCCTGGGGCTGGCACATGTGAGCCTTGTTGCTGGCTCAAGTGAGTCATGGTGATGTCCTTGCAAATCATTTATACTATAGGAGATATTGAAATAAATAATGAATGATGATTGTGCAATTCTCTGAACCCAAACAATTTTGCTGATTGAGCTGCCCTCAGTCAAATGAATAGGATTTTGCAGGGGATGTTAAGCTTTGTTGGGCCTCTCGCCCATACCCTCTATATTGCAGCTGTATTGTGCGTCACTCATATAGGTATCTTTCTCCACTGAGTTCCTCAGTGTCTGATAGGTGCTAGAGTGTTCAGGTTACCATGGCTACCTTCAGAGGGGTTGGGTTCGCTGGATGATGCAAGCAAGCTCATCAATAAAAACTTGCGCCCAACCTAATAATGTATCAGTCAATTCCAGCGGTGACCATCCCCCCCCCCCCCCCCGGACACCGTGGGGCATTTGCATACCAGTGCCTTCCCTGGGGTGGGGAATTTTGAAAATTTTGCTGGCCCCGGGGTCGGGAATTGTTTTTCCCCAGGGGAGGGGGGTGGGGAATTTTGGTTTTCTCATCTCAAGCGCGTCGGGTTTTGCGAACTACAACCCAGTTACAGAAATAACGCCACATAAAATATAATGCAGAGCATGGCCCGTATACACCACGTTTGGAGACTGGCACATTTGCACATTTCACAGTTTAACGTCTTCTATAGAGAAGAAACAGATTTCGCAATTTCGTCTCAGTGGAAAAACATAAAAATGAATTGACACTATAAACAGAGTTCCAATTTCGCAAAAAGTCGAGTAACATAACTGCGAAATAGTTGCTCTGCAAATAGAATAAAGGTAAATTTCGCATTGAGAGATGCAGCTAAATGGCTACAACCGCGAATGGCCTAGGAATGTCACTTCTTTATTTATATTTTGTCTCACTTTCAGTGAAATGAGAACTCGTTCAAAGACGAGAAAACTAAAGTACATTTAAAAACGAATTGTAAATGCTCGGACAGTATAAATCCCGGCGTAACAAATCGATAGAAATCGATCATCAAAAACTGATCGATAAATCGATATTTGTCGATCAGATTGACCGATCATTATCGATTAATATCGGCAATTGATAAAAATCGATAGTCACAGCCATCCCCAACAGATCGATAAAAATCGATATCACTTGATATCGAAAGTATAGCATAACACTGTTCCAAAGATAAAAGTTATTGAAATTTATTGTGTCTCGACCAAGAACGCAGCAGACGAGCAGCAACTATACCATGCTATTAAAAGATCCGAGAAGATTCTGGACTACTATATACCCCAATACTGTGTGGACCAGAAGCTGAAACTCTGCCCGCTCACGTTTTTGTTGTTTCTCAGGAAACTCGATCTTTTAAATTCTTTGGACCTCGAGCCTCTGGTTTCCAGGGTAGACTACCCAAGACTAGAAGTGGAATTTCTTCTATTAGAGGCATCTCTTCAAAGAATATCGATACATTAATCAATCCTGTGCCTGTCGATAAAATCGATGAAAATCGATATAATTATTGAAAAAACGATAATCACAACAGAGCTAGCAATCAATTTTTATCGATTACCGATAAAATCAATCGATTAAAATTGATTAGTATCGACAAATATCGATTTTATTGGGTTATCGATTTATCGATTTGTTACGCCGGGTATAAATGGAGTTGAAGTTTTTGTTGTGAAGCTTTGTCACGCAGAGTTACCGTCTTTTTCTCATCCCGGGGGTGGGGCATTTTTCCGCTTTTTGTGTTCCCCTCCGTGGGGTATTCTGCATTTTTGCTAGCCCGGGGGCGGGGAATTTTTTCACCGCTGGAATTGACTGATACATAACATGAGGATGAGTTTTAACAGTGCATGGATGCTACTACTTTTATGTAAGACTGTAAAATGTGCCGCGACAGCACTGTCACGGTTGTGGCATGGAACCTGGCCTGCTGTTTACCTGCTGTAGATACGGAATGAAAATGCGTAGTCGCGCACAGTCACGGCATGACACAACTTTGTTGCAGCACTTTTCAGTCATACAAAATCTGCTCTTTTGCTGGTTTTAATCTCCTTAGCCAGTTCAATATCATCCTGTCTGACAAGATTGTGGCATTTGTTTGCAGGACCTGAAGTGGTTTTTAGCAGCTGCTAAAATTCCTGGCCAGTCTTACTTATGTCATAAGTTATGAGCATTATACTACAATATCACTTCTTCCTAGATTAGAAAACAATGCAAAACGAAAGCTTTGACTTAAGTTATTTGTTTGCGTTCAATAAAATCTCAAGAGCTGCTAATCTCTTCTCAACAAACACTAGATTCCATGCGTTAAAAACACGGTATCCTGGAGTCCGTCTTTAATAACAATAAAACGATATACTAACAGCTTCAAATAATAAGGGATTCTAATTACGAGACAACGGAAACCCTTGAAGAGCTATCAATGCATAAAATACTACACCTGCACACAACATGACATCTGTCACCCAAGAATATGAACACTTTATTCCGTAAAACGTTGACCCGGAAAGCAGGAAATAACTTCCTAAAACGTGCAAAGGATGATTCTCGATAGATTACTCACATTATGCGGTAGGTCGGCAATATCCGGCGAGCTTTTGCCGCTATCCGTAGGTGATTCATCGTTGCTATTGGGGATCGGAGATAAGCCAACATGGTGCGAGCGGAACGAAGAGTTGTCCGTCCGCCGAGGGGATGAACGGCTTTCCGTGTAGCTAGAACTCCAGTCACTTGTCGCCATAGCACTTAGATATTAGTCGGAGCTTTGTGAGCCATTTTGCGCTCAATTCAGACTATCGTGCTGTGGTTTTGAGAGGAGAATTTTCTCTCCTTGAACTCAAAACAAAGAAGTTCTAACGAACTCGAGAGCGGGGATGTTGTGCCATGGGGGTAGCCGCTGGCCAAATACAGAGGCTCAATCCATGGGCGCTAGGAAAAGAAAAAGACGTTTTCGATGTCGACTGATCAGAAACCGCTCTTTGGCCCCCAAAATAGCTTTTTACTGACGGTTTTTTATCATTTTTGACAGGGCGTTACTCAGGATGTCGGTAGTTTCATGGCGCAAGATTTATTGCCTTTATCGTTAATATTTAGTTCAAGTCAACTTCGTTCCCAGGGTCAGCTTCTGGGTAATTTCTTCTTCATTAGGCCCGTTTAATACTTGCAATTTTTGCTGCAATTTTTGTCGCGCGAGTCGCGGCGATTTTTCTCGCACGTACGCGTCAACTCAAAATCAAAATTTAAACTAGGCGCAACTCGGCGCGATCTGCCGCGCGATTTAATTTTGTCGCGTGATGTCGCGGATATTTCAAACATGTTCGAAACTCTTTGCAACTTCATGCGATTTGAAGAAAAGAGGGCACAGAAATCGCACCGGATTTGCATCTCTTTTACACTAGAGCGTTGGAATTGCAAATCCGCGCGAGAAAAATCGCCGCGACAAATGCAACAAAAATCGCAAGTGCAAACCCGCCTTTAAACTTCCAGCAACACAAAGAGTTCGGGGACCGGCCGGGCTAAGAACCTATGTGTTCACGTTTGCGGCGTCGCAAAGCCTCTTTTGTTTAGAACGAAATCATGATGAAATAATGACTGAACACGATGGTGTCCTCCGTGAATGGTTCATACACGGATGTATACCCTGTGTGCGGTTGTATTGTCTCAAACGGGCAAACGCCCTTACACTGAGCCGGGAGTGATATAATAACGCTCACTCTAGACTAACAGTGTTTGCCCGTTGGAGACAAGCTTGGCACCATGATCCACGATTGTTATGTCCAGCGCAGTAAATAACCAAGACCCTGCCCTGATGCTCTCTTCAGAAATGTGACAGCCTGACGCAGAATTCGTATCAGTACAATTGCGCCGACGTGGCCAGTGAAATTATCTATGCGTGGCCAGTGAAAATTATCCATGTGCGTGGCCAGTGAAAACGAAGAGAAATGTCCTGGGTGATTGAAAGCATTTATCAAGCCCGCTGTTTGCATACAAATGCAACCCTCCTAATTATGCCGCTACATAACATCACGATATTTTCCAAAAGAGCAGATTCGTGTTGCTGCGAAACGATACACGGATGTATACCCTGTGTGCGGTTGAATTGTCTCAATGGGCAAACGCCCTTACACTGAGCAGATTCGTGTTGCTGCGAAACGATGGGCTATAAAACTGACTGTTGTCTACATCTACATGTAGACAACAGTCATATATATATATATACTGATTTGATACCGGAATTGGTTTTATCAGTCAATAAAGTAGATGTAGATTTAGTTCCGCCAGTCTCTGTGTCCTTCTGCCGTTGATTGCCAGTTATAGTTTCTATAAAACTGACTGTTGTCGGAAACCCAGTTGGGTTAAATGTCAGATTAGATGAAATGGTATGTTGGTCACATCTATAACGATAAAAGGTTAAGAAAAAGGTAAACAATATGGCATTGCCCTTGCTATATCCCCCTCCATTTCAAAACCGGGCCCCAAATGAGGACAAAAACTGAGTCTCCATGGCAACCCAGTTAATGTGTGTGGGGAGGGCGTGTCATGCGGCAGACACAAAGACCGTTCAATGAGGGTGTTATAAGAATCTCCGATTTGTTCAACGTTGCTTTTGAAGCTGTGAGCCCGTTCGTCTTAACCATGACCAAGAGATAATTTGTGACATTGTTCCTTACACCCCTCTGTAACTGACCCAGCGGAAATTTTGGCTCTAACCCAGTGAGTTTTTAGCCAACCCAAGACCCAAGCTGGTAACATCATAGAAATTCTAAAAATTATTACACAACCTGATCCCTGAAAAAAAATGCGCAAAAATGGCTACCCCTCCCCCAAATTTCTAATGTTCAACCCCTTAAACCATCTCTGTGGGAAGGTGGCTGGTAATCGGTAATTGATGGTCCAACGCGTCACGATTCCTCATTGTACAGATTGCAAAAATTATTGCAATCTGTACAATGCGAAGAATCGTGCCGCGCGCACGAGTGCGGCCGGATGGGCAGATTGTGGGTGTATCTGATGACTCTTCCTGGAACAGGGAAAAGAAACAGAGAATGAATAGTAAGTTGGTGTGCGTTCAAATGTGCGGCGCTGTGCGTGTTTCGGATCGTTGTGTGCGAGAAGCCCTTTTAATCGATATTTATTGCCTGGAAATCTCTAGTAGCTATTTTATCTACATTTGTTCCAAGAATGCTGTCGATAAAGCGCTTAGCGTACGCGACCAGAGCGCTGGGGAATATGGGAAAAACGCTACGAAGCAGTGAAATAAATTGCGTACTACTTACGCTACTTTCGTATTGACCCCTCTACTCACTTTGGTGCGGTACTCGTTGTCTCCTCGAACTCGTAATCGAACGGTTGAGTTGGTTAGTTGCTTCAATGACAGTCCATACTAGCGTTTGATCTGATTTGATCCGCCAAAACAGCATTTAATCTACAGTGTTGGCGGACTGTCATAATAGGCCAAAATAGGCCAAAACGACTAAAACTCTAAAATAGGCACTTTGCTTCCAACGAATTTCCTGAAACTTCGTTAACACTTAGTCCAACTGACTTCAATATGATTAAAGAGAGTTTCGTTCAAAAATACCAGTAACTTTTTTTGCGCGGGGTTGATCTCTCAAGGAAGGGGTCCATACCCAGATATTATTAAAAGTATTAACGCTAATGGAGATCTGATAATGCGTACATATTGCCAAAAGATACCTGCTTATATTCCTGGAGATTGAATTCATAGCGAGCATATTCTGAAAGTTGTAGACGAAAATATACTTTCGCGAAATGCGCTCTGACTTTCGCATGAGCCACCTTAACAAAGAAAACAGTTTACTCGCTTCTTACCTCTGGCGTTCGCGCATTGCCAGGATTTCGCCCTGTATTCCAGCCCGCCACGAAAAAGTCTATATGTAATCAAAATGGACTATGAAAGCGGAGGATAATATGCTCATGATAAAATAATCATTTTAACCACCGCTTTCGTAGTTCATTTTTAAATCACGATTGTGGCCTTTGCGAAGAAGTTCGTGAAAAAACATTAAAATGAAGTTCGAAAGCGGTGGATAAAATGATAATCATTTTAACCACCGATTTCGCAGTTCATTTTAAGTGAGGATGATAAAACCTACGTGAAAAAGCTCGAGAAATAACTGACAAAGTTGCTTTGGTTGCTTGGAAACTAAATGCCATTGATGACGTAAAGGCGCGCGCGCGGAAAACAGCCAATCACAATCAACTTCGATTAGCGGTTCACACGCGCAAATTTGAAAATTAAGTCAGTGCCGAAACCCCTCCCATAATATATTTTTCGTCTATCAAACGTCCGTTCTCAAAACCTCTATTTTCAACCTCTCGTTCTCGGGGCATTTACTCGAAGCCCTATAAGAGAAGGAAAAACCAATACAAAACAGAAACGCAAAATTTGCCAACGTTTCGTACCTTTATTTCGGTCCTTCTTCAGGGCGACTAAAACCGTTACAGAAATCACGTATATATACAAATGCGCGCGCGCTCGAAGCCCTATAGAAACGCGTCAACTTGTAACCTTAGCGACATTTGTCTATTTAACAATTAGTATAAACCAACTAATGGTCTATTACAAATCCTGCATTCTGATTGGCTGAGCTACTAATGGTCTATTAGTGATAGACCGTGCCTGGCAAAACTACCACCTTTCTTTGCAAGAAAACTTGATTTTTTCAACATAAAATAATGGAATTAATTGCCAAAACCGACCAACTAGTTGGTTTATACTAAAACAATTAGACCTCTCGTCCTCATGTGCTATGATATCAATAGACCATTCGGCCTTCGGCCTCATGGTCTATTCATCATAGCACATTCAGCCTTGAGGTCTAATTGTTAATTAGACCTCAAGGCTGAATGTGCTATGATGAATAGACCATGAGGCCGAAGGCCGAATGGTCTATTGATATCATAGCACATGAGGACGACAGGTCTAATTGTTTTAGTATAAACCAACTAGTTGGTCGGTTTTGGCAATGAATGCCATTATTTTATGTTGAAAAAATCAAGTTTTCTTGCAAAGAAAGGTGTGGTTTTGCCAGGCACGGTCTATCACTAATAGACCATTAGTAGCTCAGCCAATCAGAATGCAGGATTTGTAATAGACCATTAGTTGGCTTAAACTAATTTTTTTTTTATTGAGACAGAAGAACCCACTTGACTGCACTAGGCAAATGCTGATTGGTCCAGAGAGATTGGCTGCCAGGAAAAAAGCCCAAATAAAATCGTAATACACATGGGAAAAGAATTGGCTGTAATTACCTACTCAAGCTATGTTGTTCCTCAGTATTGCCGCAGCAAGATTGCCGCAATGGCAATACTCGTGAATTGACAAATGAGAAGGGGTGACATCATGATTTTGTGATATGATGTCCTCATTTATTGTCTCATCAGTTTATTGTTTCAGTCATAGTATTACATACAAAAGACAAAACACAGGTAAAAAAAACTTTGAGCAACTCACAATCAGCCCCAGTTCAGAAAGGAACCCTGCAGAGCTCAGTGATTAGGCTGCAGCTGTAAGAATGGTGAGCTAACTGTGTTTCCCAATCAACAAGAATAATCAACAACAGTTATAATGACCTTATCGTGTGACTTAGGCCAGTTTCAGGCATCAAATGTCTGCCACATTAAATCTAATTGTAGAAATTTCATTTGCAGCTTCTAGGACACTTTGTCTAGTGCAAAAGGTAAATCTAGATGAGTCATAGCAGAACAAAAAGGAATGTAAAGTTTGTTTTTTTGTTTATTCTTCCTTTGGTTGTAATGGAGAAAACCAGTCGGCTGAATTGGATTAGACGTGGCAAAAGATTGACATTTGAAACAGGCCATAGGGAGAGTCTCATCTTTCATGTTGAGAGTTAGTCTTTTAGAATCTCTTTTTCTAGAAGGTTTTCAACTTGCTGAGTTGTCAGCCCAGATGAATTTATCTTTAAAGTTTTCTCTCTTGATTTTGTGCCTTTCACAAGCACGACAGAGCTTTTCTTCACACCAAGCACTGACACAATGTACTTTACTAGTTCATCATTAGCCTGTCCTTCTTTTGGTGGTGCAGCAATTTGTACACCTATGCCTTCTGGTGATATATCTATTAGGGATAAATGTACAGAAAAATGAACTAAATATAAGAAAAAATTAGCCAGAGGCATGAAAATTGGGGCATCCTGACGGTCAACTCTACCATTTTATCCTTCAAGTATACACCCTCCCAGGAAAAACTCTGCTTCTCTGGGTTTCCTTTCCCTGAAAACACATGTGAATGCTTGCTGAGGGGGACATTGGCATTGGCCATTTTGCATTTTTCTTAAATTAGTTTTCTTAAATTTTCAATGCAGGTTCAGGGTTTCAAAAAAGCCTGCAGAGCAACGGTTTTGACATTTTTCAGTTACGATTTTCCGGATTTTCTCATTTTCTAACATGCCGTTTTAAAATTTCTACAGAGCACAGATTTTTTTTTTCTGCTATGATTGCCTTTTACTCTTGTCATGTTGCTAAAAGAAATCTAATTCGTGAATTGCAGGGGGGGAAGGGGGGAAGGGGGGGGGAGGGGGGAAGGGGGGGGGGGGGGGGAGGGGGGGGACTCCTCTATTTTTTGGGCGGGGGTGCTTGTCGTACCTTTTAGGGTTTAAAATCAGGCCTCTGGTACTTTTATGGGTAAAACTTGCATGCAATTATTTCCAGATAGGAGTCTGTTAGAGGTCCGTTCTAGCAAATCAAGCAAATCACACTTGTTGGTAGATGAATTTCACACATATTTTCCCTTCAAGGGAAAACACATCTTTGTTGGTATCTTTTTAAGGGGTCAAAATAAACTAAGCGACGCCATTTTAGGTACCTTTTAGGGGTAATCGAAAGTTCCCGATGAGCACCCCCGCCCCCAAAATAGGGGAGTTCCCCTGGGGCTAGATCTTTATTGTGTCCCCCTTGTCTTTCCTATTCTTGCTTCAATGCATATATATAGCAATGGGTAAAGAAAACACTTGCCTGTGACTGCATTTTGTCTTGCAGCCGGTTTTGCATTGATTTTCAGTAATATCCCGCCGTCCTCTGAGAAGCGAAACGGCGCACCAACTGAGCTTTCAGCTTGTTCTGTGGTCGTCTTGGATCCTTTGAGATTTCTTCTATTTTTGGCATTTTAGAAATACCCCCCTACTACATTTCGATCTCCAAGAAATGTCAAAAATAAACAAAAATAGCGGACATACGCATATCTGTTAGCTATAACCTTCTCTAATTGCAAATGTCACGGTTTGAAGAATAAACGTTCCAGGATTTTGTAAATAAACCAAGAAATTTCAAACTCATTGCAAATTAGCAAAATGTTAAAAAATCACAGGCGTTCCTTCATTTACCGAGGCTCATGCGAGAGGCCGCCGGCGCACGATCGATAAATTTTCGTTTTTCCTTTTCTTTTCGAGAAAATTATTCGATCTTTATTTTTTTAATTCAATAAATTTGTTACGGATCGACAAAAGACTCTTGAGACTCCGGCAACTCTTTCCCTGTTTTCATGAGCATGTCTTTTAACAAACAAATGTATTTTTTGAAATACCCCGGTTCGTGGATGATATCGTCGATATCTTGTCGGAAATGTCCCTTTAGTGACCGACTTACAATCGACGGATTGTTTTCTTCAATCGTTCCAGTTCCAAACGCTCTTTTGTGTTCGAAGATCAGAAGGGCTTCGGTTTTCACGTGAAGGTTTCTTGTTTGATCTCCGTTTAATCTTGGGGAGATATTATCATATTGATATACTGTGCATCTCTGCGGGTTTCGAGAAATTCTACAAGCATTTTAAGGAACGCTCGCCATGGTTCTGCGACGGAGAAATGGTCGTGGGACGAACACCAAAACAACAACAGTAGCCGAAGAACCATCTGACGCTAGCGAAGCTGCATGTGAAGAAGAAATGGAGGCAGAAACTCCAGAGAGTAACAAAGAGGCCACAACAAGCGAGAAAAGCTCGCCATCGGATGCAGAGGATCAAGATAAAGGAAGTGATGATGGTGGCGTCGACGAAAAAGACAAAGAAAAAAGACCAGAAAGTCCTCTATTATTTGATGAAGACACAGAAGAAGAAGTTACTGATAAAGGGGTTGGAGAAAATCTAGTTGGAACAGCAGATGATGCTGGAAATGAAGATGATGCTACTGCTGAGGGTAGTGGGGTTTCGGAGGAAGATACAGCTGAAAAGGGTGATGAAAAGGATGATGCTGATAAGAATGATGAAAATGATGCTGCTGACAAAGAGGGTTCGAATGATGACAGTCAGGATGATGATGTGGATAATGAGGAGGAGGAAGAGGAGGCAGAGGAAGAGGATGCAGAGGAAGAGGAGGGGGATGAGAAAGATGATGAGAAAAAAGATGAGACATTCAATATTGATGACGTTGACCAATCAGAATCAAGTGCAGAAGAAATGGAGAATTCTGACAAGGAAGGAGGAAGAAAGAGTTCTGCCAGTGAAGCCCATGTTTTCTACATTAACCCTATCAACACAGAGGTAATTTTGTTTAATGCTACTATGTTTACTATCAAACCAGGGATCCCATCTTATGCAACATTATGTCTCCCGCACAGACCGTTGTTTGTGTCGGCCACGCAGCGCTTCCCTCCCCACAAACGGTTGCTCACATTCGAACTACATTTCGTTCTAGCTGACCAGCCAATCACATTCGAGGTTCCATATATAGGAACTTTTCCCCGCCAGTCCGACTCATCCAATCCCTTTTGTATTGTGTTGTACAGAAAACACAAGCTAACCCTGATGTGATAGTCGCTTATGACATACATGCTGGAGATGTTGAGGTACCAATCAGTGATATTGCTGCAAAGTTACAAGAAATATATGATGCCAAGCTCAAGTCAAACATTCTCTCCATTGCTGGCAAAGAGGCAACAATTAATTTCCATGGGGAAGTCATGGGCCTTGTTATGTCTGGCCATGTTTTTAAGGTAAAACTTACCTCAAATGTGTTAAAGCATGTCTTGCCAAAAATCTGGTTACTAGAAAGTACGAAACCTAGGGATTTGAATGAAATTTCAATTGATATGAAATTTTCCTCTATTAATAAAAGTAGGTACTCCAGATGATACCTTCAAAAATTTAATTTTCCACTTTCCTGAGTGTTCATGGTGGAACGAACCAAAGTAGATGCTTTCATGTACTTCTTCAAAAACAAACCAAAATCAAGCCAAGAGGTTCTAAACTTTTGAGTAACTCTGTTCAGGGCATCTGGGGAAGTGCGGCAGTGCGATTCCGCACTTTTGCCCAAAAATCGCACTTTTCCGCACTTTCACACTTTCTTCGCACTTTTCCGCACTTTTTAAGAAAATTACTAAAAATTGTGTGGAAAAATCCTTCTAAACACGGTAATTTCAAAGATTTGCAGGTCAATACCTAGTTTATTATGTTGATGCTGAAGTATTAAGCGCAAAAACCTTGAAAACTCCACCATTTTCTTCCGATACGATCGCCACCGAATGCAAAAAATTACCAGGCGTTCCACAGCAGACCGTTTGAGAATAAGTACGAGAAACCATCAATTAGGAGATCTGTAATTGGATGGAAGTTTAGATGGAAATAAGCCAATAGCTGATCTTGTAAGAAATGGGTAAAATACAAATGGCGCACGTTTTTCGGTGACCCCGATTTTATTTGCTAAATAGGTCAAGTATTTAGGCGAAACAAAATAGTAGGAGAACGAAAAATGTTAAACACCGTAAATATCCTATGAAACTGCCAGAGCCATTTACCCTTGATTAAGATGGTGATGACAAAGCACAAAGTTTACATTTGGAGAACTTTATTGCAAGATAGAGCAGATTTCGTATGGAATGAAATCGCGTAGTCGCGGTACGGTCACGGTCGCAGCGCGGAACAGCTTTGTGGCGGTACTTTTCATAGTCATACGAAATCTGCTCTATTGTTATGAACAACACATGCGGGAGTTGATTGTTGGAGAAATAGGCGCTCTTAGTGATTTTAGGGGTTCGAGTTTTAAATGACTGATGCCGCGCAAGCAAGCATAGGTGAGCCCTTCTTTTTTTGCATTTTTCTATTGTTCTTGACCTAAATATTGATCATGCGAAGTTTAATAATTTAGCTGTTACATCAGTTTCAATGAAATTACGTTTTAAAATGACAAAACAAATAGAAAATCAACAGAAACGACTTGTTATGATCCCCAAAAGCGCAAACCTTCAAATTAAAGAAAATAATTTACCGCACTTTTTACCGTTTTACCGCACTTTTACCGTTTTACCGCACTTTTTTCCGCACATTTTTCTAAAAAATCCCGCACTTTTCCGCACTTTTTTGCCGTTTTTTACCGCACTTCCCCAGATGCCCTGTCTGTTTGGGAAAGGAATGTTCCCAGGGATTGGGCACTTCCAGCTATCATGTCAAATTTCAATTTGATCCTGGTCCATGCTTTCAATGGACAGTTTCAGCATTTTCACAAACCAATGCAAGGATGTAGCCAGGGTTTTTAAAGGTCTGGGGCCCTTCATTTTCTTGTATACTTTCAATTTTGTGCCATTGATTGAAACTGTATACTACAGTAATATTGGAATGCCAAT
The DNA here is from genome assembly GCA_033964015.1 of Scolanthus callimorphus. Taxonomy (NCBI): domain Eukaryota; kingdom Metazoa; phylum Cnidaria; class Anthozoa; order Actiniaria; family Edwardsiidae; genus Scolanthus; species Scolanthus callimorphus. The sequence continues at coordinate 16,016,498 of CM066924.1, forward strand.
AAGTATGAACACTTCAAAGCAAACAAGTAATCTTCCAATAAGGAAAGTATTTTTTTCACAATTGTCAAAAAGGAATTCCTCTCCAGTTTCTCTCTATAAATTTAGTTTAGGGCCTCGCGCACGGTGCTGCGCACGCGAGCGTAACAAAAATTCTAACGCTAGGTTCGGTACTAAATCTCTGCAACCACCAGCATTTTCTTTGTATAAATTTCCAGAAATAATATTCAACTAATGTGCATTCCAAAAAATATATATGAGCTCAACGAATTATGATGAAGTATCATTTTAGGCCAATTCATAAAATGTGTTCTGAAAAAGGCTGTATTTTTGGACCTAATTTTCTACAAGCACTTTTTTAAATATTCGATTTGTGAAGAATGCATTGTTCTTTGACTGGAAGCAATTGCAAAAGTGAAATGCACTTGAAATTTACTTTCATCCTGTGCAGATTTAATTGAGAACGGATAAATGGTGAGAAAGAAAATAATTGAAGAGTAGCGTTAGAATTATTTCGCCACGAAAAAACATTAAAACAGCCAATTTTTTTACGCCTTTTCGCGCATATTTTTGCCTTTTGTTTCTAATTCGCGCGTTTTGTTGCCCACCAAAACGCGCCAATTTTTTGCCCTTTTTTGCCCTGTTCTTTTTTGTCTTTTTTTCTTTTTGCCTATTTTTGCCCTGTGAGTTTTTGCCTAATTTTGCACATGCACGCCCTTTTTGCCAATTATTTTCCCTGAAGGATTTTTTATCGTGTCGAACAGACGACGGGCTATCGAAAGAACTAAATCGAAGGCCTCGACACTGAGAAAAGGATCTGAAGCGATTGAACATTTATGCTCTCATTAATGTTAATGCGTCATCATCTAATCATTGTCAAACGTCTTCTCAATGCAGTCCACCTTACCAAGTATTCTTGCTATGTTTTCATCGAGCTTCTTAAATCTTTTTTTAAGGTTAAAACGGCTTCTAAAATGGAATTCTCGGTTTCACGGAGAAACTCTACATAATTTAAACGATCATTGCCGATTTTCTTCATCAAGGTCACCTCGTCGATTTACAAAACTGCGTATTGCAATCCGTGTGTGCACGACATTTTTGCCCATTTTTGCGCAATTTTGCCCATTTACGCCCAATTTTGCCTTTTTTGCCTAAAACGATTTTTTGTGAAATACCGTAAATTCTCGAATTAACGACGCACTTGACTGTTTTTTACGTCACTTGCCCCAGATCAGGATGTTTTTGTTTTGTTAGTTGGAAATGTCCTTCCTTGTCTGATCATAACTCCAAATTACAGATAACACTTTTGCCTCGCCTTCTGGTTTTATCCTTTTTGCCTTTTTTTGCCCAACTACCAGATAATTGACGGTTTGTTTATGTAGTAGTATAAAAAAACTAACTTGAAAGGAAAGGCTTATCCAAGCACAAGAAAAGGAAGAACTACAACAAAGACAGCAGGCTAAAAAACACTAAGTTTCTTCTCGACGACAGTTCGACTCTCGGCAAAAAAGGGCAAAAAAAAGGCAAAAAACGAGGCAAAAAAGCAACAAGGCAAAAAATGCGCGATTAGGCAAAAAAAAAGGCTACAAATATCACGCAAAAAAAGGCAAAAAACAAGGCTAAAAAGGCAAAATAGGCAAAAAATCAAGAGAACACAATTCGAGGATCAAATGTTACGCTTCATTTTCCAAATTTTTATATAGGTGCGTTACAAAAACACAAATTACACAAACTTCCCAGTTCGTTTCACACACCCAGCGTAATATATTTCCAAAATACGATGTTTTGACAGTATTTCAAGCTATTTTAAAATAGACAACATTGCTGTTTCCTTAAATTAGAGCAATTCTAAAACAAAAATAGTAGTGATTTTGTAGTAAATGTTGCCGTGCGCAACATCGTGCGCGAGGCCTAAAGAAACAAGACATTCTATCATCTGATTACTTGTTTTCTTAGCCTGCCAGAAGAACATCCCCTAGGAAAAGAATAACAAGAGGACAGAAGCAACAGGAATCAAGTGATAGTGAGAGCAGTGGACTAGAGATGTACAAACCAAACCATAAACGGTAAAGTCACTCTATCATTCTTCAAAGGTTTTGTATTTTCTTTCATCCAGTATTTTAGAACTCAGTATATCCATTTGACTTTCGGTCCATTCATTCAATCCATTTGTTCATTCCATTCATTCAAGACTGTGACACAAAGTATGGTTTACATAAATTATGCAGGTTACCATAGTCAGCCTTCTCCCCCATTCCATTGTCACTTTTGTGACTAAAACTCGAAATTGCTACATTATATACATTTGCAAAAGCGACTTAAATTTTCACAACTAAAAACTAAAAAGTGTCAATTAGTCGCAAAAGTATTGCCTGGTTTTTGGATTGTGTTTAAGGTTTGCCTCCAACTATGTGACTAGAACTTTTTTTTGTGCAACCAAATTTAGTCTACCATGCCCAAAAATTGTGACTGCTACCGTAATATCTGATGTCAATTTTGAGCCCTGAGTTTGTCACACAATATTGTCACTAGTTTTGTGGGAATAGTTTGTTTTTAACTGCACAAACTAAATCTGTCATCTTCTACTTGCAGACGAACAGTAAAGCCAAGATGGAAAAAACAGAAAATAAAAATTGATGAATATGACACCAGCGAGTCGAGTTGTTCAAGCGATGATTCCAATAATTCCAGCTGGACCAGTGATAGTGATACACGCAGTAGTGTGTCTAGTCCTCCTCCTCGTCGACGCCGGCGGAAAAGGTCCAGCTCCATTTCAGAATCAGACACCGATTCAGAGAGTCTCGAGGAAGTTGATGGTGGTGTCGTTTTGCACAGCAAGAGAAAAAGAAAAAGGTATCACAAAAGCTCTTTATAATGCCATTCGGGGGTGGAAGCTGAATAAGTGGACTTTGATTATTCCTTATTCTTTGACATTTTTCTTCAATTATTCATTATTCTTTTCATTATTTAGGCATTATTCATTATTCACACAACCGTTATTCATTTAATGTAGGAACTTCTTGGGTCATTCCACGGTATTTTGAGCCTGAACATCATTTTTTAAAATTCATAAATATTAGGCTCTTTTCCAGGGAAACTTACAGGACAATGTCTGAAGTTTATTTTATTACTATTTATTTTGCTCTAACTGGCGGCACTGATGAATAAATTAGCATCATTTATCCAAATTAGGTAAAATGCTGTTGTGGAGTCTACATGTCAATTCTGCTTGTTGAAGAAAATAATAAAACATAAACAGTTTGAAACTTAGATAGACACAAACTACTAATGGTGCTCTCTCTAAAAACACATAGCAGTCTAGGCTGTTTAGCTTGAGCTTGGGAGAATTTGCTGTCCAATGAAGAATTGTAGACTCCGCAACGATTTTGGTACTTTTAGTTTTAATAAAAGTTACAAAAATAAACATTTTTTTCTGAAAGTTTGTAAACTTCTAATTTATCACTGTTGTAAAATATATATGGAAGAAGTTATTTAAAATTTGTTTCCTTCGAGTAGTAACAAGCAATTAACTTTCGTTGCGGAGTCTACATTTTTGTTGCGGAATCTACAACTTCTTCTGGACTGCTAACTAGAAAACTGTTGAATTTGTTAGTAGTAGTTGTATTATTGTTGTAATACATCAGTAACAACCAAAAATTAGTGTTGGAAAGGTTGCAAGACTATTAAATTAGTATATTTGCATTGCAGGATACCAAGCTTGTTTATTTGTAGACTCTGCAACAGTGGACTCCACAACAATTCCCAAATTTTAATTCTGATCACCAAATAGCTGGAAATTTACTGGAAAGGGATGATATTGATTTATTTGGAATTTTCTATTTAATTGAAGTACACTGATAGGATTGTTTTGTATTTTTGCCTTAGTTTTTCCTCTTGTGCCCTATTGTAGACTCCGCAACGTAGACTCTGCAACAACACTAGCCTTTATAAAATAAATCGTTTCTCCAAAAAAATAAAACAAAGCAAGAAACTCTCTGTGTTTAAAATAAACACAGATCAATGCTTCTTCTTTTAACAAAAACCACTATTCAAAACAGCTGAAAAATTCACAGAGATTTCTAGCTAAAGTTACTTGTTGGAAATCAAAGGTTCTTCTGAGTAGACTCCGCAACACCCAATAAACAATAAAATATCTCGGAACCCTTTAACTAGAATGATGGTCAACTCTACTGTATAAAGCAATTATGCTCTGACTTATACCCTAGACATGTAAAGTCACTTTGACTGAAGTTCTAGATTTGAAGTTATGATGCCTCAAATCTCTCTGAATGTAGACTCCGCAACATACGGTTTACTGTGGAATGACCCTCTATTCAATCTTCCTCGACTTTTCTATGCAATTATTCATTATTCATTTGTTCGTAAGACCCATCATTCATAATTCATTATTCAGCTTCCACCCCCGAAATGCCATTGTTCAAAAGATTGATGGACTCTCTACTGTTAGTTAAAACAGTTAAAAGCTTCGCACATGTGAAGAAGATTGGGCTGCAGTCATTTTTGATTGGGAAAATGTCCACAGCCCTTGTTGATGACACTAGTTTCAGCTTCCAGCCTTGAAATGTTAAGTTGCCCCTGTCCACTAGACATTTCTTCATGGCCATGTAATTGATGTTCTCCTTGTTTTTGGATCTGAGCCCTACATTGCAGTGGGATGGTTATGAAGCAACATGTTATTGTACCATCTCTGTTCCCTTTTCTAGAGGAATCCATTTGTACCATCACAATACATTAGTACCAAAATTCAGCCCAGTAAGATTCAGTGTGTACTCAGACATAGGGTACCTATATATTAGATGAACACAAAACAAAAGATTGTGCTGTCAATGCCCCTCTCAACATCCAGCCCATGCGATTCTAAGCATCCTTTGAAGGTTTGCAAGCTTCCTAACTATGATTGTATGTTCTCTATCAGAACATCTGTAAGGAAAAGAAGAATAGCCCTAAGACGACAGGACGCCATAAGGAAGAAAATAGCACAGTATCTGGATGACTCATCTGACGAGTCGTCATCTGATGGGAGTGGAGGTGAAGTGGCAAGTTCTAGGGGGAGTGACCAAGGTAGTGTCCATAGTAGCGAGTAAAGGCAGTTGCATGGGAGAAAAACAGCAGCTCCCAACACTGTTGAGGTAAAAATGTTGTGTTTTGTTGTCACGTTTTTTTTAGTTGCTACAAGCATGCAAACACAGAAAGTGATAATATAATATAGTTAATCTGGTAAAGGCTGAGCCTTTGCACAGGGTGTCCATCTCTCAAAATCTTTTGAGACTAACTCGAGGTTCCAGTATGACCTATTGTCAGCTCTCGCAGAGGCAGGAGGATGCAGGGATTGTCTCAGTTGAGCGAGTCACAGTCATGAAATTCCATTGAGAATACATGAAACTGTTGGATGCAGTTGAACAACAGGTGACCCAGGCCTATCAGTTTGTGTACTGCAACATTTCACATTATTATATAGGCAGGGGCATAGCTACCAATATGCAAAGTACGCAACTACTAAAATTTTCTCTTTTTTATACTTTTTCTGATGATGTTTTCTGATGATGTGTCTCAGACCACTCTCTTGTGTACCTTACGAACATGCTCTAGCTATGCCCCTGACAGGCTTTATATGGGGTTGTGTGAAGGGATGTATGAACCTGGAAATTTATAAGAAATTCTTGATAAAAGTCACCAAAATGTGATTAGTTGTGGTTGTCCTTGATGCGCATGTGAAGTTTCTCACATTTACCTTGAATTCGCCCCCCAATAAACTTTACATGTACATCAAGGACAACCACAACTAACCACATGGTAAGTTTCAGTAACTTTTATTGAGAATTTCTTAAAAATTTCCAGGGCCATACATCCCATAGTACACAAACAATTAGCCTGAGTATCAGGCGGAATTTTATTTTTCTGTGAGAAAATGATGGAGGAAAATATAATAACCTAAACCCTAACCTCTCCTATCCTTCTCCCATTTTTTTTGAGGGGGGGGGGGGGGGGGGTCCTGATACTCAGGCTAACAAACAATAGGCCTGGGTCACCTGTGCTTGAACTCCACTATAATAATAGATTCAAAAGAACTCCTTTGTAGAACGAAGATAATAGAGACAAAAGCAACTACCTCCCTACTGCTCTTGGGTTTTTATGGACATTTATGACCTGAACTTGTTCCGAGAGCTTCCCTGCTTGTCAACTGCCATTCGGGGCTCTGGTAACAGCAAGACGATGGGAGGATGAGCCAGGGACCTCTGGGTACGAGAATGTTCACGACCGGTCTTGCTCAATAGACCTCCTCGGCTTGGGCGTAATGTTTTGCCCATTTCTGACCACGTGGCATTCCCATGAGTATTCTCTCTTTGTTTGGAATGCTTCCATATTCATATATCCTTCGATGCGTAGCAGAAAAACAAAGAAAGAATACTCATGTGAATGCCACGTGAACTGAAATGGGACAATTACGCCCAATACAAGTTGAGGAGGTCTATTGCGCAATTTGTGGTAATGACAGGGCGCGGCCCAGAATTTAAAACGATCTGACATCGTATTGCATACTCTTTACATCGATGATAATTAATAATAATTAAAGATAATGTTAATTAAAATTCACATTCTATAGTACCTTTTAGCTTATAACATTTAGGAAATCAACTTAGTTAACTTTCTCATCAACAGACTTGGGTCTCAACTATAACGTTATCAGCAATAATTTTCAATCTGTTAGTGAAAGTGCAGAGGGTGTGCTGTGTTTCTTTTAATTAACAACTATTATTATTAAAAGTATTTATGTATTTCTTACTAGTTCGAATAGATATATCATTTTAGTGAGATATTCTGAGATATTGTATATTTTAAAAGACCATAAATACAGTGTTACAGCCAGTACGGGCTGTCCGAACTTAAAAATATATTAAAATGCCAACCACAACATCTATCGTAAACAAAAAGTTGTTCTCTGATAAGGGGTGGGTCCGTGCAAGATTTCTTATACCTCTGTTATGCGATGAGAATTATTTTTTCAATAAGAAAGAAGGGTTTTAGTCACCATTTTTCTCTGTATGAATTTATTATAAACAAGCAATTTATTTTCAAAAACGAGTGAATCGCAGAGAAGCGTTTACTTGACTAACCAGATTCCGCATGATCATTGTTTCGGGATCGGCTTCGATATGTCATTTTTGCTAGGGATTTGTTGGGTATAGCCAATGCGTAAAGTGGGATTTTTGGGGGTATGAATTTTTATGTCTCTCATTACCTAGTCACTAAAAGTATGGAGTACCCCATGGATTCCACTTTCAGTTCCCATGAATGAATTTCCTGTTATGGAAAAAAGTCGCGTCTGTTTCGCACTCATTCTCGAACCCAGAGCTCCCCGGCTCGTCACCTCGCGGGGGAGGCACCTGGTGACAGCCATTGACGCATGCGCGAGATTTGATACAGAGCCGCTGAGAGAAACACCTTTCTGCGCATGCCCCAACGTTTAAAATCAGCCAATCAGCGAAGGGCCTCAAATGGATGTCCCCAGAGCCTCCCCTGCGAGCAGACGAGCCGGGGAGCTCTGGGTTCGAGAATGTTTCGCACTCAAACAATGCGCACGCCACCTACAGCCGTACTGCACAAGGTACTTAACTCATTCAAATTTTTCTTCATGTTTTCCACCGTCACAATGAATTTTACATGCATATACCCAGTTTATGCTTCAATCGCGTTGCAAGGCTCGAGCTTGAATGACTTGTTCTTTTGTGCTTGTAAGTCGCTCCCATCACCACCACCTTACTTGTATCGCGTGTCTTTACTGTTCAGAATGTTATAGTTTTTCTTAGTTTTCCTTATCAGGGCAGTGGCATGCATGATACTCGAGATCACGCGCTTTGCATTTTTTATTCTTTCTTATTCACCTCCCCAATTTTACACACCATTTTAATCTTTTTTTATTATTTTACTTATTTATTTTATTTATTTATTATTATTATTTTCTTCCATTCCCCTTATCTTCGGTTAATCCTCACTAAATGTCTTGCATGATGGGTAACCCCCGTTGCAAGGCCCCCCATTTGTAGGTGTAGATGTAGATGTAGATGTAGATGCATGTACCTTTATGCAGTCCGTGAGTATCTTAAACTTGAGTCCTTCTGTTGTGTAAAGCCATTTGCTCTAGTTATCGGCCAGCTAACCTGACTAACCGCTCTGCTTTAGCTACACTGTGCTGACGAGACCAATAAGGTTGAAACAGCTGTCCCCGGTTGTTTAGTATTGACTTTCAGTTTGGATACTATCATGCCACTTTCCTGTTACCACTGTATGCATTGCTACGCGACCTCAAAAGTCAATGTTGCGATGGGCGATTGGCGATTTTTAGCCGTCAATCAAACCAAAACGCTGGATTTGGCTGCTTTTCTGGATCGATATTGATTGCAAAATCAACCAAAATGGTTTTAAGCTGTCCTTTGGCTTCCCTTGCCTAGAATGTTTAACTCTCTTTTCAAGAAAATTGATATTAAAATTTTCTTGCGTAAAATCATTTGAAACTGAATAAGCTGCGCGACTCGTGCGATATCGCTATTTTGGTGCTATTTTCTTAGCGGAATCTAGCCTCCTGAAGCTTTGAATAATCCTATAGTATCAGCCTTTCATCATGTTATTCTTTAATGTTCACATGGGGGCGCATGCATAGAAACTCTATTCGCGCGCAAATATTTTATTTATTTTCATACAGTAACCAATCATTATTTATTTGTGACATTACACCTCGATAGAGCCTTGTGTTCACATTTCACTAGGGTATCGCCTCATCTTTATCGCTTGTGACAAGCAATCTAACAATTCGGTGTCGTAGTTGAAAGGTATTTTATGTATGAAAAGGTAACTGCGATGGAACTGATCCAAAACCCATTCAAGATCTCTGACACTGATCCAGCAAATCTGACGTACAATTCTGCCATGACAATGAGTCGCCCAACCCCAACGGATATACTTGGTAATAAACGCCGGCTGTGGTCCTTGGATGCCGCCGGGAGTTCGTGGATAATTCTGTAGTGACGCGAAATAGGTCTCGTCGGGAATACCGATGTCCTTGCACCAATTGAAAAACTCGTTCGCAATTGGACTTTCTAGAAGGAACTGCACGAATTTTCTTGTAAAAATTCCATGAACAGCGCCTTTTCGTGTGGTAATATTAACGGGAGGGGGAGACTTCCGAAGTTTTGTTCTTTTTAAACCTTTGTAAACGTAACGAATTCGTTCTTTGAACTTTCTGGCCATTGGGAAACTTTCGATGTTGTTCGTACCGTTAAGAGTCTGAAGCGCGCGGACGATTTCATAATTACTGTAAAGGGGAAAATCTTGTCCTACCAAATGAAGATAATACTTCCACTGAATGCGATGTTTATATAAATCCTTTAGACAGCTTAGCTGTGCTTCTAACACAGAAATCTCTCCCCATCTGACATTAACTAGTTCACTAGCAATGAATACATTGGGTAAACACGAGATAATCTTCTTAACCGCGCGGTGAAAATCCCTTGGCGATTTCTTGTCAACATGAATACAGTACACATTCTGTGGCATATAGATCGCTTGTAATATCCTCTCCAGCAATGGCAAACCCTTATAAACTATTATCCCATAAGCAATGGGGAACTTTTTCTCCATGGATGATGGTACAGGATGCCCAAAGTCTTTGTTTTTCACTTGGTAGCAGCTCTTGTAGAGGTACTTGTCAAAAATTTCGTTGCTTGTTCGGGAAGATTCTCGTTTTCCATTTTCGCTGACCTGGAGTTTCCCTTTATCAGTAACTTGCAGTGTTCCCATTCGCCAAGCACCTGTTGACAAGAAAAAGAAAGCAACGATGACGAAGTAAAAATAATTGCGAGTTGCTAAGGGATGTTACCGGGGATGTTACACGTTTGCAACTTGCAATGCGCCCGCCATGGAAAATTATAAATTACAGCGAATCATCTATAAATTACAGCGAATCTATCAAAATCAAGCGCGCGGATTGCCTCATTCAGGGAACCCATTGCGCGATAAATTGCCAAGACATGTTACACGTAGCAACTTGTCTCGCAACGTTGCAAAAAGTAGAGTGCGGTTCTTCATTTTCTGCAACTCGCAACACTACAAAATGTTGCATTGCAGGGGGGTGTTACACCCGCGCTTTTCGCTGCAACTCGCAACGCAACAAATAATTGCGTTGCGAGTTGCAAGAAAAATTGATTGCCTCTCGTAACATGGCCTTAATTAGGAAAAGCTTTCGAGTAAGTCCAAATCCAGTGCCACAGGGAAGCAGTCCAGGGCTCCTGAGAGAGAACTAATAATCCTATTGCGATAAAATCCGACAGTAACAGCTTCACAACAACAGGAGAGGTAGTGAATATCCTACCTCGGATTTTCCGAATTTCAGGAGCCAATCAGAGCGCGCGGAATCGGATATCCACTGGCTTGGTGGATGCAGTTTTTGTCGCGCGAGTCGCGGCGATTTTTCTCACACGTACGCGTCAACTCAAAATCACTTATGTAAACTCGGCGCGATCTGCCGCGATTATTGTAACGTGATGTCGCGGAGATTTCAAACATGTTCGAAGCTCCTTGCAACTTGATTTGAAGAAAAGAGAGCACAGAAATCGCACCGGATTTGCATCTCGTTTACACAAGAGACTTGGAATTGCAACTCGCGCGAGAAAAATCGCCGCGAATGCAACAAAAATTGTAAGTGTAAACCGGCCTTTTAAAAAAGACTTACCGGATTCCTTTGTCGAGCTTTTCGTTTCTCATCAGTATTATTTTTGTCAAGGTGTGAACTCTTGATCAGGTAGGATGATTTGTCGTCTGTAGGATCTCTCACACTCACGAATAGTGTATTCCATATCAACAGAAGACAAGCTATGATTGCTACCGACAGCACGCAGATGCATTTGTATCGCCATGAATGGGTCCGGTCACCTACAAGGGCTGTCTCCATGAGAAATCCTGAGGCGGTATGAAATCAAACATTATATAAATACAAAGCTCTGATAAACTATAAGCTTTCCGTTTCAGAAAAGCGCACAGCCTTCATAAACAATAAACCTATCCGTCCCAGAATAAAAAGTGCGATTAAAGACCTATTTAGTTACCTATAATCTATAACTGATTATTATTAATACTAGTATTAGTATCTTTATTATCGGTAACTGTTTTAGTAAACTTGTATATATATATATATTATTTACTTTGACAAAACGTCGGTAAATACATTCCGTAAAATCCACTCGGACTGTTTCTTCCTTATTTTTGTACAATTTCTATATGTCTTTATATAGTAGTGTTTGTACGGCGCATTTGATCATATCCTAATGTTCATTTGCGCCAGAATTCACGTGTACTAGAGCAAGCGCCGCCGGAGACAAAATGAAGCCTCCAGAATATGTGTAGTGTGCGCGTATCCCCAGAAACGTTAGCGGTACAACTGCAACTAGATGTTTACTAGTATTCCCGCGGATTCGAAAATTGGCGGTGTAACCTGCAAAACTTACTTGTAAACGAAGTAAAGACAAAAGATTCTGCCTCCCCCACCCCCACCAGCTATATGGCACTGACAGTGTTTTTAGGGAGGGTAGCCTGGTTTGTCAAATTAGAATAAAAAGCGATTCCATTATGATACATATGGTTCATGATAACTATGATACGAAAACGTGAAGTCCGCAGTACAAATTTGCATTTGACCCATCGAGGGTCAAAGCTTCGTCAAGCTTGCCGACAAACAGTTTTACTAAAACTTTGTCCAGCCACTATCCATGTTTCACTATAAAACAGTCTTGTTTGCTTTGTAGGATTCAGGTTATTATCCATGACTTTTTCCATTTAACAATATAAGCTACTCTTGGAAAATTTACCTCAAAATCTGATGATTTACCTCATTAGTCTCATCAAGCCTGCATCAACCTAAAGAACTGATCATCCTGTAGATTGCGCGAGAAGTAGACACAGCTTTTGGCTTTGCAGTGCTTGCTGGAAATCAATGGGAAGTATTCCGCAACATGTGACTTTCTCGCAGAGGAAAGCGTATTTTCAAGATGCAAAGATTATGTTTACATATATTTTCCGTGTACTATGCAGTTTCTGATGACGACGTTCTGCTTGAGATCACTAGTAGCACTTCTAATTGGAATGTAAAATTTATATTTCCTTATAAAACTCTCTCTCGCTTGAGTTGTCACTTTCTCTATGCTTGACCTGAGGCAATGAATATAGATATTGCTTTATGACAACAAGTTGTTAATTATATGCACAGTTGACATCATTTAGGGGCACCCAACGAGAATCAAGTGCAAAACAGCTTGAAATAATATTATTTGGTGTATTGATGGTTGCAATCATCCCATTGGGAATAAAATCACAAAAGCGCGGCGGCCATATTGATGGGCAGAACAAATACACTCTTTTTTGTTCTTTTCCACCAACATGGCCGCCAGTGACGTCACATCAAAACGAGGGAACGTCATTTGAAAGTCAGTCATCTGAAATCCGCTCTAGTTTGTGATCTGTTCGGATTTGCTAGCTATTTAACAATTAGTCAGGCAAGTTGCAAATCCATTGTGTAAAAGAGATGGAATTCCGGTGCTATTTCTGCGTTCTCTTTTTCAAATCGCATCAAGTTGCAAAGAGTTTCGAATATGTTTGAAATCTCCGCGACATCGCGCGACAAGTCGCGGCAAATCGCGCCGAGTTGCACCTAGTTTACATTTAGTGATTTTGAGTTGACGCGTACGTGCTACAAAAATCGCCACGACTCACGCGACAAAAATTGCAGCAAAAATTGCAAGGGTAAACGGGCCTTTACAACTAAAATTTACCCGGGAAAAATATCCCACGATAGTTTAAATTGAACACAGAGTGCATCTTGTTCTTCTTTTATTTCTATCAACATTTATTAATAATCCTATGTCAAAAATAACAATTATTATATCCTCTGTGATCAAAATATATTCTTAGCTCCATCTAGTTCAAATCAAAACTCTAACTTTTATCGACTTCATATGAAAAGTATATCTCAATTTGGGCATATTTACAATGAAAAGCGTTTGAAAACGTCAGTTTATGTACAAAGCACAATAATATTAGTGACAATTACTTAGGAATAGCGGAAAATTGACGAGCAGGTAACGAACTTCGAGCTATTATCGATTATTATCGATTTGTCCGAGGAAGTCGGACCGCCACGAATAGACTAATCTGTTGCTTTCTAACAGATTTTTCGGTGTCGACCCCGGCGACACTAAAGGAATAACAAGAAATCGCTGCGACCAACGTAGTGATTGGCTTTTAAGCAGCCTTTCTCTCAATGAGCAAACTTATCGCGTTTGCAAATAACGAAAGCTCTAATCTTCACAAGCGCGCATAAAATGAAACACGTTAAATTTATCCACTAATCTTCGTAGTCTACTGTATCACATTTGTTAAATTCTGCGTCTGTAGCGTTGTACGAAATCTGTATCATCGTGTTGGCGTGTGATATCATTGCTGTGGCGCGTGATATCATCGTGGTGGCGCGTGATATCATCGAGGTGGCGCGTGATATCATCGTAATGGCGCGTGATATCATCGTGATGGCGCGTGATATATGGACCCTTGCATGATGACAATCTATTGTCTGGAAAAGGTGAGAAAGAAGGAAAGTAAGTAATCTATCATGAGCTATCAATCAATCAATCAAACTTTATTTAGACAGAATCTTTTCATAAAATTACAATGTAAAAATATGCTCTTCCAAAGAGCTGTGTATTATTAAAAAACTATCTGCCTATTTATATTATCAATTGGGGATTTTCTAAAATCTTGAAATGATGTGTTTTTATGCTATTCGGAAGGACAGCTCCTCTGTATTGGAAGCTGTGTTTCCCTGCTTCCTTGTTTGGCCTGGGCACAAACAAATTACCCAATGAAGTCCTAAGATTATACTTATGATTATACTTATGAGTTTGATAGGAATGCTATGTTAACGTCGTCTTGACTATTGAGTCCAAACGATACAAAGAAGAGCTACAATTGTAGTTATTAGTCAGATCCTGCAGGTGCGACCATCCAGTTGCTAAACGTTTCCGTTGTCGTTGTAACCATTCTCGTTTCCCAGGGACACCTCCGTTACTACAGACAAACGAGAAGGCTAACAAACAATCAAACCGAACTCACCGTTTGGCGTAGTACTGATCGGCTCTTGAGGTACTGTGCTGTGCGTTGTGCATGGCTAAAAAAGTAATAGCATAATAGATTTAGAAAGTGTACCACAGCGAATTTACCCGACTGTCCGAATGAGAGCGCTCACCGTAGTTTCAAATACAAACACAGTATCGCGATTCACCCTGTCATTGTGTATTGTTTTCTGCATGCCGTCAATACAGTGGTCAGCCAATACGAAAGCTATTGGCTCCTCTGACCACAATGTATTGCTATAACTTGAACATCTCTACCGTTTTCGTGTCTGCATGTAAGCGTTGCGTGAAAAAAATGCCGTAAGTGTTGCGTGACACAAAAATGCCGTAAGTGTTGCGTGACATAAAATGTCGTAAGTGTTGCGTGACATAAAAATGTCGTAAGTGTTGCGTGACATGAACATGTCGTAAGTGTTGCGTGACATAAAAATGTCGTACAAAGTCTCACCATAGGCCTCGTGCTGCTGCTGCTCCATGATTCTGTACAACATGTATTGTCTCATTCTCTCCTCCTCCGACAGTTGGCGCATGTACTGCTCCTGATGGCCCATCATGGTGCTACGCGTCACGTCCCCTCTCCTGACAGCAAGATTTGTCGAGATGATGCTCCCCCTGGCCTGTGGGACGCCATCATCGCGTGCTCTCTCGTGAAGTCGGTTCCTGGACACCTCCTCGTCCGTTGCTCTCATCGCGCTTGGTCTACTGTTATTCTCCTCTCTCCCTCGATCGTTACGACTTCTCTCTGGACTACCCCCTCTTTCCCCCTTATTCAGCTCCCTAGCAGACGAAGGTGAGCTCGTAGGGATGCGCTCCGTACCTTTCAGGACCTGTGAGTTCGGGCTGGTGTTCCTGTAAGAGTGTTTAGACGAAGTCGATGGCGAACTCGAAACGATTCTCTCAGCGTTTCGCGAGAGATAAGAAGGACTAGAAGATCTTTCCCCTGGCCGATAGATATTCCTGGACGCAATCGAAGAAGGCGTTCTCTCGTTCACTTTATAAGGACTTCTTCCTGGACTGGTTGCGGACATATCGGCGGTTCTACTTTGGTTAGGTGTAGGGCTGCGTGATCTGCGGTCCGTAGTCCGTGTAGGGGACTTGGAGCGTGGCGAGCGTCCAACAGTGAGCGGGCTGGTGTCTGGTCTCTCCCGGAAAGAGCTTCCCTCAGGATCTCTATGACGAGCTGCTAAAAGCGAGGCGGACTCGCTGTCTCGATGCCGCGCAGACGAGAGCGAACCTCCCTCGGCCTCTCGATGTCTTGATGAAGAAAGTGAGGTTGATTCCGAGTCTCTGTGCCGTGTGAATGAGGCGGAAGAGGAAGAAGAGGTGGATGTAGTGTTGGTATTGGTGGCAGTACCAATGGCAGAGGACATCCCCATCATTATCCCAGGAACGGCAAGTTGGTGAGCCATCAGCACTGATGGCGGGAACATTGGTAGTAGTGGTGTTCCTAGGGATGAACAAACGCAGCAACGTGGGTTTAAGTGGGCGCAAAAACCATCCATCACTACCACTGCAAAGCACGACATATAATTTGTGATCATTGCAAGTGATGAAGCAATAGATAAAACGTAGGTATGCAGAGTGTACGGGAAGCTATTTGCGCATCGTGACGTCACAAAATCTTCTACTTCGCACGCGGGCAAGCTAGCGAAAATCCATCACTACCTCTGCAAGCACTACCTATACACCACTTTCATAATTCAGTTTTTCTAGTTAAAGAGGAACTTACTGTAGTCAAAAATGTGCTGCTCAGTAAACTTACATCAGAATACACATTTTCAGAAAATTTAGAATAATTTGGTTAAATATTTACGGAATTATAGGACCTCGTAAATACAGAGTTTTGTATGGGATTTTCACTATAAGCCTATCTGGCCTCGTTTTGGTGTATTTTGAGAACTTCAGATGCTTTCTCGTCCAAGATTTGCTGGTTTCAACTCAACTTCGCAAATGTTTTGTAAGTCATCAGGCGATATAAACTTTAACCCTTTTCATGTCAAAGTTTCAAATAGCTTTAAAGTTTGAATACTTCATGCAAATGAGCGGCGGCCATTATCAAAGTGGTGTATAATTTGTTAAAAACTTTTAGTAACTATATCTTCGCTGGATTTTAACCTATCGCTCTCAAACTTGGCAATTTTACTCAAACTTGAAGACGCTCTTTCTAGTAGAGACGTTTCGCACACCTATATTTTTACGGATGCACTTCACCAAGCCCTAATTTATCCGATTATCTAAGCAAATCCTTGTCAATATTTACCAGTGGCAGGATCGAAGTTCATCTGGCCCATCATTTGGTTCGGTGGCAGCTGCGTGGACTGGAGATAGGACTGGAACTGAGTCGGCGCGAATCCCGGACCACCGGACGGCCTCTCGTCCGGACTCGTGTCCGAGTGTCTGTCCGAAAGACGAGGCGGGCGGGAGGACCGCGAATCCCATGAAGGCCTAGCGGATGACTTTGGATGCGTGTGTTGGATTGCGTTTGGACTAGAGTCATTATCTCTGGCAGGCTTTACAGCTCGGTTTGCATCCTACCAATAGAAAGTAATAAGGAATTAGGAGATCGAAGAGGCTGACAGTAATATTCAACTGAATAATCTGTCGAGAGTTGAGTATACAGTAACTACTCCGTTGTTCAGACGCTGTTGATCTGAAGCTTCCTAAAGAATTATTTTGTTTTTGAATTATAGAGTAGCTTGTAGCATCGCAGCTAGTTTCACACATTTAAGAACTCTAGCTCTCCAGGAAAACCAAGTCGATTTTTGTCTAAAAAGCTATACTATGTACAAGGAGACAGAGTGGGGACTCCAACTCGGGTCATCGGGAACTTACGTGGATGACGCTCTGACCACGGTCTTCCTTCCTACGAGTAGAGTTGCCTCCTATCTTATCTTCATAAAGATCATCTTTAGAGAGAATACAACCTAAATGTGCAGTAGAGATTTCGTACCTGCAATCGTCCGTCACTGCGTGGGGACCCCTGGGGAGATTTTGCCCTTGTATACTCCTCCTCCTCGTCCCTGGTTCTGTCAGGGCGTAGTGTGTGCGTCTTTGGCGTGGCGCCGTGACCTGCACCCCCCTGACGCTTTTGCTGAAGGTCACTCTCCATTCTAAATGAAAAAAAAAACCCATCAAATTCAGAATTCAGCGTAGCAATTTGTGGCTATTTTGACAAGAAAATGTTAATAAAAATCTAGACCACGGTTAGTTAAGATTGGGTCAACAGTCGTCACCTCGCCTCACATAATCTTTGTCCCTGCGCGATATGACGATATGGTGTGTGTGTGTGGGTGGGGGGGGATTGCACAAAACGCACAGATAAATTCTCACTTTAACATGGACATCTTCTGCTGGCGCCGTATCTTCTGTTTCTGTAGCTCCCTCTCGCTATACTCGTCACCCCCCTTAACGCCCTCTAAACGGCTACGCTTTTCAGGGGGTTCATCACCTCTCGCTAGTGGACCCCGCATGGGAGGTTCATCTGGAGAGACAAAGTGATGATAATCAATAATAATAATAATACCAATAGGTCATCCCTAATCGTGATCTACTAGTTAAATTAAACAACCGCTACATGGGAGTGATTTGGACATAACGTTTACGACGATGCATATCGAGAACTGGTTTGCAAGACACATGCCTCTGAGAGCCATGCCCTTGCACCTGAAGACGACCGTAACTCTCCTGAATAGTGCAGTGGTTTTGTAGTGCCCATCCCTAACACAGGGTTAAGAAGGAAAACATACCAGTCCTACGCTTTGCACTTACAGAACCTTGACAGTTACTATGCAACGGTAGAAGTATTCGCTCTATTTGAATCACATTATCACACGCAAAACTATTGGCTGCTATTGTACTAGTGCTGAAATGTTGAAGCTTTGACTCCAGTACCATGGAATACAGCACCCGAATGGTTAGTGAAGGTAGTAGCTGCAAGGAACGCCCCGGTCATTTGGAAGCCGAGATGAGTACTGAAACATTCGATCTAGTGCCATACCTATGGGAGTCAGTCGTGGCATCGTACGGATGGAAGGGTCGGTATGGATGGAGCGTGTGCTATCGCGAGTGGGAGAGTGCTCGGATGAGGGTCGCGGCCTGTCTCCTCTGGAAGGAAGGGGTTCACGTTGGTGGAGGTCGTGCGAGTACCGGTCTGTAGGTCGCTCTTCTTTGTCCACGCGTGATCGGTGGGACTCGTCTGGTCTTGAGCCCTTGGCCATTTGTAATTGCAGCTGGAAAAAATAAGAACCGTTATAGTTATTACTCGAGCTTCGCTTTTAGGCAGTGCCTAAATCTATATATTACTATACATGATGCGCACGGCTCGTAGCAGAAAATGTTTCCTGTTGGTTAGAATAGAAATAGAGAAACATAGGAGTTTGGCGCCCACGTTTTAATACTATTTAATCTCAGTACTGGAGTCCCCATTTGTGTTACATGGACGGTAGTTTAATTCTCAACCGCTCCGGTAGAGGCATACGTTGGCACTTACTATCTCCGCATCTGATGAAAGTCACGCTTATCATGGCCTAAGCAAAGTTATTCGGGTATCCTGTGGAGAGTAGCCTGATTCTTATCCGCTACGGTAGAGTTCGTTGACACTTCCTATCACCGCGTCTGATCAAAGTCACGGGGTCAAGTGTTATGGAAAATAGCTTGCCAATGAATCTTGTCTTTTATCTGTTAAAATCACTGGAATGTTTCATTTCCTGTGCCCAGACGACAAGGTGTAAATATATCCATATTCTAACAGTTTCTGTGTGATTTCATTCGAAAAAGAGAGGGTAAACTTCCCTCCATTAAGTTGAATCAGATAATTTCTTGTAGCTGGTGAGATAAGCTTATCTGATAGGCCGATAGTAGGTGGAGAAAAATTAAAGCTTCTTTCGTTGTGATTGGTCCATATTCCCTTCAATAACTTTTCACCCTGTGACGGTGATCAGAAGTGCCAACGTTCTCCGCCGTAGCGGATGAAAAATCAGGCTAGACTAAACGGAGATTTACAGCACTTTCGTTCGAAAGTGTCTCAAAGGTTTAGCGCCTGTCTACCTGAGGGATTTAATTGAGGTCTATACTCCAGCTAGAGCATTACGCTCTTCAGATGCTCCTCCCAGACTTGTCACCTCTAAATACAAGCTAAAAAACTATGGTCTTCGATCCTTTTCTGCGCATGCCCCTTTTTTATGGAATGAATTGCCTCCCCATGTAAAAAACTTCGAAACAGTCCCCGTTTTTAAGTCTCGTCTTAAAACCCATCTTTTTACGAGTTATTTTTAGTAGCGGATAATTTGTAAAAATTTTAAGTATATGATTTGTAACCTTAAATACGTTGTAAATAATAGTTTGCAAATTAGTAGTTTGTTTTTTATTTCTTATTTTTTAATGATTGTAATTTTTAACGATTTTAATTTCCAATGTAAAGCGCATAGAACGTGGCTATATGCGCTATATAAATGTATTATTATTATTATTATGACTGTTCCATCTAGCTCATGAACCATACCTCTCTCTCCTCTTGCGCTCGACTCAGTTGCTGTTGCTGCATCAGTTTGACCTGCTGCTCGGGACTCATCAGGGCCCATGGGCTCACTATATCACAACCCAAGCTCTGTAGAAAGGCCATCTGTGCGGCGTTACCCTGGGCGAATTGTTGATACAGGCGACGTTGCTGCTGCAGCTGGTATAACTTGAGCTGCTCCTCGGCCAGCTTGTCTTGGGACTGGTACGCACTACGGTCACCTATGCAAGATATGTAAGCATAAGTGCCTTTTCACGAACAATAAATAATATGATTTGCACTTTTTAGTAGAAACCAACCCGCATGCTATCACGAATCCTGCAATCTGATTGGCTCCGCTACTCACTATCTTTATTATAATTGCTCAAGTGATTCAAAAACCTTGTTTTTGTTCACGGTCATGACAAAACTCTCTCGCGCACACCCAATCGTTTCACTGTTATAATAAGAGATTATTAACCAAGCGCAGGTCTGTACGGGAAATATCAGACCGAGGTCCTGTAGTACGGACCGAGCTATAGCGAGGTCGGAACAAAAAGACCGAGGTTTGATATTTCCCGTACAGACCGAGCAAGCGGGGTTAATAATTCTTTTATTACATGGCTCAATTAAATTTGACTTTTTGCTTTGTCTTCATCCGGGACACGGGTCTAAATACGGAAAATATAGCCCGTGGGCAATACGCAAAATACAGCCCGTGCGCCAGCCAATCAGATCACGGGAAACCGTCAAGCCATATAATAATCACTGATAGGTGATTATAGCAAGAGAAAACAAACCTCTCGACCAATCAGCGCGCGGAAATTCTTATTATCACTTGAGTAATTAGAGCGGATTTCACATGACCATCGTGAAAGTAAACGCAATTGTTCAATCACTAGCCAATCAGAAACAAGAGTAATTACAACTTACTGCTGAATGGTTTCCAGCCCAGCCAATCAGGAGCCGAACCAATTGGCTAGTAATTCCTTGCTTGTAATTGGTTCGCAATTTAATTGGTTGATAGAAATAAGCAGCCAATGAGAAAGCAAACCAATTGCAAACACGACGGTCATCTGAAATCCGCTCTATACTATCACGTAATAGATAGTGAGCAGCGAGAACAGTACCATAAAATGTTCTAAAACCAATAAAATAAATACGTTTTAGTAACAAATCAAAGGTTGTATGCAGGCTAGTGGGTTTCTACTAAAAAAAAAAAAGACTAGGATTCGTTTCTGAATCAAAAACTATCTATTGACTCAAAGAAAACTCGAACTCGTAGTCTAATTGTTGGGCATACTTCAAATATCCATATTATCTGTAAAAGCGGTTTACTACAGAACACTGATAATTAACCATTATCCTGCGAGATTGCGCAGAATATCGTCTGATACTTAGCCGACGAGGGACGAAGTCCCGAGTTGGCTAAAATCAGACGATATTCTGCAAAATCGAGCAGAATAATGGGTTTATTATTCAGCACATCGATAGCACAACCCCCCCCCCCACTGGAAAAAAAAGTCTTTTGTGTATTATTTACGAGCTCAAAACATCATATTTCCATCAGAGACGGATATCGCAGGATAACTGTCATGTACAGAAGACAGCTATTGGCGTTCCAATGACCATATTTGGGCAGTGCATCGATGTGCTGAATAATAATTAAACAGAGAGGATGTCCTTTTCTTGGGTAATGCTGTAAGACTTGGTTACATTCAGTCAGACAGCGACCATAAGAAAAGTGTTCTATGTTGGCGCCCTTTTGACTCGGCCTAGTATAGTATTTTGACTAGGATGAGCTTCGACGGGGCCACATGAGCTTGATTTCATTTAACGGCCCTTGAAGGTACAAATTATGAACTATTGAAGTTTTTCTTTGTTGAGATGGCATAACAATAGTAGTAAAGACGTGAATTGTGGGCCTGGCGAGCCGGTTCCTCTCAACCACAGGTATACCGCCAATTCTTTCCTACCTTTTGCTTTCTCGCTCTCCTGGCTCGACTTGTCGGTCCTCCCTTGTTCTTCCTTAATAATCACTACATCTGAGTCTTCGGAACTGTCATCTTCAGCGGCTTTAGGCTTTTGCGCAGGTCCACTAGATGCTGGTTTACCAGTAGAAGCTGTCTCGAGTGAAGGCTTGGCCGAGGTCAGCGTCGGAGGTCTGGGACTTGTAGACATTGGCCGAGGGCTGAGCGAGAAAGGCCTGGGACTATTAGAGACTTTTCTGGAGCTCAGACCTAATGGAGTTGATGCGCGATCTTCCTGCCCAGGAGTCTTCAGTCCTGTAAGGATTTCAAGAATAGTGCTTACAGATTTTTTAATCATACCACAGAATAACGCTTTGTTTGGGATTCATCTTATCTCCTTAGAAAGTCTTATTGTATTACAGTATATAGGCTCGATCACCAAGGGCAGCTCCACAAACGGATGGTGATCGAGCCTAGTATTCATCAAATTAGTGAATATCCAATTCCATGCGCTCTGATTGGCTACTGAAACTCCGAATATCCGATGCATCGTGCGCGAGCTTCGGTGTCAATAGCACGTTTCTAGGCAATAATGACAACACTTTCATATTTTATACAACTGATTTGGTGAATACTGATACAACTATTCCCCTCAGGGTCGATGAACAGTGGCAGGATATATCAGCCAATCACAAGCGAAGTACAACCACTATCACGCGGTGAGGCACGTGATGGGTATCTTTGTACGCAAAGCCAAGTAAAACCACTATCACGCGGTGAGCACGTGATGGGTATCTTTGTACGCAAAGCCAAGTAAAACCACTATCACGCGGTGAGCACGTGATTGGTATCTTTTAGGTCCATAGAGACATACCTTGTCGTGCGGTGGCATGCAGGGACCCCTGCCCCTTTAGTGCTGGCGCACCCACAGGGATGACGGACGGTAACCCCGCATGTATGGCCGGGATCTGACTCCTCTTTGCGACCGGTCCCACCTCTCCTACGGGGATCACTTGAGCTTTCTCTTGACGTGGCTTTTTCAGTGCAAGAGCCTTGGTGTCGGGTTCGGTCTCAGTGAGGGGTATGTCGTGCGAAGTTGTCTCTTGTCTTGCCGAGGAGGTGGGTGTTGTCAAAGACAGGCCTGAAATTACAACAGACGAAAGGTTCTGCTCGACACGTATCTAAGGTTACCAACACTGACGATAAAAAGACGTACTCAGCTTGAGCCAGGAGCCCATGATTAGGAGCTTCCATCTCCCATATAGGGTCCACGAGGCAGTGTTTACTGACCGATCTATTTTTAGAACACTTCATGACACAATAACAATTTACATGTGGATACCTCCCATTGTTGTAAGTTCATATTAATCTATGTATGCTCTCACTAGCGTAACCAGCAAACAAAGAAGTAACCAGGCAACTCTATTCTTAAAATAGATAGGTCAGGAAAAACGGTGCCTCAACTTTATAAGCCAGTTGGAGGTTCCTACTTATGCTAGCTATATTTTCTAGCAATGTCTAATGGAAGAAAGAAATTTTTCTCGCCGAAAAAGATGGAAAATGTGAACAGAAAATCCTCGAGCGCGAGAGCGCGCGCTCATTTAATGAGAATTGAGATTTTTATCGACGAAAATAAGCATCATTTCTTGCGATTTCCTCTAGAAAATAATCAAGAATGGCGATACAAAACAAAGCCGTCAATATTTTGTGGAATTGCCGTCTCGAAATCGTAATTTGTATTATTCTCTCTTTCTTTTTCTGCTACGCACCGAAAGATTTATGAATATGGAAGCACCCCAAACAAAGAAAGATTATTCAAATGAATGTCACGTGATCTGTTTACATGAGAAAAACAAAGTTGTATCGACTAGGCGGGTGACCACGCCAATCGGCTTCATTGGCCGGGTGATCTGCTTAGCAGAGCCAACTTTTATCCATATAAACACTTTAAGCTCGGCAGCCCGGTGCAACGAACGCTTGCCAAAGTTGGCTCGATGACGCGGGTCACCCGCCTCCAGGGTCAAGTTCTCTCCATACAACCTGGGCCTCAGTAATGGCTAGATGATGAATAATTCAGGCTACATTAAAGAGTCCGCGTCTGCCATTTCTTTGATATTGTTTTCATTCGATATTTCAAGACGATTTACGTGTAGACATCTCTTAATAAATATCTAAAAACAAAGTTTCAGATTTGATTTACCAAATTCAAACGAGAACATTGCTCTATATTCTATAAATCAGCCGATGGAAATGGATGCTTTCTCCGACTTGGTATGTTGCTATGCTGTCAAAATGGCGGCTGACACAGGCTCTTTAAAGGGAAGTCTATCCTGACGATGGTCACATCTGCTATAAAGAGGAGACACCTACCTGATGTGACGGCGGCCGAAGTAGCAACGATGTTACAAGAGGTGCCCCTTGGGTAAGGGTGTGCCACACCCACGGGCAGTGAGGGTACAGCCAATCGGCTATGCTTGGGAATCAGAGAAGGAGGGCGTGGTAAAACACGTGGGGCTTTATCCTCCTCTGCAGCCCTTGAGGCCCCTTCGATAATTCTCGATGGCTTTTCGATTTCAGAATTCGTATTCGTACTTTCATTTGAATCACCCTTAGAGTCCAAGTGATCAGAGACTTTATCCGCGGGCGTCAGACGTGGCATCCCTGATGTATCCCTCGGCGATATATATTTTTGAGAGCTTTCACGTTCTGATGCACACAGCTCTGTGGTCCTTTTCATGGATGTCACTGCAATAGTGCTCTTCGGAGAGCTATAAGACATAGAACAACTCACGCCGCTCTTCAAAGACGGGAGGTGAGTGGGATACCTGTTAGCCGATATGATAACAGAACTAGATAAATTCGCAGTCTTGTATAAGCTAGAGCTTTCTCCGCTAGAATCTGTGTTCTCCTTTATGGCATTCTCCTTAGGACCGAACTTATGAATGGATGAAATTTTGTATTCGCTTTGCGAGCTAGAGCTGGTGTAGTTTGGTCCAACGTTTGGTGAAGTGTAAGTAAAATTAGAATTGGCTAAAACATTTCCTTTAACAATGGGTACTGCCTCGGTGGTTGAATCTCTAATAGAAAAATTTCCTTCTTTGTCTTGTACGTTTAGAGATTCCTGTCTGAAACTTTCCGGATTCCGTATCAAAGATAATGTAGTGACAGTAGTAGGGCTTGATGAAGTAACGTTTGAAGAAGAAAGAGTGTAAGTCTGATCCCCGTAGCTTCGACAGGTAAAGTATTTAAACCGCATTGATGGTGCATCAGCATTAGTCAAAGGTGGTTCTTTCTCACTTGCATTTAAACTATTAGACACTAACGCCTCCATGGTGAGAGTGGGTGAGGTATTTACTGAGGCACTTTTATCCAAACACGAAGATTTTGAAATGACCGAAGTTAAAGCAGTTGTTGGAACACAAACGTTGTTATCTGTACCCGCTTTTAGTCCGAGTTGCGCCATATATTTGACACGTTGTGTTGCCTCATTAAGGTCATCCTTCATTTGTGAATCTATTTCCTTTATATCATTTACTACGTCTGCAGAGTTAGTAGTAGAGTTACCAGTAGTTTCTATTGTTGCCTCTTTCAGTTCACCTATCGTTGAAATCAAGCTTGGTTCATCGAGAGAAGAAAGCAACTGTAAGTTGTTGTCCGCTGCCTTGTGATAAGGAAATGTAGAGTTCTGTAACCCATCCAGGGCTCGGTTGACTTCGTCATCCGGATTGAAGTCCGTATCTAAACAAAACCAGAAAAAGAACTTAGCACATTTAATAAAAACGTTGAGCTACTGGACAATCAATTACTGGACAATCAGCGCTACGCAGCTCTATAAACTATTCTTCTAATAGCAGGCAAACCTTTTCTCATAGCATTGAAACGGGAAATAGGCTCCATAAAGTTCAAATGCGTAGCTTAATTTCAACTCGGCAAATCAGCGACAAAATCGAAAAAGTATCGCATCCAGCTGAAACGTCCGACTTTTTGGAGTTTTGGGAAGCAAAAACTAGATTTCATTCATCGTACAAAGTCAAACCCAGTTTACATTTTACATAAGGCAAGATTTTCGTGGAGGATGGGAAAGTTATCATGCTCAATTGTAGAATCTGTTTGGAACGCTTGGCAATGCAGCAAACAAAAAGTCTGTCTTATTAGCTAATTCGAGAGCAAGGAATCAGCTGGACAGTTCATGATAGGTTAGATTCGAGGTAAACAGCATCAAGTTTACCTTTTCCTGGGTCGATGTCCTCCTCGTTCTCACTAATGTCCTCTACTTCAATACCGAGCTGGTTCATCCCGCCAGTAGTCAACATTATCTGTCGACCTTCATCTTTCTGCTTCCTCTCCTCGCTGTCAGCTTCATCTTGGTCAGCTTCGCTTCTGTCCACTATCACTTCCACATCGGACACCCCTACAGTGTGCGCCTCTCCTTCCATGATCATTGCCCTTCCTTCTTCCACCACCTCCACGCCCTCCTGACTCCCCATCATATCCTCAATACTAACCCCTTCTCCAGAACCAAACTTGGCTAGTTCCCCACTACAACCACTGTCTACAACAGTCTCCCAAACCACCTGATGTGGTGCCACTTCTGTAGAGTCCGACTCAGACTTCACGGTTATGGCCTTGAAGGGCGTTGGCTCAGATGTGGACATAGGAAGAGGGAAGGGGGTTACAAGATCTTGTTGTTGGTTTATCATTCGAGTATCTGTCGATTTGTCCGCCATCTCGACGTACTCGCCATCTGCATCCCCATTTCCATCCTTTTCCGCACCAACACTTTGCTCAAGGCTCTCTGTTGCCCCCTTCTCATTTTGGTCAGCCTCGATTGGTTCTTGTTTAATCCTGACAATATGACTATCAACTCCAGTCCTTTCCAGAACCTTCTCCTCCGCACTTTCCATTCCAACATTTTCCTGCTTAATAGTATGCACAAAGTCCTCCACTTTAACCGTTTTAACATCTGACGCTAGTACTAGTTCTTTACATTCCACTTTCCCGATTTTCTCCTCGACATTCGCAGGTTTACTCTTCCTCGTAGCCCTATTCCCTGCAGTTTCGTTTACGCTATTTGCATCTTGTGAGGTAGGAGACACGTTGCTGTTTCGCGTAGCCATGTGGGTTGAGCGAGGTCTGCCAACAGTCCTAGGATCTGGCTCTTTAAAATCATCGCTAGGCGAAGGGGTGGTTGTGGATCGGTCATCTGAATTCGCACCCTGGAATAAACAAATACCTAATTAAAAAGGAGTCATTGTTCAAGTCTAGGTTTTCAAACTGGCAGCAGAGGTCTCTTTTCTACAGTATTTACTGCGATTTTCATTCTGCGAACTCTACATCGACCAACAAACCGCGGTTTGGCTTCCGTCAATCAAACGATTGAAAAACTCTGGGTGATTTCACGAAGGCTTTTGAAAGAGTTTGTGAACGACAGGGGCTAGCTAGGCTTCAAAACACAACTATTCGCTTTAAAATTCAAACCAAACTCAGAAAACATGCGGGGACTTGACTTGCAAGGTTTGATTGACGGAAGCCAAAACGCAAATTAACGTTCGGAAATGTCGAGTGGGAGTTCGCAGGATTATGAAAATTGCAGTAATCAGTCAGTTCGCGTGTTTGGTGTTTTGCGCAGTTAGTTTGCTTTGCTCCAGGGAAAACAAAACTACCGGGTGCAGAACAGAAACAAAGCTCTCGGACGCAAACAAAACGCACATCAAACGGGTGAATGACCTCGCTCAAATAAATGACTGTCAGGCAGAAACTCCTTGTCATACGGTAACGAAGAAGATTTTATCTTTCACATACTCATTCACGCGAGCCGAAAAGAACTACTCTTAAGTCGCCAGTTGGCCCCTATGACCGTCGTGTTTGCAATTAGTTTGCTTTCTCATTGGCTGCTTATTTCTATCAACCAATCAAATTGCGAACTAATTACAAGCAAGGAATTGGTTCGGCTCCTGATTGGCTGGGCTGGAAACCATTCAGCAGTAAGTTGTAATTACTCTTGTTTCTGATTGGCTAGTGATTGCTCAATTGCAATTGCTTTCACGACAGTCATGTGAAATCCGCTCTAGTGGTCGCCAAGTTAAAGATTGGTCGCCTGACAGTTTGTCGTATTAGAGGAGGTTTCATAAAATGTAAGTCCCGGATGATGATTAAAGATGACACACTAGTCGCCAGAGAGAAAGATTTAGTCGCACTGGCGACAAATATTTTGGTCACAATTTCAGACCCTCAATTCGGTAAACTACGGGAGTAAACGCACTCGTCTTTATGCATGATATACTTGCTATTCCAGTTACTTACATCTTCTTGCTGGTTCTTGTTCTCTAAGTGCGCATGCGCCTGGTGATACCGCAGACCATTAATGTGTTTATACTTCTTGCCACAGCCTATCTCAGGGCACTCAATAAGTGTAGGGGAGGGCTGGGGGGATGGTGCTCCCTTCATGGTGCAGCTCCTCTTTCCAGGTCTGATGCCATCGTCGCTATCATCATCAGCATTTTTTCCTTTCCGTTTATTCCCGGCAACTCGGTAACCCTGTCCTTTACCCGTAGAACTACCCGAGATTGTTTTCTTTCGGCCTCGTAATTTCTGTTTGAGGGGGCTCTCTGGGGATATGAAAACATAGGAGGTTTAGCAAACAAAGCCGAGAATCTCCAACTAAAACAAATACAAGATGCTAGTCTGTGACTATCGGAATCTCAAGGCTTGACCACACGATTACGGCAACTAGCTGAGACCCACGCGCACAGGAGGAGGAGGGTGGACATATTACCCTATCGCATAGCCAAGTAGCTTCCGGTATTCAATCATGATAAACAAGTCTATCATCCACAAAACATTTCAAAGAAGATTTGATAATCAAGTTCAAAAAGCAAT
Source organism: Scolanthus callimorphus (assembly GCA_033964015.1). Taxonomy (NCBI): domain Eukaryota; kingdom Metazoa; phylum Cnidaria; class Anthozoa; order Actiniaria; family Edwardsiidae; genus Scolanthus; species Scolanthus callimorphus. Next base: position 16,045,033 of record CM066924.1, read on the forward strand.
TAGTAACATACAGTATAATGTAAGCAAACATATGCACAGTGGCTTCTCCTTCAAAGGAGGGAGTGAGGGATGTCATTCTCCTCGAACCCAGAGCTCCCTGGCTCGTCTGCTCGCAGGGGAGGCTCTGGGGACATCCATTTGAGTGGCTTCGCCGATTGGCTGATTTTTAACGTTAGGGCATGCGCAGAAAAGTGTTTCTCTCAACGACTCTGTATCAAATCTCGCGCATGCGTCAATGGTTGTCACCAGAGCCTCCCGCGAGGTGAGGAGCCGGGGGAGCTCTGGGTAAGAGAATGGAGCTTCCCCCGCAAGGTTGCAGACTTGGTCGCCTAGGGCGACTGCCTAGAAGTTTTTCAAGCCCTGTATTAGGTGACTTAGTGATTTTCGAACCCGGAAAATAAAGGAACACAATACCTGAAAGCTCTTTTGGAGGGCTCTCACGCGTCATGTTGGTGACAGAGTTACTCCTCAGGCGTTTGCCTTTGCCCTTGCCGTTCGTCTTAGCATTCTTGCCACGCCTTCCTTTGCCTTGATGAGGACTGCCTTCCATTGGTGGAAACCTACACACACAATGCACTGAACATTAGCCACTTATTTCAGTACTGTAGTCAAAACTGCAGACATTATTTCTGGACACCATTTTACCGCACAAACGCAAGTAAAACTCGTAATAACAGAATCATTTTTAGTCAGAGTTTCTGAAGCAATGAATCAAGTAAACAAAACAAAGCAATGCAATTGATTGGTGATTGTTTTTTTACGTTATTTGTATTAAGACCCGTTTGCACGTGCAATTTTTGCTGCAATTTTTTTTGCGCGAGTCGCGGCGATTTTTCTCGCACGTAAGCGTCAACTCAAAATCAGTAATGTAAACTAAGTGCAACTCGGTGCGACCGACCGCAATTTTTGTCGCGTGATGTCGCGGAGATTTCAAACATGTCCGCAACTTGATGCGATTTGAAGAAAAGAAAGCACAGAAATCGCACCGGATTTGTATCTCGTTTACACTAGAGAGTTGGAATTGCAACTCGCGCGAAAAGAATCGCTGCGACAAATGCAACAAAAATCGCAAGTGTAAACCGGACATTACACTACTAACCTTGGTGTAGCCCAGGTGTTTTTACTGGCATCGATGAGAGATCCACAATAGATCTTGTTTCGCCACTTGATATTCACAACCAAGACACCTTAAAGACATGGCAACAAAATGTCAGAAACGTCAATAAGTTGGCATCGCCCCATCCCGCACACCATTTACTACCCTTTGCGTTCAACCCTGAAGCGTGACGATTTTTTCGCGTAGGTTTACGTTTCAAACGTGCACGTTTTGTCGAGAAGTTATAAAGTTTTCTTGACGGAACTAACTCGAGTTACTACTTGCGCGCAAACCTTTTACTGCGATTTTCATAGTTCTGCGAACTCCTACTGGACATTTCCAAACGCCAAACTTCGTTTTGGCTTCAGTCAATCAAACCTTTTAAGTCAAGTCCACGCATGTTTTTTGAGTTTGGTTTGCATTTTACAGTGAAAAATTGTGTTTTGAAGCCTAGCTAGCCCCTATCAGTTCACAAGATCCAACAAAACCTCCATGAAATCACCCATAGGTGTTCACTCGTTTGATTGACGGAAGCCAAACCACGGTTTGTTGGTCGGTGTAGAGTTCGCAGAATTATGAAAATCGCGGTAAAAGATGCTAGAATGAAGCAGTGAATTTCGCACGTTTTAGTGCAAAGGCAAAACTCTAAATAAAATGATGAACAGCAGTCTTTAGCAGAAGTAATTCAAATACTCGATACTTACCCCCTGTGATGGTCTCGTGACAGACGACCCCCTGCAATGTTACAGGAGTACCGGGAAGGACTGGGCCGATATTATTTTCACCCACGACTGAAGACTCTGAAGACATCTGAAACGAGAAAAGAAAAGCAATAGTAATGGAGTGACATCTCCCTAAAAGCAGTCTTCGCTTTGATACAACGCTGTTTGAAGCTGCAAACAAATCTAATTCAGCTAGTCTGTTCTAAAACTACAAACGGCATGGCTTGTGGGCTATTTGTAACCAAAGCAACAATTGGAGAGCTTCGCGTTTGGACACGGTCTGAGAACTTTACAGAGCAAATGTCGACAAATGGTAATAGAACAGACAGTTTAAGCCGACCGTCGACAGTTTAAGTCAACCGTCATGCAACGCGGCCGTGGTAAACAAACCGAATGTGCAAGGCATTCCTCGATTTGCCCTGTACTGTTGCGCGCAAACTCGAAGAGCGTTCATAATGGCAGTCAACGCGTACGGCAGTGAAGTATGTCTAAATGAGCCAAGAAAAAGACGAACTTCAAACGCTCACAAAGTGGTTCCGACAAATATTTTCGTGTCATACGAAAATCGATACCACGGCCGCGTTGCATGACGGTCGACAGGGATTCTTTAACTTATCTGTGAAAAGCTCAACTGTCCCTGACAACTTTGTTTTACTTGCATGTAAGAACACACTATAATTTTCGCATAATAAGAGTTATATTTGGCTCTTATAAATATTATAACTGGTCCATTTCTCGCAACAAGAGCTTCCTGGGTCGTCTTCTCGCAGGGGGGAGGCGCTGGTGACAGCCACTGACGCATGGAATTTGATACAGAGCCGCCGAGGGAAGGAAGGAAGAAACTTTCTGCGCATGCCCTAACGTTCAAAATCAGCCAATGAGCTAAGGCGCACATGGCTGTCACCAGAGCCTCCCCCGCGAGGCGCGAAGCCTGGGAGCGCTGGTTACGAGAATGTCACTGGTCAAATGAAAAACATAGTTCAAAAGTTTGTGTGGTTACGATTAAACGGAACACCTACCTATACGTACGAATTACCAGCGAAAAACTGAATCCGTAACAGCGTTTCCTTATTGACAGCATTTACAGACCGTGGCCGCAACGTTGTGGCTTTTTCTCTCTGACTTACCTGTAAGGATTTAAGTAATTTTTCATCCATGCTGTTAGTAAGAGTTCCCCTTTCCTTGCCACTGGACGATTCGTCCTCTTCGTAATCATCATCATTCTTGTCTTCATCTTCATCCTCCTCCTCTTCCTCCTCTTCTTCCTCCTCTTCTTCTTCTTCATCATCGTCATCATCCATGTACTCATCATCATCATCATCATTACTATCATCATTATCTTCTCCGTTACCATCTGCCCCCGAGTTACCATTACTGGAATTGTTGTCGTAATTTTGATAAGTCCTTGAACTTCGCCGACCTCGCGTTGAACCATTATTTGTCTGTCTGCTAGTGGGTTTATACCTTTTGTCTTCTCCACTCTTCCGTCTACCACGACTTGTCGATTTGACATTCTTCATATCGTTTACGTTAACAACACTGCTATTGCCCTGATTATTTGTTGGTATTAACTTGCAATTAGAAAATATCAAAGACAGGGAATTGTTCTTAGATTTAAAAGAGACTCTAGGGGCGCTGTTATCAGCTTGTTCTTTGTCATTTTTTCTGTTGTTTCCCTCCTTTTCCTCTCCCGACTTCTTTGCCCCAGGCAGACTAGTGTTGCAAGTCACTTGATTCTTGGCTTCCACTCTAGAGGGGGAACGTGGCACATTTTCCCCTGGGGGCTTTACAAGGGAGATAATTGTCATGTTCCCGTCTTTATATCACCATCTCATCTTGAAATAAATCGCCACAGTCCTGTAAAAAGAAAGAGAGGATTTAGTCAGCAAACACCAAGCATGAGGAACACGTTTTACTGTATTAATAGCAGATTGTTTCTGACAAATGATCAACTGGGCACACACTGACTAATAACCATCTTGAAAATTACCTCGAAGACCGCGGTTGTAAACGTCTGCCCTCCGGATACAACCAGAAAGTGATATTTTGAAAACCCAGTTCAATTGATAACATTGTGTATGACACCGTAAATATCATCTCGTGAAACCCATTATTTTCAGTTGAAATTTACACTAATGAAGGATCATGATTGTTGCACTACAAAGTTCAATGTACTTTAAGTACATAATATTTTGGAATTCAATATTTACTTTACTAGAAAGAACCTTGAGATTAGTGAAGTAGTCAGGCGGAGGAGCAAACAATTTCGCGAAGAATGCATTATGGGTACTTGTAAATTTTTGATTCATTGATAAGGAGCAAGTTATGAAAATTCCTTCAATCAGGAATAATATAAACAACACTCGAGGCTATTGTTCAGCCGCCATCCATTGTTATTCATGAGTTTAGAACCCATGATTACCTTGACACATATGGTCTATACTTCTATATGCCGCAACGTGTGTGCCGAAGAGTCCCGATATTTTCTCTTGATTTTCTATCTCCGAAATAGTCTGACATACACTACTTACTAGCAGAGGCCGCTCTTTTTGAAAACATGTTTTCATAAATATAATAAAACATCGACAAAAGGTATATTCATCGGTAGATGAAATCATTAATCGCACAGCTCTTTTCTGGAGTTTTACTATTTTTCAATGTGGGTTTTTGCAGCCTGTCTCCAAGCGACTAGCCCATATAATGCTAGCATCCGACTGGCCTATGTTTGGATTAAGACTTGATTTAGTTAATGGTACATTAAAATGGTGCTCACCAATCAGATCGAGTCCGTCCCTGTTTGTCACTATGGCTACCATGCGGAACGCGCATACACATTATGCTGAAACACGCTCAAGATCGCCACAAACATGAAATTGTGTGTCATCTGGTCCAGGGTCCCTAGGCCACTGGCCTGTGTTGATAGTGCATTAAATCCCAAATACAGTATCACTGCAGTAATATATAACAATTATTCGCCGAAGACGACGTGATCATTCGCCGATAATCACGGAGCCTGAGGCGACTAATTGTTTTAGTATAATTTCTCAAGTGATTCATAAGGTTTTTAGGCAAAAAAATCTTGTTTTTGGGGGATTTTTTTCACGATCATAACAAAAACTCGCGCGCGCACTCCCAATCCTTCCAATGTTATAATCACCTGCAAGAGAAATTCTTATAATCACTTGAGTAATTGTACTAGTCGCGCGCAAGCTTCGGTGTCCATCGCAAACGTTTCTAGGCAATATTAAGCAAGTATTGAATGATGCTTTTGTGAATTCCGGAATAAACTATGTCGAGGCAAGCGGAAAAATACTTTCGCTATGATTTTTATAATCACTTGAGTAATTATACTAGTCGCGCGCAAGCTTCGGTGTCCATCGCAAACGTTTCTATTCAATATTAAGCAAGTATTGAATGATGCTTTTGTGAATTCCGGAATAAACTATGTCGAGGCAAGTGGAAAAATACTTTCGCTATGAACAAAAAAATGATTTCTCAAGCGATTTCTTTTACACAAGCGCCTTTCAAGTGCTCTAGGCCTATGATGCATTGCGCGCGTAGAATCAAGGATCGGATAGCTGATTCTCGAACCCTCAAATCGCGTGATTCCCAAAGAAAGCGCGTACTCTAAGCCAATCAGAATCGAGATAGTGAGTACAATGTATTATAATGACAATACTTTCATATTTTATTAAACTTGATTTGGTGAATACTAAAATAACTATTCCCCTCAGGGTCGATTAATAGTGCCACGATATATATCCACTATTTATTTCTTCCGATATCTGCAAGACGTTTGAAGATGAGACCTTTTTGCAGCTCTTAAAAGAGGAAACACGCACTTTATAGTACAAATCAGTGGCCTGAGAAGCCTGTGATAGCATCGCCCAAGTTGGAAACCCGTTTTCGTGATATAATATCAACAAACTCGTGAAGACAATCAAAAAACGACACGGGCTCATGTGGTGAACGCAATTAAGTGTTACTCACATAATAGTTGGAATTTATCAACGAATTTTTGCAATTTGTTTTGTCCTTTGTTACCATTGAACCTTGCTGCTTATTGTGTAAGTAAAACTCTACACCAAACACAACTTCGTAACATGTTTTAATTTTGTAAACATTCCCGCTTCATTTAGACCAAACGCGTATTGCCTAAGACAAATGCAATCAAATAAATCAGAAAGCTGACCCGACTTAGCTCTATCGTGAGGTATGTATGTCTGGCCTTTTGTAGTGATAAAGTTTGCAAGCCTCCAGGACCTCAAGGAGTTGACAAAACATAACAAAAAAAAAAAAGAAAAAAAGGAACGCCATCGTGCTAACTCTGGAGCGAGTGAGTGAGTGAATTTGCGAAAAATACTAAACATCGGGAAAGCTGAATAAAGTTATGGTAGACATGGGGAACATTAGAAGAAAATAACGCTATTGCTGTCTCTTAAGGTTTTGGAAAAAATCCAATTCGTCTGTGGAAATGTTTGAATAAGTAAAATCAAGGATTGGTAATATATATTCGATTATAATTCCTTATCTCTAGCAATCTTTCTTCTTAGCAAAAATTCTCAGAGAAATTATAACAAATCATCATAATTTTGCCTTCTGGTACCTGCAACCCCCTGGAATATTGACAAGGATCATATATTTTTTGCACTCGATTTAACAACTACACTACAAGCTCATTTAGACCTAATATGTGATAGTATGTGTGATATCGTATGGGAGTGGGTTTCAGAAACTAATAGGTGATAGGTAGTGAGTAGCAGAACCAATCAGATTGCCGGATTCATGATAGTAGTATGCACCTACACATAATAGATATTGAGTAGTGAAGCGTATTTCTTCTAATAGGAGATAGAGTGGTTTTCACATGACTGTCGTGAAACCAATCACAAAGTAATTACACCAATTCTGAACAAAACGTATGAGAGTAATTACAAAGTAATTGCGAATTACTCATGATAGTCATCTGAAATATGCTCTATGCACAGGATGACCAAAGAGTCAATAACATGCAAATATTTGTGAACTATAAATATCTACCAGTGCATAAAAATAGACAAAAACAACTGCTTCCTCTATATCAAAGGAAACAGTATGCATCTTTAATTAAAAAAACACTTATTGTATAAACAAAATATATAAAATATCACAACATGGAATCTCTCATAACTAGTACTAGCACTATTTCATCTTGACCATTTGTTGTGCGGATAGTATATGAACAGAATCAGCTTAATCTTTCTTTTGTTACTTAACAGCTAATGCAAATTTTGGTTTAGACCACTCAATAACTTTATTATGTTGCTAAATAGGCTACCAGCCCTGCAGGAATATATTTAAACAGCAATAATTTCTTTATAGTTATTATAGATGTCAAAATGCTATCTATCAGATAAAAGACAATAGATCTAAGTAGACATTAACTTGGTTAAACGGGTTTGACTTGTTTTAAAGGAAACCATCCAAAGATCATAAACTTTTCTGTTGACCTAGACTAAAGCGATTAACAAGCTTTGTGTAAACTCCATCTACCAAAAGCTTTCCTGTAACTAAACTAGTCACAGAAAATCTGTAGGGCAGGTAGCAAAGCAAGGAAAGATAAAAGTACATTAAAAAAAATTCAGTGACATTAGCCTTCTAAACCTTATATATGTGTAATCATTTCTCAATCATTTCAAAACAGATTGAATAGTAGTTAAATACCTAATCTTCAAATTGACCTATGAATTTTTGAAAATCATTTTGAGCACATTATGCTAAATTGGTGTAGCTAACCCTGAGGCAAATCTGCATGATAGCAAATTCAAAACAGGATGCAAAGACGTGCAGCTGATTCCCTAAAATCTATCTATTCTACAAACTGGCATGAACTTTTTTTTAGAAACCACGCTAAATAAATTATTTTACAGAGATTATTTGAAAAAACATCATAGAAAACCTATGGGAAGATTAAAACTAAACACAATAAAGGGAAACTTTTCATTCAGTTTAAATAGAACAGCAACTGATTTGCTTTCTTTTTATAATTTGCTTTAGTTTTGTGATGTTGTAAAAAGGAGAGCACAAACTTGTGGGTTGTGTTTATATAACATACAGCTTGCATTGTGGTGTCACAGGATATGACCAAACTACCTACCTATCAAACAGGCCAATTATAGTGTGCTTATGAAAATAGGCTGCTTCTCACAAATATGACAATTATTTCTGCTTTTTAATGCAGGTTGAATATTTTGCACATGGGTTTGTTCATACTTTGCCAACATAGAAAAGGTGCAGTTAAAACTACATTTTATTAAGTCATTTTCAATATTGCTCAAGACTTACAAAAAAGACGTTTAGAACAATACGAACAAAAAATATTATTTCATTAACATGCAGAAACGAAAACATACAGTCTGAAAGATTGCTATAATAAACGTCTAGCAAAGTTTTCAGGTTCTAATGTTATGTTTTCTATTTTAATAGTGCATCTCATTCGATGATCCTGCAAAAATTATAAGGGTAGTCTTGCAGTGCTCACATCTGGTGGGGTATTGTGTGGTGTGCAGGTTGGCGTAGCAACAAAGGAACTTGAGATATGCGCCTACACTCAACATTAACACGTTTATCAGCGAGGTGACAGAGATTATTACAGCAAAACGGTGATTGGTCCAAAACTGGCACCCTATAGTATTCAAGGACAATCGCGCGGTAGCACCTTTTCAATCAATGATTTCAATGTCCTTATACTCTCGAATGAACTACAAACGTGACTATATATTTCATCGTTTAGTTGATTCTAAAGGGTGGAAAAGCATTCAGTTAATTAGAACTTGTGTTGCTTGAAGCAAAAAAACGTCTACATAAGTTGAAGTTGGCTGAAAATCACACAGCGCAGTGAATTGAATTTTTGAGTGTCGTAAAAACCGCAATAGACTAGATTGGCGATGATTTATGTAAGTTAATCCAGTCTATAAGGACGAGGAATGTAAAACTCGGAAATCTGGAAATTTTGTAGATAAGCTTATGCGATTGGAAACTGATTTGAGTGAAAATTGATACAAATTGAAACTGATAACATTACTTGAACTGAACCTCGCGATGACAAAATTGCGTCGTTTCGCAAAGAAAGGTCAGAAACACGGAAAACAGCCAGACTATCTATTACATAGTTTATCTTCGCACAATAATAACCCATGTTTTTTATATTTTAAATTTCTACATTTTTGAAAGCCACTTCTCGGCATTTCTGTTCCCAAATGGGCAAAACTTTCCAGCAAAGGATGTGTACGATTTAAAGACCTTCGAAACCGCATATTCGAAAATTCCATTACTTCTGTGTTTAACTTCCACGATACTTATTTTAGAAAGGAAATTCCAATAATTTTTGGACTGGATTTAGTTGTACCTTTTTGGGCATTTTCAAATGAAAATTTCCTCACTTTCATGGCAATACAAAAAATTAATGCTATTTTACTTAATCGATTCGAAATTATTTTTTCACATTAGATAAAGGAAATCCTGGAATACGAAATATTGAGTTTTGAACTGATCTGTGATATACTTTTTTTATTAAAAAAATCGATGCTGTGTGAAATAAAGATCTCGAAGATTGTCGGCGTAGATTTCTGAAAAATATCAGATAGATTATATACACTGAATAAAATAAAAAAATTGGGGTATGATTCGGAAAGAAAAATATCCCCGAGCTATTCGAAATTTTACACAATGACTTTTCCCGATGTTATAGGAAAGATCAAATATAGTGGACCACAAGGATTGAAAAAAACAGTCTGGTGTTGAGGTTTGGTGTTCTAAATTTCTCAAGTAAAAATAACGTATATTAAAAAGGTTCGAGTGAAAACTACACATGTTTGAGATTGCATTTGGCGTTGCCAGTTGATTTGTGAAATCTAGAAACGATAAAATAATTTGTGACGACAGAAGAGGAATTGATTGTACGGGCAAGGACAGACAAAACTTTGGAATTGTGACAAAAATTAGAAATTCAAATTGTCCCTTGTTTGTTATTCATCGACAATATCCTTGTGAGATCGCACAATAAAATCACGAATTCTGGGGAGAATACGAAAAGCTATCTTATAAAACATGAATATGTGTTAAATCAATTCTAGTTTAACTGTATGGACTATATTTCAGGCTAATTTCGCAAACGATTTCTCGTCGAAGGTACTTTTTATCTTTCACCCAATTCTACATGCCATGAATGCTTGCTCGAACACAAGGGTTAGATAAAAACCTTCGCAGCGCGAGAAATAAATGAAACAGGAGTTTTACCTTTACAGTAAAGTCTTCATCTGTCCTTTACACACCACTGGTGAAAGTTTCCCGGCTCAAATCGTAGAAATACGTCGTTTTTACGGGCAAAATATCAACAAGACTGGACAGTAGTTGTACCAAATGAACCCGGGCGTTCGACTGAAGTTGCTGACTGCAGAAAACAATTGAAAATGAATCCAGCCAATCAGCGCAGAGTATATACAGTGGTATTGTCACGCTTGACATATAATGGGCCTCGTGTTTAGAAACACAGTTAGCCCGACTAAAATGTCGACGCCTCGAAAATATCCTGAAAATACTCTTGAAAAAACAAATGTCCATCACCTCGAAAGCGGAAAAAGTAAAAGCCCACTAATGACTCGAATAACAGATAGCACGTATTATTTAGGTTCTCTATTGTGCAGTGAAAACTTTTTAATCGTGAAGGGTTTGTTGGGGTTTTAGGCTTGAGTGAATTTCTTTGAGCTCTTAGAATTCGAATTAAAGACGGAATAAATATAACTCTATAAATATTCAAGCGATTGGTGTAGGCTGATTGATTGTTTTATCCGAGACGCAACACGACATTACAAAACTTATGTACAGCGCGCAAGCTTGCTGGGCACTCGCCGAGAAAGAAACCCATTTTACGCGGCGAAAATGGGTGAAAATATGAAGCCATTTTTATTATATATGTAAAAGTGGTTTATAGAGAAAGGAGCACAAGTTTTACTGTATTCTTTTGTTGTCTATGGTTGGTATTACGCAGATTACGTCACGTTTCAGTTAAATCTTTCTAGACACTTGAGTACTCTCTCTCTCCGTGCATTTTCGACTCGCCTCCCCAAATAATATAATTCTTCAGTTTTTTCGCAGCCTCTCTTTCTGGAAAAAACAAAAGGTTAATCCAATGAATAGCTTTGACTAAAGAACAAAGAAAACGGTTTAAGGTTTTGATTCTTTGTACAGCCTACAGCTGAAATATGAAAGTCTTTATTTTTATGTTATTGGGCGGCGTAATATATCACAGAAGTCAACGAAGCGAAACGAGAATAAGGCATTTTCAATCGGCGCTAAAGGCGCTAAAAAGGAGAAATGTTGTTTCACTTACTAAATAACCTAACCCGAGCGATTTCTTCTACTATAGATAACTTGGACTAATATAGTAGATGAGCTCAGTATTCTCTTAATCTTTTGTATAAAAAGTAGAATAATGATAATAATTGCGAAGATGTTTTATAAAAATATGAGCGTCTACAGATTCTATCAAAATACGCAGCGCTATCTTTTAAAAGCTGTCGAGAAACAAGCTTTTCAAGGTTTTTAACAGGTAAATGCAAATTATTTGAACTGAAGGCAAACACTATGACCGTGTTCTAACATATCTGTGTACTTTATGTATACATTAATTTACCGAGAACAAATTAAAGAAATTCGAGTATAGTCTCAAAATGTTTTTTTTTTCGAGCAAAAACAAAACTTCGATGCAGTCGCTAGAGGACGGACGTGAGGCTAAAATCGTGTTCGAGCGTTGTCTTCGTTTAGCTGCGTTTTTTTTTTAGCGTTATATATATTTTGACCATTAATTTAGCGGAAAAAGTCCCGATGATTGTGACCGGAAGAAACCATATTCCCTGCCGCCTATTTTTACGGCGAAACTAATTCGTGCAGTTTACCGTAGACGGCGGGATATGCTTATAGTTTTTTTTTCTGTTCTCTGTTTATCATGCAGGATTCTCTGCATGATGTGGTGATACCGTGCCGTTCGCTAGAACTGAAAAAAAAAGTGTTATCTCTTTCAATGGCATTCACTAATCTGCGGATTTAAATGATATATATGAAATATATATATATAAAAAAAAGAAATAAAATATAAAAAACAAAATAATATATATAATGTATAATACTGAAATTGTATGCCCAAATTAGTCATCGGAATTATATATTTATGGAAAATTTTAAACGTCAGTGTTAGTTTCCGTTTGAAGTTGAATTTTTTCCATTATAATATATAATAGATAATATATAATCAAGCCTTTTTTATACTCAAGTTTAAACGGTCTCAGGGATTTGGGAGTCACACTATTCCGATTTATGAATGGCTGGAACAGAACCTCGGAAGTAAGAAAAAATAACGCAACCTCTTTGGTTGAAGGGTGACCTGCTTGATTGTAGATTGTATGGAGGGCTTGACTCGTTTTGTACTTTTGTATTATGTTATTCAAAATAGTTGTATTAAGAACATGCCAGCTCGAAATCATAAGCGGCGGCTGCGCCATACTGACGGGTTGCGTTACCGAATTACGAACCCTGCGCGCAACAGTATATCATTGTATAGTTCAAAATACAAATATATTGTCTTGTCTGTGGAATCGCACGATCGTCTTGATTAATTATGTAAACCCACCATAAACTAGACTCGACAAGTGGCGATATTTATCGCACTCGAGGGCCTGTTTCTTAAGGTGACTCATTCGAAATTCAAAATGCACCCAACTGTGTCTAGAGCGCAAATCTGCGTCGTCAAACTAACGGCTATAACTTTTGTGTCTTTTCCTCTACTGTTATAATTATTTTTTCAAATCCTACTTTAATGATGTATAAATATGCTACTGGGAACCGATCTTCTTGAAAACATTTTTAGAAGTCACAATCTAAATTTTTGTGAGGCCCTAATTTCATATTCCGGTCGTACTAGAAAAAAAAATTTGCCGGTTTTTTTGGCTGAAATTTCAGGAGTCGATTCCAGTTGTAGTGATCTCGAATCAAGCGAAGTTACAGAAAATTCGTCGGAACAGAAACGCGGTAATAAAAATACCGTCAGTTATGGTCAACTGTGACCAAAATAGAACCCTGATTCTGGTTGGCTTGAATTGAATTTTAATAGTGCTCCGAAAACTCCTTTTTTTGGGCTCTTCCCTCGGCACTATGTTGTATAGCAATGTATTAAACTTTATCGAGGGTCCGATTTCAAATACCATGAACTACTAAAATGTTTGAACATTATCTACCGAGGAAAGAAATTGTGAAAGACCAATGAATTTATTACAAGAATGTCGCATTAAAATGTGTCGTTATTAGGTATTATTTCTTGCTAAGATTTATATAGACGAGAAGTTTGTGGCATTGGTAAAACTTAGTAACCCGGTTTGACCATTATATTTGCTTATTTGGCATAGAAGAAAATTACAAAGTTACGACATTCGCCCTCTGGTTTTGCACGCAGATTTGAAGCTCTCTTGTTTATGAACGATAATGAAATCTGAAGTTTTTCCAGGGGGAGTCATTAGGCCAAATCTAATCAATAGCAGTCACGCTCCGAAATAGCAATTGTCTGTTAAGTCCCTATGGAACAAAAAAGAGTCGACGATAAACGTTTTCTTTGTTCGATGATTAGAGTTGGCCTACTGTGTCCCCCTGGCAAAATGCGAGATTTCATTACCATTCATAAACAAGACAGCTTCAAATCTGCGTGCATGACCAGAGGGCGACCGCCGTAACTTTAACAATTTTCTTCTATATCAAATAAGCACGCAAATGTACAAACTTGCTTACTAAATATTACCAATGCCACAAGCTTCTCGTCTATATACATCTTAGCAAGAAATAATACGTAATAACAACACATTTTAACTCGACATTCTTGTAATAAATTCATTGCGCTTTCACAATTTCTTTCCTCGGTAGATAATGTTCGAACATTTTAGCATTTCATGGTATTTACAATCTGACCTTCGGTAAAGTTTAATACATTACTATACAACATAGTGCCGGTGGAAGAGCCCAAAATAATGAGTTTTCGGAGCACTATTAAAATTCAATTCAAGCCAAGCAGAATCAGCGTTCTACTCTGGCAAAAGTTGACCATAACTGACGGTATTTTTATTACCGCGTTTCTGTTCCGACGAATTTTCTGTAACTTCACTTGATTTGAGATCACTACAACTGGAATCGATTCCTGGAATTTCAGCCAAAAAAACCGGCAAAATTTTTTTCTAGTACGACCGGAATATGAAATTAGGGCCTCACAAAAATTTAGATTGTGACTTCCAAAAATGTTTTCAAGAAGATCGGTTCCCAGTAGCATATTTATACATCAGTAAAGTAGGATTTGAAAAAATAATTATAACAATAGAGGAAAAGACACAAAAGTTATAGCCGTTAGTTTGACGACGCAGATTTGCGCTCTAGACACAGTTGGGTGCATTTTGAATTTCGAATGAGTCACCTTAAAATGTTTTAGCAAACACCTGGCATTTACATAAGCCCATGGCGCGCTTGACGTCACGATTCTATAATGTCTGGTTCCATTCCTCCGCTGATTTTCACACACAGGTAACCCGTGAATTAAGAGGCGCATTTTAAAATAACTTAGAGCCACCTGCGGCCGGTATTAAGCTTTAGCACCTGTCATCTTGTCTTCTCGCAGAGTGCTTGGCGGTACACCTGAACATAATGTCGAACATATCTCACACTTGGTACTTGCGCGTAATTATGAGTAGATGTGACGTCAATTTCACGCCAATTACTCTATTCCACCAGTCACAAACCATCTACATCGATTAGGACTTCGCCCTGTTTCGCCTTGCCTTCGTGCAGAAGAAGTTAAATTACAGAAAATGTCGACACAACATAAAATAACACGAGGAAAGGCTGATACGCAGCTAGAGCAGAGCGGTTAGTTGGTCGCCTACTAGAGCAAATGGTTATTACACAACAGAATTAAGGACTCAAATTTAAGGGCCTGTTCACATGGAAGAAGGTTGACCCTAGGGGATAGGGGCACCCTACCTGGTAGGGTTGAAGTTATCGCCGTTTCACATGCATTATTTCCGATTGGGAGGGTTACCCTACTAGCTAGGGTAAAGATAGCCCCCTTCACATGCAAGCGTCGTCCCTACCACGAGGGCTCAATTTACAACTAGATTTGCATAATTATCTAAGGCATTTTATTTAAAGCAAACAGCAAAATTTTTTGTGGCTTCTGAATGCTTGAATTCTGCTGTGGGACATTATGTACATTATGTTTGGTTTATTTGAAGACGACATTTCACTTGCAAGTCATGTTGCGATTCATAGACTGTATTTTGCAAAGAAACGTTGGAGATTCAGGATTTAAACTCTTCCTTACAAGATCAAACTCTACTTCAGGCTGAATATTTAGCCCTTTTAGAAGCTAGGGTCGGTAAAAATATCGCTTGACTTTATATTTTAGGCGAAAATCGCTCCATTATCACGCACACATGCCGCCCTACGGCAGGTCCAAAATGCATACCAGAAAATGCATACCGGAAAATGCAGACTGGAAAATGCAAATAGATTGTCACTGGCCCGATAGATTTTTACATCCCCGATAGATTTTTACATCCCCGATAGATTTTTATATCCCGATATAATGTTTTGAAGTAGGTGGCTGCTCAAAAAGAGTAGCAGGCTGCAAAGAAAAACCGATTCCCGAAATGCAAATTTCGTAGCTTCAAAGCTACAAGTTTAGTTACCTCGCTAAGCCAATTCTGACTCAGACTCAAGGATTCCAGTTTTATTTTATTTTAGCAAACAATGAAGTGAGCTTCAGCTTGCACTTAACAAAGTTCTGTGGTTCGAACTTTTCTCACATTCGGTCCCGATCGCCGGTTTATGTTTTGACAGCTCTGCTGTATCCCCCTGCTGTATCCCCGATATATATTGAATCGTAGTTGTAGCTTTCTGTTAATTAGCGAAGAGCAAATGTAAGCTAAAATAGCGGTAAAAGAATCAAATCGTTTCTTTTCTATGGAAATTCCTGAAATAAAACAACCGTGTACATAGTTACGGCATCCTGACAGTTCGAATTAAATTGTTTTTTAACTGCAAATTTCTGCCTTTACCACAGTTTGTCAGTGTTGTAATATAAATTATGTGAGTTTTCAGAGAGAAGAGACCTGGTATGCATTTTCCGGTATGCATTTTTCAGTATGCATTTTGGACCTGCCGCCCCCTAGGGCTATCCCTGCGTTCACATGGGCTTATGTAAACAAAAGTTGTCCCTACTACCTAGGGTTTCCCTACCTTGAAGGTAGCAAGGTAGGGTAAACCTACTCCTAGGATCACCCTACCTATCATGTGAAACGAACGGGGAACAAAGGAGAAGGGTTACCTTACCAGGTAGGGCAACCTACTACCTAGGGGCACCCTCCCTCGTGTGAATAGATACTCACCGACCGCATAAGGTCACATGCAAAGCGCGTGACTCTCAAAACAGTAGGTGAAGAATCTCAAGTATCATGCCACTGCCCTGATAAGCAAAAACTATAAGAAAAGCCATGACTTTCCTTTAGTGAGATACATGGACAAAACTATGTTGAAATAAAATGTCGCCTTTTATTTTCTGTAGCACAGTATAAATAGTTGTACAATGAATTCTAATGACATACATATATATGTCATTTACCGGCTAGGAGGTACGCACACGGTCAACATTTTCCAGCCCTTCCATAGTGCCGGTAAAAAATAACTTATTTTTTCAACCTCTTAAATTTGATTTTTTAAAATGAAACCAGCGCGCGCTATGGTTAACGTGACCTCACTCGCTTGCTTTAAGAACCAATCAGAATGCAGGAATTCGTGAATTCGTTACAGTGACCTCTAGGAAAAAAATAATGCAGAATATCCCACTTGTCTCTTGTATTTCCTAGGGCATACACACTTGCCTAGAGGCTCTTACATACTATATACTAACTACATACTATACTATATACTATGTACTATAGTCTATAATTTTGATGTCACATCGTCTTTATCTTCCTCGTGCTCGACGGGGTCGTTTAACCAGTCATATCCCTCCCTTAAGCCGCTTACCATAACCCTTAGCGCCTGTAAAGGTCTCTTCTCTACAAACATCTCTCTTCGTCTGTCCTCGCACAAGCTGGGATTATTAGTCAACGTGTAAAATAACGCCCAGCGTGTCCTGGCTCGTCGCCGGCGACTTGTGGTGCGACTAAAGGATAATGAACGGGTATCTAAAACAAGAAGCAAAAGGCTAAGTCTTTCCTGATCGAGCTGTTGTTGCCCTCTCCAGACATTTTACTTGCCGGCAACGACACTAAATACACCCAGTCTCGTTTTGCGTCTTTTGCGGTGATTTCTCCGATCGATTTCTCTATGAAACATTTTGGAGCCGTATGGACTGGGAACGAGTACTAGACACGACCGCGCAATTAATTGTGGGACATGCACTAAACATGTGGCCGTTTGCATGTTTTCCCCTGGATTCTGGACATTTGTTACCAGATGCTTCCTTCTTTTCCTACGCATATCCCATAACTCTATGGCGCGCCCTGTTTAAAGTATCCCACAAACCATTGTGCACCTTAAAAACCCCGGAAAGCGCCTGGGTACGAGAATGAAATGGTACCTGTTTCAATTAACATTCCTCCGTAAAAACGATGTATCGTGTGTTATAGCCTGCAATGCGATGTGGGAAGAATTCCCGGCAAATAAAATACCCCTAAAGTTCCGCATCTGAAGGTGTCCTTGAAAAGATATTATATTTAGTCCGTGGGCCAGGAGTCGAAACCCTCCCCCCCCTCGGGGATTTTTGCTAACATATATCATTCGAAAGCTTAGCCCGAGGGTAGTCCAAAACCGGTTGTTCGCACTTTCGAAGTGGAAGCGTTTAGGAGTTACGGCGCATTTTACATTTGGGCTTCAAAACCACAGGATACCCGCGTCGAGAATAGCGAAAAACACCAATAAAATCCCCTGTGTTACATCAAAAACACTCGATATCGCACCTTTTGCCTAATAACAGCCTAAATCCGCTATTTTGCTAGAAAAACTCCTATTAAAAGCATTAAAAGTAGGAAATTCGTTCAATAAAAAGCACAGGGTACCCACGTCTCATAATTTTGAAAACAGTCAGAAAAAGTGTCTGGCCCTACACGATTTTCACACGTTTCCTCTCCCAGATATGTACAAAATAGTGTTTTATCAGTAGTAAACGAATATGTGTGCTTTGCGGCATATTATGCCATCCATGTTTGTTCTTGTTAACTGATGTATCAGAGCATTTTCGGGCTCTGGGATCGCCGCACTTTCCACGACAGACAAGGCGGTGTTGCTTCGCCTTTTTGCAGTCTTCTCGCGTGTAATCGCTAGATTTGAATTTGAGCATTATGTGCGTGGATAGCTTCACGTTAGTGTCTTAGCCAGGGTCCTCCCAGAGGTAAGTGGTAGCGGTGATAGCTTTCAAAGAAATATAATTACCATCTGGTCACGGAATAGTGAAATACAACAGTTTGGCATTATGCTTTGTACCCTGCGAGCAGTGGTATCCTCCTATCTTCGCTTGCCGCCGGGGCCGAAGAAAGGAGGAAACCACTGCTCGCAGAGTAATATGCTTTTGGCATTTGTTTTAATTCTATGCCGTAGTACGGAAAATAATCCTTTTTGCCGAGTATCCTCAGGCTCTTCAATTTGCTGGGATTGATATTAGAATTGTGACTTATAGATTGTAGTAGGAAAGTAATGAGCTATCTGCTTACCAGTGCTAGTGCGCACTTGCGTGTCTTTGTTTCTAAAATAATGCAGCTCGTGCACCATAAAGTAAAACGTAGTTGCGCTAAATTTTGCTATGGCGTGCGTCGCTGACGGGAAATTCGCGCCTGTTGTGCTATACAACTTTTTTGGAGATTTTAACGTGGTTATGCTGCTGGGTGCTTTACTTTTGGATTGCTTAGCGTGTTAAGTTCTCATCCGAGTCATTAATATGTTTTGCTGGTCCCTTATATACAGAGTGAAGTGTATGTAAGTAGGTAATTAGTAGTTTCGCGCCTCGTAAAGTCCAAAAGCACCGTTACGAATTCCCTCTGATGGCTGATGGCTACAAGCTCCGTATATTTCTACGGCGATTCCAAAAGTGCACTAGTCGGAACGTGAGGGCTATGAGCCATAGCTTAGTATTTCATGACATTTTGCAGACATATTAACAACAAGTACAGTACAAGTAGTGTTTTCGCATAATGTAAAACTCTATTTTTCCTTTACAGCAACCACAAAACAGTTATTAGGAAAACAACGGATTTCCTCATATTTCCGCTAGACATGGTTATCCTTTGGAGACATTTCTACGACAAAATATTGAGCTAACCATTTGTTGTTGTTTTTCCTCTCATTTTCTGACAGAAAAATAGATTTCCGCCTGTTACTGAAGCTATAAAATTCGCATTTCGAATTGTTAAAACCGCGCGACGCGGGTATCCTGTGGAATACACTGTTGCCCAAATCACCTATTTGAATGCTTTTATGCACACGTTTTCAACGTAATCATGCCTTAAAGGCTATTTCGTGACCAGCTGCACAATATGTTGAGTTTTGATTGGAATACAAGCATTTTATTTGTATTTTTCGCTATCCCCGACGCGGGTAACCTGTGGTTTTGAAGCCCAAATGTAAAATGCACCGTAACTCCTAAACGCTTCCACTTCAAAAGTGCGAACAACCGGTTTTGGACTACCCTCGGGCTAAGCTTTCGAATGATATATGTCAGCAAAAATCCCCGAGGGGGGGGAGGGTTTCGATTCCTGGCCCACGGACTAATTCATTTGACTGCTTCAGTTCTATGCACATATTTCCACATGAGTAAAACGCAAAAGTCTATCCTTGCCGTAAAACAGCAAAGCAAAAGAGCACAGTTTTTCAAACATTTTTTAGGCGAGTTTGTTGTTTCGAATTTAGCTCTCTGCTTTGAAAACAACTTGGAATAGGACATGGATTTTCTGTTTAAAATATTTTTATAGCTTAAACCGTTGCATCGCGACCCACGTTTTCAAAATTATGTTTTGATTTTTTACTTTGCTGTTTCGCCAATCAAACTATCTAAGTCAATAAAACTCTTGCCCTGTTTCGCCTAGTGCAGTCTACTGGCTTCCCTCTGAACTAAAAAAGGACGTGACAACGTCGCGACGGAAAGCCAGGCGACTGCACTAGGCGAAACAGGGCAAGAATCTGATTGGCTCATAAGATTTGACTGACGGAACAGCAAAGCCAAAAACAAATTGCGGGACCGAGACCCACCACTTCCTTCAATTTTCCTAAAAATCGCATTTTCGACTTCTGATATCTCGTGAACTAATTGATGAATCATGGCGAAAACCTAACGTACGTTGTGCTCTAAACGAACCCATTTCTCCAAAAAATCGGGTATCCCTTATTTGTGCTTCGAAAAAATAACCACTGGATACCTAGGGGGTGGTAGTACCCGATACCCCACCATCTTATTCGCCATCACAGATACCTATCGAGTACCGTTGTTTTGACCTCTTCCCTAAGGGTTCCTTTACCTGTAACGGAGGCAACAGATCCATCTGGAAGACTTGAGAAGTCTGTCGTCTTGTGTGACCCTCGAAACGTAATGACGAGCAGGCGACAGAAGGTGACGAGCACAGGGTTGGAGTGCGTGTGTTCAAGGTACAGATACCCCACGTAAGCGTTGAATCCTGGGAAAATATCAAGACGTTTGTATTGACTTTTGAGGGGGGGGGATGATTTTTTTAGCAAGATTTTTTTTTACGTCTCTAAGATATTGTAGGATATTTATTTCGTAAAATCAGTTGAGGATTATGACAAATATGCTGTGCAGGAAATTTTTTTCGGCCCTTCGGGCCGTGCAGGATATTTTTTTTCAAAATAATCCCTCCCCCCTCAGAAGTCAAATGGTCGGCCCCTCGTTGTCGACTTGCCGCTTTCCTTATTAGGAATTCCCCCTTACCTTATTTGGAAGGTCTGTAAGTATTTTCCCTCATATTTTAGCGAAAAAAGCAGAGAAATCCACCAAAACTTGCAGGTATTCGAGAAACATCGTACTCATGGCCGCCATCTTGTTTTTGTCTCCGCCAAAGGGCCTGGGGCAAAACACAGGTAGCCCGCACGTATTCACAGAAAACGACAACGCTATCTCGATTAACCTTTCCGCGTTATATTGGACATTTCAATGCTTACAGCTAAACCGTTACTTCGCGACCCACGTTTTCAAAAACATCAACTCATGTTTTGATTTAGTCTCCTCCCGCAGGCGTCTCATTGTGTCTTTACTGTGCGACTACGTCAACCGGGCCATTTTGTAAGAAGTTAGCCAATCAGAAAGCGAGTACAGAACAAAGGATATCGACTTTCCTGAGATCTCAGGCATCGAAATATTCGCTTTTCTCCTACAAATTGTGAAAATTATGAGCACAAATCTCTTCAAAACACTAAATTACTCATCGCCAAACGTAGTTCAGGTGTTAAATTAAATTGGTTTGAATGATCTCTGAATGACAAACTTTTTACGGGATGGCCCGGTTGACGTAGTCGCACAGTAAAACACCTTTTCTCCTTTTCGCCTTTCGTCACGGCGCCGCCATTTTGTTTCCAGAATGACCTGGCAATGCAGAAAAAAGCAATAAGCCAATCATCGTTTTGGTTCTTAAACAAATAAAGTGCTTTTTGGTAGCTTGAAGTTGACCATAAATCACAGCATTCAGAGCATTAGGCTTCGCTTTTCAACATTAGCAAAACCCGCACGCTGCTTGACCTCGTTTCCATTCAAGATGGCGCTTGTGTGACAAAGACGCGCTTTGTTGGACTTCCTGTGGCGTGATCGTGAAAGGGCCTCCCCTCTTTTCTCTTCCGCTTCTGGTTTGAGCTCGTTCTCAGTTTCCGCTCTGCCAAAAGCGCCAACGAAGCGATGCAAAACGATGAACAAGCACACGAAGATGCGTGCGGAGAAGGCTAGTTTTGATTTTTGTTGCTGTTCCGCCAATCGAACTATCTGAACCAATGAATAGAAACTCTTGCCTGATTCGCCTCGTGCAGTCAACTGGCTTCACTCTCAACTAAATCCAGACAACGTCGCGACGGAAAGCCAGGCGACTGCACTAGGCGAAACAGGACAAGAATCTGAATGGCTCATAAGATTTGACTGGCGTAACAGCAAAGCCAAAAAGAAATCAATGTTTTGAAGACGCGGGTCGCGATCCAACGATTTTAGCTGTAAGAGCGTAGCAAAGACCTCAGTGCGTTTAAGGCATGGCTCTAAAAACTGTTTTGCCTGAAAAAGGGGATTATTCGTCATAACTAATGTTCTATACTGTGGATCATCATCAAAATTGGTCAGTACAATCATTTCAACAAGAGCTATATTTTAATATATTTTGTTGACATTGAAACGCTAATCACGTGACTCAGTGGCGGCCATCTTGGATTTTAGCGGAGCTCCAGCGCGGGCCGAAGGCCCGCGCAAGCGGAGCACCATACCTAAGGGAAAAACGTATACCATCGAGTTGATTTTTGAACGTCACGGGCATTTTGGATCATTTTGATGACGTCATTGATGGCGTGAAGGAACGTGACTTTGGTGTAGAGTTCCTCTGATGGTCTTTGAAAGTTTGTCCAAGTTTGGCTTCTAGAGAAGCTTCCCTTCGGGAGATATGATTTTTTCTTTATTTTTCTGGTATTAAACCTATAGTGTCCGCCGTCCGTCCGTCGTCCGTGTACACATGGGAACCCTGTGGTATGCAAAGAAAAAATTATATCTCCTCAAGGGAACATGCTAAGACAGCCATACTTGGGATATTTTGTCTATGCCACAATGGGGGTGCTGTAGCACGGTCACGTGATGTGACGTCATCGATGACGTCATCTATGCTTGAAAAATGAATATCTCGTGAAGAGAAGACTCTAAAACAACCAAACTTGGGTAGTGTGGTCTAGGTCACCAGATGAGCGAAATGAAGTGGTCACGTGATGTGACGTCATCGATGACGTCATCTATGCTTGAAAAATGAATATCTCGTGAAGAGAAGACTCTAAAACAACCAAACTTGGGTAGTGTGGTCTAGGTCACCAGATGAGCGAAATGAAGTGGTCACGTGATGTGACGTCATCGATGACGTCATCTATGCTTGAAAAATGAATATCTCGTCAAGAGAAGACTCTAGAACAACCAAACTTGGGTAGTGTGGTCTAGGTCACCAGATGAGCAAAATGAAGTGGTCACGTGATGTGACGTCATCGATGACGTCATCTATGCTTGAAAAAATAATATCTCGTGAAGGGAAAACTCTAAAAGAACCAAACTTGGGTAGTGTGGTCTAGGCCACCATATGATCGAAATGAAGTGGTCACGTGATATGACGTCATCGATGACGTCATCTATGCTTGAAAAATGAATATCTCGTGAAGAGAAGACTCTAAAACAATCAAACTTGGGCAGTGTGGTCTTGGTCACCAGATGAGCGAAATGAAGTGGTCACGTGATGTGACGTCACCGATGACGTCATCTATGCTTGAAAAATGAATATCTCGTCAAGAGAAGACTCTAGAACAACCAAACTTGGGTAGTGTGGTCTAGGTCACCAGATGAGCAAAATGAAGTGGTCACGTGATGTAACGTCATCGATGACGTCATCTATGCTTGAAAAATTAATATCTCGTGAAGACTCTAAAGCAACCATATAAACCATGTACACATGGGAATCCCTTTCATTCATATAGAAAATTTTATAACCAGGAGCTCCGCTTTTAGCCAGTGGCTAAATCTATATATTATACTTAGACCTTCTGAGGACAGCCATGGAGAGGTGAGAAATTGAAAGGTAATCACATATTTAGATACAGGGAAACTAC
Source organism: Scolanthus callimorphus (assembly GCA_033964015.1). Lineage (NCBI taxonomy): Eukaryota > Metazoa > Cnidaria > Anthozoa > Actiniaria > Edwardsiidae > Scolanthus > Scolanthus callimorphus. Next base: position 16,068,754 of record CM066924.1, read on the forward strand.
CTTAAAATGAAGCTAATTGGATAAGTCGCATTACTTCAGTGAAAAAATATATATATAATTTTTCGTGTTTTGAAATATATATTATTTTGAAAAACTGTCTTTATTAAAACATTATCCTAGATATCCAATTAGGTTTACAGAAAGATCAATGCTACAAAGATTATGCTAAAAAGAAATTTCTGATTTTTATCTTCATTCCATACCTTCACGGGCGCTAAAAGTTAAATCCAAGATGGCGGACGGTGAGTCACGTGACATCGTAACCATGGCAAAAGCAACTTTATTGTAATCAGAATTCCAAAATAAGTTTAAGGCCCAAATTTGAAAGATTTTCGTTGAGAAATAACAAAGTTACCAAAAAGCAGCCCTCGTGTTAGAGCCATGCCTTAAACTCACTGAGACTTTGCCTTTGGGGTCAGACGGTGCTTGAGGGGGGTGCTTCCATATTTTTCGGATTGATAATCTTGTCGGAAGAAACGCGCTTATCAAAAAAGTGCTTGTTATCGAGCACTTTCGTAGTTTTAATAGTTTGTCTTAGGCTCTGGCAGAAAGCAAAACAAAGGTGGTGACAACGTTTAATTATATGGTTTTGACGATTTTTTTCAGTAATTTAGCGTGAGAAGTAAGCTATTTTTTTAACGCCTGAGCGTCCAAAATAAGTCAGTAGATACTTATTTTATAAAATGACATGTTTTAAAGGGGACAGTTTGAAGTTTGACTTGAGAAACTTTGATTGCGTCACTAGTCATGCGCAGAAGTGAAAACGTCAAGGAAAAGAGCACGGCTATAATGAACGTGACCAATTATACGGCCTTCCACTAATTAGCTGATTTATATCAAGACGTTTGTAGCCAAACCTTATCGACTTGCAGCCTTCTTTATTAGGAATGATTCCATTCTCTTACCCAGAGCTCCCCGTCTCGTCTCCTCGCGGGGGAGGCTCTGGTGACAGCCACTGACGCATGCGCGAGATTTGATACAGAGCCGTTGAGAGAAAGATCTTTCTGCGCATGCGCCAACGTTCAAAACCAGCCAATCAGCAAAGGTCCTCAAATGGACGTCACCAGAGACTCCCCTGCGAGGTGAGAACGAGCCGGGGAGCTCTGGGTACGAGAATGGAATGATTCATGAGTATTTTTCAATATTTACATCTCTTACCGGGATCATTTAATTCGTAGTCCCTAGGTACCAGGCTCTTCTGTGTTCGCGCGAGAAAAAACACGCCTATCCCCGCTCCAATGAGAATCCGCCTTAAACATGAGACCACGCCCAAGTAGATGTTAAAGAAAAATAGGAAGTAGGTAGAGATGTGAAAAATCCTCCTGAAAATGTAGAGAGATGAAGAGATTATTTAACAAAAGCACATGGTGGAAAACTCACTCGGCGCTTGCTCGTTTTTGACGCGGCCACCTCACGGTTCTGAAACTCATTCTTATAACAATCAAGTAGAACCCGTCTACTTGTAACGGAAAAGTGGCTGTGAAAACCTCTCTCTAGTTGTATACTTCCTTAATGCAGTATGCACACATTTGGACATCAGCGTAGACACTGCTAAGGTGGTAATTCCTCACATTTCTCGCAGAATTTAAAGAAATAGAAAGTAGACGCCGTAATCGTGAAATTCATAGCATAGTAAATCATTTATGCTGCGAGCTTCCTGTGTGCTATACTTGCGCGGCGCCAAAAATGGCGGGAATTTACGCTGGAAAATTCTTGACATCAACAAGCCTTTGCCATAGCCTGCGACCAGGCGCCCCTGTAAGCCTAATATTATACACTTAATGACTGCTCTCGAGGGAAACAGCGAGTTTTGTTTTCCCGAGAATCTCGATGTTTCCGAGACGAAGTCGAGGGAAACATCGAGATTCGAGGGAAAAGAAAACTCGCTGTTTCCCGAGAGTGCAGTCATTTAGTGTTTTATTATATAGCAAAAAGAAAATACACGGTTAAAATAGTCCATGTTTTTACTTTCCCGCTCTAGCGATGTAGCCCGCGCGGGCAATAATTTTTTAATTGTAGCCCGCGCGGGCTACATTGGATTTGTAGCCCGCCACGTGACCATGATAGAACCAATCAGAGCGCGCGCTTTGATCGAATAAACACGAGCTATATAATAATCAGGTTTATTTAGGGTCTCCCCGATTAGGAGTGCACGGCTATAAGATCGAGACCGTTCAATAGAGTATCTATCTATCTATTCCGATTCGGAGTTCCTGCATGTAGACTATTTTGAACGAGTTTGATAATCCCTAGGAAGTGGCATTGCGTTTCTCACCTGTTGTCTAATGCTAGTGTGGCGCCTCTGTCGTGGAGGAACACAAATCGGGAGAGAAGCATTTGAACTAGGAAAACCAGCGTTGACATTAATACGGCTGGCCTGAAAAAAAAAAAACGTATTTAGATGTGTCAAGTAATATATAAAACACATGATAGCGCCGTGTTTCATCAGCCATCAGGACTTCCAAACGCCCGCGTTTTCAAAATATCGATTTGTTTTTGGCTTTGCTGTTCCGTCAGTCAAATCTTATGAGCCAATTAGACTCTTGCCCTGTTTCGCCTAGTGCAGTCGCCTGGCTTTCCGTCGCGACGTTGTCTGGTTTTAGTTCAGAGGGAAGCCATGACTGCACTAGACGAAACAGGGCAAGAGTTCCATCGGCTCAGATAGTTCGATCGGCGGAACAGCAAAGTCAAAAATCAAAACATAATTTAAAGTTTTTGGAAACGTGGGAAAAAAAGACAAAGCGGAGCCGATGTTTGTCGGTTTGTTAATCCTGACGAAAAACACTGTGCAGTATTTGCAGGAGCCCCTGGATTTTGATATGTTTTTGATACCATTTAATGTCGAGAAAAAGTAGAATAAAATCTACAAAATCTACGCAAATTAGATTGCTTTGTTTTAATCCCGCTTAATTTAAAATGAGTTTGAGAATTTTTACTGAAGAATCAATTAGATCTCACGGAAGGTTCTTTCCCAGTTACGGCAATGACGCGCTCCTTCTAAATCACCAGCGGCTATATATTTTAATCAAAAACTGCTTCTTTTTAGTCAAAATAACATCTACGCGGGTGGCAAAATGCTATTAAGTGAATTGAGAGCGGAAACGAGCTTTCTGTGAGTTTCTAACATCGCAGTTTATGAATTTAGTATAATTACACAAGTGATTATAAAAATTTCCGCGCGCTGATTGGTCGAGAGGTTCGTTTTCTCTCGCTTAATCACCTTCAGGTGATTATAACATTGCGCGCGCGAGTTTTGTTATGATCGTGAAAAAGTCCAACAAAAACACATTTTTCTGTCTAAAAACCTTATCAATCACTTGAGCAATTATACTAAAACAATTAGTCGCCTCAGGCTCCGTAATTATCGGCGAAAAGTCACCTCGACAAGCACAAAATTAATTAAACGTGTAGTACTTATAGTGAAAGACAAAATTCTAAATTTGGAGGATATGATCGTTAGATATCAACGCACAAATTTTATAGCGAATCTTTGATCAGACGCCAACCGTCAGATGGTTTCCATACCTAAACTGTGAAACGCTTTGCCTGAGGCGTAAGGAATGCTCCTCCTACAGTACAGTTTAAGTCGTCTTTTTAGACATAACTTGAAAAAGAAATCGAATTTCCAAAATCCCCGACACGGTTTTCTAGAACCCATCTTAGCCAACGCTAAAATGGTGTAAAAAAAAACCGATAGTATTGTATATATTTGCGAGGGTGGAACTCGCAAAAGATAAACCGACGCACCAGAAAGGGAACTCCATCAAAAATCTGCGTTTTGTTAAATTATGTAACAATATATACCATCGTCTAGCCCACGATATAGGCTTTAAAATGAGGTATCGCTTGTCAAGATAGGACTATTTTTCGTCATTTTATGCTATTTTAACAAAAGAGTACCCCGAAGGTGCGCCGTAACTTTAATCATAAAAACACTTTTTTTCAGCAGTTAATTGCGAACTATTAAACACTTTTCGAACTTACCATGCTACTAAGAACTGCGTCCAAACAAATGAATCGAGTTTCGTGTCCACTATCGGCTGGATAATTTGGATTCCGACGACGGTCCCAACAATAAATAGCAAAACTTGCATTATCACAAACCCTAAAAGAAGATCGAAAACGTCCCAATTACCACTGAATGCATTGCTCCGCTACCTCAAAATTCAATGTTGCGATGGGCGATTTTTAGCCGTCAATCAAACCAAAACGCTGGATTCGGCCCCTTCAGTGGGTCGAAATTGATATTGCCAAATCAACCAAAATGGTTTTAAGTTATCCCTTGGCCTCCTTGCCTCGAATGTTTAACTTTCTGGTTCAAGAAAATTGGCATTACAATTTTCTTTGCATAAAATCGCCGATCGGCAACAGTGAATTTTGCGGTCGCGTAGCAATGCATACGGTGGTAAGAGGATAGGACAGGATTTGGAAGCACCTTTTTCGAACATCAATGTCGCTGAAAGGCTATAGGGCAAATACAATCATGGCCCATGGGGCTGAGAGGTCTCTAATCACGGACACCCAAGGATCATTTTCGGTAAAATATCTCTACAGATGGCGCTACGAGAACTGACATTTTCGCTTCAGAATTTAAGGCTTTAATTTTCGAATGTAGATTACCAAGGCAAAACTTGCACAAAAGGTGAAATTGTACACTTTTGAGGGTATTTTTTTGCCGTTAAAGGTCACCTAGAATTTTCGGATATCTTTTTCCCCTGGTATGTCGGACGAGTGATTTCAATCCCTAACATTTTCAGCTACGAAGACCGAACACATACAAACTTTGTAGGGATTAAAAATACCCAATTTACAGTCATTTGTGTACTCTGCAATAACATGGTATTTTAAGGTATTTTACACCATTGTCTCGTTGAGTGCCCTGTCTAATTGTTTTAGCATAAATCAACTGGATGGTCGATCAGGGGCGTAGCCAGGAATTTTGGTTGGGGGGGGGGGGGGGGGGGGCGGATAGTGAAAACATGGGACGAAAATTTTCAAATTTCCTACAGCAAATACAGTTAATGTATGAGAAAATCTCTCCCGAGAAAGGGGGGCCCCGGCCCCCTGTGCCCCCCCCCCCCCCCCCCTGGCTGCGTCCGTGTCGATCACGGAAGATAGTGAAAATAAATTAAGTTCTTCCCCGAACTTAAGACGCAGCAAAATCGCCGATGCATTCGCTTGACTCACCCCATGCCATGTAGGCCACTTGATACCCTGAATACTTTAACGTTGCCGCCTACATAGTAGTAAAATAAGAATTGCAAACCATATATTAACCATATAACACTCACAATATAAACTTCATAACAAAACTCATTACAGCAGAGTCCCCTTGAAATATAGACAGACTAGCAGCCTCTCGAAGCTGTAACATAGCATATGTCGCGAGGAGGTGTATGAAGGTGCGAGGGAGTGTCAAAAAGAGTGATAGGGGAGCTCGTCGGGACATCGGAAAATATACCCTAAAAATACCAGGACATAAAAAATACACCCCCTAAAAATACCTTATAAAACAAAACGACCCTCCAAAAATACCAAAAATAAACCTTTTTTGTTATTGTTTATTGTTCTTCATCTAAATATTCCTTGTTTTTAGAGCTATAAATGGAAAAAATAAAGCCAGAAAACGTTTTGCTTGGTTTGTCACCCATCCATTCATTTGCATACCCCTTAAAATACTATTTATTAGTGAAACTCATCTTTAAACGGTTATAACGGCACGATACTTAGTCAAACATCTTCGAATGGATCCACACGTCATTTATGGTGATGAAGGGAACCTACCGTTATCGATGGAGGGGCGTTAGTCAGCGCCTTCACAGGCAGAAATGACTTGTCACCTCTCTGAAGCCGAGCTACGTGGCCCCTAAAAAGTTCAGTTTCATAAAAGTCAATGTACATTTATCTGAGATGGACTTTACCACTATATGCATTGCTACACGACCTCAAAATTCAATGTTGCGATGGGTGATTGGCGATTTTTAGCTGTCAATCAAACCAAAACGCAGGATTCGGCTGCTTCAGTGGGTCGATAACGGATTACAAAATCGACCAAAATGGTTTTTACGCTATTCTTTGGCTTCCTTGCCTGGAATGTTTAACTTTCTGTTCAAGAATTGATAATAAAATTTTCTTGAGTAAAATCGTCAATAGCAACGGTGAATTCATTGAGCAATGGATACGGTGGTAACGGCACTCGAGCAGTAACCCCTTTGACTGATCGAAGGAAGTATTTATGCAGTCTTCTTCGATCGCTACCTTCTGATACCATTGAACTGTATTCGATATTTGGCTAGCATCCGCTTAGATTATGATCGTATCAATCAACAATGGATAACAGACAATTATCAGAACTACGCAGTTTTGTAATACATGCATATAGGGCAGCAGAGAACAGTCACAAGACTTATAGTTACATTAAGAATGGCGAGTTCAGCATTCGACAAGTAGACCTCGCTGTAATCACTTCAGATTGAGAGATAGAATTCTGTGAAAAAGAGTCATTACGCAACTTACCTATACCATGCTAACATGTTTCCAATCAGCACAAAACACAGAATAAATGAGATGCCCGCGGCGATGTACCAAGCAACTAGAAAAATAACACGTGTAATGCGTAAAATCTCATCGCAATTCGTATAACTCGCTGTACTGAGATGTGATCTAGTCCGGTGCGGTGCGGCGCGTCGAGGTGTGGCATGGTGTTATTTTGTGCGATGTGTTGAGTTGTGTTGTTTTGTGTGATGCAATGTTTTGTAATGCGGCGTGGTGTGTGTTGTGTGATTTGGTGTTGTCTTATGCGATGCAGCGCGGCGCGATGTGGTGTGGTGTGATGTGATGCTGTTTTGTGTGATACGGCGTTGTGTGTTGTGGTGTGTTTGTGATGCGGTGTGGTGTGTGATGTCTGAGTGGCATGGTGTGGTGTGATGTTAATGTTTTTGTGTGGTGTGGTGTGGTGTGGTGTGGTGTCTTATGCAAAGCGGGGTGGTGTGTGTGATGTGATGTTGTTTTGTATGATACGGTGTTGTGTGATGTGATGTGATGCAGTGTTGTGTGATGTGGCGTTTTGTGATGCGGTGTAGTGTATGTTGTCTATGTGGTGTTGTGTGATGTGATGTTCAATTCATGTTTTGTGTGATGCGGCGTTGTGTGATGCGGTGTGGTATGTGTTGTCTATGTGGTGTGGTGTGACGTTCATGTTTTGTGTGATGGGGTGTTGTTTGGCACGGTGTCTTATGCAAACGGTAGACAGTATTGATGGCTGAGAAAAACTATGCTTAATATAATAATAAACAATAATCTAATAATTATTTATGTTTAATATTATTATCATGCATCATGACTATCATGCATCATGACCTCTCACAACTCACTCAGAGCTATAAAGATATCCCTTCTGATGTCTTCTTGTTCAATATTGATGCCAAGTGCCTTGAGTGCGTCCCCAATGACAATACGTTCCTGGGCGTACCGGTATAAGACGAGACCGAATACAACCATTCCTGTTGTCACCTGAATTGGATCGAAATCACAGCTTGGCTAAATGTGCCTTTATAAAGTTGGTCCACACTAGTCGAACACTAGGACTGAAACGTGTTCAGACTGAACGTGTTTCAAAAATCCATTAGCACTTCCTGTGAAACAGCGATCACAAATGCAAATGTATTGTTCGCATCTAATAATATCTACTTTGGTGACTTTTGTACCAAACTATGAAACGCGTTTTCTTGACGAGCGACTGTGCATGCGAGAAACGATTTTGTATTTCTGTGAAAAGTGTCGCGGTCGCGGCACGGAACCTGGCCTGCTGTAGATACGGCCCATTATGTGCAGTCTGTTTGTAAACTTATTTTCAAGGAGGAGGAGGGAGCTCATGGTTATAAGCCCCTAAGGTTTCGTATGAGCTTCCTCGCCTGGAAATTATTATATTATTATTCTTATTTTAAATATCTTGACTTTTATATATGTGTATTTCCTGGCAAAAAATGAATAAACTGAATAAATGAAATCGCTTAGTCACGACACGGCCACGGTCGCGGCGGGGCCCTTGGGGAAGCCCCCCGGGGGGGGGGGGGGGGGGGGGGGACTCCCATATTTTTTTCCGGGATGATCGTCGGAAATTTTCAGTTTCACCCCTAAAAGATACCAAACATGGCGGGCCATGGCGTCGCTCAAATAATTTCTTGCCCTAAAAGATACCCTAAAAGATAAGGCCTTATGTGCAAAGTAGGCGCGAAGGAGACAGGTAACAGGTAAAAGATACCATCAAGAAATTTCCGTGTTTGTTTCTAATTTATCGTCTTCTCATCGAGTAATCTCTCTTTCTTACACGGTTTTTAGAAGCACCATCATGAGAGAAAACAATTTGGACACATATTTCGGCCCTAAAAGATACCAATCTCCCTAATTTTATTGAAGATTAAGATCACCCCTTAAAGAGACCAAGGCCCCGTGATTTTAACCCCTAAAAGATACGACGATCATCCCCGGTCAAAAAATATGGGAGTCCCCCCCGGGGGGGAAGCATGCCCCCAAACTTCCCTACCGATGGTGCACCTCCGCCGCCCTGTAGGAAAAAACGAAGTATATGGTGTAAAAGCAACATTACCTCATAAAGCACCAAGAAGCAAACCACATATGTACAGAATACTCTGGTTGAATACTTGAATTCTGCGTCAGAAAACGTAACACATACTTAAGCATTAGAGCACAACTTTTTGTTGACTTTCGGCCTCCAGCCTCGGTCAACATTTTCCAGCCCTCGGTCACGGTTTTTCCCTATACGGACCTCCCAGCCGGTAATTGACATATATATTGACATATATATGTATATATAGCTCACAAAATGTTTTATTATGTACCGATACTTACCAGGTTTCCACTTGTAAACTCGAGACTTCATTTTATCTCTCGTTTCTTCTTTGTGCCTAAAGACAAAAACATATTTACAAAAAAGTAAAAGACCCCGTCCACACTACACCATTTTCAAACGAAAATGGATACTTTTGCTCCGTTTTCACGCTGTAAAATAATGAAAATTACACGTACTCTCTTGGGATGGGCTGTAACAATTTTACGACATATTTATTTTTGTAGGACTCTTTCCACGCCTCCTCTTCCTGGTAAGAAATAAAAAAACACAGTAGTGTTAACTATTACATGTTAAACAGGTAATTCCCCTGAAATAAAACTTGTCGCAGAACTTTTTTCTTAATTTGTCTATTTACTATTTAGTATAAGAAATGAAAATATGAAATAAAAAGAGGGGGCTTCCATGCTTGTTTAGAAACTGTGATGGCGCTAAAATACCCCATTTTAGTGGAGGGCTATTTTGAGAAGGATAATACGTGAAACAAGAAAATTGTGATAAAATGCTCACTAATGAAGCAACCCAGTTCACTTGCAAGTTTGAACTTAACTGTTCGATACTTCATTATCTAGGACAAACATTGACAACGATAGCTCAAAAACTTGTCGTTAGATTTTCTTAAAACTTTTTTCATAACAGGAAAACGATAGTCTTATCAAAATGGTAAAATAAAAAATGGGGGCGCCCATTCTTGTTTTCGCGCAATATCCCAAAAAGCGATTCTTATAGTATTTGTCGCTGATGGGTGTATTTAGGTTGCGCGCGCACGCTCGATTACGTCATTTTCGAACGAATACCGCGCGGGTCGATACGCAGAACAGAGTGCGCCGTGCAAAACAGGGGAATAACCTTAATATGTTCATCTAGTGAAGCGTTTCTGGGACTTTCCCTTCCCGAGATCTTTATTTGGAAGTTTTATGGAAGTCATTTTGCGGTTGACGCTTCCAGTGAACGAAATTCAGAAATTCCAAGTCGCAGTAAAACCAAACTTACATGCTCATTAGTGGTAACAATACGCTTCCGTCTGTATAACTTCACGAGGCTGAACCCTAAATGTATTGCGTACTTAATGACCAGGACGGCCAGGCACAGATAGGTAGGCATCTCCAGTGCGAGTACATCTCCAGGAAATGCCTGGTAAATGAAAAGCACACAAGTCTAGTCGAGCTCTCTCTTTTAGTCTTTGATCGTCACACATGCATAACGACGAGCTGTATTCAGGCAGGTGCACGACCCCAAGGCGTTCAGACGAAGAACCAAAAATATTCATGCTCGATGTAATGATCCAGAATTACGCCTTTTTATACGAATTAAACGTCCCTTCCCCGGGCCTTCAGACCCACTTACCAAAAGAAAAGACAAACTGAATATGCTTTGTTTTGTTTTTAAAACAAAAGAAGAGATCCATGAGCTCCTTACCTCTGAAATGTACCGCTCAGGACACTGTATTGTCTGGGCTATAGTCACGAAAAGCCTGGTAAATGAAAAAGTTAATTGAGTTGAGGCAACCGCGCAAAACCATATCCTGCTGGTAAATGATTAAAAGGTCGTTAGCCTTAGGACGAAGACATAGGCCAAATATCTAGAGGAACAGGAAGAAGAGCGTCCTGTTTGGAAGTGGTACATGCCTCACTATGGCATGCCCAAAACTCTAGCAATGAAGATAATAGTAGTGTTTGATTGCAGTGGTACTTAACATAAAACACGATCTTTTCTATCTATTTTTATGGGTTTTTTATTTACACAATTTGCCCGAGGGCCGGGAAATTTTACACAGAACGAGGCTCCATTGATGAGGTTCCCTTAGTCAGTGTAGTGGGTTAGCAAGTTCTGAGACATACACTGAGGATGGGCAACTTCTGATGTCCCCGTGGTTCTTGAACTTCCCACCGCTACAGGTTAATGTAGTGCACGTGAGAGATGGGAACCAAGTGTTTTGTGTAAAGAATCACTGCAATCAGACACTACTCTTATCTTCATTTTATTGCTAGAGTATTGGGCATGCTATAGTCAGGCATGTACCACTTTGTGTACCACTGCGAACCCAGGACGACCTACAACTCGTCAGAGCGGAATGTTCGCTATTACTGGGTATACCATGAGCCCATCAACAGGACCCCTTATCGCTTATTGGTGGGCGTCCGAAGCACAGGGAGCCCATCAACAGGAGCCTCTATCGCCAATTGGGGGGCCTCCGAAGCACAGGGAGCCCGTCAACAGGAGCCTCTATCGCCTATTGGTGGGTGTCCGAAGCACAGGGAGCCCATCAACAGGAGCTTCTATCGCCAATTGGTGGGCGTCCGAAGCACAGGGAGACCATCAAAGGAGTCTCTATCGCCTATTGGTTGGCGTCCGAAGCACAGCAGTAGATTATTCTATTTCTAGATTGTAGATTTTGAACACCGCGAGTTGTCATGGTTACAAATCATGTCCCCTCGCAAATAAGGAGATTCTTCTACCCCTGTGCATATGGCTAGACCTAGTGGAGTTGATGGAGGCTCCTATTGATGGGCACCTCATTCATCTACTCCTGTGCATATGGCTAGACCTAGTGAAGTTGATGGAGGCTCCTATTGATGGGCTCCTCATTCATCTACTGCTGTGCATATGGCTAGACCTAGTGGAGTTGATGGAGGCTCCTATTGATGGGCTCCTGATTCATCTACTCCTATGCATATGGCTAGACCTAGTGGAGTTGATGGAGGCTCCTATTGATGGGCTCCTCATTCATCTACTCCTGTGCATATGGCTAGACCTAGTGGAGTTGATGGAGGCTCCTATTGATGGGCTCCTCATTCATCTACTCCTGTGCATATGGCTAGACCTAGTGGAGTTGATGGAGGCTCCTATTGATGGGCTCCTCATTCATCTACTGCTGTGCATATGGCTAGACTAGTGGAGTTGATGGAGGCTCCTATTGACGGGCTCCTGATTCATCTACTCCTGTGCATATGGCTAGACCTAGTGGAGTTGATGGAGGCTCCTATTGATGGGCTCCTGATTCATCTACTCCTGTTCATATGGCTAGACCTAATGCAGTTGATGGAGGCTCCCGTTGATGGGCTCCCGTGCATAAAGGAAGAAATACTTACCATAACCCGCTGTACAATAATCCTATAGTTGTACCGAGAATGGTGTAATCCGTCGCCAGGCAGGCAAAGAATGGATAGTACACTACGCCGATCACAATCGTTGCTAAAATTCTCCAGAAAACTGAAACACAGAATGACAGGAAGAGAATTATATCAAGCGACATATGCCCGTGGTGGAAAACTACCTCATCACATCATGTTGATTTTAAGGCCTCGGGTTCTAGTGTTCTAGTCGCCTCAATAATATTGCAATTGATCGAATTATACACAAACCGCAGTAAGATATCGGTTAGTCTGTCGCGACTGGAGGCAAATAATGGATGAATTTAGTTCTTACTTCCACTCCAGGCAGGAGTCGCGGGATCGCTTTGGATGGACTCGAGGTCCCTATCAAATATCTCCGAGTAGTCGTTTAAGAACAGAATCTGTAGGGATTTGGTGACCGTGGCACCGAACGCGCATGCAAAGCCAAACCGATTCTCGTAGCTGTCCAAGAGATTCAACGGGCTGAAACAAGCAAGAGAAAAGGAGTGAACATCGACTTAGTATCATTCTATTCTCGAACCCAGAGCTCCCCGGCTCGTCACCTCGCGGGCAGGGGAAGCTCTGGTGACAGCCATTGACGCATGCGCGAGATTTGATACAGAGCCGTTGAGAGAAAACCTTTCTGCGCATGCCCCAGCGTTCGAAATCAGCCAATCAGCGAAAACCCTCAAATAGATGTCCCACAGCCATTCAGCCTCCCCTGCGAGCGGACGAGCCGAGGAGCTCTGGATACGAGAACGCTATCATTCATATCAGTTAGTGTGATCATACATCATAATGCAGGGCTGGAAATAAATAACGGCTTGAAGGATGGCGGACACGGAGAATGCCCAAATCGATATGAGCTCCGTCATACGTTGTTTCTCAACGGCCATACACCTATTTCAGAAAAGGTGTTATAACTGTCTGTTGTAGTACATGGTACGTCAAATTTCTTCTTGACAAATGTAATTTGGATTTTGTGCTAGTCCGAAAGGAATGACTTACATGCATAATCCTGGTCTTCTAAATGTGACACCGCATTTGTTCACGATGTCCGTCGTTGTTTAAGGAAGGAGAATAATAAGATGATCATCATCTATGGCAGAGACAGCAAGGGTGAGTTCATCATCATCGTCAGCATCATCACAGGAGGGGTGGAAGCAAAGTTATGTTCGGAGGGGACTCCCATGTTTTTGGTCCGGGGGTGATCGTCGGGAATTTTAAGTTTCACCCCTAACAGATACCAAAAAGGGCGTGCCTCAAATCATTTTTTACCCTAAAAGATACCCATCAAGAAATTAGCATCTTTAAAATGCTACCTAAAATTAATCTGAGGCAGGAAATAAAGATTGTTTTGTTTTAGAAATGCGCCTTGTGTTATGGGAGTCCCACCCTCCTATTTTTTCTAGGGGATTTGGCGGTATGCTCCCCAAAATAAAATTGTGAACTTTTAGGATTTCAGGCAGCTGGAAATTATGCATCAGTTGTGAAAAGCCCAGAAAAGCAGCTAAAATGGTGAAAAATGTGATTTGAAATTGCCCAAAGGGTCAAGCACACCTACTTGGGATAATATTAATTTGGAAAATGACAGTTTTTTTTTATTTGCTCAGGAGCAGATTTAGGGGGCCATAGGCTGTCTTGGGATATTTTCCCAGACATTTACTGTATTTGCTGTGAAAAATTTCATCCCATATTTTCACTATCCAGCCCCCCTTACTGAAATTCCTGGATCCGCCCCTGTTGCTTATTTATTTTGGTAACCATCAATATTATTTACTCTCCACTGACTTACTGCTGGTATAAGACAAATGTTGGTGAACTGGCCTCGGCCAGGTATTGGGGAACATGTACTGCAAAACAACAATGACAAAGATTCAAACAAGTCAAGCTTTCAAAAACACTAAAAAGATTATTTTAAAATAAGTAATCAGTCATAACAGCTCTGGATATTAATAACAATAACTAGAAATTCCCATCAGAAGGGAATCCAGCTAGGGTTCCAGCCCAAATGGGAGCATGGCTCCAAGCTCCAATGAGAAACTTTTTTGCACCGGCCAGTGCCAGTTTTGGAGGGGATTTAGGGCCACGGAAGAAATTATGTCGAAAGAAGGTTCAAGACGGCTCCAACATCCCGAAAGGGGGGGGGGGGACTCCCATATTTTTGGGGCAGGGGTGCTTGTCGGGAACTTTCCATTTTACCCCTAAAAGGTACTAAACATGGCGTCAATTATTTGTTTGACACCTAAAAGGTACCAACAAGACGTATATTTTCCCTCGTAATTTTTTATGAGGGAAAATACGTCTGAAATTCAGGCCAACAACAAGTGTAATTTGCTTGATTTGCTAGAACAGACCTCTAAGAGGTACCTATCTGAAAAAAATTACATGCTTTCGAATTTTACCCCCTAAAAGGTACCAGAGGCCTGATTTTAAACCCTAAAAGGTATGACGAGCACCCCGCCCAAGAAATATGGGAGTCCCCCCCCCCCCCCCCGGGTCCAACATCAAACCTTCCTAGCTATAGTAGCTTGAGGACAAATTTGAACAAAGCCAAACAGACCTGTGAGTGAAGTTCTTCTTGAACTTAATCATTAAAAAAAAATTCCATTGTTTCGAAAGCATCTGAACATAAGTGATTCTTGACAATGGAATATGGGTGTCAATATAGAGTGCCAAGAAAGTCTTTGCATGACAAATGCACAGGAAGCCCGATTTTGTATTGAAATCTTTCCTTCAGAACGAGGTTCCGGCGAAAAAATGTCTTAACTGATATTGGCTCATGTATAGCAAGTGAATTAATAATATCTAACGATTCAGTTGATTAAGAAAAATAGCCGTGAGCCTGTTGGCACATGGAGCTTTCTGTGGTCATTTGTTTAAAGAGCAAAACAAACATGATCAACGATAAAGTGGCAAACTTATAGTAAGCGATAAAAAAATTATATATTTGTTTTCAGGCAACGACGGGCAATGATAATAGTGATATTGAGAGTAAATTATCATTTATGTGACGGGAAAATAGAGAGTATAAATTTATGCCTATCTCGCGTGATTATAACAATTCAAAAACACAGAGCGCTATGCAAACTTCCACGAGCAAATTCACAATGTCAAGCATGGATTTGATACGAATTTCTGTGACGCTATTTTTTGGATTGTGTCTTGCCACTTAACAGAATGAGCTCAAGTAAATACCTGTTTGTTGTGTTGTTCACAGACATTCCGGTAGTCATCTGAGTGATTGCATTCAAGTTTGTAACAACCAATACATATGCATCCATCACAGATTTTATAACTGTCGCATTGACCCCAGTCAAAGTTTCCACAGAACGCAGAAGGGTTTCATTTTGAGCTATTAATGTGAATACCTCGATCACTGTCCTGTTTTGTACAAGTTGTGGGTAATTTGTGTAGGTTTGGACAAGAACTCGAGCGAATATCTCTCCAGACGAGTCCGCCATGATGAATTTTAATATTTGTCAACAGTGGCGAAAATGGTAATGCGCGGATCACTACAGAGCTCACGCCATCATTTCATTCGTTGTCACGGTAACAGAATCCAAGTTGTGCCTTTATATTTTCACAATTGCATTAATATCTGTAGACACTAACGTTATTGAGTTTTGATGCAAAATGAGTACAGAGTGGTCTTATAACGTTTTTTAAAACGAAAATGAAAACAAAGCGAACTGCGGTCACGCGGTGAAATACGCGTCATTCATGGCCTACGGTTTTATACTGTTTTATAGGGATGGAATATTCACATCTAATATTCAAACTTAAATATTCTCGAGTAGTCATATTCAATTGAGTTGAAGGGTTGGGTTGAAGGGCTGAGGGTCAAACTACTAAAAATACATGACTCTGATCATTTTGTCCATTAATTATGTTTAATATAATTTTTGTCCCAAAAGGGGCAAGGAGAGAGGAGGGTCATATGCACCCCCTTAGTGACGCCGGTACCGTCCGATAAATTCTACACCAACTCGATACGGTTTCACTTTTCTCTCGACTGGCCTTGGTGGGAAAATTGTCTTCAAAATTCCTTGTGAACTCTCGCGCCACGACGCACAAAGCTTTTGGTAAACTTTTTCAAATTGTTGTACAAACATACCAAGTGATATTACGCCCTCGCCCAAATATTAAAAACGTGAAGTCGTCTAGTATGCGAGAAACTGCATTATGTTTATCATGAAAAGTTGTTTCAAGCATGGACTCCAAAATTACTGTAGTTTTCATGATTCTACTAGGCGAGTTCTTCAACGACTAATATATCGTGTTTTAAAGAGCCTGTGTCAGCCGCCATTTTGACAGCATAGCAAAATACCAAGTGGGAGAAAGCACCATTTCCATCGGCTGATTTAGAGAATAAAGAGCAATGTTCTCGATTGATCTGGTAAATCAAATCTTAACTTTTTTTTAGATTGGAATTACAGATTTCTACTCGTAAATCGTCTACTGATATCGAACGAAAACAATAACAAAGGGTGACTAATACGGGCTCTTTCTTTAATGTGAGTCTGAGTGATGTCGGGTTGCTATATGTAAGTTGCGCGATCGAAGGAAGCCACTACACCATAGGTGGAGTTAGGGGGGGCTCAGGGGGCGCGGGCCCCCCTTTTCGATAGATTTCCCCATACATTTACTGTATTTGCAAGAGCAAGGTTTCAACTTTGACCTCCATTTTTTTTACCTTGGGCTCCCCCTTTTTGGAGATCCTGAAATCCGCCCTTGTACACGGTTTGACAGTTGCGCAGAATCACTGAAAGCTGCATTAACATGTCTTGGGTCGTGTTCAAACAGCTAAGAAAATGATGTTCTCTACTCGTTATAGAATTAATGTAAAGCA
Source organism: Scolanthus callimorphus (assembly GCA_033964015.1). Classification (NCBI taxonomy): domain Eukaryota; kingdom Metazoa; phylum Cnidaria; class Anthozoa; order Actiniaria; family Edwardsiidae; genus Scolanthus; species Scolanthus callimorphus. Next base: position 16,085,591 of record CM066924.1, read on the forward strand.
ATCGCTTGTCTCGGTTCCACAGACGCGTCAAAGGATATATGACGAGTAAACATCATCAAAATCTTGTGTATACAAAACGTATTAAAAGCCCTTGGTTGGGAATTTAAAAGGACGTCGGAACTGGTTAAATGTTTGCGCGCGGTTGCATTCCTTCGCTGTTAGCTTGAAAATCCAATATTCATGTAAGTCCCTGGATTAACTTCTTCTGCCTTCAAACGGGGAGCGAATTAAAGGGTGGCACAAGTGTTGAGGTTTCTATCGGTTCGAGTCCACGTTGCGAATAAGCCACTCAGTCGTCCCTGGAATCATGAGAATAACTGTGCTGTTAGTTCTTGTGTTAGCTGCGTCAGCGGCCATTTTTGTGGAGTTTGCCGAAGGAAAGGAAAAGCAAGCAGAGAAGAAAGAAGACCACAAAGTTGCCGAGCAACAAAAGCTCGCAAAAGTAACTGAAGTTGCTGAAGAAGACGAACAAGGAGCCACTGGTGAGTGAATAAAACTACACGACAAAACAGACGCATAGATGTCCTAGCAGGTATTACAGTAATCAGTAATGCCATGGCACTGAAGAAGTTAGCTTTACTTTAACTGGGGTTTGTTGATTTTCAGAGTTCTGCAAACTTTACGCCAACTATACTAACAAATCGCAGTTTGGCTTCAGTCAATCAAAATGAGTGAACAACTCTGGGGGATTTAACTCAGGCTTTGAGGGTGTTTTTGAACTATTTAGGACTACCTAGGCTACCTAGTAAGGACTATCAAATTTTCCACCTAACATGCAAACGAAAGGTGCGACTGTTAAGGCGCGATCAAATGGGGAAGAGAGTTCATGAGAGCTAATGAGGGACAATGAGAGTTTTCCCGTTTGATCGCAAACTCTCGTCGACTCTCGTGCACTTTGAACGTGTTCAATTTTTTCATGAGAGTCGATGTCAGAGTTGTTTGCCGTTTGATCGCGAGATGAGAGTTGATGAGAGTTTTTCAGTCAGCATGCAGCTTCCGCCAAAAGAACTCCAGGCACAAAGAACTGCAGGCTCACTTTTGTTTTTTCGATAAAAAATACGCTGACTCTCATGAACTCTCATCTCCGTTTGATCGCTTCTTGTGAGAACAGATGAGAGCGGGTGATATAGTTGGAACTGTTAAATGCTGTGTTGATCTATTAAGAGTCAAAGACGAATTCAAAGAATGACAAGCCAGGCAAGTACTAACAACCAAACTGCAAGAAATTTGCTTAATAGTGGGCATCGACAAGCCCGGATCTGTTTTTTAAAACACAGTGGCGGATCCAGAGGGGGTTCCAAGGGTTCCAGGGAACCCCGGCCCCTAGGACATCAGAACAAGAGGATTTTATTGTGATACCCAGACCACTCGTGGACGAACGAAGAAGTGTAGAAGGAACGGCCAAACCCCCCTTAGAAAAATCCTGGATCCGCCACTGAAACAAGACATTGTTTGCTGACATCAAATCTTGAAAAGTGTGGATTAAAGCCGTTCAAACCTTCTGCAGCCGATGCTAGAGAACAGACCTAATGCAATACCGAATTAATTTATTAGTGCGCAACTGTAAAACTCTGGGCAATTTGCTCCGACTTTTTGTGTCATTACTGCGTTCCCTGATGACACCCCTCTGTAATAGACCCACCGAAATGTTGGCTCTACCTAGTGAGTTTCTAGCCTTCCGAAGACCCAACGATTTATTTAGACCCGGGCGATTTTTTCGCTAACCCAATGCAAAATTTGGGTAGTACCCAGCGTGTTTGAGTCCATGCTTCCATTATATGAAAATAAAGTAAGCAAAGACTGGTAAACGCGCGCGCGAACTGACCAAGCAAAAAATTATCCAACCCAACAAAGTTCTCCTGAAAACCCAGTGGGATACTAGAGTTCGGTGGGTCTGTTACAGAGGGGTGTCTGATGCACTACTCTGACTGTGATGTTTTAGGTGGTTGCTAAGTGACAGGTAAGTGTTAGCATATTTTTAGGTCGGGGATGATCGTCTGTATCTTTTAAGCCGGGGAAATACGAGGCACAAAATCCCTAAACTTGTCGCGCAACCTTGTTGCGTTGCAAGTTGATGATCGATGTTGCGCGTTTTTCATCTCGCGCCACAACTTGTCGCGCAACAAAAACCTGAAAACATTTGTTGCAGGTTGTGAAAATTGGTGCGCGAAGTAGAACGCGGGTTTACTTTGAGCCACAAATTCTTGTTTTGTTGCGTTTTTTATCAAACACACAACTTGTCGCGCAACAATAGGCCGTTATCACGCAAAATTGATTAACAATATTTAATAGTTATCAGAAAATGTAGTCCAGTTTTCAATTCTACACATCCGTTTTAGTGAAATTGTAAAGTTTCAAAAGTATTACTTGAAAACTGCTGGAGATATGAATTTTCAAAACTTCGTATTCTGGCTTACTTTTTACAAGGAAATGTATGGGCAAGTACGTCAAGTCGAGGCTGGACGGGCATTGATGTCCGTCCACCCTCGTTTCGATGTATTTTCCCATACATTTCTTGCAAAAAAATAAGCCAGGATACGAAGATTTGAAAATTCATATCTCAGTCAGTTTTCAAGCAATTTTCACTAAACTTCTTGCACTTTTACTAATACGGATGTGTAGAATTGAATACTGGATTTCATTTTCTGATAACTATAAAATATTATTAATCAAGATTGCGTGATAGCGGCCTATTTGCCTACAATTCAAGTTGATTAGTCACGATAGAAATGCGTTTCCACATAGTCTTATCTGTCGTATCAGTCGTATCAGTCAACCGTGAAACAAAATAATAATTCCAATTTTCATTGTTTCACGGTCGACTGATGAGACAGATACGACAGATAAGACTATATGGAAAGTATATATGAAAGAAATGAAATTTCTTGATTGGTATTTTTTAGGTTAAAAAATTACTTTAGCCACGTCCTTTTTGGTATCTTTTAAGGACATAAACATGACATAGACATATTTTATTGGCACTGTGTAGCGCAAGCGGTTACATGGGCTCGTTTGCCAATAAAAATAGCAGTTAAAAAAAGAAAAGAAAATGTTCATTCATTGTTGAGTGTTCATTTAGTGTGATGAAACTGAAAATTCCCGACGATCAACAATACCCCCCCCCCCTCCCAGGATCTAAACTCAAAATCAGACGACGCCCAACCCATAAAAGGCTAGTGTGAAGTGAGTGTCATATTTCCCCTCTCCTCATGCAGACAATATCAAGAAAGGATGGTTCGGCCGTCGAAGACGTGGAAGCCGCCGTCGTCATTACCACTGTAAGCCCCACTGCCGTTACGAAGAGTGGAGTTGCTGGTCACGCTGTCGTTATGGCAAGCAGGAGAGGTCACGCACGTCACGCTCGGTGTGTGGGGCCAAGCATTGTTGTGACGATAAACAATACAGGAAATGTTACTCGGCAGGTGAGGAAAAATTACATTCTACTCATAATTAAGAAATTACTTGATGTTTTTTACAAACATATGGCTTCCTTTTTATCAAGTGTCAGATGAGCTGAAGGATATTGTATTCATCTTATCCCATCCCACCAAGTCTTGTCAGCCAATCAGAAAACGGATCCGGCTTCAGTATTACTTGTACGCGGTTCTGCAAAAACTTATACCGGTATTCATACACCGTGGAGAACGCAAAAAAGGTTAAGTTGTCATGGAAACGGTTTGATTGACGTCCGGTAAAACACGTATTTCCAGTCGGTAGGGACGCAGTTTCGAGAATATTATACTCCTGAGAAGAGAGGTAGTGGACTGAGAGAGCCGAATGCCGAAATTCTGCTTCCGTTGTTTAGTAGTAACGAATATTTTCACTCATATCGACAGCTAAAGTCTTCACTTTCACTGCCTGTGAGGACGAGAGGAAGACGATTAATTGTGGAGCACGGCTTATTCAGGTCGTCAAAGCGTATTATGGTCGAACAAACCGCTACGAGTGCAGTAAGCCCCCCAAACCCGTGCGAAATACTAACTGTCGGGCTTCACATTCGGAGAATATGATTCGTAACGCGTGTGATGGCAAACACAGTTGCTTTCTAGAGGCAGCGAACAGAGTCTATGGTGATCCGTGCAAAGGGACCTTCAAGTATATTAAAGTGTACTACAAATGTGTGACCCCTAATGGTAAGGAAAAACTTTAGTCCTCTCCTTCCCTTTCCCATTTCGTTGAACCCTGCATGCTCGTGGTAGAACTGATCAAACTCGTACATTTTTTTCAGCCAATACAGTAGGCACTCTTCATATCTGCGAACGCGCCACAGGCTCCATCAGCTGTCCATATGGCTTCAAGATCCGTTTACTAAGTGCATACTACGGCCGGACCAATCGAGCTGTGTGCTCCCGCAAGAAGAGCATTCGATTGATTAAAAACACTAGCTGCCGATCGCAAGGCGGAATTGATTATCGTATCCACAACAAGTGCCAGGGCAGAAAGGTGTGTCATCTGAGGGCCACCAACTCGGAATTTGGCGATCCCTGTCGTGGAACATTCAAGTACATCGAAGTGAAGTACAAATGTGAAACAAGTGAGTTTCGACAAAAGCGGATAACTTGATAATAATATTATATTTCTCCGATACCTTTCTTGGTTCTTCCTTTCGATTCCTTGAGCAGGAGCTTTTGTTATCGTTGTCCATAATACTTGTTCCCAGTGCCTACGCCAGAATTTCAGCCGCCCCTCCGCTCTAGATCGTACCTCACGTTGCGAAAGTAGACGTCTGAATTCGCGTCGAGATTTTCTCATCTGCTGCTTAATTTACTTAACCCAAAATCGGTTATAGTAGAACCTGATAGGTTGAGTTTCTCAGCAAGACGTGCAGGCGAACGACTCCATGACAACGCACGCTCTTGTCGTGTGAATGGGGCTTCAGGTTATCTGTCGACTTATGGCTGATCTCATATTTTTCCACACTCAGTCTAATCTTCCCAACCGAACTAATACCACAAGTAGAATGCACTTTTTCTCAAGAAGAAACGTGTTACCCGGTGCTTAGCGGGCTGAAGCCAATCTCTTTTTGCCTTGTGTTCTTCACATTTCAACATGTTTCTTAACAGAAAGAATGAACGGTGGCTGGTCCAAATGGAGTTCTTGGGGTGCTTGCTCAAAGAAATGCGGAGGTGGTACAAGAACACGCACTAGAAAATGCAACAACCCGAAGCCCGCTTATGGCGGACGGTACTGCTATGGTAGCAGTGTACAGAGAAGCAAATGCAACACGCATGCATGTACCCGTATGTATTCTTAGTATCGCTTGAAGTCAGAAACGAGATATACCCGGTGCTTAGCGAGCTGAGGTCACTCTCTTTCTCCTATGTTCTTCGCATTTCAACATATTTCTCAACAGAAAAAGTGAACGGTGGCTGGTCCAAATGGAGTTCATGGGGTGCTTGCTCAAAGAGATGCGGAGGTGGTACAAGGACACGCACTAGAAAATGCAACAACCCGAAGCCCGCTTATGGCGGACGGTACTGCTATGGTAGCAGTGTACAGAGAAGGAAATGCTACACACATGCATGTACCCGTATGTATTTTGTCAGTATAAATTGAAGGGCCCAGGGTCCAGAACTGCTCCAGTAACCCGAGATTTCTTGGCCACGAACACAGGGAATTTCTGCAGAAACCCATATCCATGGGAAAAGCTGAATTTCCTATTATACATTTATACACTTGATTATTTTTAGGCGTTTTTCTCGATCCAGTAGAACAATCTAGAATGGTTCTGAATTTCCTATTTTTTCTTTGATTACGGCTGCCTTCGTTGGCCTTGAACTTTCCTTTCCATTGACACTCATCAAGCGCCAACACGTTTTTCAATCAGAGGAATATGGATATACAAATAAAGGTTGCTACAAAGATCGCAGCAAAAGGGCGTTGCAAGAGCGTATCTTCAAAAAGAGCGGAAAGCTTCGACCAGAAGTTGAAGTCCGAGCTCTCTGCGCCAAAGAGGCTGACATCCATGGTTATAAGTGCTTTGGGCTTCAAAATGGCGGCGAGTGTTGGGCAAGTAAGAGTGCAGAAAGCTACAAGAAGTATGGCAAGAGTCAAAGTTGCAAGGAAGATGGACTAGGAGGGCCGTGGGCGAACGAGGTTTACTGCTTTGGAGGTGGGTACCCAGTGTATTTGAAACATCCACAGGGATGAGTACTCTGTCTTCACTCGTCTTGGGCAGCAGTTTCTATACACCTAATGTTAGATCCTTCATATATGGTACACTATAGTGTCCTCCGTATAAATATCTCCCATGTCTTATAGAACGAGGATATATACAGAATGACACTGTAGTGTACCATATATGAAGGATCTAGGCCACCTAATTAAAAAGGTTTGCTTTCGGAATTGGTCATCGACATTGGAGCCCATCGACAGGACTTTTATCATGCACCTAGTGGTGGGCGTCCAAAGCACAGTAGATGGACAGTTGTCATGGTTACAAAATGTTGTCTGCTTTAAAATGTTGCCTGCTGCCTTTGCTTTAATATCTGCAAATGGTTAGACCTTCGCGTCTTCTCGGATAAGGACGTTAAACCGTAGGTCCCGTCTCTAACATACACTACACTAACCGGAACCAGAGGGACGTCAAGGAACCACGGGGACCGTCGGAAGTTGCCCATCCTCTGTGTCACAGAACTCACAATGCTAACACACACTCATGTTTATAAAGCTGGTTTCTATAGGATGAGTTATCCGTTAATGTAAAGCGCTTTAAGCCGCGAGGATAAGCGCTATATAAGCACGGTTACTTTACTTTTACTCTCTCAAAAGAATGATGGCAAATGTAAACTGGATGTCACATGAACGATGATTAAAGATTGCTTTGCATCCAAGAACTGCGAAAATCCGAGTATCTCTCGCTGGACCTTAGGAACATTTTAGTTTGACAAACAATCCTTTGCGCACCGCGAGATAAGATGAGCCGAAAGGAAATGTGACTCATTTACCAACAATTTTTACATTTTTTTTCGCCAGCGATTTTCAATTTACTCAATGAATTAGCCATTTCAGATGCCTTCAAGACAAACGTCCTTCGATATTTGTCCAGTATCACTATCCTTGTTTTTCAGACTGCTTCTCAAAATGGAGTGGATGGACCACTTGTTACGCCAAGAAACAGCAGCGTGCTAGATACTGTAATCATAAGTGCGACGTATGCCAAGGACATCTCCAAGAGGTGAAAGATTGCAAGTAAACATAACACGACACCGGTAAGGAATGGGAGTCCCTGCGTTTTCGTATAGGGAGCAGATCTGATGCAAAAAAAATTCTTAGAACTTTCCATATCGTTTTTGCCAAATTCCTAGAAGGGGCTGGGGCGAGTCGCGCGGGTTCCCTGTGGATGCTCAAAATACATCTGGCCGGGCTGCTAAGCTAGATCCAACATGGAGGATGCATCAAAAAATCGACTCGCTAAAATTTCTGGAAGCTCTATCTAAAAGTCAGTGTTTTTCTGGCAAATGCCGTCACTTTCAAATAAGGTATCGCCCCATGTAAGGTAATCCAAGCAGATCTTGTATTCCGGATTCCAGCCCTTGGATTTCGGATTCCAACCTACTGGATTCCGGATTCCATACCACTGGATTCCGGATTCCATAATTCTCAAAGAATCCAGATTCCAATATTTCTTTATCTGAATAAATTTTTGGATTCCGGATTTCTCAAGGCCTTTGGATTCTAGATTCTTGCTATATGGATTCCGGATTCCATCTACGGATTCCGGATTCCAAAGCTAACAAAAAGTCGGATTCCGGATTACCTTACATGGGGCGTGTGCGTGTCAAAAACGACGGTTTTGTTCAGGGTAATTTTGATATGAGTCGTTTGATGAACAGCTAAGAAGACGAGCCAAAGGCTGGGGTGCGCCAATGTTGTCCGACTGATGATTCAGTCGTTGGTTTAATCGATCGGTATTTTGAAAAAGAAACATGAACATGCTAGTATTCGAACTGTTTGATTTCTTAATCTCTGTTTGCAGGTTCCACTTTTCTATTGACTGACAAGAACCGTGGTAGGAAATAGACGAGTCCGCGCTCCCAGTTGCATCATGGGTAATGAGGGCAAGATGGCGAAAATGGAAATCGTAGGCGAAAGGAAAGCCTAAAATCCTAACTAGGATTCATCAATCCCGATCTTCTCTCTTTACAAGATTATCAGAAGGGTGCACCGAAGAGTCACATCAATTTCAAGTCCATCGCTGCTTATGAGGATTTGTTTTCAACGAATAACTTTTCATACAATCCTTGTAAATTTACCCGATATAACGATTAATTGGGTTAGCCCCGGTGTAAGAACCATTCCCAGTGGACACCCTTGTGTTCAGTTCTGTTTTCATCATGATTCGTTCTACTAAACAAAAGAAGCTTTGTGACGTAACTCGTGAACAATACACAGGTTCTTCCACCGGGGTAGAGCCGATTAATTGGAGAAAGTCGAAGATTTCTTTTGAGTGCAGGATTCGTACGCTTTCTGAAAGACAAAAATTCAGTATTTTCCAGGTCTTTCGTTAATTTTCTAGGAGTTTTTACGGGATAGAAATGCGCTGCTCCTTAAATACATACACACTTAAAAAGGAAGCTGCTTTACTATCATTTACATGCTTTCTTTTCTGTTCACTTTTGTTGCAGCATGATAACAGTATGTGCTGATGTCCTAATTTGCAGCCCAAAATCAGATTCAAAGTCAGACTCATTCAACCACATTTGAGTTGAAACATTTTTCCAGGCGTTTTCCAGGATTTTCCTTAACATTCCAGGACTTTCAAGGACTTTCCAGGAAGCAAATGAAAATCCAGGATGTTCCAGGACGCGTACGGACCCTGTATAATGAATATTAAGTAACCCTGACGAGGGGTGGGACATGTAAAAAAAAAAACAGGATTTCCAGGAAGTCTTTACTTATTTTTCCAGAAGTTTCCCAGGAGTTTCTATGGGGTAGAAATGCCCCCCCCCCCCCCCCCCCAAAAAAAAAAAAAAAAAAAACACTAAAAGGAAGCTGCTTTACTATGTTGGACCGATATCCGGCAATTTACATTTTTCTATTCACTCTTGTTGCAGTATGATAACAGTGCTAATGTCATAGTTTGCAGCCCAAAATAAGATTCGCTGACTCTTTCAATCACATTTTAGTTGAAACATTTTGTCAGGCGTTTTCCAGGATTTTCAAGGAATTTCCAGGAAGGAAATGAAAGTCCAGGATATTCCAGGATTTCCAGGACGCAAACGAACCCTATGAGTGATGATTTTCAGCCTCCATTTCCCCTGCGATTCCCCATGATGTACCTGGGGTCATTGTCTGACTCAGAGTAGTGCATGTATCTGTAGGATACGTGGTACATGATATGCAATATTGTGTTCACTATATTTACTCGGTTAAATAACCATTAAAAAATGTCAGGACCACATGGTGTTTCGTATTATGATTTACTCTATATGGTTTGACAATCAAATACTTTTCCGACGAGATAAGACCACGTGCTATTCTCGCAATTTAATGGCGAAAGATCGATCCACATGAAGAAAGTCTGTAACCTGTGTAACCTGACCTCGCTAGTACGTAATCCTGCGTTCCCAACATCTTCTCTCATTCTGCCCTCGACCAGTTCGAGTGACGTTTCATCGCCCCGCCCACCCTCCGAATGGTGCTCAACGTCACACACTCAACTCCATCAGAAAAGGACCCACATGCGCTTGTCATAGGAAGTTGTTACACGTGTACAAAGCGTTTAACATACACAATTGCCCCTTTTCCAATCGGGTTAGATCAATCCAATCGGGTTAGATCAATCCAATCGGGTTAGATCTTCCGCTGCTACACGACCCGTGATTTTCTGTGTATAACTGAAGCCGACACCACTAAGCGCTGGCTTGCGCTGGCTACTGAAGGGACAGGAGAAAACCTATCCGAAGTATTCCTTTGTCTTCAGGGTCCGGTTGCTCGAAAGTGGTTTAGCACTAATCCAGGATTTATTACCATGGTGACTCGATGGTTTTGTTCAGAACTAAACCTGGTTTAAATTTAATCCACCTTTGAACAACCGGCACCATTTTATTATGTTCCGGGTACTATGTAATTCATTGCCTGACGCATTTATTTTGCGGTCCGTTAAAAACTACTCTAATGGAAGTATTTCACGTAACTCAACACCTCATCGTAATAATCCACTATTAGTGGCAAACACCAGGTATGTACGTGCAACTATGCGGCCGCATTCAACAAATACTTGGCATCATTAGTCAAGTCATTATCCAAGTCGGTTGCGGATTTCGTGTGTCACGCACTGGTCTGAAGTATTCTTTCAAACTCATTTATAATTCAGGAAGTTTAAATTTATAAGTCATAATGTTTATTGTCATGAAACGCCTGAAGGTACGCATCTCTTTACTTTATCAATAGTTTTGCTTCCACTGAGCCACGTTGACGATACATTAGCAGCGAAAATATCCCGATATGACGACTCTCACTGCACGTTCTCCATCGCATTTGGCCTCACATATTACCATCAAAGAAACTATATCTCTGCAGAGGGATTATACACAGCCATACCGTCAAAAAACCTGACCCTGTTGAGAGTCATGGCAGCTTTGGGGGTCACCCAGAGAGACAGCGTCCAACTTGTCATTTTTCCTCTCTGGGTCCAGAAAAGGTGACACGACAACTTAAGCATGGAATGGCGCATCATTTCTTTCCCTCAGACACTTCAATACGAGTATGATGTGTTCATGAAACACGATAACTCCCTCTTCACTCTGCTCCCTCTACTCCCCGTGTATCCGAGAGAGCCTCTGAAGAAGGGCACACTCACCTTCTCTGACAATCCCACTACTTGATTGGCTTGCTGTAGCCATCTCCTTTTCACGAAGGCAATCATTTCGAGGTGACTATAGGTACGACTTGCTCTTCTTGTTTGTCTTTAGGCACGCTCTCATCAAAATAACCATATTAAAGGCCACTTCGCCTCTTTTCTTAAGATGTTCATCATTTGGGCACGTTCTCATCAACCTACACATATTAATGGGCCTCTTCGTCTCTTCTTCATCCTTCGTCCTATTAATGTCAGGTGTCGAAAACTTGGGACATTCCTGATTGATTCTTTAGGACTTTCTCAATAAGCTTCATGTGTCGAACTCTTGGGACATTCCTGGTTGATCCATTAGGACTTTCTCAATAAGCTTCCCATATTAATGAGCCTCTTCGTCTCTTCTTCATCCTTCGTCCTGTTGATGTAATGTGCCAACAGCTTTGGACATTTCAGTTGATCCCTTAGGACTTTCTCATCAATCTACCCATATTAATGGGCCTCTTCGCCTCTTCTTCATCCCTCGTCCTATTGATGTCATGTGTCAACAGCGTTGTACATTTCAGTTGTTCCCTTAGGACTTTCTCAACAACCTACCCATATTAATGGGCCTCTTCTTCATCCTTCGTCCTATTGATGTCATGTGTCAAAAGCTTGGGATGTTTCCGGTTGATCCTGCGGCGATGACACAGGAACTGAGTTCGAAGAAGCAGCAAAAAGAGTGTCTAATGATCCCAGCAGTTGATATGCTTGTTGACTAAAGTCAAGCTCCTTTGAGACCTGATCGCGTAAATCTGTAAATAGTTTGTCAATCCTGCGGGACTGTCCAACAACAGGAGCGTACATATCTGTAGGAAGAAAACAACAACACAACACATAAATATTGGTATAGTACAGTTTGACATAATGCAGACAGGTGCGACTTCTGAACCCATTATTGCCGTTCACCTGGGATAGGTCCATCCCTCAAGCGTAGCCTACGAAAGCTGACACCACTTACTTTGACTAAATGATATCTTATTTTTTTTTTTTTGCAAAGGAATTTAAATAAGATGAGAAATAATGCACTTCTTTTGACCAGATCTGAGTCAAACTACGTCAGTAGTATGAAATGTTTGGCATGAGCACGCGACGTACACAGGCGGAATTTCCAGCCCAGATTACTGAGACACAATCGTCCCCGAGTGTTTCTGCTATAGCGCGAGTTGACTGTACAATCAGGTTTAACAGGTTTCGTCAGAAAAAAACATGAAGTGTAGCTTTCTTGGGTAATGCTATAAGACGTGGAAACATCAGCCTCATAGCGACCATAAGAGAAGCCTTCAATGTTGGCGCCTTTTGACTCACAACAGTATAAGGAACTTTTGCGAGCTTCGACGGGGCCATTGCAGGTTCTTTATTATCCACTTGAGTTCGTCAGCCAATCAGATACGAGATCTACTGTCCTGATATTCTACGGTATCGGGAAACTCTCCTGATATGCGAAGATATCATGGACTGAACAGCGACAGCAAAAATTACAAATGGTTTCCTTCAAGTTTGTTTATAAACCGACGCTGGTCATCTTTGCTCAGGATACACGAGATTTTCTTTCCCGAGTACTGTTTCAGAGGGATGATAAATAAATAACCTGACAAATTTGGTTCGATTCTGCAAAATATCTCGCCAAGGGTATTTTGGCTCGACGCACGAACCACGACTCGACCAAACTCGCCCGACTTTGCCTTATCAAACCAAATTTGCCCGATTGGGAGCCATAAGCTTCTAGCTCAATCAATACAGTTGTTTTCAAAAAGGTTTGACTTACCTAGCACCATATTAGTGATGTCTATTAGAACAGCAGAATACCTAGGCTTGGTCACGTTACTGAGAATCAAAGAAAAACAAACAATGCATTAGGTTTTCTCTATAAGTCACTGCATGTATTAAAAAGCCCTTGCCAGTCACTCCACTTGTTTCGTTATTCGAAAGTAGAAGACGAATTACGTGTAGAAACCTCGAAATAACCATCCACAAAAAAAGTTTTATTCTTCATTTACCGAATTCAATGGAAATATCGCACTACATTCTCTAAATCAGCCGATGGAAATGGATGCCTTCTCGTGACTCGGTATGTTGCTAGGCTGACTAAAACTCTTTAAACTTTCCAGTGCAAAATGGTCATCAGTGCGGCAAGATAGAATCAGCACCCGACAATCTTATCCATACGTTAAATGGAAAAAAGCTATTTAACTAATTTCTTAAGTCTGTCGCAAAACTGGCCCTCTGAGGTGGCCATTGACAGTAACACAGGCAACCCACCGAATAAGAAAATACAAGAGTGGTACTAGTCTCTCCTCATCTCTGCCTGCAAGCGCTCGCCTCAGGCCTCCTCTGCGAATTAGTTCCTGTAGTATTGCCATCACAAGAGGAGGCTGATTGGACAGCGGCTATTGACAAAAGAACAAGCGCAGCCAGGAATTAGGCATGAAATGAAAAATCCCTATGGAAACCATCACTACACAGGGAGCTGTAGCCCGCGAACAGGGTTTTTCAGATATTTGATTTTCTGCGCGCGGGATTCCTGTGTTGCGGAACAAAGCCGCGACACAGGAATCTCGAGCACCAAAAAAAAAAAAATCAAATATGGAGAACCGGCTCGCAGGCCGAGGGACCCGAAATCAATGGCTTGAATGGGAATATACTTATTTTATTTTAGCTGAAATCGTTGCATCACGACTCGCACATTAAAAACAGTTATTCACTCTTGGTTTTGCTGTTCTGCCACTCAAACCTTTCTTAACCAATCAGATTCTTGCCCGGTTTCACCCAATGCAGTTGCATGGCTTCCGTAGTGCCGTTGTCTAGTTTTCGTTCAGAAAGAAGCCAAATGAGTGCACTAGGCGAAACAGCACAGTATCTCAAATGAATTGAGTGCCAGAAAAACAAAGCCAAAAATCACAAAATAATTAAATGCTTAGAAAACGTTATCAAAAATAGCTATTTATTCACATTAACCTACCCTCAGTACAGCATCTAGAGCTGCTGCATATTGGAACTCTTTTATCAACTTATTGTACTTCCCAAGGTGTACCTTCTTTTTCTGAGAAACAACGACGTCATCCTACAGGAACAATTCAAGAATTCGAAAAAATGTTGATCACAAATGGACGATTCCAGCACATGCGCTTCTTGTTATTCTGAATTATTATTCAGCACATCGATGCACTGCCCAAATATGGTCATTGGAACGCCAATAGCTGTCTTCTGTACATGACAGCTATCCTGCGATATCCGTCTCTGAGGGAAATATGATATTTTGAGCTCGTAAATAATACACAAAAGTCATGTTTTTCGGGTTTTTTTGTGCTATCGATGTGCTGAATAATAAAACCATTATCCTGCTCGATTTTGCAGAATATCGTCTGATTTTAGCCAACTCGGGACTTCGTCCCTCGTCGGCTAAGTATCAGACGATATTCTGCGCAATCTCGCAGGATAATGGTTAAATACCCAAGCTGTGTCCCACAGCTACCAGAATATTGCAGCGCATGCTTTTGAACAGTTTGTTCAACAAATATCCGACAAGCAGTGAGTGCATACGCTAATATTGGGTTCTACCGTAGAATGTTCACTGCACCACCACGGACAACCTTTCTTGTAAAATTATAGAACACTAAATTTTTCTTGTCCAGACCTTGCTGGCCTGATAGTTCTGGCCTCTGATAAAGTACTTGTAGCTTCCTGGCCTGGGTTTAACAGTTGGCCTCAGGGGTTGATTATCCTTGCTCTGGACTCGGTATTTGATTGACAGAAGCCCATCAGACATCCCAGCAACAATATGAGTATCATCAGGCTGAAAAAGCAAAGCGGGATTTTAATACATGCCAGCTTCGTTATTCTTTTACGGTAGAATTGCAAAGCTGACACATAAAGCTCTGTTTGGCAAGTCTGTCCACTGAATCTTAAAATAAGGGGTTCTGGAAAAATGAGGAAAAATACCGAAATTACGGGAGAAATTATGCGGGATTGCGTAATAACTTTGGGGGAGATGTGCAAAAATTACGTGGAAAATAGTCACTTCTGAGGGATTGCGCAATAATTTAGCTATGCTCGTATTGTTTAGAAGAAAAAATACTGCTCCACGTGAAAAACTCCGTACCATGGTGACGATGAATGTATATCAAAATCAAGCAGAATGTTCACTGCAGACTAGCGTCACATGGTCACGATCCTGACCAAACAGATCTGCTGACTCTCTTTCATAAGATAACTCATTTCTGTGCACACACTATGCGGTACAAACTATTCCCTCGCGGATTTCATGGAGCGCCTAGTCGTTCTCGATGTTTATTCCGATATTTCGACATTATGAGGGAATAAATTAATCTGCAAGGAAATAATCGGTCAGAACCACAAAGCAATCGTTCTAAATGGCACCTGAACTATCTTTGTCATGAAAAAAGACTGGATTCCGCGGGAATTGTTGGATTACGCGGAAAAGGGCAAATTACGCGTTTCCGCACAAGCGCGTAATTCCAGAAGGCCTGTGAAATTCACAAAGCTGATAAACTCAGATCTTCATCTGCTAGCAAAAAGAGCGACAAAACAAAGGGAATTTTGACAAAGAGCAGCAGTCTCTATTCCTCCTACTCGTCAACAAGCAAATACAAAGGAAATGAGGCCTCTGTTAAGGGAATTGTGATACATACCGACACAGCCAAACTAAGGATGGGAGAGGGATAGTCCATGCTATGGACTACTTTATAGTCCTGCAGATCGTAGACCTTGACATGTCTGGGAAACAACAAGAACCAAAACGGCATTAAAGAAACTGACAGAACTTGTCCAACAACCAAACCCCATAGACAAGAAAAACACTTCTTTTTGTCATTTTTGTCCTTCTGTCACATTCTACCTAACAAACACAAGGAATGCTTATAAATACACATCCTTTGCACATGTCAGAGTTTCGTGCACTGAAAGACGTCAATAGAAATAAAACAATACAATGTGGGTAGTGTGAGTGACTGAAGGCTACATGTTCTATTGCTGCATTCTAAATTATTGAGCAGCTGGAAATTTCAGTGGCAGTTCCAGGATTTTACTAATAGGGTTTAAGTTTCATATTCAATCCTTCAAAGACTGATACGGTCAATATATTACTATGGAGAGCTTGTCCACAAACAGTGTGTGTATCACAATAAAACGATCATTGTTCTGATGCTCAAGGGGGGTTCCGTGGAACCAAGAGAAAATGATCATTGGGCAATTCCAGAAAATAAGGGTACCCTCCCCACGGGCGGCACTAGTTTTGACCCCCCTATGCATCCATAATTTCCAAAATGGTGTACCCCCCCATGCATATAGAATTCCGGGCAGGTTAAAGAAATCCAGCTTCAAAAAACCCCCCTTGCAATCAGAAACCCCCCCATCCCATCGGAATTTCCAAATGCCGCCCGTGTGGGGTACCTTTATTTTATGGAATTGCCCATTTTCTCTTGGTGGAACCTCCTCTGGATCTGCCACTGAATTTGTCATGTACGAAGGGTCTGTACCATACAGAATGAAGAGTGAATTATGTTGAAGAGTCTCAAGAATGCATTTTGCAAAAAAAAAAACTTTCATTAGTTTCTGCATTAAATCAGTAGAGTTGCAGTATAGCTTATGGCATCACAGAAATAATCAGCCAAATACAGGGATGCAGAAGTTGTTCTTTTCGTGGGTAATGCTGTAAGACTTGGTTACATTCAGTCAGACAGCGACCATAGGAAAAGTGATCTATGTTGGCACCCTTTTGACTCAACCTAGTACAGCAAACTAGGATGAGCTTCGACGGGGCCTGCATTGAGATACTGATGAGCAAAGTAACAGAATCAAGTTTTACGTTAATTAATTAATTTATGGGTAAATGTGGAAGAGAATGATTCAAGAATTCTTGTTTTACTAGTAAAGCAAGCACAACATTATACCTGTCAAGAGATCCCGACAAGAGCCGTCTGTTTTCACCATCAAAACACAGGGATGTGATCGTCTTTTGATGGTTGGAGAAAGTTGTGACAAGACGGCCACCACTTAGCAGATCCCACACCTTGATCACATTGTCACCTACAAACAAAATTAGCAAATATTGTACATCTAGTAAGGAAGACTATGGCATCATGGCTGCAGTCTTCCTTATTCTGTGGACTCTAAAGCAACTGTCAAACACTGTTTTAGTAGCTTCCTTCAATTGCACAACTAACATTTGTTTAAGCAGCCACGAACATCACTCAGAAGGGATTGCAAAGGCTTAGGCCTGGTTCCCATGTCATGCTTCTGCCATGTTGAACCTAATAGCCTATTTGGTTCAACCCAATGCATTAGGATCGACATTGATTCAAACGTTGCGCCAATTGTCGAGCCTAATCCACAAAACCTTCATTTTTTTTTAGTTTTTGGTCACCCAATACTCATTACAACTGTTAATTGTTAAAAACACTACCAAAATATGAAATTCCTGAAACTTTGTTTGCAGAGACGGAAAATTTCAGCCAAAATGCAGCCCCCAAGTTTGACATTTCACAAGCTGTCAATCGTGTGCATTGCTGATGCCAGAATGACGGCATTTATGAAGAGTGTGCACAATCCTTTTGCAGCCTATATTTGTTTGTCGCTATTGCCCATTGATTAGTTTTCTTATGACGTTTATAACATTGTATTTTCAGTATTATTTCTGTATATTTATAGTGTCCTGCACTGTCTGCCTTGACTAGCTATGTTATTTGTGGAAGTGTGTATTGTAACTAACAAATCTTAGTTTTAATAGAAAAAACTGGAGAAAAAAAACTGAAACCTATATACTATATAGGAAATTCCACAACTTACCAGAAGACAAACACATGCCACTATTCGGATGGAGCAGTACACACTCTACTGGTGCCCCATGATCTAAGGTCATGGCACTTGATTTACAACGGGTGTCCCACATTCGAACAGTGTGATCATAGCAGCCTGAAGGATAAGACACGTATAACCAAGTCAGATCAAGACCATAGCTAGAAATTTTTGTCTGGGGGGCAAGCCTTGGCCATCCTTTGTTTTTGCTGGGAGGCAAGCAGGTTTTTCCCCATGACATGTTGACATTACAAATTTTACTTTGCTGAGTGTGTGGGAGGGGGGGGGGGGCAATAGGAGTAATCATACAGGGCCTGACATGAATGTTTTTCAGAGGTGCCATTGGTGACAAATAGTTAAATTTGATTTCCATTATAGAAATCAGGTCACCATCTTTTTCTCACGAATTAGTGCTGTTGACAGCTAATTCTGAAAAGGGCATTTTTATAGCCATTCTCAATAACACAGTTATAAAGAAATATTTGCAAATCCAAAACTTTTTTTGTCTATTATTCCATGACAGTGCATACCCTTAATAAATAGAAACTTAAATAGACAAAAAGCTTAAATAAACAAAACAATACACTGTGGGTAGTGTGTGACTCAAGGCTACATTTTCTATTTCCATGAGCGGTCTGGGTATCACAATAAAATCCTCATTGTTCTGATGCTGGATGGTTTTTTTGTGGAACCCTTGAGACCCCTTCTGGATCCACCACTAAATTTGTCATGTATGAAGGGACTACACAATACAGTACAGGGATACAGAAGCTGTTCTTTTCGTGGGTAATGCTGTAAGACTTGGTTACATTCAGTGAGACAGCGACCATAGGAAAAGTGTTATATGTTGGCACCCTTTTGACTCAACCTAGTACAACAAACTAGGATGAGCTTCGACGGGGCCTGCACTGAGATGCTGATGAGCAAAGAATGATTCCATGACAGTGCACACCCTTTCCGAGCAAAAAGCATGCAGAATGTTTAGAGCACAGAAATACAGGCACCAAAGTGTATAAGAGAATGTGTGTTGTCATGGAATCATAGACAAAGACAGGTTTTCAGTGTAAGCATTTAATTCAACTTTGCATGTGTTCTGAGAATGGCTATCAAAACCTACAGACTGGAAAGGTAAGTCAACTAGGTTGAAATTGTTGCTTGTAGACCCTAAATCTAGTCACCATTGACAATCATATGGTCAAAATGTTGGGCACTCTCATAGCACTTATTATCTGAACTTGTTTTATTTTGTGGGGTGTATGGACAGGTGACGAGGGGGTGTCCAATTCAAGAATCAGAAACTAATTTTTCAGGCTTTCACATCATGAAGTTAACAAAATTTGTTGTTGATAGTTTAGTCTTAAGTTGTACAGTAGTGCAAGAAAATCATGAATCACAGAAGAAAAAAGTTGAAAATCACAAATCACGCACTCAGAATTTGCAATTCACAGATCACGAGTGAGACAGATTTCATGAATCACAGCATTATTTTTTTCCTTTTCAGGAATCACGACCAAACTTTGGCCCAATCTCAGATCATGAAATACCTCTTTACTGCCCTAGGTGTTATACAAAACCAGTTGTAATCCAATAAATATATCGCAATTCAAGAAACTGTCAGCAAACAGGAGTCGTGAAAACCTTAAAACAGGGTCATCTCCAGTGTAAGAACCATTCCCTGAGGACACCTTTGTGTTTAGTTACTATTTAATCCAATCTCGTTCCCAGAGCCTCTCGGTCATGCTGACTCGGAGGCTCTGGACGCAGACGAAACCGGATGTCCTAGATTAATCTAGGACATCCGGTTTTCCAAATATGGTGACGTCTTTGTCGGTTAGGCAAATTTCAAAATGGCGGGCAGTAATACCGGCCAATCAGAATCGGCTACGATTGTCTGCTGCCAGAGCCTACGACAAACAACAACAGCGGAGTAGGCTCTGGGAACGAGATTGCTATTTAAGGTTACTGAGAACCTTCGCGCACGTTGTTCGAAAAAAAAAATCATACACGCCCTTAGTTTACCCAAAATATGTCAACCTATATATCGTTGGAAAGCTTATAGAATGGACTAGCGGGCTATGGCGAAAAGAAATCACTTATTGATACCTGTAATTTTTTTTAAAGCATTGATTAAATATTTTGGTGTGCTATTTTCACGAGCTAACGCTGTCGAACTGCTGGACCATGACTCCCAAGTAACACATTGTTTTAATCCTTAAAGGTGTTTCTCAAAAACCGTGTCTGCGATTTTTTAAATTTTGTTTAGTTCAACAGTTATGAATTTTTTAAATTTTTAGAGCGTGAAAATTCTACAAAATTTGACCTTCGAAATTTAAAAGTTCGATAACTTTTGAGCAAAGCAAAATTTTAAAAAACGCAGACACGGTTTTTGAGAAACATTTTTAAGGATTAAAACAATGTGTTACTTGGGAGTCAAGGTCTAGCAGTTCGTCAGCGTTATCTCTTGAAACTCTCACACCCGAATTTTTAATAAAACCTTAAAAAATTTCTAATTATGAAAAAATAATTCTTTTTGCCATAGTTCGCTAGTCCATTCTATAAGCTTTCCGACGATATATAGGTTGATATGTTTTGGTTAAACTAAGGACGTGCATGATTTTTTTTTCGAACACGTGCGCGAAGGTTCTCAGTAACCTTAATCATGTTTGGTTCATCATTCTACCAAAGCTTTGTGATGCAGGTGGTGAGTTCTTACACTGGAGATGAGCCTTAAAACTCCTGCCAAAAGTAAAATAAAATCCTTTGCACCTCCCTGATACAAAAAGTCTGGAGTACACTTTACACCCCCCTGACAAAAAGGTCTGGAGTACACTTTGCAGCCACTGACAAAAAAGATCTGGAGTACACTTTGCACCTCCCTGACAAAAAGTCTGGAGTACCCCCTGTGATTAAATATCTGGCTTACCTGTAAGAAAGATGTCTTTACTAGTTTACTCACATCCGCTGTTCTTATATAATCCTACAAAATATTAGTTCAAAGATATATACCCTTTGCTGATTGTACAGGAAAAATGTTATTTCAATCTTTGAAAATGATGGGGATTTGGTAGATTTTTGAGATTTTATTCTTCTGATTCATTTGAGAAGCTAAACCAAAAACTTGACAGCATGTTTCATAAGTATTTCCAAACACCTCTGTTTGAGCCTTGGATTTTTCAACCCAGGTTCCAGCCTTTGTTCTTTTTTTAACCCACTTCTTGGTGTTTGTGAATCTGATGAAACATGCTGTTGTGTATTTGATGTATTACGGTACATGCAAAATGGCAAGTCTTCTAGAATATCTGCTCTCTTTTATTGTTTCAGAGGGCCATGTACTTCAGTGCTCAGGCAGCAGGTATCACTTCAGTACATAGCAACTACCGGTACAGGCATAGGGCTCACAGAAGCATGGAACAACAACACTAGATTTCATGCTCTTAAACCCCAGGATAGACGGCAAGACATCCAACAAATAAACAAGGAGCAATTACCTTTAAATTTAATTTCAAGTGTTGGAAGTGACTTCTGTGAGCCCTGTGCTACATGTATGGCAAATCTGAGGCAACTTAAAGGGGCTCTCACACACCATGGACATAAAATAAGTAATATTGTAACCATGTAAACATGTATATTTGCCCGTAGTGATCAAAATCATCCTTCAGATAAATAGAAAAACCTTTCAAGTGCTAGACAAATACAATTCTAGGTTGTTTAGACATGTTATCAAGAGGATGGAATTGGATTGCCATTTGAGGTATTTTCTTGTCCTGGAGAAGTAGCCAGCAAGCGTGCAAGAGCCCCTTGAAACCTGGGCATGGCAACCCTGCTTTGGGTAAAACACAAACCTCATGCTCACTGTAGGAGATGGTCTGTTGTTCTGTGGCAATGTCCCAGCAGTTGATAATTTTGTCGTCAGCTGCTGAGATTATGTGGAGGTTGTGAAGAAGGAACTTGGTCACATGGACACCACTAAATCAGACAACAGAGAAAGAGCGAGAATATTTAACCATTATCCTGCGAGATTGCGCAGAATATCGTCTGATACTTAGCCGACGAGGGATGTTATCAATAAGGGATATTATTATTATTTTTGTGTATAATGTAGTGTACTATGCTGATTGCATATACACCATACATACCCTATGTGTCCTTTAAACTGCCTCAAAACTGCACGACTGTTCAGATCAAAGAGCTGAATAAGACCATCCTCTCCTCCTCCTACCATCAGTTGACCATCATTACGGAATGTTCCACAGTATGCTGTATCCTTGAATCTGGAAATGGTCTTGTTAATTTGGTGTGTAGTAGAACTGTAAATCTGGATCTAATAAAATAAACATTAGCCAGAATATACATGCAATTCATTACAGGAATATACTAGCTCTGACCCACAACAAGATTGTTAACCTGCAAAAAAAATGCTGATATTTGGTGTTAATCCTGATACCAAAATTTAAGAAGATTTGTGTGCTTTGCCTGACAAAACTGTTATCGATTTTAATTTATAATCTATTCCTAATCTGACTGTATTCTATTGTAATTTCTAATCCTCTCAATATCATCAAGTTCGATGCCGGCGAGTGCACTAGTAGAAGAAGAGCTATATTCGCGCTTACCCTTGTCGATCCAGTAACGGCGAAATCATAAGGTTTGACTTTACAGAAATCAACGTTCGTCACAGCTCCATATTCCTTGGCTATAATGGGAAACTGTGAACACGACAACGGACAAAATGCTTAGTTAGACTTGTAACACTTTAATCAACTCCCTGCTTTAATCAAGCCAAAAATAGTGTACTCATGTTGTTCCTCTGATTCCGAGGAACGCGTACACTAATTCTCTAATTTTTTTCAAGTGGAAAAATGTCCAATACTTACGCTAAACTTTTTCCAATATTTGGTATCGCTAGCTTGTCTTCTCTCTATTTTAGGATAGCGTTTCGCAAGAACTTTGTGAAAAGTGGTCGCCATTTTGAAATCCGCACGTGCAAAGAGATGAGCCTGCAACTTTATAACTCAGCGGTATTAGAATTTCCCGACATGCTTTGGAGGATTGTTTAGGACACACGTGTGTACGCGCGTGACAAAACTCAAGTCTACATATATCCTTTGGGCGAAATATTTCGCGGTCTATCGAAGTGTACTAGACTCAGTTTGCAGTCCCTTCTTTGGCGAACGTCCGTTCGTCAGCGCGTGAATAGCCAGAGGAGCGCCGAAGCAGCCGAAGGCGCGATTAACGGTACTTCACAGACTTCAAACCATCGGTGCACGTTTTTTTCAAGTGCTCGTTTTGACGGACATTCGCCAAAGAAAGGACTGCAAGCAGTCTAGAAGTGTGAATACTGCAGAGGCCTCTTGTCTCTGTATTTCGCTGTTCTGAGATTCGCAGATCAGGTCTATGAACTTAGAAAAAGATACTCTCTAAAATCTGAATGATGGCAGGTCTGCAGCGCTCACAACGTCAGCCCCACTATTAAGCGCAGTACTTCACTATTCAATTTCAGTCCATTTTCATAATCCCTGTCCCACCGGCGTATCAAGGGTAGGCCTTTCCAGATTGTGCTCCCAAAAAGCTAAAAAAGTGCTCCCAAAAATGCTGAAAAAGTGCTCCAAAATCAAAATAGTGCTCAAAAGTTGCTCCAAAAATCAAAAAAGTGCTACCGAACATTTTTAATTATTTGAAAGAAAAGATGCTTTCCAATTTAGATTTGCAACTAAAAGGCAAGTTTCCATTAAATACAAGTCAATAATTGCACAAATAACGAATAATACTTTTATTATATTTCCCATCACTGACTATAATCTTTCGCTTTCGGGAAATGGACGCTTTTGCCGGTTCTGATAATGAAGCGCCTCTACTTATGGCAGTTTCTATGGGATTAATTATCTTCGATTTCTTCGCCACTCGACGAAGCGTCCGCCATTTTGATCTGGGCAGACAGAGGTCTAATTGTTTTAGTATAAACAGATAAACCAACTAGTTGGTCGGTTTTGGCAATGAATTCCTTTATTTTATGTTGAAAAACATCAAGTTTTCTTGCAAAGAAAGGTGGTGGTTTTGCCAGGCACGGTCTATCACTAATAGACTATTAGTAGCTCAGCCAATCAGAATGCAGGATTTGTAATAGACCATTAGTTGGTTTATACTAAAAGGCGTTAGATTAGTTATTAACTAGTTCCACAGCCAACAGGCTACCCAATACTGTACCACAGGAATGGATACCCAATCAAATGTCCAAATCACCAGTCTTAGCCTATTTGAGATATTATTTGTAGTCAAGCGAACTTGAAATTGCTATATAAAACAAAACAATCCAGTAATTTGCTTCAAATAAGCTAGAAATTGGCTTGTTTACCAAAAAAGTTGTCAAAAGATGCTCTTTGGCCAAAAAAGTGCTCTCTGATAAAAATAGTGCTCCCAAAGCCAAATTGCGCTAAAAAAGTGCCGAGCACAATCTGGAAAGGCCTAATCAAGGGACATCCAGTCAACCACAAGAAAAGAGCGCTTCCACGTGTCTCCACGTGACTCGAGCTTCACAGGAATCCCGGCGTGCGTATAGAAAGACTCGTGCGCAGTAATATGCATGACACATCCGCGCGCAACCTATTAGAAGATAATCATATTCTTTAATCAGAAAAGAGAAAGAGAGACTGTATAAGCAAAGAAAAGAAACAATGAGAAATGAGCCCTTAGTATTGTTGTTTTTTATTCAGCGGTGTAAGTATGAATGTCATGCGCACATCGTGTCATGTGCGAAGGGAGGCAAAATGGCGGCTCTCAATCAGAAAGGATTCGTACGAAAGCTGCAGCACATGTCTGCGGCGCAAGATAGCGTGCAGACACTATCTTTATGGATCATACATCACAAAAAATATGCCAACGACATTGTTAAAGTCTGGTTTGACCAGCTCAAGAAGTGTAAGTGATGAAAATTTGTGGAAATGTTCGGCGGTTCTATAGCGTACATGTGTGTTCGATTACTCATGGCGGTCGCTGTTGTTTTTTAACTCCACATGCTGTTTTATTTCAGGTAACTCTGATCGCAGACTGGTCATGCTTTATTTAGCCAACGATGTCCTTCAAAATAGCAGAAAGAAAGGCAAAGAATTCTCGTCTGCGTTTGCAAAAGTGCTTCGCGAGACGGTTCCACTCTTGAGGTGAGTCCCGTCATCAGGCTTGTGATTTCAGGATCCTCGTTTGCCCACCTGCAAATATCACGTTTGATTGTTTTGTTTATCACCTCCTGACCAAATTCTTCTTATTTCACAGCGATAAAGCTATCCGCGATCCCGTCCAGCGAGTGCTACAAATCTGGCAAGACAGAAAGGTTTTCGAGTCCGATTTCGTTGAGGATCTCCGCGTGAAACTTTCCGCCAAGTCTGAATCAACCCGTAAGTTGAGTTGTCAAGTCAGTGGTTTGATAGCGTGTGTGGTTGTAGATTTAAGGGGGTAGAATGTTCACATGTTTCAAACTTTACAATTGCAGATTCACATCATAGTAAAAGCTCTAAGAGAAAAGAAAGGGAAAAAGCAAAATCTAAGGCGATCGAAAAAGAAGTAGAAATCGCCTCAAATCCAGAGAAGAAGCTCCCACCAGCTGATTTCAAGGTAAGTCAAAATCTTGTTTTTTTTTGTGTTGTATTTGGCTTTTATCCTTTTGGTATATGCAGTAGTGCCATTGCATTAAACCTCTCCCAAATCATTTATTATAACATCTACCTTCATCCAAAAACTGTTACCGGCAAGCTTACATCTGAATCACACAAGAGCAAATCAAGTTTGTTGCTTATTAGATCTATTTTGAAGTCATACACCCATCCTGCCATCTGATTGGTTGACTGCAGTGCAATTTTGTCAAAAAATCACCTTCATGCACATGTCCCGGTGTAACTAATCATTAAAAATCGATACATATTTACCAATCACTAAATCATTATCAAACAATAATTTGTTGAGTGATTGATTTTGATTGATTTTAAAAATCGGGCTTTTTCCGGTTTCTGGAAATACAATTTTGCTATACCCCCTTGGAAAACTCCTCTGTAGGGGGGGGGGGGGGGGGGGGACTGCAGATAAAAAAACGAAATGGCCCTCAGATTTTGGTGTAGAAATACACCCATTCTCTCATCCTGAGTTACTTGTATTGATAGCAAATGGATTCTACAGCTTTCTTTCCCTTTCACTATCTTTGATGTCTTCCCATTTGAATCAGTGTGTCATGACTCATATTTTCATTTTTTTGTGTTTTGCCAGCCATCAAAGCTTATTGGTGCACTGAAAGCCATGAGAGACTTTGAAGCAGAGGTGACACTCAAGAATCTCAGCTGAACTCATTGAGAATTGACGCCTCGGATATGGAAGCCATTAAACAGTTGAAAGGTAAAGGGAAATATACACATCAAAACTTGTTGATATGGAATGTCATGTTCCATGGCTAAATACAGCTGATAAGGTCTTGAAAACAATGTCAAAGACCAATGTCAAAGACCAACGTCAAAGACCAACGTCAGTAGTTCTGCAGTAAGCAACGTCATCCAAATTGGTTGTCTACCAATCTAACCATACTGATACAGCCGATTGCGTTTGAGCGTTTTACCCTAACAGTTCGCACGTTACGTTTGAACGTTTGAAAGTTGCATTGTGAGACAAAACGTCCGACGTTTCCAAGAGCAACCGCCATGTGTATTTTTCACTGACCAATCAGAGAGGACAGAACTCTTTGGTTCGCCATAGAAACGTCTCGTTTCATCCTAGAAACGCAACTTTCAAACGTTCAAACATAACGTGCGAACTGTTAGGGTAAAACACTCAAACACAATCGGCTGTATAAGTGAAAAACATTTTCAGGGTTCCCACAGGTCCTTGAAAACCTGGAAAGTCATGGATTTTAGAAATGTCCTTTTTCAGGCCTGAAAAGTCATGGGATTTTTACAAAAACTTATCAAAGTCATTAAAATTCATGGAAATATTTTACTGGAGAAAGATTCGCAAGATGTTGACTGGAATATTGTAAAATAAAAATAAAGAACCTGAATAAAAATTATCAATGTGGCTAGCTTTGAAACAAAGTATACCCATGTTGTTCTTATAATGCATGAAAACCCGCATTTTTCATTATGAAAGGTCATTAATTTAAGTCTAAAGACATGGGAACCCAGGGCTCGATCTTAACTTTTAAAATAGTAGTCAAGTGATTCAAGATTCACTAGCCATAATACATGTATATGTTCTACTAGCCACACCATGCACTGAAAAAAAAAATGAATTTTTAAATGTTACCATTATTCAGTGACAGTAGTGAACAGTCTTAGAATTCATACAGATGATATTGTGCGCCAATTGTTGTAGAATGATTTTTATTTCCTGGTTTCTTTCAGTTTATTTAGATGAAAACCTCGTGAAAAACATTTTGAAAATTTTCCTTCCTTGCCAAAAATCCAGTAGCCAAGATGGCTATTTAAGAGCCAAAATCCACTAGCCAAAACGAAAATTCTACTAGTATTTGGCTAGTTGACCACCGTTAAGATCGAGCCCTGGAACCCTGATTTTGCTAACATTAAATCAAGAGACTATCCCCTTGGATACAAAATTTTGTACAAGTTTTGTTGCCCAGGAGATACAGAGGATACAAGAGTATTTCCAAGTTTTGTTGTCCAACAAAACTAGTAGTTTAGTGTTTTAGTTTATGAGTGAGTTTATGCATTTATACAGCCATCATTTATATGGCTCTCAATGCTACAACACTGGCCACTCACTGTCTGTGATCCAGGATAGACTCCTGGCTGGGACAGGAATGTTCTCTTTGTTCAAGTCATGGTTTCAACTGGTTCATATTATGTGTTTCACACCTTTTGGATGAAACAATAAACCAGGGTCCTGTCTTGCCCTCACTACATACCCAGTTCAAGGGGGATGTTAAGGAATCACTGAGGACTCTTAGTGTCTGTCCTTGTGGCCACTTAGGCACTGTTGGAACCCAGCGGATTCAGGTTATGAGCTTAAAGTCTTGGGAGTTGGCCTTCAACCCTGTAATCTGCTGACAATTTTTTCATTTGAATTCTAGATCGATCTACAGGTGCAAAATTTACTCAAGAGTATGAATCAGCCTTAGAAAAGCTTGGGAAATTCTGTGAAATTCTTCAACGAGAGAAGGAAGAGAGATCCCAGCTGATCAGTGTGGTTCAGGATGGAGATCTCTACTATGATGTAGCATATGGAGAGGTCAAAGTTATTGTACATGTAAGTTTGCTTTGTGTGTGGGCTTTCAAATAGAGCAAATTTAGCAATAAGACTAAAAACACCCAGCAAATCATAAACAAGAAAAATTACAACCACGTAAAACCATTATGGAACACATGATTGGTTTCTTTGTAAGCCAAGTGTAATCATTACGTGGTGAGCTAAATACAATGTAAATACTGAGCTGCGTTTAACACTCATCTGAATCCCCCTCTGATGTGAGGAAACATTTTCTGCACACTGGATTGTCTTATAGTTATTAGGTAATTTTGATCAGGAACTGTTTACTGAACATTGTATAGTTTCTACTGCTTTATAGAGTTCAAGGCATTGTCAGTACTTTTGTGATCCTTTATAATTGGTTCGATCTTTTTCAGGCATACAAAACCTTTGGGAACAGACTCAACTCCTTGAAGAAGAAGCTAGACCACAAAGTAGATAAAATCGTCCAAGCCGAGAATGAGAAGAAAAAGTTGGGCCCAGTAACTACCCCACAGGCATCTTTCCTATCATCAGGTCTTCCAGAAATGACATCAGATACGCCAGTGGCGTCACCTAAACAAGAGGAGAAAGATGAAAAAAATGAAGACCAGACACCTGCCGATACAACCATAGATAACACAGAAGTTGCTGATATGGAACTTGATGATGACTCTGATAGTGAAAAGGGCGAACCCAGTGAAGCTTCCTCTGAGGAACACAAGACTTCCTCCTCAGCTCAGGATAGTCCTGTCACCACTGCAGAAGTAGTCACTCCACAAAGTGTCACCTCACAGACTGTGGTATCAAGTATCCAGTCTACAGCTGCTACATGTGTTAGTACTCCCATCGCTACTGTTTCCTCTGCAGTAAGTACAGTTGTAGCCACTACATCTACGGTACCTGTTGTTGTACCAGCACAACTCCAAAGCCAAGCACCAATGATTCTGCAAAGACCACCAATGCAGTTCATGCCAGGACAGCCTGGTATTCCTATGATGCCCATTGGAATGCCTGGACAAGGGACCTTTTTACCGATAGGCCCTCATTATGGTCAACACATGATGCCATTTGGCATTGTTCCTGGTATGACGCCCCTGCAGGGTGCTATGGGTCAACCCATGGCTGGTGTTATGCCTGGACAGATACCATTACACACAATGCAACCAGGAATGATGCGAAATATGATGGCACCACAAATGCCTTCACAAACACCAATGCAAGGAACTGTACATGGAATGCCAGGTACTCAAAACATTATTCCTGGAAGCATTGCTGCTGGAACAGCAGTGGGTGTATCTGGGCTGACTCCCCCGTCTTTGTCACTGAGCGTGTCCAATACTCTGCAAGTTGGAAGTGCTCCACTAGCACAGCAAGCAGCTATGGTTACTCCTGCTACCACCACTAACCCAACACAAGCAGTGTCTGCACCTCTTGTAGCTTCCAAGCAGCCATCCACTGAACTTTATAGCCCTACAAGACTGGGCTCTATATCACCTAGCTCCGAGGCATCTGCTCCCTCGCCTGTGGGCTCGCCTGAGCTTGAGCTAGGAGGAGATGAGACACCCGAAACAGCATCTCCACGTGAAGTTGTTGACATGAAAATAATTGGATTCCCAACCACAAGCTCTTTTCTGAATCAAGAGTCCGCCAATGATAGTACAGCTTCTGCATTACAAAAGGAAGGAGATACAGCAGCGACTTCAGAAGAAGCGAGTATGCAGTCTACCAACACTCCAGGTACACCCAATCCACTGGAGGAGATGTCCAAACCAGTTTCCGCTGTTGATATACTCCACAGGCTGTTAAAACGCGGAAAGAAAGCTAATGAAGATGAAAACACATCGGGTACTTCTACACCAGTTGAGGAAGCTTTGCCTACGCCTCCCCCTCAGCAACCACCATCAACCAAACCACTACTGACACTGATAGATTCTCTATTTCCGAAGTTATCAGACTCACTAAGTATCATCAAAGCCAAGGAGAAAGAGAACGGGGCTTCCACTTCAACGTCTGAAGAGGGGTCACCAGAGGCGAAAATAGAGCTAAACCCGGCAGATGATGATGATTCAGAGACAGATAGACAAAAAGAAGAGCCATCTACTGAAGAGGAAGACCATGATTTTGGCCCTCATTTCCAGCAGCACCCCAGTCCTCATCAAGAGGGTCCTATCAGGCCCCCTTTGCACAATGGACCTTACCCAGGTCAGGTGCAGCGACTGCCCTTTAATCAGCCTTGGCAAGAACCTCACGTCAAAGAACCTCCTTCACCTCAGGGTCACCCAGGATATCGCTTTCCAGGGCCTCCTCAATATAGACCCCCATTTGAAGGCCAACGTAAAGGAATTTTGAAGTCACCAAAAGGAGGACCTTATGGAGGCCCACGTCCAGATGAGGGAGCAATGAGTGAACCCCCTCACCATGTTGGTCCCCCTAGAGGAGGTTTCTCACCACGAAGTCTTCCCCCAGAAGAACATGGAGGACTTCCTCATGAAGGTCTCTCCGGAGGTCCATCACCAGGCAGGAGACTTAGTGAAGAACCTGTAAGTCCCCATATGAATAGAGGGCCTCCATTTGCTAATGGGCCACGCCCTGCAGGTCGACCACTGCCAGAAGAAAGACCCTATGGAATGCAGTACCAAGATGGACCACGACGAGCCTCATTGGAAGGGCCACGCCCTGTTCATCCTGGCCCACCAGGAAGACCACCATATGAACCTGGACGACCACCTTTCGAACCTGGACGACCGAGACCTCCAGTCAGACCACCTTTTGACTCAGGGAGGCCTCCATATGAGCCTGGTCGGCCTGGGCCACCAGGACGGCCACCTTATGATCACGAACGGCCGCTTGACGAACACGGCAGACCACGATTTGAACCCGAAGGTGTCAGACCTGGGCCGCCGGGAAGACCGCACCCATATGAGCCGGGCAGACCTGATGTTGGTAGAGGTTACCATCCAGGGGAAAGGTCCCCAAGAGGTTTTGTGATGTCTCCGGGATTTGAAAGGCGTGAAGACCCATGGAGAGAAAGGTTCCCTCCTTGTCCCGGTGGGCCTCATGATCGTCGTGGCAGTGCTCCTGAGACCTTCCATGATGATGAATCAAATTTATGGACTTCTTTTGAAGAGAGTCATCCACGATTCCCGGAAGTCGAACGATGGGAAGAACAGACTCTTCTCGGGATGCCTTCAAGGAGGCACTCGGAAGGAGGGGAATTCCCCCATAGGGACCATTTTTTGCAGGGTAAACGACCTGCCCCACCCTTTCCGCACTACCCAGGCCCTCCAAAAGGCCGTATTATTAGCAACAGAGTAGTTATTGTTGACATTTTAGACACAATTTTATACCGTCCAAGTAATTTTTTTCACAAATTTGAAATGGGGTGTTATCTTTTACGAGTTCTTTCTTCTCCAACATCACCTAGCCTAAAATATATGTGAATACTTTCTATCGTGTTTATGAGCTTGATGCTTTTTTGGGTCGAAATACGGTTGCACTTGCAAGCAGAAAGTCTATTATCATGAAAGAATTTCTAGTATTTCCGAAGGATGGTAATTATGCCTGCAGAGACGCTTTGCGCGAACTCGCACATGTACAGTATCAAAGACGTGATCAAGGTTTCTCGTAAAAACCGTCTTTATCGACTCTGTGTCCACACTGAAAACTTTTCGATACATGACATATCGTTAGTTCAGCATCGAGTAATCACACGGACAATGTAATGGTTCTCTGTGAAATGCCGGCGAATATATATCGCCGATTTTATATAGAAAACCATTAAATGGCCATATTATCCTATAAATATTAAAAACTACGTTTAGCAAGGAAATACATTAAATACTTCTCTGCATTCCATACAAAATCCCTTTCTCTGATTGGACAATGTGTAATTAGTTATAAGATAATTTTCTCGATAAGGGCGCGGCCTACCCAGTTGAACATGCCTATTTAACGTACCTACGCGACACCCATTGAACAATGTTTCATTCTCGTACTATATGCATGAATGAAGTGCGCTTGAGTTTCTTCTTGAGGGATTTTGATTCATACAGGGATCTCTTTTTCTGTGCAGGTTCGCGGTACGTTTGGGTCATTCGCATAAATTTGAGACTACGTAGAGGGAAATTCATTTCTAAAGTTTTGTGCTAAATATGAAGTTTCGACATCAAATTTCCCATATAATATCTGAGACAAAAGAGCCCACTACCCAGGCCCTCCAAAAAGGCCGTATTATTAGCAACAGAGTAGTTGTTGTTGACATTTTAGACATAATTTTATACCGTCCAAGTAATTTTTTTCACAAATTGGAAATGGGGTGTTATCTTTTACGAGTTCTTTCTTCTCCAACATCACCTAGCCTAAAATATATGTGAATACTTTCTATCGTGTTTATGAGCTTGATGCTTTTTTGGGTCGAAATACGGTTGCACTTGCAAGCAGAAAGTCTATTATCATGAAAGAATTTCTAGTATTTCCGAAGGATGGTAATTATGCCTGCAGAGACGCTTTGCGCGCACTCGCACATGTACAGTATCAAAGACGTGATCAAGGTTTCTCGTAAAAACCGTCTTTATCGACTCTGTGTCCACACTGAAAACTTTTCGATACATGACATATCGTTAGTTCAGCATCGAGTAATCACACGGACAATGTAATGGTTCTCTGTGAAATACCGGCGAATATATATCGCCGATTTTATATAGAAAACCATGAAATGGCCATATTATCCTATAAATATTAAAAACTACGTTTAGCAAGGAAATACATTAAATACTTCTTTGCATTCCATACAAAATCCCTTTCTCTGATTGGACAATGTGTAATTAGTTATAAGATAATTTTCTCGATAAGGGCGCGGCCTACCCAGTTGAACATGCCTATTTAACGTACCTACGCGACACCCATTGAACAATGTTTCATTCTCGTACTATATGCATGAATGAAGTGCGCTTGAGTTTCTTCTTGAGGGATTTTGATTCATACAGGAATCTCTTTTTCTGTGCAGGTTCGCGGTACATTTGGGTCATTCGCATAAATTTGATACTACGTAGAGGGAAATTCATTTCTAATGTTTGTGTTAAATATGAAGTTTCGACATCAAATTTCCCATATAATATCTGAGACAAAAGAGCCCAGTTGTTTTTATTGGGCAATTCCAGAAAATAAAGGTACACCCCCCCCCCCCCCCCCCCCCACAGGCGGCATTTGGAAATTCCGGAGGGATGGGGGGGGGGGGGGGGGGGTTAAGAGCTCGGAATTCTGATTGCAAGGAGGGGTTTTCGAAGCTGGATTTCTTGTCACAGTGAGGGGGGGGGGGGGGGTCTGAAGATGCCCAACTTCTGAAGGAGTTCGCGGGTTTTTCAGTCTGCTAAAATAGCGTTTTTCAGAAAGAAAATAACGTCATTTCACGCGCGGAAAAACAGTCTTCGCCGCCATTCGATAGATAGAAAATGCTTGCCAGTTCGTACTTGTCCCTTCTAAGACAGAATCTCCATAATTTTCTACTGATTTCGACTGTTAGTTCAATCACGCAGCAGGTTCAACTTTGTACAATCACACATTGAAATTAATATAAAGGATGTTGAAATACGGGATAAGTTGAGCTTGCATGGACGCGCAACTTTCACCAAAACCCGCCGCAACTTTCCCTAACATATCTAATGAAATCCCGGAACAACACGGTATAGTTTAATAAACGTTTCTCAAAACTGGTACATGTAATATGCATGTTGAATAATATGTTTTTCTTTTACTCCTTTTTAGAGTTTCCATATGGGTTTTTCCTAAGCCTCAAATATTCGAAGATCCGCAAAAAGTAACAACTAGGCTTTCCAAGCTTGGTCTAGCTCATTCTAATGTGTTTTTCTATTGGTTTATTTGGAAAAATTGTTTTAGAAAGCGATTTGAAAATGTGTGTTGCAAGTAAATAGCTTCCACACTTCATTTGAAATGTCTATTCCCCCATTTCACGATCGAATGGCGAAAGTCTCAAGTTTTTCCGTGATAATATCATCCGATTCTTGCCCCTACAATTCAAATCTTACAAAATAGCCCAGTTAGCTACTAGTTAAACACGCTAAAAATGTAGAGCTCATATTCAGTAGATGTTGTGAATGCCGGTGGTGTATTTTTTTCTTCAAAATCAAACTATCATGCTCTGTATTAATATTCTGAAACAAGATTATGCGCTTTTTGTGTTTTCTTTACTTTGCAAATTTAATAAATTCCCGCAACAACCCCCGCAACTTTTGCCTTTTTCTCCGCAACGTTTCCCTCTCGCAAATTTTTACTTTTTCTCGCAATAATAAACAAGGTGGTGATTATTTGGATTCCGGAGGGGAGGGGAGGGGGGGGGGGGGGTAAAAGTTGAAATTTCTGAAGGGGAGGGGGGTTTAACCTACCCCCGGAATTCTATATGCACGGGGGGGTAAACCATTTTGGAAATTCTGGATGCATGGGGGGTCAAAAACTAGTGCCGCCCGTGGGGGGGTACCTTTATTTTCTGGAATTGCCCATTATACAACGCAAAATCCGGGCAATATGCATGTCACGCCATCACTCAACAAATGAAAATGCGCCAAAATTTATAGCGGTGTACTCAGTAGCTCATAAGTACTTATTTTAACCATTATCCTGCTAGATTGCGCAGAATATCGATCGTTTGATACTTAGCCGACGCAACGGGCGAGGAAATTGCAGTCCTAAAAACTGTCTAGGGCTTCAGTAACCGGAAGTAGGATGGGAGAAAGCCAGCGCTAGTACCTTTTTCTCCTTTATTTTAATTTTTTATTTTCGTGTTTGCAGGAAATTGTATGTTAATCAACAATTGAAACAAAACCAATGCTGTCCCTTAGTGCAGAGATTTGCTAGTGAGAATGGCAATTCAAAGGCTATCTGTCACTTCAAGAAAAAAAATACCGGCCCTAAAGGAAAGTAAGTACAGTCAGGACTTGAACGCACAATATACATGATTTTTCCATGTCCGTACATTTCGCGAGATCAAAGTTTGCGGTCGTTGTTTTCGCGGAAAATTAAGGAGAATGAGGTATATATTAGTGGGCCTTTGGGAGCGTCCGCGAACTTCAAAGGGTATCTGGTGAAAAATGTGAAAACCTGCGCAGCGTATATAAACGATAATACAAGAATAGAAACTTTAAAATACGCTTAAAATATATTTTAAGTCGGACGTTTCGCCATATGCTGCGTTTTCTTCAAAGGGGATCCTCGAAGGATGACTTTAAAAAAATCTACGGGTACCCTGTGGCTCGTACCTAGTCTCTCGCGATTGTACATTAAAAATGGCGGAAGAAAGTGGCTCTGGAGCGAAGCAGGCAAAACTCGTCTCATTCGATCCCACTGAGCACCAGCATACAAGATATAACCCGTTAAAGGGAGAATGGGTACTTGTATCTCCACATCGGATGAAAAGACCGTGGCAAGGACAAAAAGAGAAGGCACAAGAAAATGAAATACCACGATGGGACGCGACAAATCCTCTATGCCCGCGAGCCGTGCGCGCCAGTGGCAAGGTTTGTATGGAAGACTGAACGATTTTATGGAAATCAATATAATTTTGGTATATGATATTGATTAAGATAGAAATGAACTCGTTGTGGAAGTCAGCGATTGAGAAAGGAAACTGCTTGTAGAGAAGAAAAGTAGTTGTTGACAGCTCAAAGCATCACATGACCTGTGCACACTGCACTGCATTCTGCAGGTTGCAGAGGTTGAGGTAGCTCGGAGATGTGATATTAGTTTGAAGGGTTTCAGGGTAGAGTGCGATATCCCTGCGGGTCCTTTTGAAATTGTAGCAACATTGTTTTCAAGCCCTATAGTTTGTCCTAAGTGAAGAAATATGACTTCTCAATGAGGAAAGGATTCCTGTGAGTACAAATACAATCAAGTTCTAAATCACATATGAGTTATTAATATGAACGATAATATAGGTTTACGACTTACAGGAACCAAGTAAATAGCGAGTGTTCCAATGCCATCCCTCCCCCCCTAGTTTTTGCTATATTTTAGGTTAAAAAATGTTAATTTGCCTCCCCTTTGGGTTAAAAACAATTTTCCCGACGAGTACCCTGTCTATTTTTATGGGAGTCGCCACCCCCCCCCCCCCCCCCCCCCCCCCTCCAAAAACAAAACAAAAACTTGAAATAGAGGCTACATATATGGTCCAGTGGTCAGGGTGCCGACCTTGAGACCCACTCTGGGAGTTCAAGTTTTTTTTTAGAAGTCTGGAGAAACCAATCTTATTCCACTCTTTCAAGCAGAATGATGTTAAGAAATGATTCACATGTTTTTTTTCTAAAAATGATATTATAGAGGTTTTCCACAGGTCATAGTAACAGTAACTGTGGGCCATAAACATACTATAATTCTACCTTGCATGCTAGGAAAAATAAAATCTGCTAAAAAAACTTCTATCAATTTTCTTGTAAAAAAATCATTTTGAAGTCATAGTAGGTTGGCATCTCTTTCATGGATTGTATCTTCAAGGATATGCTCAAATTGAAGTTAATGTTTTTTTGTAGTGGTTAGTAGGCTCCAAAGTGCCTGGCTTAGCCTAGACCAGGTTTTGTTACATACCTGTACCCCCTTGTAGGTGTAATATTAACCTTAATGCGCTCCTCCCTTGCTATTTTCTCTAATTTCAGGAGAATCCTGACTACAAGGGGACATATGTTTTTGAGAATGACTTCCCAGCTCTTTTGCAAGGAGATCCACCAGCAGTGGCTCCACCCTCACACAGGCTTCTTCAGAGTGAACCAGCACAAGGCACTTGGTATGTAATTATGTGATATGTAACTATCACAATGATGATTTTTAAGCTTATTAAACCAATGATTGGAAATTCCAGATGGAGTGGGAGTCCAAATGCCCTGGGGGGGACTCCCCACATTTTCAGATGGGGGTGCTCATCCTATCCCTTAGGGTATAAAATTGACAGGCGTGCTATCTCTTAGGGGTGTTAAAATCAGCCCTATCCCTTAGGGGAGTCTCAGACCAATCCTTGCCCAGAAATATATTGGTACTGACACCAGAACCAATATTTACAAAGGAAACTTAGTTGAAAACCCTAAAAGACCTAAAATTCGCTTTTGTTTGTTTTGACCTGCGAAATTTGTTATCTTTTAGGGTAAATTTGCTGTTTGCCACACCCATTTTGCTATCCCTTAGGGTCAAAATTAATTTTTCCCGACAAGCACTCCCGTCTAAAATATTGGGAGTCCCCCCCCCCCCCGGGCCAAATGTCTTATTTCACATACAATCACTGTGAAACTGGAAATTCCAGGGAGAGCAGGGGGTCATACCTCAAACCCCTTCCTTTGGATCATTTCCTGGAATCAAACATTTTAATATTTCACACACTACCAAGTGAATGCTTTCAGTGTTATACCTGTAGTCACTGGTAGATTATTACAGAAAACAAACCTCTTGTCCAATCAGCACACATAATTCTTATAGTCACTTGAGTAATAATTAATTATAGATAATGGTAGGCTTGTATTATAACACCAGGACATATAACTTGAAGTCAAGTGGTCACAATTTACTGCTTACAAACATATTGATAGCGGAGGCCCGCGCAAGCGGAGCACCATACCTAAGGGAAAAACGTATAGTATACTATCGAGTTGATTTTTGAACGTCACGGGCATTATGGATCATTTTGATGACGTCATTGATGACGTAAGGGCACGTGACTTTGGTGTAGAGTTCCTCTTATGGTCTTTGAAACATTGTCCAAGTTTGGCTTCTATAGAAGCTTCCCTTCGGGAGATATGATTTTTTCTTTATTTTTCTGGTATTAAACCTATAGCGTACGCCGTCCGTCCGTCCGTCCGTCCGTCCGTCCGTCCGTCCGTCCGTCCGTCCGTCCGTCCGTCCGTCCGTGTACACATGGGAACCCTGTGGTATGCAAAGAAAAAATTATATCTCCTCAAGGGAACACGCTAAGACAACCATACTTGGAATATTTTGTCTATGCCACAAGGGGGGTGCTGTAACACGGACACGTGATGTGACGTCATCGATGACGTCATCTATGCTTGAAAAATCAATATCTCGTGAAGGGAAGACTCTAAAGCAACCAAACTTGGGTAATGTAATCCAGGTCACCAGATGAGCGAAATGAAGTGGTCACGTGATATGACGTCATTGATGACGTCATCTACGCTTGAAAAATCAATATCTAATGAAAGGAAGACTCTAAACCAACCAAACTTGGGTAATGTAATCCAGGTCACCAGATGAGCGAAATGAAGTGGTCACGTGATGTGACGTCATCGATGACGTCATCTATGTTTGAAAAATCAATATCTCGTGAAGGGAAGACTCTAAGACAACAAAACTTGGGTAGTGTAGTCTAGGCCACCAGATGAGCAAAATGATGTGGTCACGTGATATGACGTCATCCATGACGTCATTTATGCTTGAAAAATCAATATCTCGTGAAGGGAAGACTCTAAAGCAACCAAACTTGGGTAATGTAATCCAGGTCACCAGATGAGCGAAATGAAGTGGTCACGTGATGTGACGTCATCGATGACGTCATCTATGCTTGAAAAATCAATATCTCGTGAAGGGAAGACTCTAAACCAACCAAACTTGGGTAATGTAATCCAGTTCACCAGATGAGCGAAATGAAGTGGTCACGGTATGTGACGTCATCGATGACGTCATCTATGCTTGAAAAATCAATATCTCGTGAAGGGAAGACTCTAAGACAACAAAACTTGGGTAGTGTAGTCTAGGCCACCAGATGAGCAAAATGAGGTGATCACGTGATATGACGTCATCGATGACGTCATCTGTGCTTAAAAAATCAATATCTCGTGAAGGGAAGACTCTAAAGCAACCAAACTTGGGTAATGTAATCCAGGTCACCAGATGAGCGAAATGAAGTGGTCACGTGATATGACGTCATCGATGACGTCATCTATGCTTGAAAAATCAATATCTCGTGAAGGGAAGACTCTAAACCAACCAAACTTGGGTAATGTAATCCAGTTCACCAGATGAGCGAAATGAAGTGGTCACGGTATGTGACGTCATCGATGACGTCATCTATGCTTGAAAATCAATATCTCGTGAAGGGAAGACTCTAAGACAACAAAACTTCGGTAGTGTAGTCTAGGCCACCAGATGAGCAAAATGAGGTGATCACGTGATATGACGTCATCGATGATGTCATCTGTGCTTAAAAAATCAATATCTCGTGAAGGGAAGACTCTAAAGCAACCAAACTTGGGTAATGTAATCCAGGTCACCAGATGAGCGAAATGATGTGGTCACGTGATATGACGTCATCGATGACGTCATCTACGCTTTAAAAATTAATATCTCATGAAAGGAAAACTCTAAACCAACCAAACTTGGGTAATGTAATCCAGGTCACCAGATGAGCGAAATGAAGTGGTCACGTGATGTGACGTCATCGATGACGTCACCTATGCTTGAAAAATTAATATCTCGTGAAGGGAATACTCTAAAACAACCAAACTTTGGTAGTGTAGTCTAGGTCATTAGATGAGCGAAATGAAGTGGTCACGTGATATGACGTCATCGATGATGTCATTTATGCTTGAAAAATTAATATCTCGTGAAGGGAAGACTCTAAAGTAACCATGTAAACCATGTACACATGGGAATCCCTTTCATTCACACAGAAAATTTTATAACCAGGAGCTCCGCTTTTAGCCAGTGGCTAAATCTATATATTATTTTCTCATCCAACGTCCATAGCAGAGTGATGTGTTTCCATCAATGGTCTGATGTCACCCTTCCTCTCATGTCACCAGAGGACATCCTTGAGGTCATCAAAGAGTGGATTTGTCAATTTAGTGAACTCAGTAAAACATACACTTGGGTACAGGTAAATATCACGGATTCACATTTTGAAAACTGAAGCACAAGTTTTACACAGTACCAGTTAGAAAACCATCTTATGGCCCGTTCACATGCAGCAATTTTAGCTACAATTATTTGCAAAGCAATTTCCGCAATGATGAGCTATGTCAAATCATCACCAATGTCATCATTGTTTCCCACTTAGCTGCTTCACAACCTGGGAGTTCCTTCTGACATTTGCATCAAATGTTAATCATGACCATCATTATTCTCTGGGGTCAAACAGCTGGTGATTTGGCCTGCAACATTGTCAGTTTGCTGGCAATCTGATGAACTTCACACCTGCATTGCAATGGAATTTCAAAATGTAAAAAAGGTTGCAAGCAAACAGGCCTTAAGAATTCCTCCATGTCATTACTGGTTGTTTGAATTAACCATTCATGCTTTTACAGTTATGCATTTTGCAGTTCATCTGACATGTGGTTGTACTGGAGAGCAAAACAAAAAGAAGAAATGTATCTGATCTGTATTTTTTTGATACGATCATAAAGAACTTGGTCTATTAACTTCGAGTATGCCATGTTATCAGTTAAATTTCTTTCATAAACAAGTGAACTAAAAAGTTTGTTTGCCCTCCAGTCATGCTCGGTTAGTTTACCCTTGGGAATCTAGAGATCTGTTCTTCTCTCATAGGCATGTAGAAAAATAACAAGCACATTGACTGTTAAGCTGCAACTGGCCAATTCACCTACGAAATGTCATGTTTCGTCAACAGATATTTGAAAACAAGGGAGCTGTAATGGGTTGCTCAAATCCTCATCCTCATTGTCAGGTAGAATGTAACTTTAAACTTGAAAATTCTAGGTCAAATAGGGGGCGTGGGGATGGCGAAAACCTTTAACAGCTTCATTTCTTTTTTAACTCAACCAAAATATTTTTTACAAATATTTTTTTAATTGATGCTATCAACAATGGTGGTAAGGCAGTGCACAGGGACAGGGAGAGTTGGTTCCTTTAAGTTTTAGATTTTAAAAAGAAGTGAAAGGTGACAGAGGAAAACTGAATGGTGGAGCTGTCAATTAAATGATATCTGGCTGTATTTTTTACCATTGTTTTGCAGATCTGGGCTAGCTCTTTTCTCCCTAATGAGGCTGCAATTGAGGTTCAGTATTCACAACATGCACTGTATGATATATTGAATGACCGAATTGTTTTTTTTCTTAAAGCATGCTCCTAAACTATCAAATCTGCAGATGAACAAAATGATATGCAAAACCAATGGCTTAACCAAAGTTCCCTTCACTGTGAGGTGGACAGTATTACATTTATTCCCCACACAGGGCAAATTCACTTATACGTTTTTTTTTTCCATCATTCCGGTAACTCATTGAAAAAATTACAGACACTGGTATTTGCTTGTTCTTTGTAGGATAGAATGCAGAGGGAGTATCTAGAGAAACATGGAGTTCCTTTGTTGGTAGACTATGCAAATTTAGAATCAGAACAAAAGGTAGTAGAGTCAATATCAATGTCAGAAGCTTTTCAGACTTGTAGCTCAGAAGCTGAATTTAGGCTGGGTCTCAACACGCCACTGGTAGCCACGCGACACAGACACTGAGAGTGGTCACTGACTGAGGGTTTATTATGTCTTCAGTGGTTCTTTTTAAAAAACATCCCACCAGAAATTGGGTAGGGTAGTGAAGGCAAGACAGGACCTTGGTTTATTGTCCCATCCAATGATGTGAAACAGGAGAACAAAGATCAACTCTAAAAATGAAGCAGTTGTATACAACTAGAACAGAAAAAAAATCCTGTGCCCCAGCCAGGAGTCAAACAGGGTCATTGTGGTGAGAGATCAATGCTGTGATGCTGAGTCAACCATGCTTCCCCAAAAAGGCAGCCTTCTATACACCCTGTATCTATGCGAGAATGACACCAAAGAGTCCTTATGTGGGACAATGACTCCAATTTTGCTTTGTCCAACAGATTAGAATTGTTGTAGAGAACAAGGATTGGATTGTTGTAGTTCCTTACTGGTAAGCATTACTGTAAATGCTGGGCATCCACTAAAGAGCAGGGAAGTGAAGAAGTGGACAATGCAGCTCGGACAATGCTGAGGATAATTTTAGTAACTATGTATATGGGAAGAACAGAAAAAGTACCAAAAAGAGTCAAATAGAGCTAGTGCGAGCACAAAAGGTGAACATATCCAAAATGGAGACCTCCTAATAATGCAATTCTCCAGCTAAAACAATGCCTTATCATCTACAAGAAGGCTACCCTTTCAATCCCACAATGCACAAGGGATCTCATTATTTAACAATTAGGTGACATGATTATCGGCGAATATGAATATTCGCCGATATTATCACAGAGCCTGAGGCGACTAATTGTTACTAATTATAATTGCTCAATAAGTGATTCATAAGGTTTTTAGACAGAAAAACTTGTTTTTGTTGGAGTTTTTCACGATCATAACAAAACTCGCAACAAAAACTAATATGAGATAGACAATGGAAGAGATCATTATATTAGGATGCTTTCATTTCGGATATGAAAACCTGCAACACACTTTCCTTGATTAAAAGATCCCTTCCATCAAAAGCTATCGCTGGAATGTTACGTGTTACAAGGTCTATACTCAGGAGGACATAGGAGCTGGGAGAGGGGACTTGCATTTGTCAGGGGCAGACAGAGCTGTCAGAACAAGCCGGCAACCGCCGGAGCTCCGGCGGCTACTTCACGTTGCCCGAATGCGAGACACATAAAAGTTTGAACCACAGAACTTTGTTAAAGGCAGCCTAAGCTCACCTCATTGTTTGCGAAAATAGAATAAAAACAGGTATCATTAAAATTGTAGTTTCTCTTAAAAATCTCCCAGCTCCGCGCCTCTGTCAGAATTGGCTTGGCGAGGAAACTAACTTGTTGCTTTGAAGCTACGAAATTTGCATGTCCGCCGACAGTTTTTCTTTTGCAGCCGGTCTTTTTTTTAGCAGCCGCCTACTTCAAAACATTTCTGACAGCTCTAGGCAGACAATGAACTTGTGGCAGAACGTAGATCAACAACCTTTGGAACCATCTCACTTTTATTAGTCCTGTTTTCACCTGTAATGCAAGTACCCAAGCAGTTAAAACGATTTTTAATCTACGTTGCCACCCCCCCCCCCCCCCCCCCCCCCCCCCCTCAGTAAAAATATGCTCCTGCATCCCTTGGAATTCTCAGATGACTACAGTGTTGTTTTTGTAACTCAGTTCTGACTCCATTTCTAATCTCGGCTCATGCACGGAGAAATTGGCTTTTCTAACTGCAGTGTGACAAGTGCGTTTCTACAGAACGTTCTTGTTATTAGTTAATCATTATACTCATTAATTGTGTGCTGTTGTTTCCCAGGGCAGTGTGGCCATATGAAGTTTTACTTCTACCAAAGCGACACGTGGAGAGGCTGACAGATCTTACAGAGCAAGAACAAAAAGGTTTGTCACAACTCACAACCGTAGCAACCTTTTAATGTCGGCTTAAAAAGATGACACGACTTGATTTATTGCCCCATCCAACATGAAACAGTTACATTAGTCTGCATGGCTGGCTCTGTTGTTGGCAGAAAATCATGTTTCAGTTTAGCCCCAAGAGCCAGTGCACCAACACTAATACTAAACCGTGTTTAAATCACTGTCAAGCTGCCGTTACACGGTGTAATATGTTCTGCAAGTCTTCTGACATGTTGCACGAGCCATTGTTGTGTGTAACACCCTAAGCAAAGTTGCGAGACAGGTTGCTGCAACCGTTACAACTTGCGTCCACTTTGAACATGTTCAAATT
Organism: Scolanthus callimorphus; assembly: GCA_033964015.1. Lineage (NCBI taxonomy): Eukaryota > Metazoa > Cnidaria > Anthozoa > Actiniaria > Edwardsiidae > Scolanthus > Scolanthus callimorphus. Next base: position 16,129,138 of record CM066924.1, read on the forward strand.
TTCACGCAACTTGCGTCTCGTTTTGACACTACATCGCAAGCTAAGTGTACGCAACTTGATGCAAGTTTCCAATTTTCTTCGTTTTTCGAATTAACGAAATATTATGACCAAAACGAGACAAGTAATTGTTGCACTTATATTTCTAGCTGTTATTTACAAGAAACTGGGTGAGATTTATTTATTTTTCTTGTCCTTTTTACCAAGAAAAGTACTAGCTTGAGCACGCGCTAGTGTTCGAAAGTGGCGTGTTCATGTCGTCATCAGCGCGCGCAAAGCATCAAAATACTTAACTTGCATCAAAACTTGCATATCGTTTGGCCACCTCAACGCAAGTGAACACAAGTCTGTGCAAGTCACAACTTGCGTTTCGTTTGGCCAGGGCTTAACAGCGAATTTTGCAACTTGTCTCGAATTTTCGTTCCCAGAAGCCTTCTCGAGCTTCTTTGCGCATGTACGTTCTGTATCAAAATGGCTAAAACTAAACTTTATTTTTTTGTCGAAAATCCTTGTTAGATAGGGAATACAAATATACACTTGTCTGGCATTTTGATATACTATTTCAAGATGTTTAGCGCTAGTCTCTCGTTGGGTGCCTCTGAAATGTCAACATACCGGTGCTGGCCACTCTGAGTCACTATTTTCACTGGCCTAATTAGTGCGCATATAGCGCTGTTCACGCTGACGTCATCCATTGTTATTAATGTGCCAACCAGAGATCGATTGGTTCACAGAACGAAGGGCTCTATTCAATCTACGGTTGGTACATTAGCATTACAATCGCAATGTTGATAAACAGTGAATAGCCCTATAAGGAAGAAACTCATGAATATAATTATCACTTCCTCGCTACTCCCGTGGTAAGGAGTTGCTCTTGGTCCTGGGTTACTAGTCACGGCGCTTTTACGTGTCATTGTGCTGACCTGGCGGTGTTCCATTTCATCCCCACCCTCCCACCCTTTGGCTGTCGTCCTCGCATTCAGCAGCTACGCCAGGTCTCCTCCCATAACTTATATAAGCACAATGAGAAAGTGAAGTGAAAATGGTTTACTAATGCAAGTTTGTCTTGTTTTGTCTCTAGGCCTTGCCGAGATCATGAAGTGCCTCCTCATCAAATACGATAATTTGTTTGAGTGTTCATTTCCATACTCTATGGGCTGGCATGGTATGTACTAATCCAAGGTTCTAGAAGAGCTCCCCGGCTCGTCACCTCATGGGGGATGCTCTGGTGACATTTCTGGTGACATCCATTTGAGTGTCTTTGCTAAATGGCCATTCTCTTACCCAGAGCTCCCCGGCTCGTCTCCTCGCGGGGGAGGCTCTGGTGACAGATTTGATGCAGAGCCGTTGAGAGAAAGATCTTTCTGCGCATGCACCAACGTTCAAAACCAGCCAATCAGCAATGGTCCTCAAATGGATGTCACCAGAGCCTCCCCTGCGAGCAGACGAGCCGGGGAGCTCTGGGTACGAGAATGCTGAATGGCTGATTTTGAACGTTGGGGCATGCGCAGAAAGTTCTTTCTCTCATCGGCCGTGTATCAAATCTTGCGCATGCGTCAGTGGCTGTCACCAGAGCCTCCCCTGCAAGGTGACGAGCCGGGGAGCTCTGGGTAAGAGAATATGTTCCAATTAGTGTGAATGCAAGGAATGCTCTCATTAGCATATCAGCCATTTGCTATTTCATCTCGGAGTAAGGGCGTTCGTCTCTTTGTGCTCCCGAGCCCGGCGACACCCTCTTCGCTTTTCCCACCCTCCCACCCACCCACCCACCATCAGGTTCATCTTTCGCGCAATCTTTAGGCTTACCAGGTCGCCTTCCATAACTTATATGAACACAATGGGACCAGTGAGAATATATTACTATCTCAGTAGTCAGCGAAAGCCGACACAACTTATCATTTGCCAAAAGAGTCTCTTGCAAAGAGGCGTTTGCGTGGAATGAGTGAAATACGTCATCAGTATGGAATGTTTGGCTTGAACACGCAGACGCTTCTATACGAGAGTCGCTCGGCGAGCACCAAGTGCGTCGGCTTTCGCAGGTGAAGATGCGATAAATACGAGAGAGCTCCAAACAGTGAGTGTTCTGGATCCAAAATGGATAGATGTTTACTAGGGAATCGCAGAGAAATAAAAAATGGGACGAAAGATTTTTAGTCGACTTTGTAATGACTGAAGTAAAAATCTTAAACGTCAGCAGAGCTTGTCTGTTTTATTCGGTTATTATTCTTTAAAGAGCCTGTGTCAGCCGCCATTTTAACAACAGAGCAACATCAACCAAGTCGGAGAAAGCATCCATTTCCATCGGCTGATTTGGAGAATATAGAGCAATGTCCTCAAGCGAAATTGGTAAAACAAATCTGAAACTTTGTTTTTAGATGTTTATTAAGAGATTTCTACTCGTAATTCGTCTTCTAATATCGAACAAAACAATAACAAAGGAGTGGCTGACACGGGCTCTTTAAATACGCTCCCTGTGCACACACTCACTCTTAAATAATGTGATTTTAATCAGGTGCACCCACAGGAAACTTCAACAAGGAAAATAAATGCAGGTAATGTTGTCAGTAGTCGAAACGAAATGAGTTAGCTGATCTTAGAACTAGAACTAGAATTAAAATACTTTATTTTAATCGATCCTAACTTACTCTAACTTTTAGTTTTAACAGTTGATAAATTGTCGACACATAGCAGACCTGTTTGGCCTTGTTTTATAGTTAGATATGTTTGGCATTGGTATTTTAAGCACACTTAAAAATTGGCCAAATATAGGGAATGAAAATGAGTGTTTCGTTTCAGTGAGTAAACGCCTTTTTGCGGGAATCTCCTTCAGCGAGACTAACAGGTGTCTGCTTTCGAGAGCTCGAACAGGTCTGGATAGCCAAAATATTTAACTATAAAACAAGGCCAAACAGATATGCTATGTGTCGACAATTATTAACTGTTAAAACTCGTGACGTAACATAACCAATTGTTTGTTTTCTCTGTCTTTTTTTCCATGGCAGTCACTGGCAGCTTCATGCGCACTACTACCCACCTCTGCTAAGATCTGCTACTGTAAGTATAACATGCCCCACCAACTACCGCGCCAGGTACAAAGAATGTCCCCTCGAAAAGCAGCAATGTCCCCAAGTTAGTACTTCCTGTCCTTTTTAGCTGGTTCTCACTGGAATGCAAGCGCAGACGAAAGCGCAAGCGCATATCAAACTCATGCATTTCCTTTTTGTCGTTCACACTAGAACGCAAGCGCAGACGAAGCGCAAGAAAAATGAGACGTTGCGTTCCTGTGCGCTTGCACTTGTGCTTGCGTCTAGTGTGTATCAAGTGAACGTAAATGCAACTCAATCAATGTTGATTTTAGGCTTGTGCTTGTGCCGCTTTGATTCACGCTTGCCTTGCGCTTGCGTCCTGTCCTTGTGCTTGCGTTCCAGTGAGAACCAGCCTTTAAAAACTAGCAACGATTGGAAGAATGGCGTTTATAATTTTCGTAATCAAATATAAGCAGCTTTAGCGTAAAAGATACAGTAGACAATGTGTATAGTAGACAAAAGACGAGCAGTGCACGCATTTCCTTCGCAAGTCGTTTTCGAAATGTTCGAAGTTTGTTCGCGGAGGTTTCGCGATTTTGGAATGGAGAAAGTAGATCAGCGAAAACGTTGGCGCAATTGTGTTGTTTAAAGGCCAAGTTGAAGGCGCCAGCATAAGATTTACTAGCGCTATTCTGAACCCAAGCTTGACAAAAGTTCATACAAAATGAAAGCTCTTATTACAAAGATTTCGTTTCCGATACTTTGACGCAATGAACAGCGAAATCCGCTTGGCTTTCTGGGGCCGAACCCTAGAATGTCAGATAAGAGTTGTCAGTAGATAAGCGCTCATCCAACGGATAAATCCAGAACGAATCCTATACAGCAGATAACTTTTATCCGTGGATAACGATATCCAACCTTTCAGGAACTGGGCCCTGTACGATAACACTTTAGCGCCATTGTTTGATTAATGCCAAGGGGCATCGCAGTAGAATTATTTTATTATATCTACTGTGATAAATGTTGCTGATACTCATATTACAGGTAAAGAAGTTTATGGTTGGTTATGAAATGTTAGCGCAAGCACAAAGAGACTTGACGGCAGAACAGGTACGGAAATGTGTTCCCTAATGTAGAGCCTTAAATGACAAAATAAAGAACTGCAAAAATGGTGGAGAGTACCACCACATTGTACAGTATTTCTTGCTCCTCCATTCCCCCACCGCCCGCTCAGAGCACTGGGTATCCGAGTTTGAGCTACAGTCCAGATCATAACGATTGCTATATTGTGGCGTTGCACCTTGACGCAATGCTGTGTTCTGTCAGCTGGAAACTAACAGTACATGTGATCGTTACATGTCTCATTTTCAGGCGGCAGAAAAGCTTACAGGTCTCCCCGACACCCACTACAAGGTAAACATGACAGGCCTGTTTGTTCACACGTTGACCACTTCTGATTAGTGCAGCTGTCTGGCTTCCGCCCCATACTCGTACCCAGTCGCCATGTTGCAACCTCGTCCCCAGGGTCTTGTGGGTAATTTTCAAGATGGCGGTTGGTCGAGGACAAGACCCTGGGGGAGGCTGAGTCACATGACCACTGTTTGAGGACAAGGGAACGAGGTTGTCCTTTGTTTCGAAACGGTCATGTGACTCAGCCTCCCCCAGGGTCTTCTCCCGAGCTAACCGCAACCTCGTCCCCAGGGACTTCTCGGTCGTTTTTCAAAATGGCGGTTGACTCCAGAGAAGACCCTGGGGAGGTTGACTCACATGACCGTTTCGAAACAAAGAACAAACCTCATTCCCATGTTTTCAAACAATGGTCATGTGACTCAGCCTCCCTCAGGGTCTTCTCTGGAGTCAACCGCCATTTTGAAAAACGACCGAGAAGACCCTGGGCACGAGGTTGGTTATGTTGTTCTTTTTGAGGCGGCGCGCGGTGCATCACGGTCAGGTCGAGCTTTTTTCAAGGTGCGCGTTGCATCACGGTCAGGACGAACTCAAAAGCGAAATAGAAAAGAAACACAATGACGGGGTACGAGTCCGCCTCCGCCCCAAGAGGCTACACATCGAAACATTGGAAGGACTTGATTGGTTGGTTTGAGTGTCAGAACAGAAAAGCCCCGAAATCCAAAACCCGAGTGATGGTACGAATTTGGTCATGCTGGTGCATTGATGCTAATGCAAAGTATTTGATCTCCTTTTCAGCAAAGATAAAAGAGGAAATATCAAAGTGCTAATATTACTTTCATTAGAGAATAGGTCAAAACATCCGTACTTTTTTTGGTGCCCAATTTGGGGGGGGGGGGGGGAGTGCCGGAGCCACCTACCTCAGAGCTGAATTTTAGGAGCAAGTATCCCCTTAAATAAAATAGATATTAAAAAGGTGAATGCTCCAACGTTTTCCTCGCAGCGAGAGGAGTCCATACTACCGAAACCGGTAGACTGTTTATCGGGCTCGACAAAAAGCACTCGTCTCACAAAAAAACCTTAACGAGTCTGCTGGCATTCCTTCACGCGAAATCATTCATGCGTTGTGTCTCTGGCAAACAAAAACTTAAAGTTTCGGGAAATAATAAACTGATTTGTGTTTCTTTACCCCATAAAATTATTAGAACACAAGCAGATGGCTTTTCTTGTGTTTTTAGTTCGAAAAATTGCCAAATAAAATATTTGACTTGCACGCATCGCTGACCTCAACAAAGGAATTCAAACTACATCGTGAATGTTTTTGTCTGGAGACGAGTGCTTTTTCTCGAGCTGAAAAAGCAGTCTACCGGTTTTGGTAGTATGTGCAATAAAAACAGGTACCCTAGATCATGCTCTCAGAAAATGAGGTCTGAAAAGGGGGTATTGGGTACGTAAGGGGGTAGATGCCGGTACCCACCACCTCCCCTGAAAAAATTGGGCACCATTCGAGTACAGGTGTTTTGACCTCTTCCCTACTAGTTATTACTATGTTAAATGATTATTGACTGAGGTGAATAATATACCAAATTCAATATATTATTATTCTGGGACCGTGGTTTAGGGAAATAGAACAAAACAAATCCCATCGGCATTATGTCGATTTAGATTATGATGTATAGCTTAGATAGGGTACAGCTAATTTGAAAACCAATGTAAATTGAAATCATTATCGTGTTGTTAATACAATACAATACAATAAACTTTATTTCACAAATGATAATAATACCTAATTCAAATAAGTTTTTATTGTAAAGAAATGAAAAATGGGTAATGCCTGTTCGCCAACGCAAAAGCAGCAGAGAATGCATGGAAAGTTTTTTTTTTTTGCGTCACGGCCGTTTGGTGGGGTCTGTGAAGCAAGAGAGGTTTCGTATTCAGTGTTTCAACGTGTGACCAGAAATTCAGTTTATATTTCACTAAGAAATTGTATAAAAAATTTTAAAATACAGGCAATCTGCGATATTTTTAGAAATAATGTTTTCTGTCAGCGAATTCGAGTGAAACTCATTTTGGGATAGAATCATATGATATCTCTTTTTGTGTAAATTGAGGACGAGATATCATAGATTCCGCTAAGAAAATAACACGCTGCGCGACTCGTGCGATATCGCTTTTTTCGTGCTATTTTGTTTGCGGAATCTAGCCTCTTGAAGTTTTGAATTCTACTGGTTAGTATGTATGAAAAGTAATTTGTCGTACAAAAAATGTTAACCGCAGTTACAATGAGGCAAATTTTATTTGTTACAAAGTAATAAAATGGCTTTAAAAATGGCAATAAATGTATAATGATGTTGACGTATAAGTATCATGACTAAGGTTTCGTTTGCGTAATTGATGTCGGCCTCGATTAATGTACGCGCAAAAAAGGGGAGTTCAAATCCCGGGGGGGGGAACTCCCATATTTTTTGACCGGGGATGATCGTCGGAAATTTTCAGTTTCACCCCTAAAAGATACCAAACATGGCGGGCCATAGCGTGGCTCAAATAATTTCTTACCCTGAAAGATCCCTAAAACATGAGGTCTTATGTGCAAAGTAGGTGCGAAGGACACAGGTAACAGGTAAAAGATACCGATCATGAAATTTCCATGTTTGTTTCTAATTTATCGTGACTGAAAGCAGCGAGGTGGTACTCACTACCGTCACATGCGAGTTTTCCGACGTATTTTTCTTTACTTATAACGTTTTGCATTTGGCTACTTTGCACTATGGTTTATAGAGAAACACGTCGAATTATCTATTTTTCAACTGATTTTGATCAATATTTCTGAAAATATGAGCAATTTTATCTCCTTACCGGGTGGGGTCTGGTAACTAGTCAAACGCAAGATTCCTTTCTTTTGCAAAAAAAACCCACTTGCACTCTCCCAATATCAAAAATTCGAACGGTACATAACAGTTGGAAAAATCCCCAGTCACAACGTTTATAATAAAAACCTTTCTTTTAGAAATGCCATTTGCAAGTGTTTCTGATAACACCTGACCCTGTAGGTTCAAATCTCAGTGAGTCTTTGGCAGTTAAGTTGGCTGCGTAGTCAATCACAATCGTGTGAGCCAATCGGATCCTTGTTCAGTGCACTCCTTTAGCTTGTTTTTCGAGACATGTCGCAAAAGACATGTCGCACTAGGCGAAACTAGGAAAGGATCTGATTGGCTCACGAGTTTGATTGACTACGCTTGATTTTCTTGACAAAAAATGGTCTTCGAAACGCTCTTGGCCTATTTCTTCAAACTTATAGGCTGACCTCATTGGCGTTGGTATTGCGAAAAGTTATCTTGCATGTCTGGGTGGATTCTTCAACTCAAAAAATGGAGGGCCGCCATTTCGTTGCCATGGAAGCGTCAATTTAAACAAAACATGTAAACACATATAACGATCAATTGCATGTTTCTTGTAAAGTGGCTTGCCTTTCTGTGTATGTATAGCACGTGAGATACTGGCCATACCAGACCGAAGAGTCAACTAAAAACTGCTATAAGCCACCTTAGGTGCAAATTTTCTTAGTTTGTTTTATTAATAACACGCAATGGCAGTGGTTCAAAATACCTATTTTTTTTGCAAAATACAGACAACGCTTCAAATCTACTAAGATACCTATTGTCTTGAATAAATTCCCGTTGATTTGCGATAAATGTGAAACTAATCGCGCGCTAAAATTATCTGAAAAACAGAAAAAATGAAGAACTTTTTCTAAACTGTAATGAATTTCTTCCGAATTGCATAAATTACAAAAATAACATAGTGAGTTTTAAATCTCGTGTGTTATAGCCGAAAGCTACCTCGTCGGTGCGAATGGAATCTCAGATGTATAAGTTTAAATAGTTTGAGCAAAAAACCTTGATTTTTTAAAAATGTAAACGAAGAAATTAGAAACAAACTTCGGTAGCAATCACATTTTGCTGTCGTTTGTTTAGATATGTAAATTTTATGAAGTGGGGGACAAAACTTTCAGTAAACTTCACGCCATTGCTAAACTCTCTCAAAATAGGCTATAAGTCCGGGCAATAGACCAAATGACTGCAATTTTACTAGACCACACATCTGTAGTTTCTTAGTGCAATAAGGCTTATGGTTATCTATATATTAGAGGAAATGCAAACCCCGGTCGTATTATTATGCTTTAAATTTTGGTGGGGGACAATGCTTTCAGTAAACTTTAAAATTTTATATTTCCAAGAACTTATTTCCGATCTCAGTCAGAATGCCACATTTCGACATAAAAGTCTATAGACCACAGTTGGCTCAATTTGTTTCATTGCGGCGTTGCTTATTTTGACAATAAATCTAAAAAACCTGAAATACGCTAAAATTATCAAATTTTTGGGACACGAAAATGGCAAAGACGTTTTCACTAATAATATCGAAGAAGATGCATATATTGAAGAAAATACCATATAAGTTATTTCATTTAGGATTGGAACTTCGATTTATGGCAAATTTTGCGTTGTATGTTTTATCCATGAAGAAATAAGTAAAAATATTTTTACACCAGGCGCTGAACGTGTGACGCTGGGACATGCAAATTTGCATAAAAACAGAGATATTTATAATGATTTTTCGATCCTAAAAAACTCCTTTTCACAAAAATTATTTTTCCAGGGAAAGATGAGTATTAGGTGCATAGACTTGTGTTTAGAGAATGAGCTTACTGCAAACCGATGCTTTAAAAATTGATTTTAACGGCAAAAATTGGCGAGTGAGTACCACCTCGCTGCTTCCAGTCCGTCTTCTCATCGGGTAATCTCTCTTTCTTACACGGTTTTTAGAAGCACCATCATGAGAGAAAACAATTTGGACACATATTTCGGCCCTAAAAGATACCAATCTCCCTAATTTTATTGAAGATTAAGATCACCCCTAAAAGAGACCAAGGCCCCGTGATTTCCCCTAAAAGATACGACGATCATCCCCGGTCAAAAAATATGGGAGTCCCAAAGCAGTCAAAGCCAAAAAAAAGTAATGACGATTGATAACAGCCTCCGGTGGCCGTTCTATGAGAAGCAACACTGAATGATTTTTCTTGACCTCCATCTACACTTGACTCGGCCCCGAAGGCGCAAGTGTGCGGGTGTTCAACTGTGCGCAAGTGTGCGGGTGTACGAGGTACAATGTCACACGCAGTAAACAAAGGTCACCCTTATGCGCGAAGGTTGATTCTTGTGTACAAATTAGAGCAAACTGGTGGTTATAAAGTTGCGCCCGCATATCTTTCCTACTGATTTCAAAGTATAGCGCTGTCAATATACAGCCGAGTCAGCCAATACAGGTGATTTAAACAGGAAGTAATTTGTGGAATTACACTAATCATTACTTCCGGTTACCTAATATGCTCATTTTTTATTGTGACGTCACACACGGCCAAGGAAACTGGATCGAGTAAATACACAACAAAACTTCTTTGGCATTGAAAAAGAAAGAACGAGGGTTCCATCTTGAATCGAAATTCCCTCGAAACAATTCATAAAAACATAGGAAATCCAGGCTGATCCTTTCCCATTTAGGCAGTTTACCTTGGGTAATGGCCACTTCCCCAAATTCTTCGGCGGTTAGGGCGCTACAGTTAGAACTAAAGAAGCTAACGGAGGAACCAGTAGAAGGTTTTAGAGTCGAGGTACCCGACGATAATAACACATTCGAATGGGATGTAGCGATTTTTGGTCCGCCAGGGACTCTCTATGAAGGTGGTTATTTTAAGGTAAGGACATGGCTAGGTTAACTATTGATTCCATTGTAGGTGTTGTGATTTTGAAAGATTTTCTGTCGGTTTTCAGGCACACATGTCGTTCCCTCACGACTACCCCTACTCCCCTCCAACATTTCGCTTTTTGACAAAAATGTGGCATCCGAATATCTATGAGGTGAGTGAGAAATAATAGTTGATTTTGCTGAGATCGTGAATTTTGTAACACGAGGGGTTTAATAGTCATCGAGGGTTGTTTTGTTCGTTCCCTAGTCCGGAGATGTCTGCATATCTATTTTACATCCGCCGGTCGATGACCCTCAAAGTGGTGAGCTCCCTTCTGAAAGATGGAACCCGACACAAAATGTTAGGTGAGAAAATACATCCTCGCGCATTTTTGGCGAATTTATTAGCTTGTTATCTTTCACTGTTCTAATTCCTGTTCCTATTGCTAATATCCCTTTAGAACACGCGCTTTATTGCCGTAATTTGAGGCTAAACATATTGTCTCCCTCAAAAGACATTGCAGGTTTCGAGTTGCCAGTATTGTGGCCAAGGACACACTAAACCTGGCTTTGTACTCCATCTTCGGGCCAGAACATTCATTAAATTTTCATTCTATTCTGCTGAATTCATCAACCTCAATTTACAAACCCGCGAACTTGGGAATGAAGTGGTTTTGTAATCGTTAAAAGACTCAAAGCAACGAGCATATTTTTAACACGCTTGGACAACGTGGTGTGTTGAAAAAAAAACGCATGCTCTGTCTTGTCAAACTGAAGCAAAAAATTTATAATTAAAATTTGTGGTTACTTCAACAAGAGCTATTCAGATTTTGAAGCATATTTTTTCTGTTATCTTTGTTCTCTGTGGTTTTCTTTGTGTCCCCCTAGCTTCTGATCTCCCACATTTCCCTGGCGTTCATTTTCTTTGTCCCATAAGAATGCATAATTGTGAGATAAGCAGTATTATTTTCAGTGATGCTGTGTGATGTTTTATTATTATTTGTTGTTATTGTTTCTTTATTCGGTATTCCCGGCAGGTGGATTTTACTTTGACTTGAGGAGTTTTCAATAGATATATGTCTCACTTTTCCATTTCATGTTTTCATTTTAATTTCATCAGTTCAGAATATTTTTTTTTTCATTTGCTTTCTTTATTTCCAATTGATTGATTAAGATGCTCATGACAATTCACAATCCAAGATAATGTATTTCATAAATTTCACAGTAAAAAATGCCACTCGAGCTAACAACTCGACAGAACAAAATCATGTTCTGGGGTTGAAGGCATATTTCCTGCAATACTCACAAAACTCAAAAGACAAAACTCACAAAATAGTTGCTTTTTCATTCTATAGGCTGTGTGTCAACTGCACACTTGTTTTGAAGGATATGTTTGCCTATTGTTAGCTGTTGCTAAGGAAAATAGGATCTTCTGTAGATTACAAGTTTTGTCATGTTTGGGCAGTTCCTTCCTGCAAGTGAAGGTTTGTTTTGTCCAAACAACAAAAATGTGTAACATAATTTGAGAAGTGAATTTGGTTGATGATGTCATCAGGCCACACCCTATGTCACATGACTAATACAGACAGAGATCTTCCAATCACAGCAAAATATTTTTCCATTTTATTATCTATTTTTCAATTGTCAATCCAAAGGAAAGCAAAATCACTGGTGACTACTACCCATTCATAATTATAATCCATGCCAACCACAAAAGCTCCAAAATCGTGAGAGTTTCAAATACAGCAACTGTATGAGAAAATTGCAAGAAATTTACCTGGGAAATGTACAGTAAATATATGGAAAGTTTCAATTTTTTCCTCCAATTTTACCCACGCTTGAAACCGAGAGAGTAATGATTTGATTGTATGAAGAAAGGCTTTGAGTGGCAATTGCATGCTGAAATGATGGCTTTTTCACTTCTCAACATAGTGTAATATTCCTCCCTGTGTATTGTTATGATAATTAGGTATGGGGAATCGCTCTGGCCTGGGACAAGCCCAGGTCAGGCGAAAGATGGAGGAAATAACATCAACCCGATTCAACTCGCAGGGAGGGTGGGTGGGTCGACAACCCTTTCTCTTTCGCTGCTTGACTGAATGACAAGGGATTGTTAGGATAATACTTCTTTTATATTACAATCCCCAGGGAGTTTATTACCAATGCAAATGGAGTTTGCATAGTGATCTAATTGACTAGAATTGCTGTTGCTGAATTTCAAAAATAATAATTTGAATTTCAGTCCCATAATACTCAAGCACTAAAAGAAATTGCAAGTGTGGAACGTCAGAGAACAAAAAAAATATCAGCTGCAGCCTGCTTCTTTTGTAATGACTACACACTGCAGTTTTATTTGTCATCATTCTTAATTTTAATATGAAGTTCTAATTATAATATGAAGTCATTAGCCTAGGTACTGTTACTGAAATAAAGAAAGCATTTTTATGTTGGAAGAAGCTGTATGCCACAGAACAATTGAGTTTACTTTAGCACACCTGGTAGTAGTATGCATATCAAAATAATGATTACTGTACTTTAAATTCATATTCTGCATAATATGGACTGAGAGACTTTAAATGAAGCAGTTAGATACAACACTTAACTTAACTTTATTTTATCAATACATTTGAATAATCTACTGTTAGCAAAAAAATATATTGGAAGGTTTTTTTGTAGTTTATAGCTTAACCAGCTGTGGTGTTTTTTTTTTCAAACTGCACATTTTCAAAATGTTGCTTTGGGTTTGGGCTTTCAGATTTTTCTGTTCCACCAACTAACCATCTAATCCAATCAGGTGCTTGCCCTGTTTCGCCTAGTGCAGTCGACTGGCTTTTTGTTGCGATGAACACCCAGTCAACTGCCTATGTAGGTGTAACAATAAGGCAAGGGCTTTATTGGAAAATTTAGATGGCAATGACTGGCGGAATAGAAAACATGCATAAATTTCAAGAATAGTTTTATTGCAGCTTTTTCACAACTCACTTTCTGTCATGTATAGATAGTGCGTTGATGAGCCAATTATATTTCAGGATTCATTGTATACTTGACCTAGTGGATTTCTACTAAGTCAGGTTATATTATTGGGCAGGTGAATCCACGGTTATTGTTTATTCAATTTTAACTCATTCTGTGATTCTGGAAATAGTATTCTTTCACTCTCTTAGAAGTGATGGATGGCCCCTGAAAATATCTTGACAAATTGAAGTTTTCATTCTTTTTGTTTTTTGATGACATGTTTTTATAGTTTAATTACCACAAAAACATAGGAGAGTCTTTTGCCTGGATTCTATAACATTATGACCTCATCTCTATAAGGTTTGAATTCTTCTTTTTTATTATTTAAAACTCTCCATTCTATTAACAACATTATAACAGAGGCCTTTAAGGTCTTCTACAGTATTTTTTTATGTAAAAATGGCTGTCAAGTCATGAAAAGTGCCGGCCATCACCAGCAGCTGGCTGCTATTTTGAACCGTCCTTGTATTCTTATATATCCCTTTTGGCTCTATTTCAGCAATTAAGTTTTCTATGGGTCATCCTCTCTGTTTATTATACTTATACTGATGGTATAAATTAGCTTGACTGTAGGCTACTCATCCCAGGCAGTAAAAATAGAAGGTAGAGATCAACACTTCCACTATCATAATGATAACAAACTGCCATGATTATTCTCTCTATCAGACAATCCACTTCAACTTAATTTGTTTCCTTAGGTTTTGTGATGATGGAGCAACTACATATCATTTTAATTATCAATAAAATTTATTGATTAGGAATATATCAAATCAGAAGGTTTAAATTGCAGAAAGCTTTGGCATAGCTGCTTTTTTGCCTTAATGTTTTCCCACCTTGATTATGAAATGTATAAAATAAGTAGGCCTGCTGGCTTCACCCACAACAACCTGTCAGAAGTATACTGCCATATATGGCAAGGAATATTAAATTGTATTTATTTGTAGAAATAAACTTAAACTTCAACTTATTGTTATAGAAAGCATAGAAAGTAGATAGATTAGAATATACAAATGCTAAATTTAGGCATTGGCATTTTATCATGGGATTTGTGGCTTCATATTTCTATCATAATTATGATAAAAATTGATATTGGTAATATAGTAGATCAAATGAGTCTGGTTCTAATGAGTCCAAAATATCAAAGTTGGGATTTACTGTCCAGCGACTATGTCAACTGGGCAATTTTGTAAGAAGTTAGCCAATCAGAAAGCGAGTACAGAACAAACAATCTTGACTTTAATTCTTGAGATCTCAGACATTGAAATATTCACTTTTCTCTAAAAATTGTGAAAATTATGAGCAGAAATAACTTCAAAACACTTAAAATACCCATCGTCAGATGTATTGCAGGTATTAAATTTCCTTAAAATGGGGAAATTTTTTATGGTATTGTCCAGTTGACATAGTCACACAGTAAAGGGGGGGAGGGGGGTACTCCCATATATTGACTATTACGGGAGTCATAAACAGGGTATACATTCTCCGGATTTTCGAGTCTGTGGTCATAAACAGGTTATCAAATTTGCAAAATTTGGAGTTTCATGTCATCATTTTCCAATATTTCCTGCTCCTGCTTTTTTGTCATAAACAGAGTATGAAAAATAGCAGTTTTTTGTCAAAACAGAAGGTTACATTTTGCGATCTTGAGCGGAACACCCCTACCCAACTTTTGGTTGAGCCCCCTCAATTTTATGTGATGCATGAATTTGAGAAAAGTTTTTGCATGAAACATAATCACCCCTGCACCACCTGGCGTGGGTTGTTCAAAGGTGTATTAACTTTAAACCAGTTTTAGTTCTGAACTAAACCATTGAGTCACCATGATAATTAATCCTGGATTAGTGATAAAACACTTTCGAGCAACCGAACTTTGAACTTTAAATGTGATAAACACCTCCTTTATTTCTTTCTCTTCCAACAGAACTATATTACTTAGTGTGATCTCTTTGCTGAATGAACCTAATACATATTCACCAGCCAATGTTGATGCATCTGTTATGTTCCGTAAATATCGTGAGTCCAAGGGAAAAGATGGAGAATATGAAAAAATAATAAGGTAAGCTTCTCAATTACCTGACATAAGTATGTCTGCTGTGTGCAGTAGTAAGTACTGCCCAGTGGGGTAGCCAGGATTTGAGAAAGAAAAAAAATATTCTGTAGTCATCATTCGGCAAAATAAATTAAAGGGTCCGGAACAGTTTATTTATTTACTGTTTCATATGCTGTGTTGTTAAATCCAATTCAACAGACTTTTCCTGGTAAGGTGTAGTAATTATAATCACATGTGATGGATAGTGCCCTGCACATCACAAGTAAATCCTAGAAATAAAAGGAGCTTGGTTACATGAAGATACATTTTAAAATCTCTGACATATGACATATGTCAGACATATGTTACATTTTGGAGTCCAAGCACTGTTTACACTACCGATCGAAAGGTTTTTACTCAGAAGATATGTACCATACCTGAGTGACATTTCTGAGTTTCCTTAATTGTTAATATCTGTATGCCTTTGCTGGTGCTTTATACTTAATGATATTTTGCCAACATATAAAACTCACTGAAAGTACAACTTTTTACAATTTATTTTTCCAAAAGTCTCATCAGGACAACTGAGGAGGCAAGCAAAAACCGTTACAAAATAAGCAGTTGCAGTACTATGTACCTTGTATGTAGGCCACTGAACTAAGGGTGTATAATTAAGGCCTGGGAGTATATATTGTATACTTCAAAGACAAGTGTCTGCTGAGAGCTTTGCCTGACACGTTAATCTGACAGGTGTAAAGTCCTCTTTACTTCTTCGCTTGACTGGTTTGTTGTTGAATGGGTCTTGCTAGCCTGAAAGTATTTATTGTGCGCTCAATTTACAACACTGCATAAATCCGCTAATCCTAATGTCACTGTCGTAATCATAACTCGCATTACAGGAAATGTCTATAGAAAGCCACTCGCTGTAAATTTGAAAGTGGGAAAGCCATGTTCAGTTTTCTTTTTTTTTTCATGCAAGGGCACAAGCCGGCGGGGCGGCAATAGTTAGAGTGATTTGTAAAAAAAAAACTATTTTCCCAAAGCAATTTGAGCATTTCCCTAAAGTAAGTTGCAATGCATTGTACGTGCCGATAAAAACAAGTGACCCGTCTCAGGGACTCAGAGAAACTTAGTCTGGGAAGTCAAGGCCCACTAGTACATAAGAGACATATGTAGGTCGCTCAATAACAGATAAATAAAAACACAACTCACAGCTTTACGGCTGAATTACATGTGTGTTAAAAAAATACGTGATTTCAAAATACTATACTATCATTTGCGTCCATCCATGAAGTGTGACGATTTTTTCACGAAAGTTTATTTTTCAAACGTGCACGTTTTGTCGAAAAGTAGTCACGTTTCTCGCTCTCTGATTGGCTGAAAAATAACGGTTCAAACTGCAGCCAATCAGAGAGCGAGAAACGTGACAAATTCTCGACAAAATGTGCACGTTTGAAACACAAACTAACGCGAAAAAATCGTCACACTTCATGGATGGACGCAAAATGGTAGTAAGTTATAAAGACAGTGTAAGATATCTAAAATCGAAAATATTCTAAATATGTACCCATATAGCAACTGAAAGGTTATTTACAGCTGTTTCAGGTAATGTATCAGTCAATTCCAGCGGTGACCATGCCCCCCCCCCCCCCCCCCCCCCCCGGGCATTTGGTCATTTCTAAAAATAAAACTGAAAATTCCCCGCCCCCGGGCTAGCAAAAATGCAGAATACCCCACGGCGGGGAACACAAAAAGCGGAAAAATGCCCCACCCCGGGACGAGAAAAAGACGGCAACTCTGCGTGACAAAGCTTCACAACAAAAACTTCAACTCCATTTATACTGTCCGAGCATTGGGCAATTCCAGAAAATAAAGGTACCCCCCCACGGGCGGCACTAGTTTTTGACCACCCCATGCATCCAGAATTTCCAAAATGGTTTACCCCCCCATGCATATAGAATTCCGGGTAGGTTAAACCCCCCTCCCCTTCAGAAATTTCAACTTTTACCCCCCCTCCCCTCCGGAATCCAAATAATCACCACCTTGTTTATTATTGCGAGAAAAAGTGAAAATTTGCGAGAGGGAAATGTTGCGGAGAAAAAGGCAAAAGTTGCGGGGGTTGTTGCGGGAATTTATTACATTTGCAAAGTAAAGAAAACACAAAAAGCGCATAATCTTGTTTCAGAATATTAATACAGAGCATGATAGTTTGATTTTGAAGAAAAAAATACCACCGGCATTCACAACATCCACTGAATATGAGCTCTACATTTTTAGCGTGTTTAACTAGTAGCTAACTGGCTATTTTGTAAGATTTGAATTGTAGGGGCAAAGAATCGGATGATATTATCACGGAAAAACTTGAGACTTTCGCCATTCGATCGTGAAATGGGGAATACACATTTCAAATGAAGTGTGGAAGCTATTTACTTGAAACACACATTTTCAAATCGCTTTCTAAAACAATTTTTCCAAATATAACCAATAGGAAAACACATTAGAATGAGCTAGACCAAGCTTGGAAAGCCTAGTTGTTACTTTTTGCGGATCTTCGAATATTTGAGGCTTAGGAAAACCCATATAGAAACTCTAAAAAGGAGAAAAAGAAAAACATATTATTCAACATGCATATTACATGTACCATTTTTGAGAAACGTTTATTAAACTATACCGTGTTGTTCCGGGATTTCATTAGATATGTTAGGGAAAGTTGCGGCGGGTTTTGGTGAAAGTTGCGCGTCCATGCAAGCTCAACTTATCCCGTATCGCCAACATCCTTTATATTAATTTCAATGTGTGATTGTACAAAGTTAAACCTGCTGCGTGATTGAACTAACAGTCAAAATCAGTAGAAAATTATAGAGATTCTGTCTTAGAAGGGACAAGTACGAACTGGCAAGCATTCTCTATCTATCGAATGGCGGCGAAGACTGTTTTTCCGCGCGTGAAATGACGTTATTTTCTTTCTGAAAAACGCTATTTTAGCAGACTGAAAAACACGCGAACTCCTTCAGAAGTTGGGCATCTTCAGACCCCCCCTTGTGACAAGAAATCCAGCTTCAAAAACCCCCCCTTGCAATCAGAATTCCGAGCTCTTAAACCCCCCCATCACTTCGGAATTTCCAAATGCCGCCCGTGGGGGGGGGGGTACCTTTATTTTCTGGAATTGCCCATTTGCAATTCGTTTTTTTTTAATGTACTTTAGTTTTCTCGTCTTTGAACGAGTTCTCATTTCACTGAAAGTGAGACAAAATATAAATAAAGAAGTGACATTCCTAGGCCATTCGCGGTTGTAGCCATTTAGCTGCATCTCTCAATGCGAAATTTACCTTTATTCTATTTGCAGAGCAACTATTTCGCAGTTATGTTAATTGACGTTTTGCGGAATTGGAACTCTGTTTATAGTGTCAATTCATTTTTATGTTTTTCCACTGAGACGAAATTGCGAAATCTGTTTCTTCTCTATAGAAGACGGCGTTAACTGTGAAATGTGCAAATGTGTCAGTCTACAAACGTGGTGTATACGGGGCATGCTCTGCATTATATTTTATGTGGCGTTATTTTCTGTAACTGGGTTGTAGTTCGCAAAACCCGACGCGCTTGAGATGAGAAAACCAAAATTCCCCACCCCCCTCCCCCGGGGAAAAACAATTCCCGACCCCGGGGCCAGCAAAATTTTCAAAATTCCCCACCCCAGGGAAGGCACTGGTGTGCAAATGCCCCACGGTGTCCGGGGGGGGGGGGGGGGGTGGTCACCGCTGGAATTGACTGATACATAACACGCGACTTCGCCGTTGCCGCCAGAGTTTGGCAGTTGGTAGGGTCAGACACATTATGCCGGCATAATTGTGAGCATAATGGCATAGTCAGAGCATCGAGCATAATGCTGGCATAATGGCCGAATTTTCAACATATTTTTAGCAGAATGCTATAAATGTAATATTTTCCCTATTTCATTGAAAATGTAAGAAAAATATTGAATTTGGCTTTGAATTTGACACTGCCTGATTATTCTGGTCTTTCTTGGTTCTTGGCCAAGAGGCTTGGTTCTTGGCCAAAGAGGCTTAGTTAATTCTTCTGTCCATCAATGCAATCCGTGTCCGTGTGAGCCATCGTATCCTTACTCAGTGCATTCGATTGGCTTCCCTTGCGAGACATGTCGCGACAGAAGCCAATTCACTGCACTAGGCGAAACTAGGCAAAGATCTGATTGGCTCACGTGGTTTGCTTGACTACACAGGAAAACCGAGTGTAGGTTTTGGTCGAGGATCGAGTGTCGAGGGTAAGACGTCGAGGGTCGAGGGTAAAATGTCGAGGGTCGAGGGTAAAATGTCGAGGGTCGAGGGTAAAATGTCGAGGGTCGAGGGTAAAATGTCGAGGGTCCAATTTTTTTCTGCAAATAAATGAAATTATTTTTTTCCGTAATACATGTTTGAATATTTTTTAAAGAATGCAAATTTTGGTTTTCCTGACTGATACGTGGATAGACTTCGACACAGTTGTGCTGAGAATTTTCCCACCTTTTTCGACCTTCGCGGAGCGGGATAAAACAAAATGTTGTTTCCGAAAACTCCAGGCGTAAATTTCGGGCAATCTTTTTCAAAATGATATTCCCTAAAACTGTGGCAGATTTGTTGTGCTTTTTCGCCAGGAGTTCTCAGAAAGGGTTCCTCGACAGAGCGTACCGAGCGTGTAAGCACGCGGATCTTGCTCAAACAGGAGAACACAAATGAGAACAACAATAAAATCTTTTGGTCTGAGATAATATCAAACCAAAGGAAGTCCACTCTACGTTCATCGAACTGGTGTTTTTCGAAGATTTTGAACACGGCGTTCTTCAACTGGCAATGAACTGGAGTGTTGGTAGTGCCAACGATATGCTGCCAGCGCAGAAAAAGAAAAAGCAATCGCCGACGTGATTTTATACCCAGCACTTACTAGTTTTGCTTCCATGCTACTCATTATACTACAGCTAACTTTAGGAGACTCAGGGATAGGTAGCACAATAAAACGAAGCGAAATGAAGTTAGGTCGAATATCATTTGCGCACGAAGCACTCTAGTGTCAAGTGAGCGCTAGAAATAGGTTGTGAAAATGCCGCGGAAATCTTGGTTTTCCCGAAGATTGAATAAAAGCAAAACATTAAAATCTTTTCTTGCCCAAAATACTCAGACTCGGCAAGTTTGCTTCGAATTTTGCTGTTTAACTTTAGAGATTTCCACGGTTAAACAGAAGATTTTGCTTCCCTTCACGTGCAGTCTAATTAGCGAAGCAAAAGGTTTGATTGACAAATGTCTGCGATAAGAAAACTTGTAGCGGCAAGTCTGAAGAAACATCTGCAAGAACGCTTTCACCAACATGCGGGCATGTGAGCGAATAAAGCGGGGAAAACTGAGAATTTGCATTTAAAAAAGAAATCGACCCTGAGAAAAAAAAATGGACCCTCGACATTTTACCCTCGACCCTCGACATTTTACCCTCGACCCTCGACATTTTACCCTCGACCCTCGACATTTTACCCTCGACCCTCGACGTCTTACCCTCGACACTCGACCCTCGACCAAAACCTACACTCAGGAAAACCCAACTGCTAAATAGCTCACTCGATGCTTTGAACGCGCTGGGTCGCGTGTTACCTGAAACAGCTTTAACATACCTAGTCGATTCTTTTGCCCATTTCTTGTGAATTTGACTGAACCCCCAAATCGTGACACTTGAAATGGTAAACTACTAATTTTACGCTTTTTTCTCTAGAAAACAAGTTCAAAGATCCAAGACGGATGCAGAAAAAGACGGAATACATGTTCCTACGACAGTTCAAGAATACTGTGTTAAATCTAAACCTACTAAATCTGATAGTGATGATTTTGCTGATTTCTACGATGATGACTATCCAGATGATTTAAATGATGATGATGACGAAGACGATGACTGTATGGAATACAGCGAGGACTCTGGTAATGAGGAGACATGACAGCTGTCACTCAAACCCTCAAAGCTGTATATTTTGTAACTTGTATCATAACTTTTAAAATGGAGGAATCTGGAACTATGGAATGCGGATTAGCCAATGGAATGCTCAACTTCTCAAGCTGAAAGGACAGGAATTAGAGGTGCAACCAATGGATTTGCAAAAGCAGCAACACGATGTGATACAGGCAGCACTACAAAACACTCAGCTGCCAGCCAGTCTCTTGTGCTTGGTCTTATGTTTACTAATAGTGAATAAGAAGTTGCCTGTGCTATAGTCAATATCAAGAATCAGCTCTAACGAGTTTGGAGTTATTACGCGCAGAAATAACATATTAACTCAATGGAAAAACAAAACGAAAAAGCAAATGCATTCTTGTGCTTTAGGAATGCTTCTAAAAGGATTACGAGAATTTTAAACTTTTGATTCTTGATTTAACTATGGAATATGCATTTTAGATATCTGTATCTTGGAAAATGTTTGTGATAGTTCGCATGCTATGTGTTGGTTTGAATGGCCTGGCTAGTAAACCGGCCACCAAACTACTCTAATTACGCATTAAACTCTTTCGAATAAGCAAAATTGAGGATGGTATTGTAACTGTGCAATATCATTCTCAATGCCACAAACGAGGTCTGATTGTAGGTGCTGGAGCGCGGTTTTTATTGTGAGAAATCCGTGAGAAAAGCAGGGTTAGGGATCAATCAGAGGCACTCAACGAGACAATGGTGTAAAAAGCTAAAAATGTCATTTATATGTCATTGCTGAGTATACAAATGACTGTAAATTGGTAATTTTTAATCCATACAAATTTATCTCGTAGCGCCATCCGAACAGATATTGGGCAATTCCAGAAAATAAAGGTAACCTCCCCACGGGCGGCACTAGTTTTTGACCCCCCCATCCCATGCATATAGAATTCCGGGCAGGTTAAAGAAATCCAGCTTCGAACCCCTCCCCCCCCCCCCCTTGCAATCAGAATCCCCCCTCCCCCCCCCCCCCCCCCCTCCTCCCCATCCCATCGGAATTTCCAAATGCCGTGGGGGGGGGGGGGGGGTACCTTTATTTCTGGAATTGCCCATTTTACCGAAAATGATCGTTTGGTGTCCCTGGATCAATGCCGCCATCTTTGTTTTCGTACACACATGGCGGTCATATCTAACATCTAACCTAGCTTTTCTCCGGGTTTCTAGCCATACAAACAGCGCTCCACTGCTTACAAGCATTCAACGCCGCCATCTTGGATTTCCCACACACAACGAATCAGTACGCAACACTTGCATCACACTAGATATTTATTTCTGACGATGAAAAAACACGTAGGTTTATCTAAAAATTTGCTATGCGACTTTCACAACAACGTGAATGCCCGTGTTTAGCAATGTCTAGCAATCACTGAGTGATTACCGTGGGTACTAGAATCTCCAATTGTTCCTCGAAGAGCATAGTTTGACCCATCTAAGGGAATCCAAGGGCTATACAGATTCCGGGTGTACAGTCCCTCGATTGCAGATTCCAGACCCTGGAATCTTGATTTTATGCCCCTGGATTTCGGAATCAAAGCTATCTTGACATCCAGTTTCCAACCAAAGAGAAACGATTGGATTTGGATTCCAGAGACCAGATTCCGGATTCCAATAGCTCACAAAAAGTTGGGTTCCGGATTCCCTTGCATGGGGCGAAATGTTCATATGACTGTACATTAAAACCTGTCACAAAGTGATAGCACCAATTAATAAAACCTAAAACTTTTAGCACCAATTGGGCTGTTCCATTTTATATCCGTTGCCCCCTATATCGAGGAACCTGTAATTTCTACAGGATTTGTTGAATTTAACCCTAAAATTTCCACAGGAGATTCTTAAAATTTCCACGGGTTGTGGAGGAGACTGGATTGTCCACAGGTGTAGAGCAATTTTTGAAAATTTGGAGTTCCTTGATAGAGGTGGTATTATATGACTATATTTTGGAGCAGACCAATCTGGTTAAAACCTAACGAGTAATTACAGTGATTACAATTACTCACGACAGTCAACGAAAACCGCCCTATGAGGAGGGCTTGGAGACTCTAGTAACAGGATATCAGGTGATGGGAATCAAGCAAGTTATTCTTTAACGTAGTTATTAAAGAGCCTGTGCCAGCCGCCATTTTGACAGCATAGCAACATACCAAGTCGGAGAAAGCATCCATTTCCATCGGTCGTTGTTGACAATCTAGTGCAATTTTATCGATTGAATTTGGCAAATAAAATCTGAAACTTTGTTTTTAGATGTTGATTTCGAGATTTCTACATATAATTCGTCTTCTAATATCGAAAGAAAACAATAACAAAGGAATGGCTGACACGGGCTCTAATAAACACTATAATTATCACATCCGTCAAATGTAACAAAAGAATGTAAATGCGTGGACTATTCCAGCTACGTGTACTCCTCGTTTAGAGTAAATGCTAAGTATGCTGTATTTGGATGAAGTTTTCAAAAGACGTATATTCCATGTTGATACGCGCGCGATATTTAACAATTAGACTACGAGTTCGAGTTTTCTATGAGTCAATAGATAGTTAACGAGGTGCGTAGCGCCGAGCTGACTATTTGACTCGTAGAAAACGACTACGAGTAGTTTAATTGTTTTAGTAGAAACCCACTAGCATACTTCCCTCCAATTTTTTGATAAAACGTATTAACTTTCATGGTTTTAGAAAGTTTTTGCGCTAGCGTTTTCGCTACTCACTATCTATTACGTTATAGATAGTGAGTAGCGGAGCCAATTAGATTACAGGATTCTTGATAATATGCGAGTTGGTTTCTACTAAAGCTGGAATAGTGCATTACCATTCAGATGTCATTTCATGTCATAGAAGTTGAAAAGGTGGCTTCACTGGGGCAGGGGAAGAAATTATAAGAAAAATGCCTAACATTTTAGTAAGCTTTTTGCAAATCCTCAAACGTGATGAAAAGGAAAAAATAGGGTTTATTCTCTTTTCAGAAAAAGTGAAATGGGATGGAACAAAGAATTTGCGCACACCGATTTCCATTTCTAAGTTATTGTTTTAGACCACTCGAAAATTTGTATTACTAGAGATTAAATCTCAAATTTATAGGTTTGTTTTTGTGGAGTAGACGCTCGTGCATTTAGACAACAAAGGTGTGAATGTATTAGCGTTGATAATTACTGTCTATTAATTAAAGAAGAATGAATGTTTTGCGATATTCTGAGTTTTATTTTCTGTTTCCCTTCAATCGACAAAACTGCTATGATTTTCGACACTGTTCTTTGCCAAGACAATGTAAACGAAAACTACTCAGTAAAGACGCCTTTGACTATTCCCTATAAGTATACGATGAAATCAGACGTTGCACGGGCTGCCCCTTATATTATTAAACTCACTTGTCATGAATTGAAATCCTTCTGAAACACGCTGCCTCGTGTTTTGTGTAATCAGGGACACACGTATATCACAAATACGAGACAACGTATTTTATCAGGATTTCCAAGATTGAAAAAGCGATGGAAAGCCGAGATTTTTAGCCGACTTCGAGGTGTTTTGAAATCCTGTTGAAAAACACTGCCGAGTGTAAAGCAGGTGCGGGGGTTGTTCAAAGGTGGATTAAATTTAAACCAGGTTTAGTTCTGAACAAAACCATCGAGTCACCATGGTAATTAATCCTTGATTAGTGCTAAACCACTTTCGAGATCAAACGGTGATGAGAGCTAATGAGAGTTCCAACTTTCATGCACGCACTCTCGTCTACTCTCACGAGAAGCGATCAAACGTTGATGAGAGTCAGCGTGAGCACTAGCACCCAGTTCCTGTCCGCGGAGGAAAGCCTGCAGTTCTTTTGGCGGCAGCTGCTGACTGAAAAACTCTCATCCGCGCGATCAGACGGTCAACAATTCAAAGTGTTCAAAGTGCATGAGAGTCGATGATCAAACGGGAAAACTCATCAGCTCTCATTAGCCCTCATCAACTCTCATCACCGTTTGATGAAGGAATAAAAAAATTAATACAAATTAAAATGGCGTATCCACATCTCCTTCAAGCATATGATTTCGTTGTTTGATTGCAGAGTTTTTACGTCATCAGTCAATGGATTGTGTTTCGGCTTGATGTTCAGATGGTTGTTTGTCCACACGAATTCGTTTCGGGGAAAAAAACATGCAAGGACTTATTGATTCGTGTCCGTCTTACCCATATGCTCGAACTGCTCGAGGATCCCGCAATGCTGCTAGCCTGATTCTCAACCACTACGGTCGAGTTCGTTGGCACTTCCTACCTTCGCATCTGAATCACCGGGTGAAAAATTAGAAAGTTCCTAGGGCATGTGTTATCCATTATCTTCAAGTTAGTTTAACAACACTTATTGATGAATTTCCGGTCATCTTTGAAGGTTGAAATTTCAACATTTTCTGGGGAGGGGTTCGTTGTAACTCGCTCTTGGCGCTCGTACTTCAAGTTTTTCTTTTCTGACCCTTATCACACGGAAACGTTTGCTACACAGGCAAGTTACCAGGTTTTTTTTCTGCAATAATATCGTTTGCCCACCGCATGTTTGTGGCTCCCCTCGTAAAATGTAATGTTCTGCCTCTTGCATGATGTTATTTTACATGTCGCATTTAGTCGTAATTGACTAAGTGCTGACTAATTGTACTATTTGTCTATTTCGCGTGCGATTTTGCCATTCCTTCGTTATCCAAAGTAAACTGTTCGTGACGGGAAAAGCCTTCCTCTCTATAGCATACATGTGTTTGCAATGTTATATGTTCGGTAGCCCTGGTCAGCCACTCCTTTGATATTGTTTTTCCATATTCGAAGACGAATTATGTGTAATCTGAAATGATAACTTACCTAACTTATTTACGGAATTCAATCGAAAATACCGTAAATCAGCCTATGGAAATGGATGCTTTCTAAAACAGGGGGTGAAGGTTCTAAGACGTGTACGTTGCTAGGCTTACAAAGTGGCGGTTGACTGAGATCCAAGTATATGCCTAGAAGACGAATAATATTTAGAAATCTTGAAATAACTATCTACAAGTAAAGCATACACTTAAACCTAGCATTTTCTAACTCAGCCGATAGAAATGGATGCTTTCCAAGACTTGTTGCTATGGTATGTTGCTAGGCTAACAAAATGACGGCCGACACAGGCTCTTCAATGTCGACTTTCATTTTTCTGGAGTAATGTTCGTGCAGATTCACCGCAGATTTATTTCTAGCTGTTCTAGCGCTTAGAACATCCCTGTATAAGCGCCATTTAAGTGCATTGTTATTATTATTACTATGTTTAGCTCAATTTCAGGAAGCTATCCATGTATGTTTGCATAACGAGATCGGCGCATCAGTCACGCTATTTGTTGAAAATATTCAGACTCAATCTGGCCAGCGTTCGACATACCCATCGATACGTGCGTCTAAATACCGGGTCACGTTTATGTCATGTAGCGGCTTTTGATTTTCGCGAATGGAATCCCTTTAATTTTCCTTTGATATTCCAAACTCCCGCGGGGCCATTGCGATAACAATTATCAATTAAGGGATCCATTTCCGTGTATTTAGAGATCAGCACATTTCGACGGCATCGTGCTTCTGACGAGGCCTACGCCCCGGTTTGAAATTGATAGGGCAAACTCTGTGATTTGACAACGCGCAATTTGTGAGGAATGTAGATGACCTCGGTAGATGGCGCATCCCTGCCCACACCGATCTGCTTTATTAAATGGAGCCGAAACAGGCGTGAAATCTAACGCGCGGTAGTTGTTACCACCTTGACCAAGAGTACTCATAATATATGATAGCAAATCTGCCCGAGAGCGCGCGGTGTTACTGAGGTGTTACTGTTTGCATTTTTCCATTTTAAATCTCAAGTTAGATTGCATGGTAGCCTCGCGCTTTAAAGAGTGTTTGCGCTAAAACGTGCCCGGATGTGTGAATTAATGTGTTTGCGACTGAGTGACAACCTGTCGTCCCTTTTACCATTTTTCCACACCTGTGTCTCGATAACTATAAATTCTTGATTTAGATGTATGATCGCATTATTTCTTACATTCCCAAGGACTCGTGGGCAAAACTTGGATTTCAGGAACTTCGTAGGGGTCAGCTAAGAGCTAGGAGACAGCTGCGATTCGAAAAAAAGGAGAAAGCATTATAGATTTTTTAGGTAAGTAAGCGCAGCCTGCTTGTAGCATGTTTCAACAAAATAACGGCACAAACTTTAGGATTTTCCTGCCACAGCAATTTGCATAAATAAGTAACAAAAAAAAGGATTCGTGTTTGGTCAAACGTCCCTTTTAGGTAAAAAAAAAACATTTTGCGAAGGTCCGCCCTTCGCTCGATTATGCAATTAAATTCAGATCTAGCTCAATAGCTTTGCAAATATGTTTGCCCAGTTGATTTGCCAACTTTCTATTCTGTAGTATTTTAACAAGGTGACATTTTGTAAGTGTATGTTTGCAGATATCAAATAAGAAAGTCGAGAAATAATTTTCTCCTGTTCAACTTGATCATCGGTCACTCCTCCTCCCAGAGCAACTAAGAAAGCCATGACGCTGTATAAATATTCAGGAGTGACTAAGTAGACTCTCCAGCTCTATGGCTCCAGATTTGCGCCTGTAATCTTTCAAATGGTTAAGGGACAGACTTTTGTCTGATGCTAACGGCACGTGTGCAGAAAAGAGAACGGCTTGTTTATCGCAAATCTCATATAAAGTTTTCTGGCACGGTTTGCCTTTTTATTAGTGCAATCTCGACGCTAAAGTCTTGCTAAATAGTCCGTTATGTGCCATGAGTGTCTTTTACACGTTATCAGTTTCCAAGAGGATCATAAAGATCTTCTTTCACACGCACGTCATAAAGATTCTTTCTCACACGTCATATCAATAAAGTTGCCGTTGAAAAGTAGTGTCCTTTACTAACATTTCCTTATATTGAAGTTCTGCTTATCATATTTGGAATTCCACAATTTTTCCTAGATTATTTCTTACTCTAAGTTGCTAAAACATTTTGGAGATTTTGGAGAGAAAGCGCTGTTTTTCATTTTGGTCCCAAAGAGCCTGGAACTAGCTACCAGGTAACCCACGTCACGCATAAAAGGGGCTTATGTCACGGTTATAAAATGTGACAGTTGTCTAAACTCAAACAACCCAGTTCACAGTTTGCGATTTTTGTTGCATTTGTCGCGGCGATTTTTCTCGCGCGATTTGCAATTCCAACTAAACGAGATGCAAATCCGGATTTCTGTCCCTTTCTTTAAATCGCATCATGCAAGTTGTAAATATTTTCGAACATGTTTGAAATCTTTGCGACATCGCGCGACAAAAATCGCGCAGAGTTGCACCTTAAAGTTGACATTTTAGTGATATTGAGTTGACGTGCGCGACTCACGACTCGCGCGACAAAAAATGCAAGTAGCTCTCGCTTTCAAATTTTGCAAACTGTCTAGCCTGATAGAAACCAAAAATTCCATTTCGCATTCCGCTCGATATCACACGAAAATACTCCAACTGTGTACTTATCCAGCAGTTGAAAGGTTATTTAACAAACCTAGACCGATTATTTCGCTTTAGTTCTTTGAATTTGACTGTTCTACTTAACGCTTAGATCGTGATATAAACGAGTAGAGGTTTGAAGTTCAGGTAGCAGACAAAAGCAGACGTTTTGAGTCCATACTTCCAATCGCGGAGGTAGGGGAATGTATTATGTTAATATATGCATGCATTATGTATGTATGTAGACTGCCTTCCTCATTTTTTGAGGGTCATTATACGATCATGCGATTGTATTTGTGATATTTCGCCACTCTCTCATATCTCTCTAGCATCGCATGCATGTACATGGTTCCAACCACTAAACGCATCATTGGCCTTGATTTCCCCTTAGAGATCCTGTGTCCGATGGAGTTTTGTAGCCAATAAAAGTTTATCCCTGCTATGACTGTATGTGGGGCATGGTAACGGTGAAAGTAGTGTAACTCAATCCGCGCGTAGTAAATCTCATGGATTACTACAAGTGTTTCACTTCACAAGTGATATAAAAGTCACAGAACAGGAACCTAATGGTGTTATTTACAAAGTTTCTTACCGTTGTTGATCAACAACATAAATATCATAACATTTCACAACAATCCGACACGGGGTCTTCGAATCAGAGAGGTGCTTTCCCGCGCCCTTGTATTTACATCTATTTCAGAAAACATTGCACAGCGTGTCACAACTGCCTGTCTCGAGTAAACCCTGACTATTTATCGTAAAATCCACTGTCCAAGACTTTTGTTTCGACGACGACTATTTGCTCCCATGACACATCGCTGGTTACAAAACAGACAGTTTTGACGGTGCAAACGTTTCAGAAATAGAGTGCTTTCAAGAATGCACCGCAAGTCACTGAAAAGCAACAAAAGCGCATAATAGTCCTTAAAAAGAGCGTTCAAAGTTTAACCATAGAATATATTCTATAAAATGTAACTTACCGTATTTTCGACTAGCTCATATCGCAATTTTCCCTTTCGTTAACGGTATTTGCCTCTGCGCGACGCCATCTAGCAAATGATCTACTTCTTCCTAACAGACGGTCTAATCTTGGCGTCACTGCACCATGCTACCGTCCAACATATTACTACTAGTAATAGTCGCCATTGTGTACGTCACATCTTGTGGAAGCCATGTGATAAGAGCTCCACCTGGTTACGAGGAGGACATCTCGTCAGAAGCTGTGCTCACATCAAGGCGTACTCGTAAGTACTGGGTCATCTCGTATCCAGAGCCCGACAACTTTTGGACAGCGGCAAGATTCAGGGCTCTGGGTTTCCGGCTGGAAACGTTGTATGAAACTCATTCACGTCCCCTCGCGGGGAGGCTCTGGTGACATCCATTGACGCATGCGCGAGATTTGATACAGAGCCGCTGAGAGAAACACTTTCTGCGCGTGCCCCATCGTTCAAAATCAGCCAATCAGCGAAGGCCCACAAATGGATGTCCCCAGAGCCTTCCCTGCGAGCAGACGACCCGGGGAGCTCTGGGTACGAGAATGTATGAAAAATCATTATGTTTTTGTTCTGACGCGAGAGCCCCAACTCTTGCCGCTGGCCAAAAGATGACGTATACATGAACAATTCTAGCTCATGTATTTAATTATCCAATCTCTCAGTTGCTGAGACTTTGTAAATGAGTGCGCAACTGCAGTAAATTTGTATTCTGTTGTTTTTGAACAGTGTGTGTCAAGGGTGGCGGCGACAAGAAGGGTGGGTGTGGATATTGGAAGAATCTTGGCTATTGTGATAAATCAAGTGAATATCGAATCTTTATGGAGATGACCTGTCCAGCTTCCTGTGACCTTTGTCAGGGTAAATACTACATCCCTAAAGCCGTAAAGACCAATTTACACTTGCTTTTACACTTTTTGTTGCATTTGTCGCGGCGATTTTTCTTGCGCGGAGTTGCAATTCCAACTCTCTTGTGAAAACGAGATACAAATCCGGCATGATTTCTGTGCTCTCTTTTCTTCAAATCGCATCAAGTTGCAAACAGTTTTGAACATTTGAAATCTCCACCACATCACGCCTCAAAACTCGCGGCAGATCGCGTCGAGTTGTACCTTGTTTACATTGCATTGTATCAAGTGTAAACGGGCCTTAAGGATGCACAATATGCATTCTGGACGGGCTTCCTGTGCTCGAAGATGAAACGCGAGGGCTGGGCTAGAGTCTCGTTGACGTTACACTTCCAATCTCCTACCCACCACAGGGAGCCCACATAGTACGCCAGGGAGATACATACGGATACTACACACATGCGAGGTGTGTGTGTGTGTCAATGTTTTACTGACGCAGCGATTGAATTAGGGATCACTATCGATCACGCACAAGCTATAGGATGAACAAGGGATTTTGAAACGATGATAATTTGCTTTGACTTTCCTTTCAGCAAGACCAACTCCCCCACCAGTGGCTAGACTTGTTAAAGGTGAGATAGATATACAGTATCGAGTATCAATAGCTTGTGACGACCAAGTTTCTGACGACATTCTTGATATGGCCGATATTTCTTTATCCCTATACCGTTATGCTAAACTAAATAGGTTGTGACCAGAAACATAAGTTATTTTGTGACGGTTTTTTGCATTCTAGTAAATAAGCAAGAATGCTTGGCAGCCCATAATGCAAAGCGCGCTTTGCACGGCGCCGACCCGATTGACGTGGGATGACTCTCTGACTCAGGCCGCTGGGAACTGGGCCCTCACGCTTGCCCGATCCAACAAATTCGTGCATGCGCCTTATGGTGGTCAAGGAGAGAACATGTATTATATCGCCAAGGTGTCGGGGACGCCAGTCACATGTAAAACGGCCGTGCAGGCTTGGTGAGTATTGAAGCCTACGTAGCAGTCTCTGCGGTTTCGTACCCTGGTACCAAGTCGTTAATTGTCTTCGCATTGCGTCTTGCTGTTACCTATATTGCGTTACAGGCGCGCAAAGGATGATGGTAAGGCCGCCAAATTATTGAGTTCGATGCTGACCGTGCATGCACTATGCGCGCCTCGAAGAGAACAGCAAGGCAACTAGTACGAGTCTGTTGATGTTTTAGGACGATTGACGAGAAACTCGGCGAGATTGGGCTCCCTTTGCTCGGCCCATTGTCGCGCGGCTAAAACTCGTTCGCCTGTTTCTCTCAGTTTTTAGTTTCCCTGAACACACGTTGCTAAGAAAGCCATTAGTATTGGTCCATTAAATATAGGCTAACAAGGGTACTCGAAAACCCTGTTAAGAGAGGGAGGGGGTCAGAATAATGTCTTTCTTCTGAGGCCACTGATGAATTTCCAGGGTTGAGGCTTTTACCAGTTTTCAGGCTAAAAAGGTTTTCAGGCTAAGGTTTTCAGGCCAACCGGCTATTTTGCCCCTCAAAGAGGATCTTCCAAAGAAGGGAGTCTGTTTTGAGGCAGTACTAAATTCCAGGAGAGGAAGTATTTTGGTAGCATGGATAATTCCAAGGGAGCATATCAAGAAAATTTCGCCAAAAGCTGTCGTTTTGCCGACGTTGCAAAACTTCCTTATTAGGAAATCCCCCCTTACCTTGGAAGGTCTGCAAGTACTTTCCTCAAATCTTAGCGAAAAAAGCAGGACTCGAGAAACATCCTTCTCTTGGTCGCCATTTTGTTTTGCCCCCCCCCCCCCCCCCCCCCCCCCCCCCCCCCCCCCCCCCCGCCGAGGGGCCTGACTCACGTTTGAACACCACAGGCAACCCGCGCGGATTTGCCATAAAAACGACAGCACTTTCTTGATTTAGTAGGTCCTCGCCCCCTGGGGAAAAGATTAAATCAGCAATAGGACGTGTATATGTGATATGCTTGTTTCTGAAAATTGTAAAATTTGTCCTCATTATTCAGGTATAATGAAGTCGCCGACTACCCATTCGACTCACCACCGCAAAGTATTTTCAAAGTGAAACCGCAAATAGGACATTTTACACAGGTAATCTACTTCGCCAGCTTTTAGCATGAATCTTCCAGGTTATGAAACAAAACCAAGCCTTCTCTCTTCACCATAAATTCAAGTCCAACGTGATCCTCCCGGGCATCTCGGTCAAGGCGGGCCGTCGACAAGAATTTATATATGAAACAAAAATACGGCCATGATGGGGGCCGAAGGTGCGGCCGAAGGTGTGGACAATATAGCATCAGTCCCTCATTTAGCATTTGCCTCCGTAAACACAAGACAAAAGTCGTCGTTTTTGCCTACGCGCGCTTTTATTCACCTCCACCAGAAGTACATAACCAGAAGTGTCCATCTTGGTATTACCCTCGCGCCGATGTCGTTGGCGAGAAAATCTATTTTTAGAAACACCACACAGAAAACCCACGCGCGATTCGGCGCGAAATGTGACAAGAACAATGGCGGCTACGATAGAAACGCCTCAGCCGTTGCCGTTAGACCTTGATTGGCCATATCTGGAGACTAGTTTCGTAAACCTCAGATTCTAAAGAAACCTTTTCTTGTGTAGTTTACGTACTTCTGCCTCCACACCTTTTTTAGGCCTCCAGTCAACAGGCGCGACGGACGTTCGACAAATAAGGGGCTGTAAGCAGTTTGCCGCAAAATATCAAGACGCAGCCTTACCACAGTTTGCTAACAAATGCGGGACAATGGACGATTCCAGCTATAACGTACGCGCGCGCTGCGCATGTCGGTTGTGGGACACTCGTCGTAAAAACTGCTCAAAACGCGTGCGCTGCATTCTGGTAGTTAGATAGATAGTTTTTAACAATTATTCCTCGAGCCCGAATGCCTCTGAGTCAATAGCCCATGAGGCCGGAGGCCGAGGGCGAGAGGAATAATTGTTTTAGTCAAATCACACTAGTAGGTCAATTTGTATAACCAAAAACGTTTTCTGGTCTGGTCATTTGCCATTTTCTGGCTTTCAAATGCGAGACTTTTCGCTACTAGTAGGCTATAACTTATAGTCTACTAGTAGCTTATCCAATCAGAACGCAGCATTGACAATAGACTTGACTAAATTAAAATATACTTTGCAGCCATGCCGGCTGAAAATTGCGTAGTTGTGGGACACGGCTTGGAAATTTCTGAATAAAGAAGAGCACGAGTGCGCACGCGCGCGCTTATAACTGGAATCGCTTATAACTGGAATTTCAGTGTTTGTCTGGATTTTTTTCAGCTTGTATGGAGGAGTACCAGGCGAGTAGGTGTGGCCATAGCGTCAATCAAGCGCGGCTTTTGGTACAAGGCCTATATAATAGCGCGCTATACACCTCCTGGCAACTACAACGGCGAGTTCGCACAACAAGTTGGAAGACCGATAACAAATACAGCTTCTCAGCGCAAAACGTAAACCAAACTCCAGGCACTTTTAGACGTAATTATAAAAAAAACATTATTCTGAGTTGTGACTGAGTTTTGTAGTTCCAAAAACAATCATTGTTATGATTCTTCACATACTAGCAATAAATACGATATTTATAAAAAAGCCTGATTAAAATTTATATGCGGAGCGAGGATAAGGATAAGCATTGTGCGTTTTAGTGTGTCTCGTATGTGTGTAGTTGTGTGATCAAGGGGGGGAGGTCTGTGTAGTCGTTGGAATCAGCCTCATAAAAGTTTATTCGCTGATAATCACGGCGCCTCAGTTGACTAATTGTTTTAGTCATAATTACTCAAAACAAGTGATTCATAAGATTTTGACAAACATATGAAACGTTTTTTGTTGGATTTTTTCACGGTCATAACAAAACAAGCGCATGCACTCCCAATCCTTTCAATGTTATAATCACCGGTAGGTGATTATAGCGAGAGAGAACGAACCTCTCGACCAATCAGCGCGCGGAAATTCTTATAATCACTTGAGTATTACTAATCTTCAATATCGAGAAAAGAAAGTAAGGCCAAGTAAAAAAAAAATCATGTTATTCGTCCCCGCCCGCATCGTTTTTCTGCTTTTATTTTTTTATTTTCACAAATTGTCTCCAAAACGAAGTCAAATGTCTCACAAGCGGTTCGAACTTTGAAATGTGGCTTTAGGGCAATCTATGTTCATATAAAGCATGCGGCCCCAGTTTTCATTTATATTTCACACAAGCGGTTCGAACTTTGAAATGTGGCTTTAATGAGCATGGAAATGCTTTATGTGAACATAGATTGCCCTAAGAATAGTCCACGATACAGCCGTATTCATTTGTACACAAAATATGGTATAAACCAATAAAACAAGGCATAAACAAGGAGCAAAAAGAAATATAAATGAAAACTGGGGCCGCATGGACACTCCGGACGATAAATGTTTTTTTACTTGGCCTAAGCTGTGGGGCTCCGTTTGCGCAGGCTTTCAGGAGCCCTGTTATAAATAAAGGAAGACACTCAGACTTATTATAGCGTGAAAAGGGAAAAAATATCACTGCGTTTTCTTGTTATAGCGACAAAGGCGCGCAGCGCGGCGCGACGCACGAGATCGAGTTTCTTTTGGCGCGAAAAAACACGAAAGTAATTTCCCCGTCCCTCCCCTCCCTGACAAAACCAGAAGTGCAGCCAATATCACAAATGCAACGTTTCGTTCCGTTTCGTTTGTTTTCTGTGCCAGCTATATCCACAAATCCACGATTCTGTTCATATTAAGATTTTCTTACGGCCCAGGGCCTGCTATGGATGAAAACCTTATCCTGCAGAATGCAAACATATTCTTCTCAGGGATATTTTAGAGATAAATTTTGCTAATCGGCGAACAAGTCATGAAAGTTTTGGGACGAGGCGTCGTCGTAGGGCAATCATGTCATCATTGTATAACTTTACAAGCTGCAATATTCTTAATATCAACCTCTTGAATCTCACTGGAGTATAACATTTCTTGGAGATGAAGTAACAAGATGAAATCTAGAGGAAGAAATTCATCAACAGGCGCGAATATTACGACTACTTGTTGCTCTTCAAGCAAGAAAGAAGGTCATGTATGATTCCCTTGAATCTGAACAACCACTGCGTCCTCTAGCGGCAAATACAAGCTGCTTGGACAAGATAAGCTATTCTACTTATGCCCATGGCATTTCTTGCGATGACTTTTCAGGCCAATTAGGCAGACAGGTGAGAATTTATAGCTTTAATACTTGTTTTGTTCTTTTCTCGCCGGCGGCTATTTTTGTCAAGAGGTCGGGTTTTGTTGTGGCTTTGTGGAGGGAAAACTCAAAACGTGGAACATGGTGGATTGATGGATAGAGGAATGAGGCAAATCCTAAATCCAATCCTCATTTGCAGCATTTATTGTTTTGTAAACTAAATGTTATTCAAATCTCTAAGAATTCTACTAATCTTAGCCATACATTTACCACTGAGTCTTCCTAGAGTTTTTCACTGCTGGAGTCTTTTTAAATTTGAAAACAATATGTCAAATGTGAAATAGTAGACCATTTATGATTTTAATGAAGATATATGAGCAGTGTTCATTGACTGTGGGATATGTGCATCTTGAATGTGGAAAGGTCAGAGCCCAGTTGCGTGTAACTACCGTATGTTGAGACATTAAATTCAAATTATATTTATTTTATAAAGCATGTAGTACATGGAAATTTGTAACAGGATATAGAAACTAAAAAAATATTATCCAAAACTATTTCAATCACAATGTTAAAAATACACTAGTAGTGTGATATTGTAAACAACAATGTTATTTATTGATTTTGTTTTATCAGGCTGGGCTGCAAAGTCTAAGGAAACGAGAGAAAGAAGTACAAGCTTTGCAAAAGGCATTGAATCTACCAGAGACGGTTCCGTTCCTGAGAACCTTGCCTGGATCTGAATTACACTCTGATCTATACCAGTCTCAAAACACCAAATATAACTTTTATGACCTTGACCTTCATGTTAGAAATGAACCATTTGACAGAAATTCACCAGGCTATACTGGACCACTGAATTCTACATTACAAAATATTCATGATAATCCTTCAGTGAGAGAAGGCATTGATTTTGGACATGGACAACAATATGATACTTTGGAAGCATCTAGCATGGGCTCATCTCAGTATGACCTGTATGATGGGATAGGTAGAAGAGCTTTGGAGGGCGACAGACGAAATGTTTTATTGGGAAAAATAAAAAATGCACACAGTATTATTCAGGTATGTAAAATTCGGTTATGTTACCGGTACACCAGTGCTTGAAATTGCGCCTGATACAGCCGTAAATACACCTAAAAATTTTCCTTTTGCACCTAACTTTTTAAACTTAATTGCAAAATAACGACTGTGTTTTCAGTTTCTACAGTGTTCTCGTAGTGGATTTACACCTAGATGTTTGATGAATTACTCCTATAATGTTGGTATAAGGTGTAAAATTACGAATATTATTATTTCTTAATTTCAAGCCCTGTACACCCAAGCAAGCTGTAATCCCACAAAAACTCACACTTATTGTAAGGCAGTCACAAAAAATCTGCATCGGTCCCCTGTTTTGGACCCCAGTCTCATCTATACCCTCCCTGGAAATTTTAAGCTGTCCTCTCCCACCCACCATGGAATTCCAGCGAATTACTCCTGAATTTAAATACCCACCCTTGAAATCCATATGAATTTAGGAAAATGGCCTGGAAAGTACTCAATAAAAAAATCCAGTGATATGCAATCATGTACTTTATTTTCATTTAGGTCTTTTTTTTTTCAGAGTCAAAGTGAAAAGCTATCCTTTGCTGAAAATGAAATCATAAGCTTCCAAGGACACATAAGAAACATGGAAGTACGACAAAAGGTATGTGGGGGCTGCTTACTGGCAAGAGATGGAGACTCCAAGATGGAAACTCCAAGATGCATCATACTGTACCTAAAAGTTGGTTTGGACATACAACAATACTGGATATTGTGACTGTTGTGAAGTCCAGAAAATTTCTATCCTGCCCTTTTACATCTTTTATGATCCCCTAGCCCCCCACCCACCCAACCACACATATTTCATCTCCCTGGCTCAGTGATGATCTGCAGATTTTCCATCCAAACTCAGTTTAAAATAAAATGTCAGGTTTTCATGTTTCAGGCATACCAGGAAGAACTGGAATCACTGAGGTCTGAACAGCAAGAACATGGAAGAGTCAAATTTGAAGAGGCTAAACAGAGTCATCATCTTCTTACTAGGTACAATTCATACAGTACTAGAAGGGGCATCAACCCTCCCAGTTTTTCCAAAGTCTCAAGTTTTTTTCACTCGTTTCTCCTGGCAAAATTTCCCAGGTGAGATCCGTAGTAAGCAAGTTACATGTTACTGATTTTGCTTCTGATTTTAGAATAAAGAACTTGGAGCAAGAGTTCCATTGCCTTAGCACGACCCATAATGCATTGGTACTGGAGAGTAAGAGGAGGGAGAGTGTGTTGGATCAGACATATGTCAGACTTAATGCATTTGAACAGCACAGCAAAAATTTGGAGCAGGTACTAGAAAGTGTCCTTTTTCAAATACGACATTTCCCCAATTACACTGGATTTGACATTGGGCAATTCCAGAAAATACATGTACCCTGGGGACGGGCAGCATTTGGAAATTCTGAATGGGTGGGGGGTTTTCAAGCTCGGAATTTTGCCTGCATGGGGGGGGGGGGGGGGGGGGGTTGGAGCTGGAAGCTAGGTTAACCTCAGGAATTCAAAAACTAGTGCCGCCCGTGGTGGGGGTACATATATTTTCTGGAATTGCCCATTCTTTTCCTGAATGACTTAAGGCCGGTTTACACTTTGCTGCATTTGTCGCGACCATTTTCGATTTTTCTCGCACAAGTTGCAATTCCCACTCAATTCCCACAAATTTGCAATTTCCACAATTTGCAATTCCCACAAATCCGGTGCGATTTCTGTGCTCTCTTTTCTTCAAATCGCATCTATTGGCGAAGAGTTTCGGACATGTTTGAAATCTCCGCGACAAAAATTGCGGAAGCTGGAAGCTAGGTTAACCTCAGGAATTCAAAAACTAGTGCCGCCCGCGGTGGGGGTACACATATTTTCTGGAATTGCCCATTCTTTTCCTGAATGACTTAAGGCCGGTTTACACTTTGCTGCATTTGTCGCGACCATTTTCGATTTTTCTCGCACAAGTTGCAATTCCCACTCAATTCCCACAAATTTGCAATTCCCACAATTTGCAATTCCCACAAATCCGGTGCGATTTCTGTGCTCTCTTTTCTTCAAATCGCATCTATTGGCGAAGAGTTTCGGACATGTTTGAAATCTCCGCGACAAAAATTGCGGAAGCTGGAAGCTAGGTTAACCTCAGGAATTCAAAAACTAGTGCCGCCCGCGGTGGGGGTACATATATTTTCTGGAATTGCCCATTCTTTTCCTGAATGACTTAAGGCCGGTTTACACTTTGCTGCA
Source organism: Scolanthus callimorphus (assembly GCA_033964015.1). Classification (NCBI taxonomy): domain Eukaryota; kingdom Metazoa; phylum Cnidaria; class Anthozoa; order Actiniaria; family Edwardsiidae; genus Scolanthus; species Scolanthus callimorphus. The sequence goes on from CM066924.1 coordinate 16,168,171, forward strand.
TTTGTCGCGACCATTTTCGATTTTTCTCGCACAAGTTGCAATTCCCACTCAATTCCCACAAATTTGCAATTCCCACAATTTGCAATTCCCACAAATCCGGTGCGATTTCTGTGCTCTCTTTTCTTCAAATCGCATCTATTGGCGAAGAGTTTCGGACATGTTTGAAATCTCCGCGACAAAAATTGCGGTCAGTCGCGCCGAGTTGCACTTAGTTTACAACATAAGTGATTTTGAGTTGACGCATACATGCGATAAGAAAACTCACAGCAAAATTTGCAAAGTGTAAACAGGCGTTTATGATATGCTTGGCCGAGATATAATTATGGAATAATTAAAATGTCTATCTATTCTGTATTGAGGTGGCATTTCCTCTTTCCTGACATTTGGCTTTTTGCAGCCTATCTGTCTCCAGTACAATTCTGATTTCGTGTATTATTTTCAGAGAAATAACCAGCTTATGAAGGAGCACTCTATGGGTGGGCAATGGAAAACGGAGGTAGATGCTGCTCACCAGAAGTTAATGCAGGAGAAACAAATGGCGCTCGGTGACACTGCTAGAGTAACTCAGGTAAGACAACATTTTCTCACTTTAGTAAGGAAAAAGAGAGATGACCTGGCGTTGGGATTGGATCTTGTAGAAGGTGCACAAACGAACGGTGTTGTGCGCCCTCCGTCAGTTGCGCAAACATTCTGTAGAAGGCTCATAAACGTACAATGTTGCGAATTACTCACGACAGTCATCTGAAATCTGCTCTATTGCCAATTGCCTTGTTCTTAGGATTGTGAGAGAGTAAGTTTGGAGTGCAGCACGCTGAAGTCCAGAAATAGTGAGCTGGTGAAGGATCTGAGGGAACAGAAGAGTAAAGTGAAACAGATGGAGCAAGATCTCAGTGAAATAAAAATGGTACGAAAGCGACAAAATGGCTCAGCACAAGGTGCACCAGCGTAGCGCAGCGCAACGCAGGACAGCGCAACGCAAATCAATGTAATGTAACGGAGTGAAAGGCAAGGCAAATTAACTTAACGCAGCGCAACGGAACGCAACGTAACGCAGAGCAACGTAACGCTACGCAACAAAGCGCAACCTAACACAGCTCAACACATTACAACGCAACACAACACAACGCATCATAGTACAACCGCACAAGCTGCACAACCGCAGCGCAGCGCAACGCTGCGCAACGCAGGACAGCGCAACGCAAAGCAATGTAATGTAACGGAGCACAAGGCAAGGCAACATAACGTAACGCAGAGCAACCTAACGCTACGCACAAAGCGCAACCTAACGCAGTGCAACGCAATGCAACACAGCTCAACACATTACAACGCAACACAACGCAAAGCAATGTAATGTAACGGAGTGCAAGGCAAGGCAACTTAACTTAACGCAGCGCAACGGAACGCAACATAACGCAGAGCAACGTAACGCTACGCAACAAAGCGCAACCTAACACAGCTCAACACATTACAACGCAACACAACACAACGCATCATAGTACAACCGCACAAGCTGCACAACCGCAGCGCAGCGCAGCGCTGCGCAACGCAGGACAGCGCAACGCAAAGCAATGTAATGTAACGGAGCACAAGGCAAGGCAACATAACGTAACACAGCGCAACCCAACATAACGTAACGCAGAGCAACCTAACGCTACGCACAAAGCGCAACCTAACGCAGTGCAACGCAATGCAACACAGCTCAACACATTACAACGCAACACAACGCAAAGCAATGTAATGTAACGGAGTGCAAGGCAAGGCAACTTAACTTAACGCAGCGCAACGGAACGCAACGTAACACAACGCATCATAGTACAACCGCACAAGCTGCACAACTGCAGCGCAGCGCAACGCAGGACAGCGCAACGCAAAGCAATGTAATGTAACGGAGCACAAGGCAAGGCAACATAACGTAACACAGCGCAACGCAACATAACGTAACGAAGAGCAACCTAACGCTACGCACAAAGCGCAACCTAACGCAGTGCAACGCAATGCAACACAGCTCAACACATTACAACGCAACGCAACAAAACCGCAACACAACAAAACACAACGCATCATAGTATAACCGCACAATCTGCACAACCGCAGCGCAACGCAACGCAGGACAGCGCAACGCAAAGCAATGTAATGCAACGGAGCGCAAGGCAAGACAACATAACATAACACAACGCATCATAACGCAACCCAGAGCAACCTAACGCTATGCAACAATGCGCAACCTAACGCAGCACAACACAATGCAACACAGCTCAACACATTACAACGTAACACAACAAAACACAACGCATCATAGTACAACCGCACAAGCTGCACAGCCGCAGCGCAACGCAACGCAGGACAGCGCAACGCAAAGCAATGTAATGCAACGGAGCGCAAGGCAAGACAACATAACATAACACAACGCATCATAACGCAACCCAGAGCAACCTAACGCTATGCAACAATGCGCAACCTAACGCAGCACAACACAATGCAACACAGCTCAACACATTACAACGTAACACAACAAAACACAACGCATCATAGTACAACCGCACAAGCTGCACAACCGCAGCGCAACGCAACGCAGGACAGCGCAACGCAAAGCAATGTAATGTAACGGAGCGCAAGGCAAGACAACATAACGTAACGTAACACAACGCAACGGAACGCAACCCAGAGCAACCTAACGCTATGCAACAAAGCGCAACCTAACGCAGCGCAACACAGCTCAACAGCCCAGATGAAGGACATATTTAAATGTCCGAAAGGTTGGCTTTAATCCTGCTTCTGTTTGGTCTTTGTCTTCATTTTTAACAGCTCAACACATTACAACGCAACACATCACAAGGGTGCGCAGTACAATACAACACAACGCATCACAGCACAGCAACCGCACAACCGCCGCGCAACGCAGGACAGCGCGCAACGCAAAGCAAGTGTAATGTAACGCAGCGCAAGGCAAGGCAACGTAACGCAACGCAACATTACGTAACGTAACGTAACGCAGAGCAACATAATGCAACGCAACGCAATCTAACGCAGCGCAATGCAAAGCTAGCTAGCGCACCACAGTACAACGCAACACTACACAGTCTGGGGAGCACAGCACAACACAACGCAGCACAGCACAACGCTGTACAGCACAATGGAACGCAACGCAAAGAAACACAACGTAGTAAAACGCAACACAGCAAAGCAACAAAGCACAGCACAACGCGAAGCAACACAGCACAACGCAATCCAACGCGAACCGTCCTGTCAAGTACAAATTGTTGTAACACATTGCATTATTTAAGTTGCGTATAGGCGCCAACGCATGTGCATTTGATCATTTCAGGCGCGTGAATTTGAGAGCAGTAGGCAGAGCCTTTTGCATGAGGAAGTTAACCACCTGCAGGAGACTTGCAAGAGTCTCAGGAGCGATAGAGAACAATTGGTGAAAGATAAACTAGCACTGGAGAGGGATGTTCACAAGGGTGAGCAAGAGACGGCGTCTATGAAATTGGTGAGCAAAAAATGCGGCTCTTCCGACTAAGAGTGAGACGGGAGCTGTCCTGGAGCCACTTAACGTATTGCACGCTTTCCTAGTCCAATAAACTGCGATTAAAAAGACTATCGACAATTATTACGTAACCCGAGCAGCATTTTGCTATCCATATTTACATGTTGCGTTAGTAGTTCAGTTAATGAGCCGGAGCAGTGCGTGTAGTTTGGTGAATGTAGTCCACAAAAGTGGGTGTGATTTGAGTGTATCCACAATCCACGCGCGAAATGTTAGGTTGTATTCAACCTGACTGTACAGGGTTCCTACGCGTCCTGGAATATCCTGGATTTTCATTTCCTTCCTGGAACGTCTTGGATTTTAAGGAAAATCGTAAAAAAACTCCTGGAAAAATGTTTCAACTCAAATGTGGTTGAATCAGTCAGTTTCGTGAATCTGATTTTGGGCTGAAAATTATGACACCCTCCAGACTTATCATGTTTTTGGGGGAGGGGGCATTTATACCCCAATCCTCCTGGAAAAATAACTAAAGACTTCCTGGAAAATCCGTGGATTTTTGTCATCCAGAAAGCGTACGAACTCTGACTGTAGACCATAAAGTTGCAAAAGATCGGCGTTATATAAACCGTATATAAGGTTCCCTGCAAGTGGTGCCCCATGAAAAAATTATATTGCTCAGTAATTAAAGGTCAACAAGTTTAGGAGTGAAAAAGAAATGCTAGCCCATAATAATATTAGTAAAATGTTTCTGAGGGTAACTTTCCATTCAAAACGGGACAACGTTTTTTAAATTGTTTTGTCTTTTCCCAGATCAACGAGCTACTAAAGACAGAGACACTTAGGCAAGAGGAGAACCGCAAGTTCCTGGAAGTGGAACTTAGAACTGCCAGGAAAGAGTTGCAACAGTGCAAAACAGAAGTCGAAAGGGAAAGGGAAAAATTGATGACGGAGAAACACGACGTAAAGGAGGTAAGCACGAAATAACGTATAATGTGCGATAGATTGACAACGAGTTTTACAGACTGATGTTTTTTTTAAAATAATAGTTAATGAAAGTTAATTTAGTTTATTATTCATTCGACATATTTTCCCGCTTCTGATTGGTTGAGCGCCACCGGCGAATTCTTGATGTTTTTAAGGGCAAGCTACTTATCCCATCGATGACGTCAAAGATGGGTTAAGTTGAAAACATATTGCACGCGTGACGTCATGCACTTGTAGGCAGGCTGGCAAAACTGCTTGCTCTCTTAAAGAAGTAAAGCGAGGAGATTCATTTTGAATGAATAATAAAACATTTGAAAGTTTTAATGAATAATAAAACAATTAATGAATTCAGCTTTCGCGTTCGTATGATGTGGAGAATTATTCAGATCTCGGGGGTGTTATCCACCTCGGCCTCGATGGATAACACCCCCTCGATCTGAATAATACTCCACATCATACTCAGCGGAATCCATTAATTGCTAAATAATGACTCAAGTGACTATAAGGAATTCCGCGCGCTGATTGGCCAAGAGCGTTTCTCTTGCTATAATCACCTGCCGGTGACTACACTATTTGAATCGAGTGCGCGCGCGAGTTCTGCTGTGATCGTTCAAAGCACAGGCGATCCAAGCTCCAGTCATGTGTGGTACTGTGAAAGAAACATGCAACGTTGTCGTTGATAATACAGCACGGTCTGGGTCGAGAAATCCAATCTACTGCCACTATTGTGAATTTAGCCAATCAAAGCAAACCTGGAGCAATGGCGCGAAAACGGTCGATCTGCTTTGCGACTCTGATCAGCGACAACGTTGCATGTTTCTTTCACAGTACCCCACATGACTAGAGCTTGGATCGCCTGTGTTCAAAGTTCCAACAAAAACAAATCTATCTTTTGAGCATTATATTAAAAAAAGCAGTCACCTCAGGCTCCGTGATTATTGGCGAATAATCACGTCGACTAATTGTTAAATGAAATACACAGTATTTACATGAAATCAGATGGTTGTAAAGTATTAAAAGCTAATGGACAACTAGTTTCACAGGCTGATTGGAAATCAATATACAGCTAAGCGTAAAAAGCCCGCCCTTGTTCATTCTACAGAAACTAAAGACCACAAAGGATAACCTGGAAAGGGAAAGACGATCATTGAGAGACAAACTTTTTGACGAAAAAGAGAACTTCAAAAACGAAATAGAACAGTCCAAGGTAAGAGTTGTTTCCCTAGATACGTGAACTGAACATTGACTGTAGGGCGCAGCTCCGGTTGGGGACTGAAAATGAAGAACTTATGACCAAAATCGGGGACTGATATACAGCAAAACATATAATTTTGGATTACGGATATATAAGAATGGATTAACTTCACGCGATTTCAAGCGATCCACAGACTGGCTGGATAGTATTGGAATATAATTTCTGGAATGTTTGTTGAGCGTGGCTTATTATCTTTTTTTTACAGGAGATGGCTAAACGCCTATCAGAAGAAAATAAAATGCTCAAGAAGCGGTGCCAGGAAATAGAATCAGTAAGGCTTGAGAAATCAACAATAGACAATTTTCTCGGGTATGCGTTGTTATTCAAAATGGGGATTCCATAGGATTGCAAAAGTACATAAGCTACCACAAATACCAATTCCGCTTGATCGTAAACATACATTGACCTTGTATTGGTCTAGAGCAGATTTCGTATGACTGTGAAACGTTCCGCGACAAAGTTGTGCCGCGCCGCGATCGTGGCCGTGCCGCGACTACGCGATTTCATTCCGTATCCACAGCAGTCCAGGTTCCATGCCGCGACCGCGACAGTGTCGCGGCACTTTTCATAGTCATACGAAATCTGCACTATTAGCTAGAGCAGTATGGTAGACCCTACACACTGTCAGAGGGGCCTACTGAGACAGAGAAATACAAGAAAACTGACAGATGAGATGGCAAAACCATTAAAAATATTTAACAGATCCTCATGATCGAGGGTCGAAGATCCCTGTCGTGTACCAGTGTAGAGCACGCGACACTCAGTGTAGAGCACGCGACACTCAGTGTAGAGCACGCGACACTCAGTGTAGAGCACGCGACACTCAGTGTAGAGCACGCGACATTCAGTGTAGAGCACGCGACACTCAGTGTAGAGCACGCGACACTCAGTGTAGAGCACGCGACACTCAGTGTAGAGCACGCGACACTCAGTGTAGAGCACGCGACACTCAGTGTAGAGCACGCGACACTCAGTGTAGAGCACGCGACACTCAGTGTAGAGCACGCGACACTCAGTGTAGAGCACGCGACACTCGTCAGTACAGTCCACGCCCCGATTTTACGCTTAATCGCAGTTAAATAACGCACGCACCTCAGTTCACCCATTCACTGGTTTTCTTCCTGGCAAGTACAGACTTGTTAAATGGTTGTGTTTGTACCCGTTGTTGTAGGAAGTCCAATCAAGCCGCCTGTCACTCTCCTTGTCTGATGTGGAATCGTACAATGGCGCTAGTGCCGTCCCAGATGCGTCTCCTGATAACAGAACTGTAGGTTCATTAGACAACTAGACCCTGCCCACACTAATGTCTTTTAACATCAGCAATTTTCGTAAATTTTAATGCGTCAGTAGCTCATTAGTACATAATGAGCTATTGGATGCGTTTAGACTTTCCGTCCACACTGTAGGCTCGATCACCATCCGTTTGTGGGGCTGCCTGAGCCCGCGGTTGGGAGACGAGAGGCGTAGGAACGCGGGCTCACACAAGGCTGGTGATCGAGCCTATCCACACTGATTCGACTAATACGCTGACCGCTGACCGCATTTGTTTGCAAACGCTCTCGAAAGTGGATAGAAACGGAAATGAAGTCAAGGAATCAGCTTACTTCAAGTGTTCTGAACTTTAAAAAACTGTGGTAGATTTTCTCCTGTTTAGTAATCTCAATGATGGCCGTGGCTGCCAGTATCGTTTCGCGTTTTAAAAAGAGCACGCATTAGTGTGGATAGTTTGGAACGATGCCAATATGGAAATGTGGACGCGGATTGATCAGGGCATTTTCAGTATCACCGAAACGGAGACAACCGAACCGCATTGGTGTGGACAATACCTCAAACAACTCCCTCATACAGCCATATTTTGATTACTGTAGTGCTGTATGGGGGACATGTGGCAAAGGGATGGCAAACACCCTCCAGATACTCCAATACAGGGCAGCCAGGGTTTTGACCTTCTCAAACTATGATAAACGGTCAAGGGATTTACTGGATGAGCTAAAGTGGGACAATCTTGAGACCAGGAGGACCAAACAGCTAACATTGAATATGTAGAAAACCCCAAATGGTGGAACCCCAGATTACCTCTCAAATATTTTTCTTGCATTCCTATCAAACTCATAAGTATAATCTTAGGAATTCATTGGGTAATTTGTCATTGTGCCCAGACCAAACAAGGAAGCAGGGAAACAGGGAGCAGGGAGCTATCCTGTGGAATAGCCTTCCAAATAGCATAAAAAACCACATCTTTTCAAAATTTAAAAAGATCCCTAATTCATAATATAAATAGAAAGATAGATAGATAGATAGTTTTTTTAATAATACACAGCTCTTTGGAAGAGCATATTTTGACATTTTAATTTTATGAAAAGATTCTGTGTTTAAATAAGGTTTTAAAAAACCCTCTGCTGTACGTTGATGTCAACAGATAAGGGTTTTTAACTCCACCAGTACTAAGAATCTCTCTACTGTGCCCTATATAAATTTTTCCCATTTTTTCGTAGGTTTTTAGCAGGAAGCGACTGGAGGAGCTACAACAGGAGAGATCTACATACGCAACTACAGTGGAACAGCTTCAAAGGTAGACGAATACAAACATTTTTACCGCAGTTTTTACTCTCTTGAATCATAACTCAAAATATATGTTTATGTTCAAGCCGTCTCGCTTCGCTGGAAGAGGAAAACAGAGAGCTAAAACAAGAATATGAAGAAAATAAAGAATTACTGAAGCTTGCAGAAACAGAGAAGTCTATTCTACAGAAAGAGGTATCGAATATTTTCTCATAAAAAAAAAATTGCAAGTGAAGCGTTATTAGTTTTTAAAAATAGTTTGTTTTGCAGAAAACGTCCTATAGTCGTCTTCAAGAGGAGAACAAAGACTTAAAGGAAAAAATCCGAGTTTCATGGTAATTTCCCTTTACAACTGTCAAAGTTATTCTTTTTCGTTCCACATTAAAGACCCTGTGTCCTATGGGCGTGACAAGTAGTCTTCTTATATAGCTCGTGTTTATTCGATCAAAGCGCGCGCTCTGATTGGTTCTATCATGGTCACGTGGCTGTAGCCCGCGCGGGCTACAATTAAAAAAATTGTTGCCCGCGCGGGCGACATCGCTAGAGCGAGAAATTTCAGCGGACTATTTTTACATGTTTTACACCGAATTTTCTTTTTGCTATATAATAAAACACTTATTGACTGCACCCTCGGGAAACAGCGAGTTTTGTTTTCCCTCGAATCTCGATGTTTTCCTCGACTTCGTCTCGGTAAACATCGAGATTCTCGGGAATACAAAACTCGCTGTTTCCCTCGGAAGCAGTCATTAAGTGTATATTGTAACCCATTAACTTCTATGCTACTTAGACAACGATACAATTAGGAAACTCAATCCGTCTAAATTTTTATGGAATTTCGATCCATCCTTTGGTCTTAAACTGGTTTACGTGATCTATAGTCAAAGCACAACGAACTAATTATTGTGATTTTGTTACCGTATTGGATTATCGCAACAAACAGACCATAATTAACAATTAGACCTCGAGGCCGAATGTGCTATGATGATATCATAGCACATGAGGACGAGAGGTCTTATTGTTTTAGTATTAACCAACTAGTTGGTCAGTTTTGGCAAGGAATACCATTGAAAAAATCAAGTTTTCTTGCAAAGAAAGGTTATGCCAGGTACGGTCTATCATTAATATACCATTAGTAGCTCAGCCAATCAGGATGCAGGATTTTGTAATAGCCCATTAGTTGGTTTATACTACCGAAACAGGTAGAGCGTTTATTCGGCTCGAGAAAAAACACTCGTTTCCAGACAAAAACATTCACGATGTAGTTTGAATTCCTTCAATGAGGTCAGCGATGCGTGCAACTCAAATATTTTAATTTGGAAAATTTTCAAACTTTAAACACAAAAAAAGCCATCTGCTCGTGTTTTCTACTAATTTTATGAGGTAAGAAATGCAAATGAGTGTGTTATTTCCCAAATTTTTAACGATTTTCTGTGGCAGCGACAACGCATGATTGATTTTGTGCGAAGGAATGCAATCAGACTCGCCAACGTTTTTGTCTGGAAACGAGCGTTTTTTCTCGAGCCGAAAAAACGCTCTACCTGTTTCGGTAGTACTAATTAACAATTAGACCTCGAGACCGAATGTGCTATGATGAATAGACCATGAGGCCGAAGGCCGAATGGTCTATTGATATCATAGCACATGAGGACGAGAGGTCTAATTGTTTTAGTATAAACCAACTAGTTGGTCGGTTTTGTCAGTGAATGCCATTATTTTATGTTGAAAAAATCAAGTTTTCTTGCAAAGAAAGGTGGTGGTTTTGCCAGGCACGGTCTATCACTAATAGACCATTAGTAGCTCAGCCAATCAGAGTGCAGGATTTGTAATAGACCATTAGTTGGTTTATACTAACACCTATTCGACACGGGTCTTTAACTCCTCAGTTAGACCCGCTTATGGGCCTTTATATCCTTCTCTCCCTCCTCGTTTCATACTCAAGGAATCGTTTTTATTTACGTAATAGGTCTTTTGCACTTAGAGGTCCCGTGACCAGCTTTGCTCAAATGATGCTCAGAAATGAAAAGAGCATGATGATTTGAGTAAAAATCCCAAATTTCAGCAAGCTACAATGCAAACTCAAAGAATGGAATCAAAAACAAAACTTGCTTTTTTAATAAGGTTTGTATGGCTGGAGAGCAAGCCTGGCTTTTTATTAATCCATGACGTTTTGTTATTACAGGGATCAAATTAATGCCCTGAATGACAAGGCAGAACAGCAAACAGAAGCAATGAAAAGACTCTTGGTAAGCCTGATTCTCATTCAGTCATTCATTTATATAGATATTTTGATACGTGTGTAAAATAAACGGACTGACCCGCAGGACTTAAAAAGATCCCTTTTAAAAAGATCCCTATTTGAAAACCACTTTCAATCTCCCGAGCAGCTGCTCCCCAAGGCCAACCACGAGCCACGTGGGAAACGATGATGAGGTAGCACAAACTAATCGAAGCGTGTTCTGATTTAGATAGCAAGAGATAACTAACTGCTTGACTTATTTAAAAAGTGAAACATTTAGTAGGTAAAAATATAAATGCAAGTAGAAAACAGCAGAATTACATACAGTCAATTTATTGAAAGTGACAGTCGTGGTGACAGTGATGGTGATGCTAAAGCACGATGGAAACAATGGAATTTATGGTGATTATCGATGTATTTTTTAAGGCGACTCTCATTCAATCGTTTGATCTGGAAAAAGTCTGTGCTTGACTGGCGTGACAATGATTTGATTTTGGACACATTAGGGAATCATGGAGGAGGTCATGAACAAATGCCCTCTGGCTAGACCCAATTTAGGGGAGAGGGGGCAGGGGAAAGGCTCAACTGCCTAGCACCTAAAATTTTCCGACAACTTAATATTTAAACATTTCGTTTTTAAATAGCTTTTTATTCATAAATCCAATTTCGATTAGAACCACATCAAACAATCCGCAATGTCCTATCATTTCGATTCTGATTCAGATTTTGCACAGCCTTCCTAGGAAAGAACTAAGTCAGAGGGGGTGTGGTAATACCAAGCGGTGACCGTTACCTCTGTGGCTCAAATTAGGTCCCTATCTGTGGCATGTGTTTTACCTGCTCCTCCAAGGCCCGTTACACTAGCAATTTTTGCTGCAATTTTTGTCCCGCGAGTCGTGGCGATTTTTCTCGCACGAACACGTCAACTCAAAATTGCTAATGTAAACTAGATGCAACTCGGCGCGACCGACCGCAAATTTTGTCGCGTGATGTCGCGGAGATTTCAAACATGTTCGAAACTCTTTGCAACTTGATGTGATTTGAAGAAAAGAGAGCACAGAAATCGCACGGATTTGCATCTCGTTTACACTAGAGAGTTGGAATTGCAACTCGCGCGAGAAAAATCGCCGCGACAAAATGCAACAAAAATCGCAAGTGTAGACCGGCCTTTATGGATCAAGTTTAATAGAAAGAAATTCAGCGTTACGTAGTCGTGTGTGGGAGCAATCGAGAGATCCCTAATGCGTTTTTGTTTCTATAGGATGTTTCAAAGAATATCAGAAGCCCTGAGAGTGAAGCTAATATACTTGAAGAGTCAAAACCCTCCGACACGGAAAGGTAAAATTACGACTTATGGAAATTGTGCTATAGGTTGTGGTCTTTTTATTCTCAATGCTGACACCTCAAATTCAGCTACAATGAATATTTTTTATTATTTCGTCTTAGCCTTACCAGTGAAGTACCTGGAAAAGCCGTGGAAAATGAGTCACTCAGAGAGGAACTAGAATCAGTACAACAACAGTGTCAGAGGTAAGCAGATAAATGTGTTCTTTCCGGGAAATACTGTCAGGATTTCTTCACTGCTGTACTGACAAATTGATATATATTATATAGCATTGAGACATGTCAGAAGTGCACTTCTGGACATGTGCAATTTGGGTGCCCGCTCATTTCCAAACTGCCCAATTTGAGCGCGCGCGAACCAGTCTAGGAATGTACATCGTGAATGTTTTTGTCTGGAGATGAGTGCTTTTTCTCGACCCGAAAAAGCAGTCTCCTACCGGTTTTGGTAGTATAATTTAATATCCAAAAAATACCCCATGCCAGGACCTCTCAAAGTAGTGCCCCTCTTCGGGGTTGGGATGGTCATCCACGAATGTCAGAAGATGCGCGTAGAACTCTCTTGACCTGCTTAGGATACGATCTCGCGAGACAGCAAAGAAACCACCTGAATTCCATTCAGTAGTATAGGGATGAGGCGTGCCAAATGCTTTGTACCAAAACTCTCCCAAAGTGTAATTACTCATGCGTATTTTATGCACACGGCGCTCTTTATTCCACTTGCCACGCAAACTCAGCCTGCCCCAGGTGTCCAAATAACTGTGTCGTCTCACCGAATAACTTGTAAGTCTCGCCTCATTAATGTATTCCATTAGATCTTTGTAAGTTTGCTCTTTCTGTAGGTGTTGTTTTATAGAGCCTTGTACGAACAGCGTAATATTCGCAAGGTGATTGTAGTTGCTTGTGATGTGATGTAAATAAGTATGCGACTCCCTTCCTACGTTAGGAAGCTTTTCCCATTGTTTGAATCTAAGATCAGGCGTGCTGCTACCACCCTTGTGATAAATATGACAGTGTTTCGCGTGTGGTAACAGCCAATCTAAGTTTTCGTCGTAATGAGCTGCAACGATCTCATAATCGAGAGTCATACAACCTATTTTCCGTGGTTTAATTCTGCGATCAGGGGATTTCTTGGAATTTACCAAATTTGGTTTCCAGTACGTCACTTCGGGTATCCCTCGCATCAGGAGATCAACTACCTCGACTCCCTGCAAAACGAATGGTCTTGGTTCGCAACCTCGTAACGCCACCCACCAAATCGGCCCCGAGAGTAAACACCATGTGATTGTAACCAGCCTTGAAGACTCGTCACTACGCTCTCTCTACTTAATGAAGGCACAGGATACCCGTGTTCGAGTTTGTGATACCACGTCGAAACGACTTGATCTTTAGTAATAAAACCATAGCGGATAAGTGCGGATATGGTTGCATTTATAATGTTCGCCTTGCTCCATTGTTCTTTATTTTTGACAGATTGTGGCTGCGCAGTTTCACACATTAAAGACCAAAAGCGTTTAGGATCTGGCACATGATCCTCGGAATAACTTGAGAACACCGTTACACGGTAAAAAGGAGAATCCGAGTCCGGGAAATAAACCACGATTTGTCGGCTAAAGGCTCTGGTACTTTACCTTTCAACCCCACTCCTATGATATGAGTCCTTGTGAAGATTAATCTACCGGACGCTTTTTTCTGCTCAAGGAAATTATTAGTTTTATCACTTTTAACAAGAACATCTATGGGAGCCGTAGATATAAGAAAATCATACGAAATATTGTACTGCTTTTTAGGGTCGTTGCTTACTATGATATTCAAAGTTTTGTTCTTTATATCTATCTCATTTACTCTGTGCCCAAAGTGGAACCATCCCTTCGGGAGCTTATTAGCAATCGATTGCCATATTGCTCCCGTTCCCCCGTATTTAGGGAAACGAAAAAACCTATTTGGACCCCATGCCTTTTTCTCCTTTTTCTTAGCTTTAATCTCCTCAATACTTGGAACAGCAACCCGGTCGCCTACCCAGACGTAGTTCATTTCCTTTGGGTCAACCGTCCAGACCTTTTGGTTATATTTCCTCAGAAAGAAATCACAAAGCTCTTTACCAAATGTCCTTAGCAGCCACTCATCAAAGTTTGTGATATAGGTCTGACTCGCACTTTTATTGCTCAAGTTATGGATGTCACGTAAGATTCGTTCCTGATCCAGCTTGTCCATTGCTAAGACATTCATCTGCACGGGATATGGAATAAAACTTCGATTTCCGCTTGAGCCTTGCATGAATGCATACGAAGCTCTTGTGTGGCGATTCCATTCGCTTACTGCACTATTAAGAAGATCATCAAAGTATAAATAATGCGAAAACACTACATGTCCGCCCATATCCCATAGGAACCCTTTGTCGTCTCTCTGCGAAATAGCCAAGCCGCCAGGCTTACTTTGAGCTTCGAGGACAACAATTTGCGTGTTTGCTCGCAGGATTCCTAGCTCATAAAGCCTATTGGCAGCACCAAGGCCTGTTGGACCGGCTCCAATGATAACCAGCTTCAGCAGGGCTTTAGGATCAACCCTAGATGGACTGGATAGCTTGCTGATACTTTGACCGTAGTACGTATCTGAACATTGCTCCCTGGTAGCTGCTCTATCATGTCTTGTGGTCCAAGCTTTTAAGACCTTGTATCTCTGTTGTCTAAATATAAACAACAACGACAAGCAAAACAGGAATACTCCAGTCACTACAACAACGCATCTGGCCATTTGTTTCTACAAAAGTGCTCTTAGCACTCCTTATATTCTTGCTTCTGTTCTATTTATTTTTGCTCGTACAGGTTGTCGTTTGCGTGTGTAAAAGTCATTTTCACGCCCCACTAACGGCTTGAGATTCAATTGGTGAGTGGTGTTTTGAATAGCAGCAGATTTACAAGAAAGATACGCATTCAACCGATCCACGTCAGCTATAGTCCATGCACCAATATAACTTCCATACGTTTGCCCTAAAGCAACTGACACAGGTGTCCAAAATACATCGTGACGAGAAAGAATACTACCATCTGACGTTACTCACTTGCGGGGAACATGCAATGTCCTTTATGTTTCGTTAGCCAGCTTTCAACAAATATCAATGTATAATGTATAATGTAGTTATATGTTCCGGTTAGAAGGCCCGTAAACGAAGCGCAAAGTAATACAAATCTGAGTAAAGCGAATTGGGGTACGCAAAGCAAGTGCGAATTCTCACGACACTCTTCTGTAATCCACTCTAACAGACCTTTAGCTGATTAGATTTGGGTTGTGTGTTTGTGCTCTTTGTTTTTTTTTTAAAGAAAATTACGAATAAAAAGGATAGAATCCTATGATATCTCTTTTTTGTGTAAATTGAGGACGAAATATCATAGGATTCAAGTATATTCAAAGCGTTCAGTCGGTAGATTCCACCGAAAATAGCACTCAAAAAGGTGCTATTCGCTTTTTTCATGCCGAATCAGCCTCCTGTAGTTTTGAATAATCCTATAAAATCCAAAGACCTTAAACAACATCATTCGAAATCTGTGATACAAATAGTTATAAGGAGTTTACACATTTTAGGTCAATGGATTCCATTGTATGAAAATAACTGAAAGTGGCCAATCAGAAAGTAGCATGACGTAATCTCGTTCCCTAGGTTGAAGAGGTAAAAAAATACACAGGATTCCCATTGACAGATAAAAGAACGGAGGAAAAGAAACATTAAAATAACACATTTACTTTTATTTTACCCGAAAGGTGAACCCCCTGTGAGAAAAGTGGTCGTGAGAGAGATGGGAAGCCAATTTACAAGTATCTTAATAAAGTGTATTTTCAAACGTTACTAGAATCGTCCTATTCCTATATTTCCTATAAAGCTCCTATATTTAGACCCTCAAACTCATATTTCCTATTATGTTTTGGGCAGTTCAATGCCCGAGGAATACACCTTGCCAAAGCCTCTCAAAATAGAATCCTTCCTCAGGGTTTGGATGGTGACTGACATAGGAGATCAGGTGTTGATAGAAGCTCCTGGATCTGTAGTGAATAACATCGCGACTAACCGCGAAAAATGCTCCATCACTCCACTTTATAGTCTCCGGGTGCGGTCTCTTAAAAACCCTGTTCCAAAACTCCCCTATTGTAATGTCACTCTTTTGTATTAACCGCTTGTTGGATTCCTCCTTCCATTTTCCGGTATGTTGTAGTATTTCCCAGTTATCCAAGGTTTTGTTGCGAGAAGCTGAGAATCCTGTAGCTTTTGCCTTTTCATAATGGTCACGCAAGTCGGTATCAATGGAGAATGCGTGACCTTTTGTTGACCCTTGCATGAACATTGTGACATCTGCAAGGTGGTTGTATCTCTTGATAATGTGATACAAATACGTATGCGACTCACGTCCGACATTAGGGAGCTTTTCCCACTGCTTGAATCTGAGATCCGGCGTTTTCCTACTACCCTTGTGATAAATAAGACATTTGTTAGCATGAGGCAAGAGCCAATCTAAGTCTTCATTGTAATGGGCTACAACAATTTCCAATGTTGGCGAATTTATGACTTTTGGCGAAAAATACCAAATGCTTCTGAGAAACACATAAATGATAAGTGCACAAAATAAGATGATTTCTAAACGCGTTCGCATTATTCGTATCTGCATACTATATTCGTACAGCAGGCTCACAGTTTCCCTCCTCTCCTCGAGAGACCTCTGCTAGAAGGAAAGCTCACATTAGACTCTTCTGTCCAGTCCTTTGTTTGAAGGTCTTCATGATTGAATAAAATCGCTCGCGAGCAGTATAGTATTTCTTCCTGTGTTCAGATATTACCATTCAACAATATCGCGTCATAGTTTACAAACTTTCTGATTTATGTGCCTGACCAAGCGTGTAAACAATTCGTGTTATGTAGCGGTCGCTGTTTTAAAATTATTTCATCTGCTTGCGGTGCTTGTGCAAAGAGAGATGGTCAGCTAAGCGATGGTCACGCTTACGTCATCCATTGTTGTGCGCGACCAGAGGTCGGTGCAAGATGCACATTTATTTAGCATTTTATGAACGATGACTGGCACATGAACTGATCAACAGGTGGTGCATTTGCTGTAATCTTCGCTCAAGGGTCTCGATTCGGAAATGGCATATTGTTTGTTTTCTCTAGAGAAACAAAAGACAATGGCCGTTTTCACACTAGAAGACGAACAAATCGTCTAGACGGACAAATCGTCTGACGATTTGTTCGTCTTTGTACGTCTGGTGTGAATTCAGGTCGGACTTTAGTCGATTTGTTCGTCTATACGAACAAGTTGTCTATGAAAAATCGTCTTCCTAGACGGCCAAACAGACGAACAAATTCCGACGATTTGTTCGTCTGAAAATTGGTTCGTCCCGTTTTCACATCAGACGATTTGTTCGTCTACAGACGATTTGTCCGTCCAGACGATTTGTTCGTCTCTAGTGTGAAAACGGCCAATGCGTGAGTGCTGGTACCAGAATGGACGCTGATTACATATCTTTTGTCAACCATATACCAAAACGTATTAGTAACGCCAGTTGCAAACGAAGAATTAGGCACAGGCCATTATTTTTGACGGAGGGTGGGGGTTGGAAATAGATAAATGTTCAAAAAGCAAAATAAAACTGGTTTTCATGTACGCATGCGAGTTTCAGCGAAGACCCTCACATGGCTGTCACCAGAGCCTTCCCCGCGAGGTGACGAGCCGGGGAATTTTGAGTACGAACAATGGATAATTCCAGGTGCTCACACGTTGCCGGGATGTATTGCGCCTTTTAGTGGAAGGGAGTTGAAAAACGTGCTCACTGCATGTTGGTACCTCGTGCGACAAGCGTCTGTATTGAACAAAACCGGCACTAGCCAATCAGGAGTGGAAGCCATTCAACAACAAACCAACCAGGAAGCGAAGGAAGTCAAACTTGCGTTATGACGTGAGCATTAGCGCGTTTTGATTTAGTTCGCAATTTGATTGGCTGAAAGCCAAAAGACTTTGCTCTCGACCAATAGACGCTGACTTACGTAAGTCTGACTTACTTTCGGCGGTCATCAGAAATCCGCTCTACTCAAGCAAAACATCTTTTCACTCACCCTCCGTGGCATCTTTTTACAGGCTAGCGTCTGATAATAGAAGACTTGTGAGCGAGTTAGATGACACACGGCGTACAAAAGGTAAGTTGGCACTTAATGGGAGCCTGTCACGCAACTGCGCACTGTCACGCAACTGCGCACTGTCGTCCCGTAATGATGGTCAACGAAAGCTAAAAACCTCGTCAACAAATCGTATAGAGCACGGCGCGGTACTGTCGCGGTGGCGGTACGGAACCTGGCCTGCTGTAAATGGAGTTAAATCGCCAATGAAATCGCGTAGTCGCGGTACGGTCACGATCGCGGCGCGGAACAACTTTGTCACGGTATTTTCACAGTCATACGAAATCTGCTCTATAATCTCACTATTTGTCGATCCATCGGACCATGTTTTTTTTAGGTTCACATATTCTTAAAGAGCCCTTGTCAGCCACTCCTTTGTTATTGTTTTCAGTCGATATGAGACAACAAATTACGTGTAGAAATCTTCAAATGGTCTTCTAAAAACAAAGTTTTATTATTCATTTATTGAATTCAATCGCAAATATTGCACTACATTCCCTTAATCAGCCGATTGAAATGGATGCTTTCTCTGTCTCGATATGTTACTAGGCTGACAAAATGGAGGCTGACAGAGGTTCTTTAAATAGTTATCTGTTAGGATGATCTGATTAGTTTTACTGATGAATCAATAATCGCTCCTGGAGCATGCGCGTATAGTGACATGCTCCCTTTATCTGCGTTTTTTTGTAATTCTGCAAACCCTGAACAGCAGTCAAACCGTGTTTTCCATCTTCTTTCGATCGCATAACTAACACTTATCAACCACAATCGTCACTCAGAGGTTTTGTAAAAGCTTACCCGGCTGATTGGATGTTTGATTCAGGAAGCGCTTTGAAAACACAATTTTAATTAAAATAAGTCGGTGCAGAGTTCGAAGAAGAATCACGAAAACAGCAGTTCCATGTTCTTCCATAATCTCCCTTATACGTCTGTTATTTGTATTCCATCCATCCTTTACCTACGCGCACAGTTTTATTCCATTCGGACAGCTCATCCTGGACAATAACCCTTTTGTTTCCCCTCTATCTTTTCCAGATCAGTTGGAGAGGGAGCTCGCAGACGTGACTAATAACAACGAAACGCTTAGCTCCCAGATCGAAAGAGTAAAGCAAGAGTAAGTAACTACTGTCAAATGCAACAGTAGCTGGCGCACTGCCCCTCCGTCCTCTTCTCTCATCATCTCTTGAATTCTTTTCTAACGTAATCGAAGACTTTTCGTTTTGGGCAGTTGTCCCGGGAAGAAGAGGCAAACTGTTTATACGGAGAAAGTTGTCCCGTGACGAAGGGATAACTCGCCTCGGCTACGTGAGCTATCCGTGGTACCCGAGACAACCCTTCATCCTGGGACGTCGGGCGTTTTACAAGGAAAAGTATAAAAAAGTGTCTCGCCCCGATTAACTCGGCTAAGGAGGGCCAACTTTCCGGGACAACTTTTCCCAAATAAACGCATGCGTAACAAGCGCTCCCATAAGTTTTTAGGGAATACAAACTCAGAGAATCAGGAGAAAGCAGCTCTTGTGAAACGACTATCCATCCATGGTTATCTTTCCTCAGACAAAACAACCGCAGTGTCAAAAACCTACAGGAAGAACTCAAACACATCAGGAGTATTCTAGCCAGGTTAGGACTGCTGATCCCCTGTTCTAGAAGCAATGATCGCCCTAGGAGGGCATTTCAGCAGAAACCCATCCATGGAAAGAAGTGTTCGGGATTCACAAGGAAGCCATGGGAAATCCAAGCACTTCCCATTCTTCTACAATGGGAAATTCAGCTTTTCGCCCGGATGGGTTTCTGCAGAAATTCCTTGTGCCTGGAAGGAGGTTACTATGTTCTAATCTTGCATTGATTTATTACAACTGTTTGTACTTGTTCATAACCAACATAAGTATTAGTGCTCAGAGGAGGCAACAGCGACCTAATATAACTGGAACATTCAATAGACCAAATCGGCTGACGGTGTTTACATCTTGTTGCCACCCAATTCAGATCATGTGATGGTTCCTTTGGGTGGAAACAACTGTCAAATGATTCTCACTCGACAGAGTGTACGAGTGTATGTGCAGAACTAACAAAAGCATCCACCCAACGGAAGATGTAAGATGTAAACACCGTTAGCCGATTTGGTCTATTGTTTTCTATCAGATCGTACTGTCAGAGTAACAATGATTACTCTTTGTGTAACCCGATAATAACAGGGCTGAGCGATTTTGTTGCCCGGGGGGGGGGGGGGGGGGGGGGGTGGTGGACTCCCCATATTTCAGACGGGGGTGCTCGTCCTATCCCTTAGGGAGGGGTGGACTCCCCATATTTTCAGACGGGGTATCTCTTAGGGGTGTTTAAAAACAGCCCTATCCCTTAGGGGAGTCTCAGACCAATCCTTGCCAGAAATATATTGGTACTGACACGAGAACCGATACTTACAAAGGAAACTTGGTTGAAAACCCTAAAAGACCTAAAATTCGCTTTTATTTGTTTTGATCTGCCAAATTTGCCAAATCTTTTAGGGGTAAATTCGTTTCTTTAGGGGTAAATTTGCTGTTTGCCACACCCATTTTGCTATCCCTTAGGGTCAAAATTCATTTTCTCGACGAGCACCTCCGTCAAAATTTTGGGAGTCCCCCCCGGGGCTTTACCTCGCCTTAAAGCGGGGAAAATACGAGGCACAAAATCCCTCAGCTTCTCGCGCAACATTGCTGCGTTAAAAGTCCAATGTTTGTTGCTCGTTTTTCATCAAATTTACAACTTGCCAAGCAACATTTTGATTTGAGGATCATACATGCGAGCCGAAGGTGGATTTTGCCCTTATCTCCTCATTTCTGTTGACTAATCAACTTGAATTGTAGGCAAAATGTTGCGCGACAAATTGTGTGTTGATGAAAAACGAGCAACAAAGCTAGAATTTGTGGCTTAAAGTAGACCCGCGCTCTACTTCGCGCAACAACTTTTTACAACTTGCAACAAATGCTTTTGTTGCGTGACAAGTTGTGGCGCGAAATAAAAAACGCGCTACACCGATCATCAACTTGCAACACAGCAATGTTGCGCGACAAGTTGAGGGATATTGTGCCTCGTGTTTTCCCAGCTTGAGGTTCGTATTTCTAAATATTAGAATAAATGTCTTAAATGTAAGAAATCACTTTATTCTTTTTATCACTCCCATTATTCCCTACCCAATCACCAGACTTGACGCGGAGAAGTCAGAATTGATGTCAGAGCTGGATACTCTACGACAGGAGAAAGTTCAGTGGTGCGAAGAAAAGACGGAATTACTGATGGAACAAGCGGAACTAGAGGCTGAAAACCGAGAAATGGCCGAGGAATTACAAAATGCAAAACAGGTTTGCACTATGAGAGTTGGGTTTCTATAGACTTCCTCCCAGGTTGACCATGATGTTTTCCCATTTAAGATCACGTGGCACTAATTAAATAAACTTACTTTCTTTAGAATGCTACCGTAAGCATATATATCCTTCGGGGCATAGGAGAAAAAGAAAGATATAAATGCCATTTCCGCCACATAATACGTCGGAGATTATTATTCCGTCATCCATTTTTGCATTTCTATAGTCAGCAACGAATGTGAGGAAAGACGAAAGTTCTAACAGTCTTCCAAGTGAAAATAAAGATGAAAATACATCAGAGGCGTCAGTAAGTAAACCTAGTTCCTCTCTTTGTCCTCGCTGCTGATATGGTTTCTTCTTACCAAATTCATTCACGACTTTTCATGTTTATTTTTCCAGGCGACTGCAGACGCAACTACGCAGGTACAAAATGTCAAAACAGAACTCGAAAAAGTCTGGAAAATGCTCAAAGAAAAGGTTTGTCTATAGTACAATTTTAGCTTAGTCCTTTAGAGCGGGTTAGAGATGAGTGTTGAAAGTTGTTTGTATTCGCAATTCGTTTACTTTCTGTTGTCACTGGTTGCTCATTGATATCGAGCAATCAAATTTTGAACTAAACGCAGCTGTGTATCTACTAATCACGTACTTAATGCTTACAGTTTCATTGTGATTGTACTTGGCATGTTTAATGGCTGATGATATGACATGCGGGGAAACCATTCAGTAACAACTCATAATTTCTCTCATCTATATTTCTGTCACATTGGAGCAAATTTCTAGGATTTACAGGCACAAATGTTTTCTGTTTGTTAAACATTGTCTTATTCTTCGCAGGATGACCTCTTGGAGACACAGACTCACGAGCTGGTTGAACGTCAAAGTCAGGTAATTATTGTGCATGAATTTGTCTTAGATTTTTGAAACGTGGTTGGTATATGCAGGAGTTAAGATTATAGGTTAAGACTAAAAGGGTTATGCTTCACAACAACCATTTTTCTATGCTTTTATCTTTACAACTTTACTTATACTATTAATAAATTATTATTATTATTATTATTATTCAGTTATTGGATATTCTTACCCTGCTAGCAGAAGCCTCTTTTCCTGGTTTCTGTTAACAGGGACGTTGTTGCTGTGATGTAAAAAGGGATCCGTGCGCAGCATTAAGGCGCGTTTAGACTTCAAATTTTTGTTGCGCGAGTCGCGGCGATTTTTATCGCGTGATGTCGTAGATATTTCAAACATGTTCGAAACTTTTGTAATTTGATGGGATTTGAAGAAAATGAGAACACAGAAGTCGCACCAAATGCGACAAAAATTGCAAGTGTAAACCAGCCTTTATGATGCAGATGAAAACTCGAAGAGAACAACGCTGATATATTATGACAGACGTTTCGGCACAGCTGCCTTTATCAAGGTGAAGAGAAACATAATAACATATCAGCGTTTTTCTCTACATTGTTGTCTTCGAGACTTTTTTGCTGGGACTCATGTGATACCAGGGCTGGTGATGTATACTTGGTTGCGATTGTTTCAGTAGTGCTTGTTTGTTTTAATTATAATATTTGCTCTCGTAGATCGTCGCTGTTCTTTTCGATACCAGGGTATCGCTCTAAAAAACTGGATAACGCACTAAAACACTGGATAAAATACTGATAAATATTATAAATCGTACAATAACGTTTATCTCTAACTTTCCAGAATGGCTACTTCTACCCGTCCCATCTTCAGGACAATGAACTTACAAACAAAATCATAGAATTTCTCATGAAAGGTGATAAAGCTATGGATAATCCCTCGGTAAAGGTGGCCTGTTATCTACTTTCAAAATTAGCTGTGCACCACCAAATATCCTTTCAACATCGCTTAGAACCCTTTGGCATCATCATTATAAAACGATAAATAGAACATGGAGGGATAATTATCTGTATTGGCGCTGCGAATTTTACTCTTAAAAGTAAATATCAGGCCATTTCCAAATAATTAGAATCAGGCTGCAATAATTGATAAACCATTGATAAACCTTAAATGTAATATTATGAAAACTGGTTGTAAAAATATGTTAAATAATAAAAATAAAATTGTAACATACTGTAGTAAACGCGACGTGTGTGCAAAATGAAAACATAATTGTAAGACACTTCATCAGCTTTCACTAAAAATGTTCATAAAGCCAAATAAAAACAAATAAAAGCTTTAAATGTTGAAGGAGAAGTGTTTGAAGAGAGCCTAGAGGCTTAATGTTATAACGTTATAACCTATATTCATATGTGTGCGTCGAAAAAAAACGTCTACGATTTTGCCCGCTCGAGCTCATGTTTTTGTTTCTCCACGGGCTTATGCGCTCTTGAAAATAACCGCCACGACTGAGTTGAAATCAGAAATTCGCCTGTTACAGATTTTGAAATATGAAAACAAAGCGACTTTAAATAAGACACTGCAGAACTGATGGCTTTTTCCAAAATAGTTCATAGACATTGCCAGTTTTCAGGTCTTTCAGAGGAGTTTGAGAAAGGCATACCGGCCCGTGGAGAAAGGAATGCAGACAAAAACAAGAGCCTGAGCGGGCGCCACAGTTCGGTGAAATCCGTAGTAAAAACCTCAAAGCAGGCCCGTTATAGCAGGGAAAAGGCGGACCAATGTCATTGATGTGGTATGAATTTATTAACCGCTAGTCAAAATTCACTAGAAAAATCAAGTCTACGAAACATACTGTATGCCAAAGTGACCGGAGTCTTCTGTTTGGCCCATTTAGTAACTAAAACAGTGTTTTCAAACCCTTAAATGTGGACCTTTTTGTCGCGTGGGGGGGGGGGGGGGGGGGGGGGGGGAGCCCCCCTGACTACGGGCCTGCAAAGCCCTGTAGAGAGATGCTTACTTGTTGTGTTTGAATATTGATCTAGTTGAGCAGATTGGCTGACGAGGGTACACAGATGAAGAAGGATTTTGCTGAGATGGCAACAAAAACATCGTCAAGGTAAACAACATAAGGGGAGAGGTCAAGACAATGCTACTCTGGGGGGGGGGGGGGGGGGGGGTTAAGGTATGATCCGAAACCACCAACCTATTTTTTAAGAAAATTTCAATCTTTTACTGCAAATATCTCGCAAAATGATGACCATACTGAAAAGGCAGGCTGACCATCGAAATCTGCAATACGAGGCAAGTACATTTAGTGCAATAAAATCTGGTGCCCCTATATAACCATTCGAGAAAATAATAGGTGAACATTCAGCAGGGGGTGGGAAGGAGGGTTTTTATTCCACCACCTCCCCTGACAAAATCGGGCTCCTAAAAAGTATCATTGTTTTGACCTCTTACCTAATTGATTCAGAGCTGAACAATAATAATAACCACTTGTTTAGCCTGCGAACAAACGACACACAAAGAGGTGTCTGCGTGCTCAAGCAAGACATTCCATACTGATGACGTATTTTAATCCAGATCTATTAAAAGAAAATTACGCGACCAGTTAAACTTATTTGCAATTGTGTTCGTCTTCTTTGAATTCTTCGTCCCTAAATCAGGACGTCTATATTAGTTAATTCTTACTTGGCCGTTCATGGCTCAAAATTGCGCCCGTTTCAAGAATTGCTCACTTTGCGACTAGAAAAAAATGTCAGTTAGTCGCAAAATATCGACATCGGCTCCCCCGTGTTGAGCACTCTCCGACGAAGGACAACAGCCAAATGTTTTCGACAAATTTTGTAGATAACTCTTAAGGTCCGTCTTCAATTGTGCGACTTATGGAATTCTGTTTTTGCGACTAAAACTCATCAAGCAAGTCGCAAAATTGCGACTTTTAATACCTGTTAATTTCGAGCCCTGCCGTTCTTAAAACAAATTCGTCTAATACACCGAAAATATGTTGGATACCACGGCTTTGACAGAAACGGGTGTTTGTTACAGGAATCAGATGATATCGATTTTGCGAGACCAACTGATGGACAAGACAAACGAGAATGCGGATTTACAACAAGAGCTTTTGACGGCTAATGAACAGGTATGGACCACACGTTAACGTATGGCGGCTGCGTTTAGAATTAGAGAAAAGATTTGAAGGCAATGTGTGATTTCATGTCTAGTTGTGAGCGAAATCAGTAGTCTTTTTCCGAGACGAAAGGTTTCGTGACGTCACCCTAGAGCATTCTTTTCGTTTTTTGCTGCAAGCCTGAACGACGAATTTTTAACAGGTGGAGATGATCAAGACTAAGTATGACAAACTACAAAATGACCTCAGCACATCAAGCACCGGTGTCGCCAAATGGATTGACGATGAAAGGAGCACTCTCCAAGCCGAGCGAGATCTACTAAAGGTAGCTCTGCTTTAAAAAGTTAAAATAAAATAAAATAATTGTTGTTGTTGTTGGTCAGACTCGTACCCAGGCTCCAAGCGCCAGTTAGGTCATTCATTCTTCATAAAAAATGATAATTCAAAATTGCATTGCAATTTCAGGAAAAAAAACTTGTCTTTGAGTAATTATGTGTCTTGAATAATGTAATTAATTGGCTCTCTCTTTTTTTAACAAGGTTAAGAACGTCGAGCTTGAATGCAAACTGAAAGAAAACCTAACAAAGGTATGTTGTGGAGACGAAAACTTAGCTAAACTAAAAACAAAGTTTTTCTTCGCCTCACAACACATAAAGTTTCTCACTGTGATAAACTCTTACTAGCTAAATTATCACTTAGTAAACATGTACAGTGTAGTCTATTCAGGTTTGTCATTGGAAGAGTCTCCTCTTGGGAAATAACGATTAAACCAGTTTAACTAAACTACCTTTAAACCAGTTTTAGCGCTGGTGTGATTTGGGTATTAGTCGTATAACCATCACCAGGGCATATTTTAGTACCATTTGCCAGATTTGGGTGCACAGTTGGGTCAGTGTTACGGCTGTGGTCCTGTTCGACTCCCGGCCGGGGCAGAGGATTTTTTTTCTGTTCTTGCCTTGGTCAAAACTGGTTCATATTGTTAGTTGAACTAACTGGCGAGCGGTTTCATGTCTTTCGGATGAGACAATAATCCGAGTTCCCGTCTAGCCTTCACTACCTTGTCCACTACCAGGGAAGGAAAAGGGGGTCGTTAAAGAACCATGTCAGGACGTAATAAACCTGACAGTGACCATCCTCGGTGTCTGTGCTGCCAATGGCGCACATCTTCCAAGCTGCAAGTCTTGAAAGTCGGCCTCCGATATTTACTTTAACCTGCGAGCCGGCTCGCCGTTTTTTTTTTTTTTTCGGATATTTGATTTTTTTGGGCGCGCGGGATTCCTGTGTCGTGGCCGGGGGAAAGAACTAACACAGGAATCCCGCGCGCCAAAAAAAATAAATAAAAATATCCTAAAAAAAAAAACACAGGAGAGCCGGCTCACAGGCTACATTTCCTTTGACATTGACATTTACATTAAAGAGCCTGTGTCAGCCGCCATTTTGACAGCATAGCAACATGCCAAATCGGAGAAAGCATCCAATTCCATCGGCTGATTTAGAGAATATAGAGCAATTTCTCGCGTTAATTTGGTAAATCAAGTATAAAACTTTGTTTTTAGATGTTTATTTAGATGCTTCTAGACGTAAATCGTCTTCTAATATCGAACGAAAACAATAACAAAGGAGTGGCTGACACGGGCTCTTTAACATACTACCATGTTATGAGCCTTTACTGTAAGTATGTACAGTTTATAAACTTCAATCATGGTCATCACTTTTGCCGACTAAGATGTCATCACATAACGTTTTCAGAACCCTCCAGTGCCTGTATAATTCACATACAACTATGGTTATTTACCGACGCCGGGTGGGGTCTTGTTACTTTTCACTTATCACCATTCTGTATATTGCTTCATCCCTGGTAAACCTCAAGTAACTTAAGGCCTGGGTGGAAGCCAAATCCAAAATGGCGGACGCAAAACTGAGGGGGGTAGTCTATCTCTAAACGAATGCCTCTAAGGGATCCAATCAATTTGCATTTCCATACCTTTGGTCATTCTCGATCATTTTCACCAATGTTGGTCTCTATGGCAACAAATGTATGACCTCTGACCTTAAATATAATTTCTTGGAAAATGGTCTCTGCATTCGATGGGAATAAGTTAAATCGTTCTCTAAGCGTGTGATGGTGTTTGTTATCTAGTGTAGATTATTGATCTAACGAGGCTGGCTGGAAATGTTTTTTCGAATAGCTATACTTGTGATGATGTAATATGATACCTGTCATTTTCTTAAAATGAGGATAACTTGGACAGCGCGCCTCGTTGGAATGGTAATGTACTCCCGACACTGGTCATAATAAGACCCATTGGGAAACCATTGGTATGATCCCGTCGAATGCAGAGAATTGAAACAAAATTGCGCGTTTGTCACGCTCTTACAAGTCACGCAACCCGTTGACATGGTAATCGGATACATCAAATGAAACGTCTCACCGGGTAGAGCAACCTTAACGACAAACATTCTACAAGACATTTTATCTACCCTAGGGAATTTTTTCAGTGTTTCTCGCATTTTTGTGAAAAGCACCCATGCCTTAATATACCTGAGACGTTTCTTATAGGATCTGAATATCACTGACCAGGGAGACACCCGTGTATCCCACCTCGACCTCAGCGTAAGAAGACGGTCAGATACAAGTTTGGTGAGGTAAGCCGTCATCTGTACTAGTACAGTAAAGACCCACGTATGAGGCCTACGTGCGGGTGCTACTGCAGGTCCTGTAGTTGCCTTTAGTCGCCCAAAATGGTTCCCTAATTTTTGCTAAAGTTGCCAAAAGTTGCTATAGTCGCCAAAAGAAGTCTTTAGTCGCCCAAAGCCAAAAGCTGTTTTTTTTATAATGTCGTTCAAAGTCGCTTCCCATAACCTTGGATTTTGTTTAAAGGGAGCCTGTCACGTAACTGCGCAGCTGTTCTGCGCTCAAATCAAAGAAGTATCGCCCCGTAACGATGGTCAGCGAAGGTTAAAAACCTCGACAACAAATCGTATATAATCTCGCTATTTCTCAATCTATCTGACCATGCTTTTTAGCTTTACGTGTTCTTTAATAGTTATCTGATAGGATGGTCTTGTTTGTTTTGCTGATAATTCAGTGATCGCTTCTGGAGCATGCGCATATCATGACAGGTTCCCTTTAAGCGCAGGGTGAAACAACGAGTTTAGCTGTAATATATGTGGGGTTTTGCTGTAATGCATATTGTCGCTTTCTCGAATCTTGATCATGAAGAAAAAATATGTGATTATTATATTAACGACTGTAATGTGTCTCGTGTACGTAGACTTGGTGGTAACCACCTGGGAAGTGTTTCTAAAGATTTTGAGGACGAGTTGCGGCGGCTCAAGGTACAGAACGGGCGGCTCCAGTCACGCCTAGATGAGCTGTTTATCGAGAGAGACTCGGCTCTACAGGACTCGCAGGACTTGCGAGAGGGCATGCAGGTACGATCGACGTCATAGACGTCAACGGGCTAGACTGCTTGCAGACCCTTCTTTGGCGAACGTCCGTAAAGTGAGAGAAAGACGTGGGGGGACTGTTACTCGACACTGTCAGCAAATCGGAGCGCGCCGCGCGTAAAACAAACATTTCCTTCGATTTACGGACGAGGGAAGATGGGGCTACAAGCTGTATAAGTTCTCCCTGTTTCGAATCCTAACCCTATCCGGTGACCTGATTACTAGCCCAAACCCTACCAATGCGTTATGTGTGAATTCGCTGGGTTTGGGACGCATTTTCAGTAGCTTTGTAGAATCTTTCATTAGCATCTATAGAACGAGTCTATATAAAGATAACGGCTAATTGTTCCATGGGATCAAAAATGATGACGACCTTTCTGAAAAGGCTTTGACCGCTCCCAGAAATGGAGAAAAGAAAAGGAAACGAAGAAAAGAAAGGAAAATGCGCATCGGCGTCAGTAACAAGTTATGATGGGTCGTGCAGGTCTCGTTAGGTGGTTTGGTGAACTTCAATTGATCTGCGCTTTCGATGACACGCGACATTGTCGTTTATGCTAGTATTTTCGATGGTTGAAAAACAAAACGATCGGCCAATGGCTTGGGCCTACACGGCTGCAAGTATTAAGACTTGGATGGCTAAACTAGGACACTAGGACATTATTATTATTACACATGTAGAGCGCAACATTGTAGCCGGATATCATGTTTCTTTCTTAGCCGGGACACAAAGAAATGCTTTTTTTTCCACAAGACAAGAAACATTTTGTGTTTCCCAGGCACACGCGTGTGATGTTTTAGTTTAGCTACTCGGGGAAACATGCAGGACGCAAATGTTGCGCACTACATTTGTCCTAGTTTAGCCGTAGCTTAAGTGTGGCAGTTATGTCAGCTAGTTGATAAATAGTGACACATTATATCTGTGTGGTTTAGCAACTGAAAGAAGCATTCGAGGATGAGATTGAGAGGGAGCTTGAGATGCAGAGAGAACGTTTTGATGAAGAGACGAGAGAAAATGAAAAGGTAACCAGAAAATGACCCGTCACTTTGTGACGAAAAATGTTCAGATCATTTTCTTCCTGAAAATTTCTCACTGGAAAGAAATTGAGAGAGGACTCCGTAATCTTCAAATCCGTAGCTCGGCAAAATATTTATCGTGGGTTTCCTGTGTCGCGCACACGCGCGCCAAAAGTGGCGGGAAAAAATCAGCCAATCACAACTGTTTCCCTGACAAACGCTAACGATTTTTTAAATATATAAGACAATGACAAACCAGCTCAGTCGGACATAATCATCTTCACACACATGTAAGCTAAAAAAAATCGATAAATGAATCAGAGCAGGAAGAAAAGCTGTACGCTTGCATAGCTAAAAGATGCGCACTAAACGGACGAAGTTACAAAAACGTGTTACTGTGCTACTCTGGTTTTCATAATCCTGCCAACTCTGCACCGAGTAATGTGTGTTAAAGCATTCCGGAATTAAACATCTAAGCAACCCAGTAGCTTTTGCAACACCTCTGGGTCATGTTTTTGGTTGCTAAAGTTTTAGTTGTGCGAACGAAAAAAGATGCTAAAACACTATTGATTGTTGCTTCAGAATTCACTTCTGCTCTAACCTTTTTCCAATTTTCCAGGGAGAAGAAAGGAATTCCCTAGACGACGAGGTGTCCTCAGGTAAGTCTAGGGCTTCGTTAACCAACTTTAGCGATAGAAAAATATTAATATATAGATTTAGCCACTGGCTAAAAGCGGAGCTCCCGGTTACATATTTCTTTGTTAACGCCGTTAACGTCCGGGACGCGCAGTATTTACGGTTTTTGGGTTGCCTGTGGTAGGGGCGCGCAGACACGGACGCGCCCCCGATACCCAAATGGGAATACCGCTGAACCATGAAAAATGAAGTCGATCGTATACCGGAGTTGTATTGTATTCTTCCTGCGATACCTATGGTGCTCCGCTCTGCGGCCTTCGGCCGCTAAGGAGCTCCGCTAAAAATAATTACACTGTCTTTTCATTAGCAGATTTGAGAGATTTGCAAAACGACCTAGAACTGATTCGAGAAGAAAAAGACGCAATAGAGACAAAAAGGTGTGTATCGTATTGCACAGAACATCTAGGTGGAGAAACCCGACTTGCTTTCGCATGGCCACCATCTTGGCTTTGTGACAAAATATACGCCCCTCCCCCGCGATTTGTCACATTGACATGGTCACCGCTGGAATTGACTGATACTGAACATTGTACTGTAAAACCTCGATTTATTTCAGAATAAATTGTCTTCATAATTATAAAGGTCTTAAAGGCAAACCCGTGGCCGGTTGCTGTTCTCCCTCTATCGTCACAAACAGTCTTTTCACCGGATTTAGAATCTTCGTTTTTCCTCGGCGCGCTTTCTAATTCAGGATTTTAGATCATACAAAATGTAGCGTGATGTAATGAATGGTTAGAACTGCGGTGTATGAGTGAATGGAAAGTAAGTGATTATGGCAGTAAAGAAGCAATCCAGGCGATCGCTATAAATTAGAAGACCTGAAAAAAGTCTGAAACCTTCACAGAAAAATGCATGATAAGTATTGAACAAAATGCTTTTTGCATTTCTTTTATCATCTTACAGAAAGAACCTTGAGTTTGAGCGGGATGAGCTGCGAAAACAAATAGAAGAACTGTGTGAAAACCGAGCACGTAGCGAAGAGTAAGTTCGGTATATGCTTCATCGCTGAATGTCACAATAGCCGCCTTATTTGAATATGAATGTCCTTTTGTTTGATTATGCCTCGTTCTATTAGAAGACGACTATATGGCATTCAGCGATGAAGTAGATACCGTAAGTTCATTGCATTAGTTTTCAGATTAGCGTCGAAAATGAAATACTCTTAGCCAATCAAGAGCGAGATAAATCCAACAACTGACCAATCAGAGGACGGAGTATGAACGACTTGCGTTTAGTCCTTAACCAAGAAAACAAAAACACTTTCTTTTTTCTGTTAACATATTAATTGGCTAACTAAACAAAGATCGTTTTTCATCAAACACACAACTTGTCGCGCAACATTTTGCCTACAATTCAAGTTGTAGAAATGGGGTGCTAAGGGGCAACATCCACCTTGGGCTCCGCATGTGTGATCATCAGAACAAAATGTTGCGCGACAAATTGTGAATTTGATGAAAAACGAGCAACAAACATTGGACTTTAAACGCAGCAATGTTGCGCGACAAGTTGAGGGATTTTCTACCTCGTATTTCCCCGGCTTTAGCCATTAGCTATCATACATGTGCTGCTTGCTTATTATTCCGCAGAAAAGGGATCCAGGTTGAATTATCAGCCCCAACTCCCAAGAGGCGCGAGCAGAAATTGAAGAAAAGGTGAGTAATTTCTGACCTATACTCCGTCGCTGCTCAGTCGTTGAGACCATACACAAATGTTTGTAATCGTTATTGTATCTAGACTTTCTTTTGCCAAAGAAAGCTGTTTTTATCTTCTAGGTCCCCCGAATGGTCCTCAGAAATTCGGGTGTGCTCGTAAATGTTTGAATGTGCTCGCATCAGTGTATTTATAGTGTGCGCGAATGCTCCCCGTCCAAACTAAAATGCTCGAACCCCATTCACACGAGACCGGTACAAAACTGGACCGGTAAAGTTCTGGTACCGCCTGTTCATACGGTACCGGTACACTTCTGGCACGTTTTACAACAGTGTTCACACGGGACCGTGCCGGCCCTAGCCGTGCCAACATCGGTCCGGTACCGCAGGTCCCGTGTGAACGCGCGACGGTACCGTACCAGAATTGTACCGGTCCGGTTTTGTATCGGTCTCGTGTGAACGGGGTCTCAGTCTCGCATAAAAAAATTGGGGTGTGTGCATGTTCGCAAGCGCTCGCCAAGGACCATCTGGGGACCCTCCTTCTTGTTGAAAAAAAAAAACCGACTGAAATTAACCGCTCAATATCGCAATTATTAAAATAAAAGTTAGCGATATGTAAATGGCTGTGAAATCGGTTTGTTGAAGCTAATTAACGAATTTTCGTTTGAGTTTCAAAAATGCGAGGACCATAAAAACAAAACAAAAAATACGAGGACCATACTTCCAGACAAAGCTGAAGCGTCGTATGGCGACCGTACGGTTCTTACGACCACGCCAGAGATTTCGGCCCTGACAGTCGCTATCCTCGGTGCTAATTGTTCAGTAGCGACTCAGGGACTCGATCCATGGACCTAGGTGAGCGAACGCCTGGCCACCAGACCATTAAATGAACGCCCCTTGTAATGAGTAGTGAACAATTAACGATTTCTATACATCCCTCAACGTATATATAGGCCTGATTGGCGATCAAGTATTCCATGTGGGACACTTGTTTTTTGGTGTGTTCATGGTTATGCGTAAAACATCATCAGCTAGACGACTTATTCATTCTCTAATCTTTTGGGTTATTCGGTGAGTGTCTTTTTGAAACAATCTCGGCAATAAGGCGTCCAAATTCGATATCTGGATTTCTACGCATGCGCATGTTCACGACTGGTCATTTTATCTTTTTTATTTTATTTTTTAATTGATCGTAAGGTTGTGCATTCGCTTTGTGATTTGTTTCTACTTCAAAAAATAAAAGGAAATCCGATTTGATTTCTCATTACGGACGGAAGACTGTTGTGTGCGCACATTCAGAGCTGGGTGCGCCGTGTCTTGTGTAAATTTGGCTACCTGAGGGTGTAATGTTTATCTTTTTATTTGATCTATTACTGCGATTTTCATAATTCTGCGAACTCCCACTTGACATTTCCAAACGCCAAACTGCGTTTTGGCTTCCGTCAATCAAACCTTTTAAGTCAAGTCCACGCATGCTTTATGAGTTTTGGAAGCCTAGCTAGCCCCTATCAGTTCACAAGATCCAACAAGACCTCCGTGGAATCACCCATAGTTGTTCCCTCGTTTGATTGGGACCGTGGTTTGTTGGTCGGTGTAGAGTTCGCAGAATTATGAAAGTTGCAGTACTTGAAGTTTCTCAAACTTTAGTCTCGTTTTGGACAAAATTTCCGTCACTGCTCAGAGTCGTTAGAACACGAAGAGCTCCATGAGCACCACAAGAGACACGTATTGTTTTTGTATTTTAGGAGCAAGAGCATGGGCTTTATTACACCAATAATTACCGTCGAGGAAGTAAACGGGTGAGTCAGTTGTCAACTGTTCTGTTAGAGAGCGGTTTTCGTCTTGCAGTTTTGTTCTGTGAAATATTTGTTGACACGTTATATTTGATGTTCTCAAGGTCTCCACAGAGCCCTCCCTGTGTTCCAGTCCAAGACGACGAGGAAGCGTGGACATGGTAGAATACACCCCACCGTCACCCCAGTCGCCTTGACAACCTTTGAAAATTGGGAGGAGAGAATGCGGTGGCAGAAAACCACTAGAGTAGTAAAACGGCCCCTTCGTGATTCAATCCCAGGTCAACAGTTTTATGTAGCACGTGATCATTGTTTTAATGTACCACGTGATTGTCTTTTCGAGCATCAAACCAAAGAGTTTCTCCCGGGCGATCGAAGGGATTCAGCTGGTAAATTACGCTTTCCTGTCTCTGCATCTCGCGATTATTGATATTCCGCGTTTGGGAGGCCTCGCCAAGAGAAAAGAGAGAGTATTTTTTGGCCTGCTTGAGGTCGAAGAAATCGGCGAGTAACTGCTCGATAAAGCATCAAAAGTGTGAGCGATCTCAAGTTCGTTACCAAACAATGATCTGGATCTCGAAGCGTCGTTTTACCACTCAAGGCCGTAGCTAGAAAGTTTTGTCAGGGGGGGGGGGGGGGGGGGGGGGGGGGGGGGCAAGCCTTAGTCATTCTTTGTTTTTGTTGGAGGGGCAAACAGATTTTTCCTCACATGTTGACACTATAATGTTTACTTTGCTGGGGGGAGGGGGGGGAGGGGGGGCGGGCAACTGTCCTCTCTGTCCCCGGTAGCTACGGCCATGGCCTCATGTTTTTCCGGCAGTAAATACAAAGGAAGGAAAAATATTTTACTGAAAGTTCTTTTGTTACGAATGATGTAAATTTATTTCTAATATATGTAAATGTGTACAAACTTTTAAGTTAAAACGTCTATGGCAATTGCAAAGTTCATGGTGACTAGTCGTATAGTATTTATATATTTATCAGGCGAGAGCTTTGTAAAGGAATAGGTTTATTTGTACAAAGAGCAGATATTTTTTTACGAGAACCATATTTATAAGTGATACCTGCATTAAAGGAGCATGGCCACCTAGAAAACACTACATAATAATTGTTGTCACAATAATAACATATTCGCAGGATTCCGTTGAAGGATAGCTAAGACTTTCGTGGAATGAATTTAGACTTTCTGAAAAGAGTTTGAGGCAGATCGATTTCAAATGTTCTCTTTGCAATCCCTGGGACAATTTGAAATGTTCGCCATATCATGTTGAACAACAAAGGCATATTCTACGATATCTCACTAATTGATATTATATATGCCACTGAATAGAGTATTTTCTATAAAATTGGCCATCTGTATTTTCACGCGACTTGGGTACTGTATTAGGTACACCCAAGTTGCTATTATTTATTTTAGCAGAAAGCGCTAGTTCGATGCCATGTTGTATACTTAAGGGTTCGTTCGCGCCCTGGAAATCCTGGAATATCCTGGATTTTCAATTCCTTCCTGGAAAGTCCTTGAATTTTAAGGAAAATCCTGGAAAACTCCTGGAAAAAATGTGTTAACTCAAATGTGGTTGAATCAGTCAGTTTTGTGGCTGCAAATTATGACATCCTCTAGACTTATCATGGTTTTTTTTTGGGGGGGGGAGGGGGCATTTCTACGCAAAGAAAACTCCTGAAAAACTCCTGGAAAAATAACTAAAGACTTCCTGGAAAATCCTGGATTTTTGTCATCCAGAAAGCGTACGGACCCTACTAACTATTTCTAATAAACGAAGATTCCACACAATCCTATAGTTTACATAACTGACTTGCGTTGCCAATCACACCAGGAGCCTCCATTACTAGGTCTAGCCATGCAGATGATTTTGAATTTAAACAGAGAAAACTAGAATGTTGGGCTCAACGCGTGCAGTGTGGCGCTACTTTAGGTCATCTTTGTTGTATCGAGAGAGAGATTATAATTTGTAACCAAGACAGCTAATTTGAAAATCTCTAATCTAAAAATAGATGGAGGCTCCTGTGATGGGCCCCTGGAAAAACGCGCGCTGTTTTATTTATTTATTATATTATATTATATTATTTGGAGTACGCACGCAAGTGCTATTGCGCTATTCACGCTGACGTCATCCAATGTTATTAATGTGCCAACCAGAGATCGATTGGTTCACAGAACAAAGGGCGCTATACAATCTACTGCAGAAACGTCTGCAGAAACCCATCATGGCAAACGCTAAATTCCCCATGGTAGAAGAATGGGAAGTGTATGACATCCATGTGTTTATCCACGGGAAAGCCGAACACTTTCTGCAGAATTGTTCTGTATCATCAATGTTGTATTCTCCTATGAAACTATTTCCGTATCATATCCAACACGTGGGTCATCGCAATCTCCCGCCTCACGTGTTTCTTTCTTATCATCTCGTCCCAGTGCTCACGCGCAGTCCCTGTCGCGTGGGGACTGATAACCACTTCCCCTATGACGTCATCGCTCAGCAGCAGGTCGTAGTTCATGACGCGAAATGTGATGACGTAATCTTCGATACGCTCAGAATCGACATCAAATATGAATCCCTGGTTCCACACCGGGTTCAAACTTCGCTTCTTCCTTGTTTGCCTTGTCTCTAGGGTTTTGTCGTCTGTGCTTAGAATAACAAGACAGTACGGTGCTGTAGGCAGGGAAAAAAGAAATTTTGTCAACGGTCGTTAGTGTGAATGCAGCTAAGGTGGAGACTAGGTATAATTCTAAAGTGTGAATCCGACCCCAAAAAAGAGAGAGCGAGAAAGGAGGGAAAGGTTACTTCGCTGGCATGTCGCTCAACGTGCCAGGATTTGCCAGTTCCCCCGCGTTGTTCGAGGCGGGACAGAAAAGGAAGCATGCTTTGTTCCGGGGGGGGGGGGGGACTCCCATATTTTTGGGGCGGGGGTGCTCGTCGGGAACTTTCGTTTTCACCCCTAAAAGGTACCAAACATGGCGTCGCTTAGTTGATTTTGACCCCTAAAAGGTACCAAACATGGCGTCGCTTAGTTGATTTTCCCTCGTAATTTTCTCGCGTATTTTTTACGAGGGAAAATACGTCTGAAATTCAGGCTACCAACAAGTGCGATTTGCTTGATTTGCTAGAACGGACCTCTAACAGGTACCTATCTGGAAAAAAATACACGTTTTCGAACTTTACCCCCTAAAAGGTACCAGAGGCCTGATTTTAAACCCTGAAAGGTACGACGAGCACCCCCGCCCAAAAAATATGGGAGTCCCCCCCCCCCCCCCCCCCCCCCGGGGCTTTGTTGTGATTTGGTTGGCGGAGACTAGAGTTCTGTCACGTGCTAATTCAAATTGTCATAGCAACGTCTCGTTGTCCCATAGAAACAAAGCGTTCGTGCCTTCGGAACACAATATCGCTGCACCAAAAACAACACCAAAAGAACACCAAAAATATTTGGTGTCCACGCTTCAATACACCAATAGCAGTAACAGATGCTTGCTGGCAACTAAGCAAGGCCTCAAGCTTTAACTGACACTGGGGACTCACTCCCACTTCCAGACCCAGATCAAAGATACGACGAGCATCCCCCACCCACCCTTAAATGGTCGTGACCCTCCATCTTAGCGCTCCAGGGTCCTTCCCTCCACCTTCCTCGTTTCCCTGGGGGGAAGGTGAGGGGAGAACCCTGGCGCGCGTGGATGGTAACACTCCATGGTTTCGATGGTAACACTCCATGGTAACACTCGATGGTTTCCAGCCTACCTGTACTTTTGACTTTACTGACTCGTGGCAACCCTATGCCTTTGAGCACAATGGCGCTAATCCTGTGAGCTTGAGCCTCGTATCGCAGTGACACAAACAGCTCTCCACGGGAGAAGCTCATGGAGCGTTCACGGGGTTGCTAACAACAAAGCGAATAAAGAGAATTATCTAGTATTCAAGCACAGTTTCGTAGAACACTGTTACTCACAAAATGCTATTTGCAGGCGGAAATGCATGGTGTTAATTGTATCGCCTGGAATGTGACAAATCGAAAAAATAATGAAATAGATACCCTACATTTCTGACCACAAAGTCAGCAAAGTTTGTGTGCACAAGCAATCTCGTACCAGACGCTTTCGCGCGCAAAGATTTCTGGAATATTAGCAGGGCGCGTAGAAACTTCGAAACTAATTTGAATGATCCAACCCTCAAGCTGGATCATTGTTCGGAACGATCCAGGATACACAAATCCTAAACCGATTTATTAGCGGAATTTAAATATCAAACCCTGCTTTCCAAGAGTGCCATGTGTAACAAAAGTTATTTGACACAGCTGTATACTATACGGTGCCAAAATAGTAAAATGAAATACAAGTCCGATTACAGCGACAAGCCATTGAAGATGTGTTTGTTTGTGTTGTATATAAATAGAGAGAAAGGACAAAACAGACAAGATTACCGACGTTTCGGACTTTTACTTTCAGTCCTTCATCAGGGCGGTTACAGAAATCAGTTACATGTGCATACGCGTATATACAAAACGTACCCTGCGCGCGCAGAGAAACTCTGAATGCGCGCGCGCAAAGGAGAAAACGAAACTGAATACAATGGTACAATGTTGTAAAAATTTAAGTCTAAAGAGTTCTAAATTTCTTCTCTAAGGTTAAGTCCATCAGGGCTCATGGTTGTGTTGTATATCAAGCTTTGCCAGCATGGAAAAATTCCTTATTACCTCTGCCAAATCTGATAACACCAGAAGACAATTTAATTTGAAACAACTGAAAATGATGGTGCTTCTCGTCGACTTCTAGAAAAGATATAACATTTCGAGCGACCACAGGCTTCTTGTTTCTAAGGAATCGCGGTTGTGACAAAGAAACTGCACATATATAGATTGTAGTTCCTGTGAAGGTTTATAGTTACAAAAACATTAGTAAACAATGTATTAAAAGTTTCGCAAGTTCATTATTTCTAAAGAATCACGGTTTCAGACTTCTTCCCGCTAAACGCCTATAGTCGTCTTGTTGTTTTTTATTTGGGTCGAAAAAAAAAATCGACTCATTTAAAGAAAATGCAAATGTTTGAGGGAAGCCAATTTCAATTTTTAGTAATTTAGTAAATAGATCAATTAATTTGTATAAAATTCCCATTTGGTTGTTTGTTGAAAATATTTGTTTTCCTCTGGAATGGAGAAACATCAATCACCACCAAAACTGCTGGCATCAACTTTTATAACGCATAAAAGATCAGACCAACTATTACCACTGTATGCATTGCTACGCGAACTCAAAATTCAATGTGCGATGGGCAATTGGCGATTTTTAGCCGTCAATCAATTCCAAAACGTTGGATTCGGCTACTTCAGAGGGCCGACATTGATTGCAAAATCAACCAAAATGGTTTTAGCTATCCATTGGTTTCCTTGACTCGAAGGTTTAACTTTCTGGTTCAAGAAAATTGACATTACAATTTTCTTGCGTAAAATCGCCAATCGCCCGACAGTGAATTTTGAGGTCGCGTAGCAATGCATACAGTGGTAAATAACAATTTAGTCAATTAAGGACTTGTGAAAATCCCCTTCGGCAGTTTGTTAAAAATAAACTTATGATATTTTTTTTCGGAATGGGGAAATTACTGATACCTATCATCACCAGACACTTGGTATAAAAGGTCAGCAAAAGGGAAGAAGCTGAAGCGAGGTCAGGAGGTTACCGTGCAAGAGTTCCTTAGTTACAGGAATAACGTCCAACCAAGAAGAGTGAATAAACAACGCATATGAAATGATTACATTCGCCTTATTCGACACAAATCACGATGGAATTGCAAATTTATGACGTGAATTTACTTCCGCTTTTGAGTTAATTAGATATTTTTCTCATGTTCTCGTAAAGTACTCATAATTGTGCAAATTCTCAAAGCAGCTTCCTAATTCGCTCGCACAACTAACACTTTAGCAACCACACAACATTCAGAGGTTTTGCAAAAGCTTGCTACATGTAAAGCATGTAAACGCTACATGTTTGATTTATGAACGCTTTGGAAACACAATTATCAGTCGGTGCAGAGTTCGTAGAAATTTGAAAACCACAGCATAACAAGTGCTTGTTATTAATAACTGAAATAACAAGTCCCTCTTGTAACACATTAGTATAAACATAATGTTTTATCTTACCAGGGTTTCCAAGTTTCTCCATATGATGGTAGCCTGTCCCGGATGCCAGTCGACGTCTCGAAAAGGCACAGTGGTATATCCTAACATCTTCCCACTCCTGAACTTATCAAATGCATACAAACCAACTCGCAAAGTCAAATCCATCAAATCCCTTTCAGAGTAACCAATAAACTCGAAGGTTTCGTTGAAGATAGGCTGAGATTCGTTTGTGCGGATTTCAGTCTGGTAGAAATGTTCGATGTCGGGTAATAATTGCAGACGGACTTGCGTATCCGGACATTTGCCGTACCAACGCATTGGAATGTTGAGTGCGCAGATAACATGGATAAATAAATGAGAATCATGAAAATTATAATACACAGAGAACTGAAGTCTACAGGGTTTTGGCCCCGTTGTGTCGTCTTCTTCACACAAACAGGGCTTTCCCGGTGGGGATATTTTTCTGCAACTTGGGCAGACTTTCTTACTCTCATCTGAGCTCAACTCGACATTCTCACCATCCTCGTCCGAGGAGACTTTCTCGATCTTGCTCGGTTCAGTTACACTGTTCTTGTCCGCAGGCGGGAAAAATCGTTTAAATAGCTGACGAATATAGCTCTTTAGGAATGTATGACACAAAACTACAATTGCAACTCCGACCACAGTTCCTGCAACCGTCCCAGTAATAGCAGCGAATTTCACAGTATCTGAAAAAGACATCATCAATTTATCACCAAACTTGCGTGTACCAACTACTTTGAATTTTCCCAAGACTTACCTAGCACCATTTCGCAAACAACTTCCCGTTTCTCTTGATGCAAATATTGTTTATATAAGATTGTCAATTTGAAAACCATTTCCGTTACATCTTTATATTTAGTTTATAGACTCCTAACGTGAATTTTCTTGTGATAAGTCTAGTTTTCAATTGTTCCTTTCACTGTAGGCAGCCAAGATACAGCACAATCAAGGGAACAAAGCGAAGGGATATCTATTGACCTTGTCAATGACCCAGTATTATTTTACTGAAAGCAAGTTCAGAACTGCGTCACGCATAATACATCGCTCAGCAACGCAATACTAAATTTAGTAAATGTTAAAAGTTTTTTGCTATTTTAGGTTTGTTTGACTGAATTTACGTAGGGATTTCTCTTTTGCAGCTCCCTAACCTACGTCAGTTTACATTGGATACGTTTTTAACAATCTCATTTCTAAATTGATTTAGCTAGCAGATAGGTACCTATTTAATGTATTTCTCCCAGGAACATTTCAGGAAATTTCACCATTTCAAGGGGTCTCCAGATTTTTGGAGTCCTGAGATTGACATCCCTGTCTTTTATTGGTTCCTAGGGGTCAAAACCAACTAAGTCACGTCCTCTTTTGGTGCCTTGGTGAAATCGAAAGTTCGCCGACGAGCACCCCGCCCCAAAAATAGGGGAGTCCTTGGGGAGTCCGATTCGTTCTTCAATCATGTCTAACTAGAACCGCACCATTAAGCCTGGTTTCCATGTAGTCTTATCTGCCGTATCCGTCGCGTCGACCGTACGACACAATGGAAATTGGAAATTTGCATATGAGACAAGGTAGTGCATTGGTATAAATTAATTTGGTATAATTACGCAAGTGATTCCGCGCACTGAATGGTCGAGACGTTCGTCATATACGTGGAATCATTCTCGAACCCAGAGCTCCCCGGCTCGTAACCTCGCGGGGGAGGCTCTGGTGACAGCCACTGACGCATGCGCGAGATTAATACAGAGCCGCTGAGAGAAACACCTTTCAGCGCATGCTCCAACGCTCAAAATCAGCCAATCAGCAACGGCCCTCAAATGGATGTCCCAGAGCCTCCCCTGCGAGCAGCGAGAGCCGGGGAGCTCTGGGTTCGAGAATGACGTGGAATATAACATTCGTCACCTATACGCGAGTATAGCATTGAAAGCATTGGTGTTCGCGCGCGTGCTGTATTACGTGAAACTAAAAAAATATACCCCTAAACGCATTTTTTGTTTGTCGAAAATCTTAAAAGTCACTTGAGACAAGGAGGTTTTAAAACCTCCTTGCTTGAGACAATACCGCAGTAAAATAAACATCCAGTGGTGTACCAGAGCATGCGCAGCACTGCCAGTGCAGCGAGGACTGGGTGCAACTCCCAGCTGGATGATTCTGTGGTTGCAGAAGTAAGATACAGCGAAACCTAAAGGAAGATAGGTGAGAGGAAAAATATATGAAAATGAGAGCTATACCGGTTTGTTTTTCATATATGCTTGCTTCATAAGGCCAAAAGCCTCGTAAATGAACATTTTGTAAATAAATAAATATATATTGAAGCTCCATACTCTGCTCGCCCCTCTCGCAGTCAAAAGGAACTTCTAATGGAATTACAGCGACGCTGCTCAACATGCGCAAAAGAGGACGCGCAGACAAATTAAGGCGATGAATAGATTGAGGTCCAAAGAACAGACAACAAAGCGACTTAATTATATTGTGACGCAAATATTGGTTTTATCTCGTACGTAAGGCGCTTTAGTAAAGCGAACCCCCGATGGCTTAGCGACAGAGCGCACACGCTGGTACAGGTTTTTTAGTTAGGGTCTAGGGAGAAATACGTATGTCTTCTTTTTATCTTTTCAATCAAAACTACCAAATCAGCAACAATTGGACCCTTGGAAGTCAACAACGCGTGCGAGAAGGAAATTTAGAAGTCAGTAAACAAAACATTTGCGATGCGTGCAGACAAAATATTGTACGATGATGGTAGGATTAGAGAAACCGGTCTCGAGCAACTCAAATGAGACGCATCTGAGTGGTTTAGTTAAAAACGCAACCGAAAACGTATACATTGTACGATTATTGAAGATCATACCAGCGCTCTGTACAGCACACAGTACTTCAGCTTACATGTATCT
This sequence comes from Scolanthus callimorphus, assembly GCA_033964015.1. Lineage (NCBI taxonomy): Eukaryota > Metazoa > Cnidaria > Anthozoa > Actiniaria > Edwardsiidae > Scolanthus > Scolanthus callimorphus. The sequence continues at coordinate 16,211,159 of CM066924.1, forward strand.
CCATAACGCATAGTAAGGTGTCTTAGATAAAAGCCCTCAGATAAGATAAATGACCAGGAAAGAGTGAGTTAGGGTAGGGAGGTTATAGCTTCTAGAACGTGGAGCGGCAAGCTCTCGATGGAAACCGGGAAATTTCCGATGATTCAGAGTGAGATTTACTTCTTGTCTCCGCTTCATAGCCCTAGAAGACAAGAACACCATGAGTTGCAGTTGGAAGATTTGTTTCTAATCCCTAGTCCCTAGTGCGCAAAATAGAAATACAAATTTCGATTATTGGAAATCCTTTAAACCATGTTTCAATTTATCATGAAATCGGCGGAAAAAAATAACTATCTCAGTGCGCATAATTAATTAGAATGGCGAAAGATCGATTAAAATCATCACCACGTGATCAAAGGGCATCACATGACCACGCTAGTACTTAATCCTGCGTTCCTGCCATCTTATCATTCTGCCTTCGACCAGTTTGACATAAAGTTCGAGAGTGAAGTTTGATCGCCAGTATTGCCACTGAGTTGCAGCACCATTATTCCCTAGAAGAGCGGAGTTTTGTCATACTGCATGCTGTACGGATCTTCATACTACAGAGAGAAAGCGAGACTTTCCCATCCTGGAAATGTTTACCTCGAGTCTCCCGACCTTGCGAAGCAAAACTCATAAGTAAGTTAACAAGTTAAGTTTACTGCACTACTGTTCAGTTTTACCCTGAACTGATTTATATGCTACCTTTGTATCTAATGGTCCTACTTCCATGCCTTGCTTATACAACGCTTGTACAAGTTTATACTGTATCTGTCGGTAATTTCTAGTCCATTGCTACTCGTTCGGATTTGCATATTTCTTCATGCGTATAACACGCAGAGTTCGCTTCCCGTCGCTTTCCTTCGCCGTTTAACTTTAGTCATCTCCTGCCTGTAGTTTTCATCCCTTGTATTTTTAAAATGTTCTTCTTTCTTACTAACTTTTACTTTGTATTTTTAGGTACCATGTGTAGTTAATATTCTCTGCTCCACGGATACACAGTAATAATATGAATTCAATAAACTGTACTTGTTAATTGTTCTTTGACTGCATTCTGTTTGCTTTTTAACCATTATGGATCTTACATAATCTTCCAGCACTTTTTAAATCGGCCGGCTCATTTTCTACGCCGGGATGCCATCCAGTCTTACAATTTCTAAGGTTTGAGCCGGTGTAAATTTTCTACCGGGTTGTTAGCCAGCCTCGAATTTCATCAAGGTCTGGGCCGGCAATAATTTTTATGGTGCCGGTTCTTATCCTGCCTTAGCAATTTCTAGTAAGGCTAGGACCGGAGTAATTTTTATACCGGGTTGTTAACCAGACTTCAATTTCTTCAAAAGTCTGGGCCAGCACTAATTTTCTTGTGCCGGGTTCGTTTTCCTACCTTACCAATTTCTAGTAAGGCTAGGACCGGTATAATTTTTATACCGGGTTGTTAGCCAGACTTCAATTTCTTCAAAAATCTGGGCCAGCATTAATTTTCTTTTGCTGGGTTATCCAGCCTTAACAATTTCTATTAAGGCTAAGGCCGGTGTAATTTTATACCGGGTGTTAGCCAGACTTCAATTTCTTAAAAAGTCTGGACCAGCACTATTTTTCTTGTGCCGGGTTGTTATCCAACCTTGACAATTTCTAGTAAGGCTAGGGCCGGTGGAATTTTTAAACCGGGTTGTTAGACAGACTTCAATTTCTTAAAGTCTGGGCCAGCACTAATTTTCTTGTGCCGGGTTGTTATCCAGCCTTAACAATTTCTAATAAGGCTAGGGCCGGTGGAATTTTTAAACCGGGTTGTTAGACAGACTTCAATTTCTTAAAGTCTGGGCCAGCACTTATTTTCGTGTGCCGGGTTGTTTCTAGTAAGGCTAGGGCCGGTGGAATTTTATACCGGGTTGTTAGCCAGACTTCAATTTCTTCAAAAGTCTGGGCCAGCACTAATTTTCTTGTGCCTGGTTGTTATCCTGCCTTAAAATTTCTAGTAAGGCTAGGAGTAGTGTAATTTTTATACAGGGTTCTGTTGACCAAAGCTTGAGCCAGCTTTGATTTTTCTATGCCGGGTTGTTTGATAGAATAAAATGAAATGAAATGTTTTGAACTTGATCCCTGAAAGATGTTATGAATTTAGTATTTATAGGTATGTCAATCATATTTCGGTCATTTCGGATCTTCAGACTTGCACCCACTGGTTCTAAGATTGGGCTGACTTAAGCCGTATCTCCGTTTCGGCGGGGCTTTCTTGGTTCCAGTGGCGTGTAGGCCTGCCTTCCAACACACCAATTATATTTTCCCTTAGTACAGAAGTATACTCAGCTCCCTTTGTTCCAAAGGCAATTACAATTGATTGTATAACGGATTATGTCCTATATGATTATGAGCTGATTACTTATTGCAATTTGTAAGGCAGGCCTACTTACGCCACTGGACCAAGATAAGCCCGCACTCGAGGGCCATAAGTTAGAAACCTAGTTGTATGGTTACTATGAAAGTCTTGTGAAATAAAGATTCTTGTATTGTATTATATTATAGGAAATCATCATATCCTCGGTAACAGTAGTAAAATCTTGTATACTTGACTGACATTTGAGTTTCTGTATGGAGATGATTTACTGTTAAGGACTGTGCACTTCTCCTCAACTTCGCATTAAAAAATGTATGTCACAGTAAATTTATCAAAATCACACTCTTTCCACTTATCTAAAGTCGTAAGGATACTTTTGCAGGTGACAAGTCCCCGTTTCTATTTATCATTTTATTTCTCTCGGCCAAACTAGTAATAGTCCAATTTACCTGGTAGACCCGCTAAACAAACTCATTGGATATTGATACGTAATTATTAAATTTACATCGTCAATTCAAGGAGATTGGCTCAAATAGGGGATCCCATGACGTTTTCTCTCTCCCATTTTGTATTGACTATTTGCGCCTCTCGAGGTATTTTGCGCTTATTTGAGGATATAGCCCTGAAGATTTCGGGACAGTTGGTATAGGTGCCACTTTGTTGTTTGGTACAGCCATGTTCTCATATGCTAAGTTTCATGTTGTGTAGTTACCGGGCTTGTAGTCACGTGTTGGTACAAACTCTATAATGACAATCCTAACATTCGAGTAAATATCAATATACACACGCACACCAACGTGATTGTTATTATTTATTTTTGTACCTCAAGACACCATTCTTCATCTGTATATCGATCCAGTTTCTAGAATGGCTATGAACTCGCTTTCAAGCTGATATTGACATTTTTTATTTTCAAAATTTTGATTCAAAACAAAATTACCTAAATTTGTAATTTGATAATTTAATTAATTAATTTGCGCCGCGGAGCACCCTTTACTTTTGCAAGAGGGCTTTTTCATGGTATACTCCGATTGAATTGATAATTTGTAACAAAGCTTCATGAATTCCACGAAGGGATTGCCACTGCAATTCCTCCCGCTTTATTAAAAAATATATATATATGTTGCCATGAAACCAGCTTCACCTCGGCATGTTAAAAAGTTTTGACTCCCTAGGGTCTGCATCCGCCACTGCTTATTTAACTTGTCAACTCTCATTATGAAGATGTGACATCCTTATTAGCATCGCAATCCCCTAAGTACTCGTGATTTTCCCAATAATACGCATTCGGGTCATCACCGAAAAAAAATTACATATATATTATTAAAAAGAATCCTAAATATCACGAGGCAAGGGCTCTCACTAAGGAACGTTCCAAAATATAAAACTGGACGAACATTAACTAGCTGTTAATTATAATCTTTTTGAGTATATTCAATTTCAAATCTTTATGAAGCTGTAAAGGTGATTTTATAAATTCACATATCTCATTTTATATAGGAGCCATACCTTTAAGCTTAATCGTATTTCTTTTACAATTTGCAGCTCATACTAGAGACTCGCTGCAGTCGTTTAGGCAATATTTAGCAAGCGCATGCCAAAGAGGAAACAAGCAAAACGCGGGTTTAGTGAAATTAATAACGTCATTTATAAGGGGCGTTTTCTTTCAAAGCCAACGGACTTCAACTTCAACTTTATTGTATTTTTTTTTAAATATTACAAAGGCAGCACACCGCCTGTAAATAGCATAGCTACTCGGACAAAGAAGCAGAGAGAGACGAAGGGTAAAAACGTGGGAAAAAAAAAGAAAACCGTTAAAAACAAGCGAAAAAGAGAAGGATGTAAATAATTAAAGTTTCAGAACTAGAAAATAACACAAATTATTTGATTTTATTCATTTCATTTGCTGTAATAAAAAAAGAAAATTCGAGACAGTTTATAATAGAAGTAAAAGTTTTCTATGTTTTTTTTTGGGGGGGGGTATTTATGATCACAGTTTATTTTCAAAAACTTTCTTGAAAAAAAAAACATGCTACGTATATTCTAACAAAAACAAGGAACTAGAAAGGCCGAAACTCATTTGTTTACAAATGAATAGTTAGTTATTACATAACTATTCATATAATTCAAAGAGTTGACAAAGACGACAGTGATATTTGAAAGTATGTATTATGTGGCAGAGACTTAAAGGGTTTTGGACCTGACTCGCCATCGTCACATTCTCGTTACATCCCGACTCTATGCTTTCCATGCTTCGACTATGCCCGATGCAGAGGTTCTTCAGTTCTTAAGATGAAGAACTTGCTTATAAGATTTCGGCGGTCTTATCGACGTTGAGGCCGGTGAGTGATCAAAGAGCTTGCTCATAAAGGAAAACAAGACATATGAAGCACGTTTTATATAGTACCTTCTACGGCTTGGACTAGATATAGAGTGCTCTACATGCGTAACCAACGGACCTATTAATCAGATTATCGAGCATACAGTACTTATTTGTGCAAGGTCTCCACTGGCAACAGAAAATTTCTTTAGAGCAAAGAGACGCCCTTGTCTTTCTACAAATACACAAATAGCAACTACATCGCAGTCGTAAGCCCAGTTGATGCCCTGAGAAACGTAGACCGCAGACACCTAGTAGGTTGAGACGCATATTACTAGAAAGCTAAAACGTATGTACGCCATATTCTATATAACCCTTATAATATAACGAAGGCAGTTTAGAGGTGCAGAACGATTATATCAACGAATATGGCCAAGGACGAAACATTCTCATTTCAGAATTTTACTACGCGTTCTCTCAACACCTAAACGGGCTGGAACACGATTGTTCCATCATGCCCAAATTAACCCTATAATTAATTACTCGCCCTTCATTGTACCTACTAGCCTTGCTTTAATCTTACCTAGCTACACCTGCAAAGGTGCTTGGGGCTCATACGCGTGCAGAAAATACTTTTGCCAATAACTCACATAAGAAAATAGAGCAACGAAAGTTTGCTCGTCAATGTTAATTCCGCAGTACTAGCAAAATTTTGGATAGTTGATGTTTCCATGGCAACCAAATTAAAGGGACCTACCCCATATTTTTCCTAATGTGGGACTTAACAACAAAATGCAAAATGGGGAACAGAAAAACCTCAACGTATTATTTTCCTTTACTGGGTTGATTCCTTCGACATATCTTCTTCTTAAGGCAAACCACCTGCATAATTAACAGAAACAGTTCTTTTCAATCTATCACGTAACCCTGGACAAAATAAACTAAGATGCTATCAACTGCAAAAATTCATGAAGATTAGGAATCTAGGGTTTAAAGTTCGAACATAAGTTTTCCCGTTTTTGATCAAAAGTTAATTGTAGACGATACTTAGCTACAGATAAAATGATGTTTCCATAGCAACTAAATATAAGCATTAAATGCTGGTGACGTTTTACTCATACAAGTTCCACCTCTGTAACTATTGTCCTAATATAGTTGTTTGCAAAATTGCTGAGAAGCTTACTCATTGACGCCCAAATCTGTCACTACAGTTCTGACTGTAACTACAATACTGATAGTATAATAATAATGGGTCCCGGAGCGTCATGCCAAGTTTCAACATCTTGCATCTTATTGGGCTGTCCCAAAAAATTGCCATACCTCCCCTATATCGAGGAACTGCATATTTTCAAAAATTGTTCTACCTGTGGAAATTCCATACTTTCTACAACCCGTGTGGAAATTTGAAGCAACCACTGTGGAAATTCCAAATCTGCAAATAAATGCCCACGTAAATTTTGGAATAAAATAAATGGCCCTGTGGAAATTTAAGGGTCAAAATTTATGGCACTTGGGTGAAACACTAAACACTATTAGCCCGGTGGAAATTCCAGTTCCTCGATAGTGAGGTAATAACAGATATAAAGTGGAACAGCCAATATAAAACATACTTAACTCTGGAACTAGGCATGGAATATTGGTTAGTTTACCAAAGCAGCCACATACCGTTCTAATCGGCCGTTGCCTAGCCACATACTGGGGACATTTCCCCAAATTGAAAGGCTACACTTTGCTCAATTGACTACTACTTTTACCACAACACATGCTCTCCTTACTCAGACTATGCTGTTATATGATTATTTGGTCTAGTATGAGTCATGATTATTATTCGATTAGCAAATCATACTCTCATTGACAAACGATAACACCATCGTTAATCATTTACTTCATTCTACTATAAAACATCTAGTCCATTGATGATGTTTTAAGTTACAGAATTGGCTGGTCCCGATAGTTTGCATATAATAGTGGATTAAATTTTGTTCTCTAATATTGTTTGTACACACCGTCAGGTCATTTTGCCATTTTACTGAATAAGCATCCATAAGCAGTCTTGCACTGCTCTTGCTCTTTACCCTTTAATCTCTTTCGGTAAAAAAAAAAATAATAATAATAATTCTGCATTCCAATTAAAGATTTGCAATGACTGCGTGAAAACAAGCACATCTGAAATAGCTTCAATGATATATGCCTTGGGACGGACAAGATGAGACGTCAGTTATTATAGGTGTGGGAATTATGCGGAACATTTAGATTTTTGCTATAACTATCCTAATAAGCCAGACAAGCTAAAGGCATGGCATTCATGCTGTAATCCTTTTTAGGTATGGGAATTAAGTTTTGAATTAGGTTTGGGATGTTTTAGGTATGGGATGTTTATGGTATTGGTATGGGTAGTTTGGTATTGAATACCACCAGAGAGCGTGGTAACGTATTTGAAGACTTGGGCAAGCCTAGCCGAAGGTAGCTCGCCCCTCTCTCCATATCTTCTTAATTAGCTCTGGAGCCATTGTATTAATTCTAGCAATGAGAATATTATACTATAAATAAGCATTTCATTTCGCCAGGAATGCCTGACACTTCTGGCTTAATTTTAGTCGAGTTCCCCAAAAAATTCAAACCACCGTAATTCGGTCATTAACCATCTGATCAAGCCTATATTTAGATATTGTGCCAAACTTTTGATACTCTTTTCAATTGTGTAAGATTTGTTTTGATACTTATAAAATCGAGAGACTTGATTTTTTGGCCAAAAAGCCGGAAAATGCTGAATTTTTGTAAACGCGTAAAATCTAAAAATGTTTATGTCGTGTAGGTAAAGCATTATTTCATGCGTAAATTTGATATGATTTAGTTAAGATTTGATAAAGTTATAGCTGTGTGAATATTTTCACAAGAGACAATGAGTGAGAGGTTTAGCAGTCCCATCTCATCAGGCCTGCTAAACCTCTCACTCATTGTCTCTTGTGAAAATATTAATTCAGCTATAACTTTATCAAATCTTAACTAAATCATATCAGATTTACACAAGAAATAATGCTTTGCCTGCACCACAGTTTCATATAAACCTTTTTTTATCTTACGCGTTTTCAAAAATTCAGCATTTTCCGGCATGATGGGCCAAAAAATCTAGTTTTTCAATTTTATAAGTATCAAAACAAATTTTACATAATTAAAAGAGTATCAAAAGTTTGGCACAATATCTAAATATAGGCTTGATCAGATGGTTAATGACCGAATTACGGTGGTTTGAAATTTTTAGGGAACTCGACTGAAATTGAGCCAGAAGTGTCAGGCATTCCTGGCGAAATGAAATGTTTATTCTTGTTGTTTTCCTCGCCGAATTCATGATAAATTGAAACATGGTTTAAGGATTTCCAATAACCGAATATTCTGTTGTACCACGCTTGAGGCGTCAAAATGATTGAATTCTGGTGTTGATCGGATATCAATACTGACCGAGATACATGTTGAAACTAAGTTAGAATAACGCAAAGACGTACTTCAAGACATTTTGCCAGGAACGCCTGACACTCCTGGCTCAATTTTAGTCGAGTTCCCCTAAGGTTTCAAACCACAGTAATTCGGTCAGTAATGCACCAGTCAATTGACAGCCCGCACCCCCCCATTCGCGCATTAGCGGGGTACTAGCGGGGCTTTCGTACAGAATTCACACTACATTACTGCCCCGTTGGTCGGGAGATGCGCTTTCTTTCGCTTCTTCCACACAGTACATCGAGCGGGGAGTCACTCTCTTCCCCAGGACACAACACAACAGAAACCAGCCCGCTTTCCGGGCTGTCTCACATCCATATGAACAGCCCCTTACTTCCCAAAAGACACGACAACTACAGATTTTTGTTACTTGAATTACACGTATTAAATTTTAATCTACACTAGCGAAAGTACATGCAAGTAGAAAAATATGGTTTATTGCGCTTTGCGATTGGCTGCGGTGCATTGAAAACTGGGCACCATTGACATGACTCTTTTCAGTGAGTAAAAATCCTTTGTGTTATTTTTCTAAATTCGTTGGGCAAGGAGCGCATTCACTCTTAATTGTTAGGGACGTGTCATTATTTAGCGGGGGGGGGGGGGGGGGGGGGAGGGCTCCTATTTTTGTGGGGAGGGTCCTAATTTTTTTCGCGTGTCTAAAGGGAGGGTCCAAATTTTTTTCACTCCTGTTTGGGGGAGGGTCATAATTTTTTCATCAAACATTTGGACGATGAAGAGGGTAAAACAGATGGCGGTAGTGGTTATTTCAGCAACTTCTCTAGAAAAATTTCGGCGCGCTTCGCGCGCATAAACAATGACATGTAATATACTCTTTGAGCAATGAAGACACTACCCTGACGCCGTTTACAAGAACAAGTGTATCTCGACGAGGAAAAGCAAAACTTCCCAAAAATGCCCTGTAATGATAGGCCTGGCGGGCAAGTCACTATATGTTTGAAAGAAGAACCCATAGGTAAGCGTGAGTTTTCGACGTTACAAGCATAGAAATTCGCGCACATGAATATCAATAACTTCTTCATTTGCGGCGCGCAGTTGTGCGCATGAATAATATACTATACCGTACAGAAAACATGTTCATATACCCTTTCTCTGAGGCTTGATGAAATGCGTTTATCAAAATGCGGGCGCGCAACGAAAATATGCAACCCCCTTTTTCGTTAAAATGTCTCCAGTACTAGGTCAAATAGGGGATGGGAGAGGTAGGATCACGTTAATCATTGTACTTATAGAGGGAGGATCACTTCATTTTTCCCGTGTATTACCCAAAATCCTCACGTAAATACTCTAGGCGATAAATAATAACCGCTGTTCCTTAGCTTTGGCAGAAGTAAGAAAAAAGTATTTCTATATTAAGAAGAATGAAAAAGACATTACATCACTCGGAAAATAGTCTATCTGACAGGTTTTTGAGAAATAAATTACATGGGGGAGTGTCCCAATTTTTTTACCTACGACTGGGGGAGGGTGGCATTTTTTTTGTTATGTTCAAGGGGAGGGTCCTAATTTTTTTAGCCTTGTTTGAAAAAAATGGGAGCCCTCCCCCCCCGGTAAATAATGACACGTCCCTTACCCTGGGGGCGCTGCATTCACCTCTCAGATTGTCAAACGTTGCATGCTCTTTGTTGCTATTTAAGTTTTGTTTTGATACTTATAGAATTGAAAGACTTGATTTTTTGGCCCAAAAACCCGAAAATGCTAAATTTTGGAAAACATTATTTCTTGTGTAAATCTGATATGGTTTAGTTAAGATTTGATAAAGTTATAGCTTTGTGAATATTTTCACAAGAGACAATGAGTGAGAGGTTTTGCAGAGCTGATGAGATCAGTCCCAGGCAGACCTGATGAGATCTCATTAACGAATATTCCGTCTAAAAAATATTCATAAATTCGACATTTCAAAGCGCATATGAGTGTCACAAGAGGGGACCCTTGCAAACCCAGAGTCGGAACTAGTGCTAGGTATGCACTTCTATTTCAGACCAAAATTTGTTAGGATTTCGTGAACACTGGTCACCAAAACCAAAACCCTAATCCATGTGGGATGCTTATTCTGTATCTGCGCATGTTTGGTTCTGTATCTGCGCATCCTTGGCGTCTACGTCACACTAACCATACTCTGAGGGTGTCGAAATTTTTTCATGACTACATTTTATTTTGTTTGAGAAAATTGTTTGAATGAATTTACATTTCCTAGTCTTTGGATAAAAAGGATGCGTGAAACTCTGTCGAATTAGATGACTAGTTCCTTAGATTGACTTCATGACGGCGTACACTATGTATAGCGCCTAGTCCCTTCCTACTCGTAAAATTAATTTCGTATTGACCAATTCAAGTTGTAAATTTCCGCATCCTGTATAAATATACTAGGCACGAGTTTTGTCTCGTGATGTGCCGTTAGTTTAATATGTTTATATAATTATTAATTTTTCTTTTCTCAATGCCGAAGCAGAATAAATAAATTTCAGAACTGATTGATAAAACTCGCATGTCGTGTTTTATCGGTTGATATAAACACTCCAGACTTGCAGCAGTGGTCCGAAATTATATCCTTCTATTTACAAAAGGTTCATTTACGAGGCTTTTGACCTTATGAAACAAGCATATGAAAAACAAAACGGTATCTCTCATTTTGATATCTTCTCCTTTTTCTTTCGCCTATTCCCTTTCGGTTTCGCTGTATCTTACTCCTGCAACCACAGAATCATCCAGCTGGGAGTTGCACCCAGTCCTCGCTACACTGGCAGTGCTGCGCATGCTCTAGTACACCACTGGATGTTATTTAAATGCGGTATTGTCTTTCTACGCAATTAGAACTCCTAAAACGTTTATGTTTCTGCTATTTTATCTGCTATTTTACTTTTGCCAGCTATGTACAGACCGTGTTTAAATTATGGAAGGGAAGGTAGCAAATGAGAAATAACTGCAGCCGAATACAACCTTCAAATTAAACACAATGAAATTGAAAGTATATAGCTGTAACTTAAATTCAGTAAAATAAAATTCAAACCGTGGTTTCCCGCCAGAAACTACTAGAAGTATAACTGATATTTAGTCTGTATAAAAACAAAACATAAATAATCAAAGTTAATGCGGCAACAGCAAGTAGATACATCAGCAGAACAGAAGATCTTGACCAATCTATTTTCCCTTTATGTTTGAATGACAATGCTACCACCTGCAAACCCTGCACCTTTAACTCTGTCTAACGCCTGCATTATTGTCACAACAGGTATCCCACTATGCAGCTGTAGCTGCCTTTTTTTGTACTCAATGCTCTCCGCTGCGCTCGGGCTAAAATGAGCCTCAGTCGGGCGCAAAACATATTATACGCCCGCGCGTATTATAATATGGCGTTTAAAAACCAGCAACCTTTCAAAGATTCTTCAGTTTAATTTATTGTGTTATATTAATCGCCAGTAATAGGCCGACCTAAGAGTTTTTAGAATTTAGCATATATAAAAACCACTGCCAAAAAAGTTTGATACTAAAAAGTTCCAATAGAAAAATAAGCATTGGTAGTTCCGCGAAGAGATTCTCATGGAGAAACGAGAAAATAAATATCAAAGTTTTCTAAAACATTTCTGTGAACTTTGAATTTTATTCTCTCTCAGGTACCCATGAGAATAATTTAGCGCGAGATGATCACATCTTATCACTTAAAATATAAATACCTTTCAAAAAAAACACCAAAACCAAATCAAGAGATTTCTTACTTTTGAGCTAGCAAGATTTACGATTTAAGCGGTCAAAAGTAAGTCAAAAGTAAGCCCTTCTGGAATCGTTTAGACTAGATTTGGTCTCAATTAGCACTGGATATATATAAATATTTTGTCGTTTTCCTTGGGAAGAGGTTAAAACAACGGGTACCCACCTCTTTCAATTTCGTCCGGATTTTGGACTGACGATGGGAAGGAGAAATGACGGTGCGCAAGAAATTGTGGAAGGGTCATAATTCATAGGCTTCACGGTAGAACGAACCTGCATATGCCAGTGTTATATCATGTGACTTCGCTCTATTGTTTATGCCTATGAATTATTAATCACCTCCACTGTGAGTATCCCATCAAGGCACGACTTTGTGGAAATATGGCGCTCTTCCCACAATTCCTTACGCGCCCTCATTTCTCCTCCCTATAATTCCTTGCGTGCCCTAATTTCTTTTCCCTTCGCGCATCGAACTCTTTTCCTCCCTTCTTGTTCCTTTTTTGTCCTGAATTAGCTACTGGATACAAGTCTGGATCAGGGATCATCTTCGAACCCACCTCGTGGGGGAAGCTTTGGTGACAGCCACTGACGCATGCGCGAGATTTAATACAGAGCCGTTAAGAGGAAGAGCTTCATGCGCATGCTCGAACGTTAACCAATCAGTGAAGGCCCTCGAATGGCTGTCACCAGAGCCTCCCCTGCGCGGGAGTGACGAGCCGGGGAGCTCTGGGTACGAGAATGGATTAGGGATAATGCGACAATCTTGTGATCATAATCACAGATGACACTGAAAATACGTTGTTAATCCCTGCCACTAGGCTGATCCATACATTGGCATAACGCTAGCCCGGTCGCAGCTAAAGGTCCCACATGGGTATTTGCTGTGGTTTAAAGCACTTCGATTTTCGAAGTCGCTTCTGCAGTTGTTTGCCAATGAAGTTTTACTGAGGCAAACACCGGCTATGCCATGCTGATGAGTCCTAACAAGGACGAAACAGCTGTACATGGTTGCCGAACTGCACGGGTAATAGACTGTGCTAGCGTTCCGTCTAGGCCAGACTTATGCCGATGTGTGTATTAGTAAGTGTTCATTCTCACTTACCATATCAGAGCTCACTATGGGCATAATTGCACATTTACTTGCAAGCACATTGCAAAATAAATTTACTTCTTAAATAACAATGTTATTCCATTTTATTGTTCTACTCTGCAGTCTACACCATGGCTCGTACTGTACTCGTTCTTCTTGTTCTTGCTGTTGCTCTAGTTGGTGCTTGGGGTGAGTGATGTAAATAGACCTTTTTCCAAAATGGCCGCCGAAAATTCAAATCGATTTTTGTTAAAAATGAACACCAGCACTAGACACACACATCATCACTTTAGTAAAAACTACAAATTTCGCTGCATTATATCCAATATTTTCCGAGAAAACGAAAGTTGAAAATTTGAAAATTTAGATGTTTGCATATACCCCCATACAAATCTCTGTAAAAATGTCAATTTTCAGACTCTGCTTTCTCAGCTGACATGGCATTTGGCATAACGAAAATTTGAAGGATTACTAATGTGATTATGCTCTTTCTAGTGTCAGTGTCTGATTTTCAGTCAGTTTAATTTTAAGACATGTGAATTTGCGGCGGCCATTTTGGTAAAAGATATATTGCGCACAAAGCTAAGCGGGTTTGACTGTTTTTTATCGGGGGCTTCAGTGGCATGGCAGTATTGATTCTGATTGGCTAATGCTTTTGTCCGAAATTAAGAAATGTCTAGGTAACCTATAAGAGATTGGTCATGCAAGGATGTCATGCAATGTTTTTTAAACCCGTTTTATCGGTGGTCAGCCATGTTTTACGGCCGTTTGTTATTGCGATAAAATGATGGAAATTGTGCGAATAATTTAAATCTGCATTTATTTGAGTCGTGCAAGTAATATAAGATAATCTGCCTGTCCTTTTCATTGAACTTTCATGCCAATGCTTGGCTTCAGGAAAAAAAAAATAGGACCATACTTCCAGACAAAGAGCTGAAGCGTCGTATGGCGACCGTACGGTTCTTACGCCCACGCCAGAGATTTCGGCCCTGACAGTCGCTATCCTGGTGTTGAATTGCTCAGTAGCTAGATACCTATGGGTGAGAGTACGCCCGGCCACCAGACCATATAAGGACGCCCCTTGTACCGTTAGTGAACAATCAACATTAGTTGTGCACCGCCAACGTATTTATAGGTCTGATTAGTGTGTAAGAGATCCATGTGGGACACGTTTTTGGATTTTTAAAACTGCAATTATAGCTTATCTAAAGGAAATGCAGAAATATTTATCACAGTCGCTATTTAGCATCTTTTATTCATCATAATTCAACAGTAGCCATTATAATGACACGGGAATGAGTTTCTTTTTTTAGTTTTACGTTTGCGCATGTGCACAAACGTCATCTCGTCTGATTTTATTTTCCGTGAACAGACGACGAGTATTGTTCCGTAATTGGATTGAAGTCACATTTGCACCAAGGATTTTCGCGTTAAATTTCAAAATTTCTGTTACGTCTTGGATTTAATAAATAGAGGATATTACACGGTGGCGCGAAGATATGAGTTTATTTTCGAATGGCAAGAACAATATTTTACGAATGAGCGCAGCGAATGAGTAAAATATTGTTTTGACACGAGAAAATAAAACTCATATCTTTAAGCCACCGTGTAATTTTCTTTTTATTATATAGACAAACCAGAAAAAAAATATTCCAAATTGATTTCCAAGCACTTTTGTTTTGACCGATATCCTCACTAGTGAGGATATGGAAAATATGTCACTGAGGACCCGGATGTAGCTTCATATGAGAACTACGAGTGGCGTATTTCCCAGTAAAACACTCGTGTCTATATAATAAATAAATATATGTAACCCAGTACTTTATACATAGCGTAAAGGCAGATACGCCCCTAAGGGTACCAACAAGTGTGATATTGATAAAACCATTTTGCTTGCTTTGCTAGACAGACCTCTAAGATGTAGGAAGAACTTCCAGGTTTCGAATTTTACGGGCCCTAATGGGTATACCTCAAGCCTGATTTTAACCCCAGAAAGGAAAGACGAGGATCTCCGCCCAAAAAATAGGACAGTCCCCCCGGGCTAAACGTTTCCTGGGCGCAGCAGAGCAACATTTTTTTACTGATGGCTTGTGAGCATGTCAGTGAATAAGTGAAGCTTTGCTCGCCCGTCTGCTCACTGGTACATTTGACCGAAGCTTGAAATTGAATCCAAGGAAATTGAACCCTTGACTATTTTACGATTTTCATCTGCTCTACAGCTGATTATTGCTATGATGAAAAGGAGACAAGTCACTGCCAGTACTGGGCCGGCGTAAAGAACTATTGCAAGGACAACCGCAACTACATGTGGCAGTACTGCCGCAGGTCCTGTAACTTCTGCGGTAAGTAAAATAGGTACAAAGTAACAAGTATTGTATCTATTATAGGCTGGTTTCCATATAGTCGCATCAGTCGACCCAGTCGTGATTGGAATTATTCTATTGTTTCATGGTCGACTGATACGACTGGGACGACTGATACGACTGGGGCGACTGATACGACTATATGGAAGCCAGCCTTAAAAGGCTATATTACACGGGACAACACACAACGTCAATTTTTCGCGTAACATTGCTGCGCTAAAAATCGATCGCCGTGTAACATGGCGCAGGGGACGAGTTTTCGCGCAACATTCAGCTCGGCAACATGTTGCGTGTTCTTGATTTGCCGTCAAAAACACGCAACACAAAATGATGAATATTCAGAAAGTTGACTCGAGTAATATGTCACCGTCGATTTTCCGCGCAATATTTCTGTCTGGAAACGAGACAATCGTGAAATTCGTCAGAAGCTCGCGCTAAAAGTTGTTTTAACGGTCGTTTTGCCAGTTGTTGTTGTGCTAAAAGTTGTCTCGTTTAACATGCCCGTTGCCGAATGATTCGACGTCAACAACTTTTTAAGCTTGTCAGCTTTTTTTTTATTACAAACTGCGACAGTGCCTTATTACAAATTGCGTCAGCTCGTTTATTACAAAGTGCGTCAACTTTATTACAAATTGCGTCAGGTATTACAAAATGTATCAACTTTATTACAAATTGCATCAGGTATTACAAAGTGCGTCAACTTTATTACAAATTGCGTCAGGTATTACAAAGTGCGTCAATTATTACAAAGTGCGACAGTACAGCACGAGTCATGTAATCACTTACAAAGCATTGCAACTGTCAACTCACCGGCATTAGGCGGGTGTGGCAAGATTTTGAAGCCTTTCACACGCAAAATGATGGCGAAAATTTTAATACATTTACTGTATTTCACCAGCATTGTCATTTTTTCATACATTGATAAATTTCCTGCATTTACCTGCCACGTGAGGGAGAATCTCAAGATTTTTGTCGAATGGGTTGACAGGTATGGGATTGTGAGTAGAAGGGTTGTCCCGGGTATGGCTCGGGTTGACGCCTATCCCGCGGGATCATGTAAAGATAGACCTAGGTGAACTGCCGTAGGCTACTTAGCGTGACACCCTAAGTGATATCAGACGAATCCAACCCTGTCAGTAGCACGCGCTTGTCGAGTGAATTTTTATACCCTAAGGCCTAAGCTAAACGCCACCCTACTGCCGTGTCGGATTCAATTCAATTTGGTTCGGCGATAGCGCGTAACTAGTGAAAATTTTAATACATTTACTGTATTTCACCAGCATTGTCATTTTTTCATACATTGATAAATTTCCTGCATTTACCTGCCACGTGAGGGAGAATCTCAAGATTTTTGTCGAATGGGTTGACAGGTATGGGATTGTGAGTAGAAGGGTTGTCCCGGGTATGGCTCGGGTTGACGCCTATCCCGCGGGATCATGTAAAGATAGACCTAGGTGAACTGCCGTAGGCTACTTAGCGTGACACCCTAAGTGATATCAGACGAATCCAACCCTGTCAGTAGCACGCGCTTGTCGAGTGAATTTTTATACCCTAAGGCCTAAGCTAAACGCCACCCTACTGCCGTGTCGGATTCAATTCAATTTGGTTCGGCGATAGCGCGTAACTAGTGCGGCAGTTGATCTGTCGCACTTAATTTGGAAATACGTTTCGAACTTTCTGTGACATGTATAATGAGACCGGGATGCCCAGCCAAACTTTAAATTGAGTTCGACATGACAGAAGGGCGACGTTTAGAACCAAAACGCGCTACTACCGCCGATCGCCCTGCCAATTTTTCGACACTAGCGCGGCAGTGGTTCTAAACGTCGCGCTACTGCCGTGCTACAGTCGATCTTAATTCATAGAATTGAATTCGACACGGCAGCTGCGCGGCGTGGCCAGCAGGCAACATAGATTGTGCAAGTAAATTCAGGAAAAGTTGCTTGACAATACGCCCAAAAGTTGCTCTAAAGTTGCTCAAATATTAAAAAGTTGCCACCAAAATTTAGAAAAGTTGCTCGTTTTCAGGGTCAATGTCTGAATTATTTTCATTTTCCTCGTCAGAAATTTCCTGATCAGAAATTTCACCAAGATGGCCGGCGGTAGGCTCTATGTTGCAGCGAATAACCGCTGGAATTAAGCGTCCGTTAGATAGGTAGCTGCTGTCCAGATTTCGTTGGCGCACGTAACGAAAGTGTTATTTTATTTGTATATCATTTATCACTTAAATATCCTTAGTTTGGTCAGTTTTAATAAAGTCCTTCTAAATAAAATACCTTTTTGATGGTTTGGTTCAGTTTATACCAATTTGTTGTTAAAAAGTTGCCAAGGAAGGCAAAAGTTGCCCTAGGTTGCTCACACTACAAAAAGTTGCTCAAAACGCTAAAAATTGCTCAAAAGTTGCAGAGCACAATCTATTTATGCCTGGTGGCCAGGCCTAAGTGTTAGGGCGATCATCCCCGTATATTTTTAGGAGATCCCCCAGGTGTAATCCTCGACCTTCCCACCTGCCGTCTTCCTTATTAGGAAATCCCCGTTTCCTTATTTGAAGGCCTGTAAATATTATTTCACATATATCTTAGCGAAATGAAGCAAGAAAAAAAAAAACTTGCAGGTGCCTCGAGAAACACCGCACTCTTGGTCGCCATCTTGTTTTTGTCACGGCCAATGGGCCTGGGGCAAACCATAGGTAGCCCGCGCGTATTCACAGACAACTCGACAACAAGGCCGGGACTAGCTAGTTTGCATGCTGTTCGCTCAGTTCCCGCACTAGACCTGCAGAGGAACCGTCATTTCTCTTCGGCCCTGATAGAAATAGAATGCAATCAGCACAACACGTGAAATTAATAAAGGAACACGTGCAACACGTGTAATAACACGTATAACGACAAGCAGATCTTATATGTTTATGCCGCCACTCCCGGTGCCGTCCATACTCGAGCACAAGTACCAATTTCCCATTTCCGTTGGTGACTGGAATTTCAATGTTTTCTAGGTCCGTAATTTAACACTAGCGGAAATGGAGTCAAGTATATTCAGAAAGAAGGAGGGGCTGGTATGCCCCGCTGCCCGTCAAATGACTAGAAGGGGGAAAAGTCAAGACTACATGCTTTCAGATATAAAACTAAGGCTCCCCCGAGGCGACGAATCAAACCTGGAGAGGCAGAGACGAAACTAGTCTCTTAATAAAGGAACCCGCCGCTAGGCAGAGTGTTTGGCAGCTGCAAAGGTACGTATTAACTCAATGTGACAAATTAGTTATAAAGTGGTAATAGTCCGTGACAATTTCATTCCATATAATAATAAACATTTGGTAGTATATTTTAGCTGTTTGAAGATCAAAATACGGAGTTCTAGCTGAGAATTTTCAGCCTCTTAAAAGACGACTTTTCACTGGCCGGCATTATTGTTTTCGGTTCCCTAACACAGTCATGTCCGAGGATCTTTAGTATCAGCCATCGGATGGTCTTTTGTAATCACGAATAATTTTAAAACCGCGAATGAGAAGTGACCAAAAAGAAAATAAATAATCCAGTCGCAGAAAAAGAATGCGATGTGTATAGGAACTGGAGCAAAATTCTGGAACACGAGCGATTAATTATCGGAGAGAATTGCATGGTGCGTACCCTGCATGCTAGCGGATGCTATCCCCGGTGTTTCGCTCTAGCTCACTTTATTGTAGTCTTTTACGGGTTGGTTGTCGCGCGTTTGAAAAATAAAATCAACATACGTAAATGCATCAGATATGGTAGCATGGACCTTTAATTAGACTGGCAGAAAGTAGCCTCTACTCGCTGCTAAAATTACCAACTTTACTTCAAGATATGACAAAACAGTTTGGGGAAGTGATATGTCGTCTTGGCCAAGACTATGGAATAAAATAATAAGTCAATGATCTCGTACCAGTACCTTAAGCAGATGCGGAATGCTCTCACTCTCAGACAACCGAATATAAGAAAGCTATCTTTTTCTTAATTTGGCTGTTTTGTATATGGTTAGATTCCTCTAAAAGCACTTCCTGTTTTGCGGAAATTATTTAACAGTTCTAACATCTATGGACGCTCTTTTCATTCAAGGGTTCGATTTTCTGCTTTCTAATTTATTTAACTAAATTCCGTGTTTCCCATAGTGCGATTGTTATGCAGACAATTCGTCATTCACTATTCTTCCTTGTCTTGCCTACGTGAAATACTTGGTATTATGCCAAGTGCTCGCGAGACCTTACAACCTGCTTACGATGTCCAGGTCCGTGACGAGTGTGCGTGACAAGCGCTGTCTAGAAACGTACGTAAACCCGTCTCGCTGGTGAGATATCAAAAATTTGAACACTCGATGGCGCGCCGCGCCCATGTATTATATTTGTCTTTAGTCTCTTTGTCATTCAGTTGACAACAACGCAGCAATGTTGGCGGAAAACAAGCGCGCGTGTACATCCGGGACATTGTGTACATAACGTTCACATGTCATATCAGAGAAATTTCCTCAGTTCTCCATTTCCATATATGGAAATATCTACATACCATATTTGGAATCCTCATCGTTTTTTGCTCTTTCTATTGACTTAGAAGTTTGCAAAATCCACCAGGACTAACAGACATTCGAGAAACGATGTTGTTCGTCTTTTTACACTTCTTTTTCACGGTCGAGAGCTTGGAAAGAAGATACTCAAGATATGACCACAGGAAGCCCACATAATCACTAGAAAATGAGGACAGAGCTTGATGTTTACAGACCAGTAAAGATATCAGAGATATGAAGTCCGGACTGGCATCCATATAAAAGAGTAATATATGCTTCTTAAGAAAGTGGATGCACTTGTTCACAAAGGCAAA
The DNA here is from genome assembly GCA_033964015.1 of Scolanthus callimorphus. NCBI lineage: Eukaryota > Metazoa > Cnidaria > Anthozoa > Actiniaria > Edwardsiidae > Scolanthus > Scolanthus callimorphus. Next base: position 16,231,341 of record CM066924.1, read on the forward strand.
ATTGCCAGTTTGATTTGATCGCCTTTTTACAGAAAATAGCCCCCCTTTTCACACAACGCGTACAAGTACCATTGCGGACGCCGCTTCTGGATAAACAAAACAAAACAAAATCAATATATTAAAAATGCAACAGACGAGGGATGAGAGCAGGTACGGCTAGTGGCGCAGTGTGTTTGTGCACGGCATACTGTGCGTACGGTCCTGAGTTCGAACCTCGGATCATCATCGACAGGGGCCGACCCTTCTTTCTTATTGGAAAAAAAATTGTCACCGCTTAACAGAGGTATAAAAAAAAATCTCGGCACTGACAAAAAAGCCCCCCTCCCCCCCTCAAAAGTTAAATAGTCGGCCCCTAACCGTATCGACTTTTTCTCTGTTCCGAGTAGCTTGCTTATTGCTTTGAATTCCTTTCACCTGGAGCTCTGAGAAGAGAAAGGGGTTAAAGTGGTTGACCGTCGACCTCAGGTTTGTCAGTTGAATTACTGTTACGGCTGTTACGAGTTACTGTTACGAGTTATCGACTAAATAAAGGACTTTACTTTTTTTACTTTACATTTGCTGTTCGGGGTTGACGGCCTTGGCCTTATAGCGTTAAAACATAGGAAGTCGATCGATACTAGTACTAATACTACTAATGGGGTCACCACGCGACGAAAGCTATATGTCCGTATGAAAAACTGATCCTGTTTTTAGTCTCGCATTACAGTAAAGACACTCGAACCGTGAACATATGTCCATGCCTGGTCCATGGGGAGAAATAGGAGGTCTTTACGATAATTATATATAGCCATTATAACACTCAATATTGCAAGCGTGCGGATTTTTGTCCAAATTTGCTAATTGTCCAGTTTCTCCTAAATTGGATCACCGCGCGCGCGCTCAAATTGGACATGTCTGAAAGGCAAATAATTCATTAGGACTCCATACTTGTCCAGTAAAGACAAAAATATTCGAAAATTCCTCGGAACAACAAATTTGAATAGATCTGCGGCCAAGTTTTGGAGTTTCTCTAGTTTCTCCTCATCCATTTTTTCTTTGGAGAAGCATACGAGTGGCGTTCCAGTTGCCATTCTGCATGGAAGTTCACGGGTAACTTCCCGTCACCCTAACTGTTGAAGAACACACACGAAACGCTATACATTCGGTACTTTTGCGGCATTCAACAGTTCAAGCTTGTGGAGAGCAGATCTTTGGATAGAACACATCATCACCAGCTCGTGGGTCAAGAAGATCGGCCTTTCTAGTACAAGCCCTTGACGGACTGCTGGTTTGTGGTCCTCTTAGCACGCGATGTTCGGATTTCATTCAAAAATATTACCGTTTCCTTGCTAGTTCACCGAAATACTTATCAATACTTCTGTCACTTCGTAGTAAGGTATGCGATTCCACATATGATTTTCGCAGTGAGGTGCTGAAAAACGACAATTTTCGTAGTAGGGTGATTCTTTGATGCGCGCAGTCTGCTTGTTGAATTGATCTTCACCTATATGGCGTGATCTTCGTAATTAGCGCGCTCGTGATAAAGTTATCAGATTCTTAAAATGTTTGTATCAAAATCTGAAGTTGTGTTGCCTATGGTGTTCGCATTTTAGCGCTAGTTTCGAAAATCATCTTTAATAATATACTTATGAAAATTCTTAAGATCGTAGAACATCCAATGCCATCCCATGCAGAAAGCGTTTTTTCGCCTCACAGGTGTAATCCTTACATGAAAAATATTTTCCTTGAAATGTTCGCATCAGAAGGAAAAAAGCAAAATCGTTGCACAACTTGATTATTGCAGAATTTCGTGTGTTGGTGCTGACGTAAAAATGTGTGGTACTTCATAGCACAAACGCACGATACGTACTGTCAATTAAATAAATACGCATCCGCGAGTTTTCCCTTCTTGTGTACTCAGACAGTAAAATATTGTAGTACTCATAACATTGCAAACGCACGGTTGCGCACTGCCAATTATGCCTCAGAGCTCCGCGGCTTGTCACCTCGCGGGGTCAGGATCTGGCGACAGCCTTTTGAGAGCATTCGATGATTGGGTAAACGGCGCGCATTCATACCTCTTATTTATTCGTTTGCTGTTGTCTTTCAACATATGCCTTCGACGTCTACGCTCTACAAGTGGTTTACTGAGAAAAAATGAGGTCATGTTCGTCAATACGCAGTGGCTGTTCAGAATTTCACCCGCGCGGGAGCCGGGGAGCTCTGGGTGCGAGAATCGGTACTTCATAGGTAGAGCAGATTTCGTATGACTGTGAAAAGTACCATGACAAAGTTGTTCCGCGCCGCGACCGTGACCGTACCGCGACTACGCGATTTCATTGGCGATTTAATTCCATTTACAGCAGGCCAGGTTCCGTACCGCCACCGCGACAGTACCGCGCCGTACCGCGGCGCTTTTCACAGTCATACGAAATCTGCTCTATATGCAACGTACATATGCGCACTGCCAAATACTCCTTCATGAATCTTCTGCTTTTCGCGCGCGACTAGGATCAGTGTCTGCTGAAAAAGGCGCTATATTAACCTTCGCGCGCGTAGCCAGACATTTTGACGAGGTACGCCACTGCATTGTTTTTCATAGCTAAACTCCCATTTTTCGCTGTATATTTATTGTATTTTTGGGATTTCACGAGGTACGCAAATGCGTACTGGCGTACAGATAGCTACGTGCCTGACACTCGTAATAAACCCTGTGGCAGCGACCATCTTCCATGGCTGTCAGTGGCGCCGTTGGGCGCAATTCAGCTTCCGTGCTCCAATTCAAGTCGCGGTCTCGGAGATTTACATTTACATTTTGCCTAGTGTTTAACTAATCTGACAGACGCCTTAAGAGTATAAACAAACATCGCTTGGACGCGGCTATAATGCCAAGAAGGGGCATGTTCATCATTAGATAATTGCTCGTGTGTTTGATGAAGAACGAGAAGACACTATCTCAAGGTAAGCTCTGTAAAGCTTGAGCAGCTTGCTGGGGACTTCCATCATTTATTGAAAACCCTAGAGCCAGAGTTAGACCTGATTCCATTAGTATGACTTCTGACAGTAAAGTGTCTGTATTACATCGGGCCCGATCATGTAGTTGTGACTGTTGTCTTCGTTGAGAGTAAGCAGGGCATTCCCGTAGTTCGGCCTTTGTTGGGGGTTTCGTTTGCTCGTAAAACAAAATTTGTAGCATTTCATCGCTATTTTTGTGACAAAAAAAACATGTTTTCCTGGCCTCACGGGGGTTCGTTCGAACATCTCTGAAGCTCCCCAATGGGCCGATTGCCCGGGGGGTTTCTCCCAAGTAAGAGTGATAGGGGTGCTCGTCGGGACATATATACCCGGGAAAATATTTTAGGGAAAATATACCCTAAAAAATACCAGGACATAAAAAAAACATCCCCTAAAAAATACCTTATAAAAAATACCGTTTTGTTATTGTGGCACGGCTGATGACAGACTGCTTTAGGAAACAAGCTTGTTTTTAGAGCTATAAATGAAAAGAAAGCCAGAAAACGTATGTATTGCTTGGTTTGTGATCCTTTCATTCATTTGCGTACCCCTAAAAAAATACCATTTATTAGTGAAAGCCACAATGTTTCTCCGATGCCCCCTACAAAATACCTGGGAGTCGATTTTGACCCCTAAAAAATACTATGAGCACCCCTATCAGGTCGACATGTGAAGAACCCCCCCGGGCCTATTGCCAGGAGAAAGTGTACTTGGGAATTTAGGCGAAGCCTCTTGTGGAGACAAGTCAGAGTTTCAGCTCTCTAGGATGTATACGTGAAAAGAAAGAGTAAAAACAAAAACTGCTTATTTTACTAGGGTTTATATGACTGGATAGCAAGGCTTGCAATCCAGCCATAATGCAAACCACATTAAGAAAGAAAGTTTTATTTTTGATCTCATTCTTTGAGTTTGCATTGTAGCCTTCTGAAATTTGGGCTTTTTACTATCAATCAATCAGTCGGTCGGTCGGTCGGTCGGTCATGTTAGTTTATTAACCCTCAAAAATTAATATACTCTTTTTATTTCTGAGCATCATTTGCGTAAAGCTGCTCACGTTAGTTCAAAAGGCCTGTTTCCTTATTTCTCCACTTTGGTCTATCTTACGTTCTAAGCAGATACATTGATAGACCGCATGATGATGCAGTTATACCAGCACTGTTGTTAGAAACAACTCCGTTTGTATTCGTTTGTCGGAAAATAGCCTAGAAGTGCTCGAAGTGCTCGACTAGCTCGCAGAATCATGCTCGAAGAGTTAAGTGCTCGCGCTCACCAAAAGTATGGATTATGCTCGCAAGTGCTGCTCGCATTGACCTTTCTTTGAGGAGACACAAAAGCAGACATTCAGGTTTTAATTCGTCCAGCAAACGTCTCCACTCCATCTATTACGTATCGTATTAGGCTGAATAACCTTCCTTATTTATTTTGAATCTTATCTAAATACGTGTGATCAGAGGGCTTTTCTGTCCATGCACCAGATATGCAGGAAATGTAGGCGCTAGAAGCGGGAGCTCGGCGGAACTCCTAGGAGTGAGTGGGTAAATTGCAAAAGCCAGCTAGCGAGGGTTAGAAAATTATATCTGTATTTCCTTCAAGGCCAACTAATTTTCTACAATTCACCTATCCCGCTTTAAGACATGTGTTTTATCTCCCTAGTTACGGTTGCTATGTCAGACAATCCAAAATGGTAATTTGATGCCAAGAGGCCCCCGGGGGGGGGGGGGGGGGGTACTCCCTATATTGGACTATACGGGGATGCTCGGCCCGAAAGGGGAAGGGTTTTCAAGCTGGAGGTATAAGAAAGGGGTAGGGTTTTCAGGCTGGACTGGGTAAAAAAACAGTAGGGAAAATTGTAATTTTGGTATAAAAAAGGGTCTGTATTTCACCGTTTTTTCACCCGCAACGCGAGAGCAAAACCGTTCCTTTTTTAACAGAGCACAAAGCCGATTTTTCAGGCTTGGTATAAGAAAGGGGTACTTTTTTCGGCTTTGGTATAAGAAAGGGGTACCTTTTTTTGCTCTGACATTGGTATAAAGAAGGGTAAGGTGTCCAGAATCTGGGCCGAGCATCCCCGTATCAAAAGTTTTGGGAGTACGGGCAAGAGGCATCGATCAGGAAGGTGTTAGAAGTTACCTCACAGGCCTTGTGCTTGCACCACCAGAGCTCCCTTCTATTTTAGTATTGATTTTTTTCTGACGTTTGCGAGCACGTGTTTTGTCAATTGAGCGTGAGGTCGAGGCGCCCCACGTCCGGTAAAATTGTTTGTCTCGCGTCTCCACTATAAATAGTATTGCGACTTCCTTTAATTCTCAAAAAATGTTCTGGATGAACGATATCGTTGTTTTGTCCCGGGTAAGGGTCGGACACATTATGCTTGGAAATTTGACCATTATCATTTTTAGCGTCTTTCCATTATGCCATGCCCGTGTCGGGCCACGAGTGTCTGCCACTCCCGGGATATATTGTCTGGCCTCAGACAATCTAGAGACCAGAGTCTAAATCACACGTTAGATCAGGAGAGGAATTGACGGAATCATATAAAAAAAAAGATTAAGGTCTCGGTCAGGGTAAATAGTTAAAAATCCATAATACGACTTTTTTCCTGGAATTCAGTTAATAGGATCCTTAATTATATTTCTAAAACCTCAAATGGCGTGTCAACTGTTTTCATAGGCTTCAATAGCCCATTCTTTTGAATTGCCCGCCACTTATTTTCTGTATTTTAATTAACTTTACACGCTTTTTTCTAGCACTTAAATTTTAGGTCAAATTTTCACCATCGCGAAGCTCCTGACCTCGCACAATTTAAGATATCGGCGTCAAATTTTCTGTGTCGTTAGAAGATGACAACACCTAAAAAAGGTATGAGGAAATTTTTATTTTTTACTTGAAAACATTTTTATGAAAATTTTGCGGCAGGAAATTGAAAAAAAAAAGACTTTCAACTTTGCGACCTAATATTTTCGTAAATATGCAAAATATAAAAAATCGCTCAAACGGTTTTGCAGTTCATTTCTCCAAGATAAAAATCCGACAAAGTGTGAAAGTGTGCAACAAATCGTTAATGGTCTGGAGCGTCTCAAGTAAACAAGGTAACTTTTAGTTCGGGGACTTTAAGATATAAGAAAAATTCAAACTTCGCTAAAATGAACAACTTCATTAGATAGAACAATCTTTTAGCTTTAAAACGATATATAACTGATTATCAAAGGATAAATTGCGCAACGAGAATTTTTTTCGCTAAGCAATCGATTGCATGTAACCGTCCTCGCACGGCGGCTAACGGCCTGAATGGCTAGCAGTCTTAAAGTTGAACGAGCGGCGTCAAGCGATTTTGCACGCTTTTGGTCATGTAAAAAAAAAAAACCAAATACCTGATGGATAACCTAAATACTAGTATAGGACACTATAGGCTCAGGGCGCCCAAGCTAATTACTTGTTTGCTTTATCTATTAATTGCTAAAAAACGAGTGAACCGATCGAAAGGTTGTTCTATGGCCTCAAGAAGCTCAATACCCCGCGAAAACACAACGACTTTTATGACACAAAGGTAAGTAAACTTTATTTCCCATAACATGATAAATAGGTGATTTGAAGATCAAAAAGTGCTTTTTTCAGCAATTTGGAGCAAACAAGTAATTAGCGTAGCTTGGGCGCCCTGTGGTCTAGGTTTGTTTGCTAGCTAGCCGCCGGACTAAGAGAGGAGGAAATCACTGCTCGCAGGGTGAGGGGGGCCTAGGGGGGTTCTCAAAACCGCACAAAAAATTCGAAAATACCGCATTTCCGCACAGATTTTCCGGGAATACCGCTCACCGCAAAAAAGTTATGCTTTTATATCTTAAATGGCGCCGTTTTCACACGCGAAGTCAGTCAAATGCTTTCCGCTAACGATTCCGTGGTATCCAATGGCAATCAGACGTTCTATTCAAGCAAAACAAGAGCGGAAGATTGTCTTGAGCCCTACAACCATCCGCCAATGTGTAACTTGTGTTTACAGCACTTCGAGAGTCTTGGGACGCTAAATACCGCTAACCGTAGGTCTCGCAAACACCGCAATACCGCATTTTTGTACACAAATTACCGTGTAATCGTAGACTATTTCACAAATTTCCGCTCACCGTAGACTTTGAAAATACCGCATCACCGTACCTTTTAAGCTTTTTAACCGTAAAACCGCACAAAAATACAGCCAATACCGCATCACCGCAAACGCCTAGGCCCCCTCCAGGGTAACTGCAAATCGATCATGCGTAGGCTTCGGCTCAACAATGCGTTACTTTTTGAAATCTTGATAGGCGAACTACGTGTCTGAACGGGGTCTGAACAATTCTGAATACTTGTCTTAAGTGCCTAAAGTGTTTAAATCTCCGCGTGTCACGTATATTATATATATAGCACTTGCTTTATTACTTGTTTGTTTGACTGCCGCATTTTTTAGGTTTGTGTCGATAAGATCGACATGGAATTCACAATTTCGGTAAGAGCAGATCACGCACATTGAACGGACGACACGGAACTCTCGTCGAAATTGTTAATGAAATAATGATTGAAATAACTTCGGTTCACAGCAGCCTTTAATATACAGTTCATTTGTGATCCCAGAAAATGTCAACAAGCAACCTGTGCTGGTTTTGTGTTTACTTGTCGATAGGCGATATTTGGCGAAATAAATCCCCAAAGAACACCATCTCTTTTGCGGGATAGACATGAAATACTGGATCTCCGATTTCAGATTTCAAGCCCTAAACTAGGACGCACATCAATCGAATATATTTTGAGTCCCCTTCCTCGGGCTTTTAAGAACGTTCAATTCTTCTCATATTCTGCTCGGGGACGAGAGACAAGTCAAACTGCAAACCAGGAAATGGGGGAGTTACAAAGGAAACGCCACCAAATTTTACAGTTTATTTTTCCTCGGTTAGTCATTTTGGCAATCATTCCAAGGTGACATGTGTCCGATGACTGCCCTTGCATACCAGGCACTCCCATCATTCCAAGCTTGACAAAGCTCTGCAGCGAACACCACGACCCACACGCCATAACATTCAATCCAAAAAACTCCAGCTTTCAACTAACAGAATCACTTGCACTTCTGTACAACATGTGGCCCTAATTCCGGCCAGTCCTAATTCCGGCCATTTTGGATTCGAGAAGACGAAGTTGTCCCTCTTGTAATAAAACAGCCCTTAGTTTCATGACACTGGCAGACTCTGTCGCTGACTAATTTGTGAAGCCAGTCGTGTCTTTGATTTACTTCAGTTTACGCTCTGTGGATTCATAACTTACTTAATTTCTCGCAAAGTATAACATCGCTTTGAATTCGATATTCTAAAAGAAAATTCTCGTGTTTAGAATTGGTTTAAGAAAAGAAATAGGATTTTAAGTAACATTTGCACGAGATCGACGAGAGATGTCTTCACTGATAATGCAAATGCAAAAAGCGCACCGCTTCTCAAATCAAGCAAACAGGTGCATGTAGTACGACATGTAATATCTCATAAATAGAAACCCACTTACAAACTATCACAAATCCTGCAATCTGATTGGCTCCGCTACTCACTATCACAATTAATTAACAACCATCACAATTAATGCATTTTAGCGACAAATCGAAGGTAGTTACTACCAGTAGGTTTCTAAGCTGAATGGACTCTCCGAGTTCGAGTTTTCTATGAGTTAAATAGTCAGCTCGGCGCTACGCGTTTTGTTAACTATCTATTGACTCATGTCAAAATAGAAAACGGATCGTAGTCACTCTATACGGTCTAGGGCATACGTCGAATTAAAGTCGCGTCGATTTATACATTATTTTCAAAAGATACCGACTCATTACACTTTCAAATAACAAATTATCTATTGTTTTAAATGTATTAGACGCGACGTTAACCCAGCTCGGCCTAAGTGTTAAATATCATATCAACTCAGTTGTATTATATAGATCGCTATGAAATCGCAGCTTTACTTAAAACATATGGAACAGTATTGTAACAGGATAACGTGAATTATACTAACAAAAAACATATGAAGTTTGGGTTACACGCTTCACTCAAACACACACCATACCAATTAGAAACTCTGCCGTGTTAAAGCGGGAACAAGGTGATTCTCGCGCAGCGTACATGGAACTTCCGGCGGCTTCTCTTACGTCACATGGCGCACTTGTAATCAGTAAAACCTTTTAAAGAGAGCGGACCACTGATATCAAGTTAAGGTCGCAGCGCGGTATGCTGTAATACAAACACATGTTTGGGGCTATTGCATATAAAAGCCAGACAACCTCTCGGTGTTCAGAACTCGAGCTTCAGCATCACACAAGTGTCTGGTGTCTTATTTGGTTATGCTACTTGGCAAGGGAAGTCCCAAGCAAAACTAACAGGTTCGAAGTTCAAGCGTCAGTTTTACACAAAAGGTAAAGTGCAACTCGGAAGATGTGTCCATCTAGTAGAATCGTCAGCTTTGTCATATTATATAGAAGATTTGTGACGGGTTGACGGCATGCTTCTCACCAGCCAATAATATATTTTCTTAATTTCTATTTTCAAAAAGTACAACATGGCTTCCTCGTATGGAATGTTTGCACTCCACACAATTCCCTGTTAACGGCGGTCGCCTTTCTCTCCTTCGCCGTGTCGCGCGAGGCCGCCGTTAACAGTGAATCCACATTAAAATCACCCACAATATTAATCGCTAGTAAAGCTTTCAAAATGATTAACTCCGAAATGGAATGATATTATGTACAAAGAATGTAAAGAACTCTAAGTTAGATTCCGTTCATTTTTCGCCAACACTTGCTACGCCTAATGCGGGGGTGTACTAACAGTAATGTTAGTGCCGTGTGATTGATGATCAGTTGATGCTCTCCGCGATCACTATAATGATATGGAATTCTAACAGTACATAAGACCAACCGGCCATTAGGCCTAAAGATCCCATTCCCGATTAGTCTATGCTATATTCTTAAGCGAACTGCTGAGTGGTTTTAATAAGTCTATTAATGTACAATCACTGTACCGAAATAAGTTTTATTTTATTTCATTTCGGAGCGCGTTATAAATTAAAATTCTTTTTTTCAGTTCATAGCTTCTCTGGTTATGTTTGGAAAAAGCAACAACAACAACAACAACAAACTGTGATGATTTGTGCAGTTAGTCAATCGTCGTGTGAACTTACATCTGTTGCAAAAAAAAAAAAACTGATAGCTGGAGCCATTTCTGACGAGACACCAAGCAAGCTACAGCAACTTAAACCTTATTGTAAAGTCCTAACGACTGCGAGCTGGTTGCGCGCGTGCTGAGAGCTTTCGCGACTGAGCAGTTGCACGTTTTAGGAGCGCTAACTCAAGAGTCAAGTTCCTGGCCGAAGAGAGTTCGTTCGCGCTACAGAACGCGCTACTTTGCAACAGTGCAGTAGTGGGTTGTGTAATTCTTGGTGTTCACATGGCGTCATCCTAACTTTGACGCTATGGACTTGAAATTGTGCTTTTCAGATCAGTTACAGTTCCCCCAATAGGAGTCTTCACACCAAATTGGAATCGGTGCTACAATTTCTGTCACACAACTTTTGGAATTGTTTTCGCGCCATATTTCAGGTAATTCTCCCGTTTGGAGCATTCAATGAAAGACAACATGCTAAATAAGTGCAAATAAATCACCTTTTGAACAATACTAGATCATCGGCGTGGGCTCACGGCACATTTGGTAATTTGGCCGCCATGCGGACAGTCCTTGTCACTTATCAAATTCACACAAAAATAGGCAAAATCATCGTCTAGGTTTGTTGAATAATACCCTTCAGCTGCTAGATGAGTGCAGAGTTGGGTATAGACTTTCTCAAAGTCCTTTTTATAAAATCTTCGGCTCGTTTCGCTCGCTTTTTTCTTAGTATCCTTAGAGAGGTCGACTTCTTGTGGCAAGTCTAAACTTGGGTTGTATTGTCGTGTCTTATCGAGCATGGAATTGAATTGCGAATTGGCATTTCTGGTTTCTTGCTGAACAGTTTTTCAAACTTGGAAATTTGATAGCGAAAGCTATGAAATCTTATACGTATGAACGTCTGTATAATAGAAAATTATTTTTCCCTAAGTTGAAGCAAATATAGGATTCTGAGTAGTTTGTGTAGACCACTTGTCTTATCTATAACATTTTCTTGAAACAATCGTCACATAGCACCGATGAAGCCAGTACGTGCACCATGTGTGTGATAGCAGACTTCTGATTGCCTTAAAATAACACCTAAGCACAAGGTGTCCAGTTGACAAATCAAAAAGATCTTGGCCTCAAAACCCAAACTCATGTCCCTACCCGTTTATTGCACAACTGCATTGCTACATGATCACTCGTTTGTGAATGCTCGATCACACGACTTGCTATCAGTCTAATGAGAATAGCAGATGGCAGCATGTCACAAGCGTAAGCAAACAATAAAAACATTCACTCACGTATCATTGATCAAAAGCCCCCGGGGGGGTACTCCCTATATTGGACTATACGGGGATGCTCGGCCCGAAAGGGGTAGGGTTTTCAAGCTGGAGGTATAAGAAAGGGGTAGGGTTTTCAGGCTGGGTATAAGAAAGGGGTAGGGTTTTCAGGCTGGACTGGGTATAAAAACAGTAGGGAAAATTGTAATTTTGGTATAAAAAAGGGTCTGTATTTCACCGGTTTTTCACCCGCAACGCGCGAGCAAAACCGTTTCTTTTTTAACAGAGCACAAAGCCGATTTTTTAGGCTTGGTATAAGAAAGGGGTACCTTTTTCAGCTTTGGTATAAGAAAGGGGTACCTTTTTTGCTCTGAAATTGGTATAAAGAAGGGCAAGGGGTCCAGAATCTGGGCCGAGCATCCCCGTATAAAAGTTTTGGGAGATCCGATTTGTGAGCATGCGTGGTAGGTCAAAAACGTAACGAACTTTCATACAACAATCAAACCGGAAACCCAGAATCTGGGTTTTAAAAAAATCGATTCCCCCAGAGCCCTGATTCTTGCCGCTGGCCAAAAGATGACGGGCTCTGGGTACGAGATTGACCTGGCTCGTCTCCTCGCGGGGGAGGCTCTGGTGACAGTCATTAACGCATGCGCGAGATTTGATACAGAGCCGTTGAGAGAAACAACTTTCTGCGCATGCCCCAACGTTCAAAATCAACCAATCGCGACGGCCCAGAGCCTCCACTGCGAGCAGACGAGCCGGGAAGCTCTAGGTGCGAGAATGTTCTCGCATGTACCAGAGCTCGTCGGCTCGTCACCTCGCGGGGAAGGCTCTGGTGACAGCCACTGACGCATGCGCGAGATTTCATACAGAGCCGCTGAGAGAAAGACCTTTCAGCGCATGCTCCAACGCTCAAAATCAACCAATCAGCGATGGCCCTCAAATGGATGTCCCCAGAGCCTCCCCTGCGAGCAGACGAGCCGGGAAGCTCTGGGTGCGAGAATGTTCTCGCATGTACCAGAGCTCGTCGGCTCGTCACCTCGCGGGGAAGGCTCTGGTGACAGCCACTGACGCATGCGCGAGATTAGTCATACAGAGCCGCTGAGAGAAAGACCTTTCAGCGCATGCTCCAACGCTCAAAATCAACCAATCAGCGATGGCCCTCAAATGGATGTCCCCAGAGCCCCCCCTGCGAGCAGACGAGCTGGGGAGCTCTGGGTACGAGAATGGGGAGAGGGCTCTGGTGACAGCCAAGGACGCATGCGTATACGAACATGACCTATTTATACCTCAAAATTATTTGTAGCGCACGTAAGTCGAAGCCATTAGTTGAAGGGAGGACTAGCATAAACTGACAAATTTTGGTGCTATTTCTCGGAAACGGTTTCTGATACTCTATGTAGAGTGAATGCAAATCTGGATTCGCAGCAAATGTTTTCAAGTCATAGAAAGTGCATTTTGATCGTTGCTCTGGCGCTCACACAAGCTAAGGCGAACTGTCATGCTCACAACTCGGTGGTCAAACTGAGGTTTGAAAACAAATTATTTGCTTCAAAGTCAAGCAGCCGTTTTGCCATGGTTCCACTGTCATGGAATGCCACGGGGAATTTCTGCAGAAACCAATCCATGGGAAAATCCAAGGCCAAAACAAAGATGGCGACACGCGAACGACGTTTCTCTCCAAAATCTGCAAGTTTTTAGGGTAGTTCGCCCATATAAACAAGGCCTTATAAGACTGAGCGTCATACTGGAACACCGCGAAACACCGCCGCCAGTACGAGGACAACCTGTCTTTCTTGGTTTAAAACCCCGGCCTTTTTTGTTATTGTTTCTCATCTGAAAACAAGCTTATTTTAGAGCCATAAATGAATAAAGAAAGAAAGAAAACGTTTTGCTTGGTTTTTGACCCTAAAAATACCATTTATTAGTGAAAGCCACAATGTTTCTCCGATACCCCCTAAAAAATACCCGACAGTCGATTTTGACCCCTAAAAAATTCGACGAGCATCCCTATCAGGTCGACATATGAAGAACCCCCCCCCCCCCCCTCCCGGGTGTAAAACTGTCATGCCAGTGTCCACTGGACTCCATATAAGGGGCCGACCATTTAACTTTTGAGGGGGGGGGGGGGGGGCTTTTTTGTCCGTGCAAGATTTTTTTTCTACCGCTGTTTAAGCGGTGAGAATTCACCATTCACCATTCACCAGTCACCATTTTGCTGTGCAGGAAATTTTTTTCGGCCCTTCGGGCCGTGCAGGAAATTTTTTTTCAAAATAGCCCACCCCCCTCCCTCAAAAGTTAAATGGTCGGCCCCTAAATAAGCTTGAATTCACTTTTAGAAACTCATGTTTTGCTTATCTTCACAAGTGACGGAACTTGGTAAAACACTAGAGTGCGGGGTCAAGGAGTATTTTATTTTCGGCAGATCGCCGAGGATTTTGTAAAGTGCTCAAGTGGATTAGCCTGCATTCCATAAACTGTACTACTTGCTAAGATAATAAAGACTCAAGATGACGAAGCGGAGCTTGTACTTCTATATAAATATACCATTTCTGGGAACGCTAGAAGAGGTATGCGAGTGTAGACCCTTTAAATTTCCGCTTTCACCACTCTCTCAGCAATTACCCTCTCTCTTTACCAAGGTCAAAATCTAGTTCCATAATTCACATTAAACTTGGCTGCTATGTCAAGATATGCACTAGTTATTGCAACAGACGCGTTAAAAGCGCACTCTGAGAGGAGTTTAGCCCGTGGACGGCACAGAGAAGGAATGGTGAGCTTGGTCTAGGATGAATGATCCTAGCGAGGGTAAGATATAATGACTTAGAGCTCTTTTAGCCGGCTTTTTTCGCGAGCGCCAGCACGATGGCGGTCGCAATCACGAACTCATTGTCTTTCTGCCGTAAAAACACCAACCTTCCGCCTGCGAACAGACTATAGCTCTTTCAAACATGCTGTGACATACCATATTGATGTTGAATTGATATTTACCGTTTTAGATACAGCAGAATATAGGTTCACAAAGCGGAAGTTACTTTGTTTATAATAGGGCATTTCCGGTACCGTCCTATATAGCATTCTGAGCATTGCAAGCAAGTATTCACGGCAGCATGATATCTTTTGTATGTAATGGATTTATCTCTCCACTGCGCTATTAAATATGATATACCTAGTTTTCATGGCAAAGATTAAATCATAGATTTATTATCATGCAAGAGAGCAGGATCGAAACTTGTTGCGCACGCGTGGACATGCTCCAATATGGCGAGAAGACTAAAGCAAAGAAATCCGTGGGGGTGAGGGGTGCTCCCCTATTTTTGTGTCGAGGTGCTCGTCGGGAACTTTCGATTTTACCCTTCCAGAGTGAGACTGAACAACCTGAATGCTGTGACGCGAAGACATGAATTAGTGCGCGATAGCGATCTTCAAAACAAAGCAGAATTTCCCACGTGCGGGACAAATATTGCAATAAGTCAACAATCACACTTGAAAAGTCTAGCGGATGGGAGCATGCGTACGGAAAATTCCATCTTGTTGTGCAACAAGGTAAAGTGATAAGTGTAGATGAATGATGTCCATGTTCTGATTGTGATCGATGTTAAGATAATGACTCTGAAATGTGGCCCCTCCCAACTCTTTACCTCGATCTAAATGTTTCTTTCAGCTATTTTTTATTTCATCTTGAGAAAAAGGGACGATTTCTGTAATGCTATTCTACTGGAGAAAACTGCACTACAGAACGTATGCTCGAACTGCTCGAGACTTGATCTAAATGCGAACGTGATGTATTATTTGGCAGGTTAAGCCTCTTTGCAAGCAAATCGGGCCCTATAATCCCTTTAACATATGAGCACACCTTCGCGAGGGTGCTGGGGGTTGCAATCACAATCTCTGTAAGTGCACGACTTGGCGTGATAGTATTGCTTCAACTGGTTAAATCAATAAACTATACCCACTGTGTTATAACAGGACGTGATAAAGCGAGAGGTATGGAGTGCACTTCATTGGCCACCAGCCGGTCTGTGCATACTTTAGTGTGCTGTGCAGTAATCCTTCAATGGAAAACACTTGACTTCTCCATGAGATTCATAACTACACACTTAACTGGGAATATTTATCACCCGAGCCTACGAATCTAAGCTATGAGTCAGTGATATACTTTCTCGATATAAAATTGGCACAAAAAATACAATGGCTTTAGCACGATAACTGACGAGTAACTGCAGTCTAAAGCAACAAGATAAATCACCAGTTCAAGTTTACCCGGCTTGATAAGGTAGCAATTCCATGCATGTTTAGTCAGTACATGAGTGATTTGTCTAAACGGGAGCTCATTTCTCAAAACATCCGGCAAACCCTGGACGCGAGACGTGCTTTCCTATCATTCACGAAACTCACAAATGAATGCCAATTACATACCAGCTGTACCAGTTTCCCAAAGTTACTCTGTAGCCCATATTCCATATGTGACCATAATATGGTTATTGTTTATTAGAATTGTATTTGCAATTAATAAATTCAAGGTTTTATGGAGACTAAAACATCAACAGTGTCTCCCCATCAGTGGAGGGCTACTTTGTGCAGTTATTCCTTCTAGGTGCATAAAAAAAGGAAAGTAGTCAAGTAAATCACGAATCTGACTTGACCTCTCGTAACCAGTCCCAATCCTCAGCCTTGTTTCGTTTAACAATAGCAATAACAGTGACAATAACAATAAAGCGATAAAGCAATAAGCGGAATGCAATAAAGGTATAGATATGGTTCTCAAACCTCCTAATGCTTAGACAAAGAAAATCATAATCGTTGAAGAGGTTTGATTACGAAATTTTATTTCCATAGTTTTTGAGATTTTATTCCTCAACCCATTTCTCGGTATTTGAAAATCCTGTTGAAATACGCTGCCCGAGTGCGTGATGATTACTTCTCAAACTCATTGCACTATTGCGTCATTTGACTACGACTACCAGAATCCTTTTCAGTTTTCTTTTCTTATGCAGATAAGCCGCTATTGGAAACAATAGGCGTTAATTGCGCGAACAAAAGGGACAACGCAATTTTATTCCTTCTTTTTCTCGACATTAAATCATTCCTTTGAGAAGCTATATCAAACAATAGATAGTGTTTTTGATCAGGATTTCAAAAACCTCGAAGTCGGTCAAAAATCTCGGCTTTGCCTCGCTTTTTTCAACCCACTTCTCAGTGTTTGGAAATTCTTTTGAAACACGCTCTGTAGTTTTTGATATATTACATCATATAAAAAAATCACGGTGGCGCCGCAATTTATGCTAGGAGGTCATTATAAAACCATGCGTCACACATAAAGTTATAATCAGCTGAATGAAATGAAAGGCCGATACATTTAACATGACGAGCTGTAAGACAGAATCGCAAAAGCTTTCGTTCTTCCAAAGAACGGGAACATTCTTCAAGATAAAGTATTTGCCCAGTGTTCTGGAAAACCAGGAACATTGTTCAACCTTATACACGGTAGCTAGCTGATCCCCAGCAAATAATCTTCACAAGGGGCTGCAGTACAGGAAAATAATAAATAAATAAATATTTTTTCTAGTTGCAGAAAGGATCATGGGAAATTGCAATAACCGAGTAGACGTCCGCGTGGTGGAGGAAGCTTCATCCGGAGAATCAGACAAGTCTGAGGCCTGGGGATGGGGACATTTTCGTCCCAGATGCCTTCAGTTCCTCAAGTCCCCAAGTGGTTCCTGTTCTTCATTTGCTTCTTCAGTCTTGTACAAGGTAATAAGGGTTTTCATAGATCCAATAGCGCAGTTATAGAGTTTTTACTCACAACATTACAGCAAGGTAGAAAGCGCACGCATTGTTTTAGAGTATTTTTGGTCTCAACCTATCAGCGGCAAAAAAATAAAGAAAAAGGAAATTAAATTTCGCAACCAAGAAACGTCGCCTCATAGTGAAAGACATTCCGTACGCGCAAAGGCGGCTACGGAATCACATCACTGAAGAGAGAACACGGAACGACCGATAAATTCATTCTAGAAAGCTTGAGCTGCCCCCAACGAAATTTGTTGACCATAAAAGATTCCTACTTCCAGAAAGCTTCGATACGGTGGTATACTTCTATTAAGCGGCCACCCTCGGGACCGAGCCAAGTGGCCGCTTAATAGAGGTTGGCCGCTTAATGGAGGTGGTACTTGCACTTTAATGTCCACTGAAACTACTATAAAAATGTTTCTCAAAGAACCGCCACCGGATGTTTGAGTTGCATAAACGGCTTGTAAGCTTGTCACAGAAAAGATTAAAGGAGAATTTGCTGTTGTTGTCAATTTTGTGGCCGCTTATAGAAGTAATAATAGCATTTGGGACCGGAAAATAGTGGCCGCGACCGCTTAATAGAGGTGGCCGCTGAATAGAGGGTGGCCGCTTAATAGAGGTACCACTTTAGTTCCAAAAACATTCTGGTATTCCCTGCAAGTATATAACTATTTCCTCTTGAACCATGCTACGTCTCCACAAATAGTCATTTCTTATACAATGATCACAAATTACTTGTTCCGTACAGCTATGGCGGTCAACTCATTCGTCAGCATTGCCATCCCGACACTAGAGAGGCGCTACGCATTCACCAGCATGCAGACAGGGTTTATCGTCTCGTCCAATGATATCACAGCACTGCTCCTCGTCAGCTTTGTTAGTTTCTATGGCGGATATGGCCACAAGACCAAATGGCTAGGCCTGGGTGCCATATTGACAGGTCTTGGATGCGTGGTGTTTTCATTGCCGCACTTCATAATTGGTGATTACGATGGAGGTAACTAGAAAATCAGGCAATCGCAGCCCTTCAGGCTCGTAGCCCAGTTTCCTCTTGTTGTTCTCTTCAAAGCGCATCATATCAGTAACGCAAAAACGCAAAACGGAAAGAAACACAAGTAAAAGGCTGAGTACGAATCTGCAAGCCCTTATAATCAGCGGCCTACACGAGCAAACTTAATTGATAACTATTTATTTGACGTGTGGATGGCCGGTGCAGAGTTCTCAGTCGAAATAAATAATAATAATAATAATAATAACGTGCTTATATAGCGCTTTATCCTCGCGGCTCAAAGCGCTTTACATTAATGGATAACTCATCCTATAAGAACCAGCTTTATAAACATGAGTGTGTGTTAGTATTGTGAGTTCTGTGACACTGAGGTTGGGCAACTTCCGACGGTCCTAGTGGTTCTTTAACGTCCCTCTGGTTCCGGTTAGTGTAGTGTATGTGAGAGACGGGGCCTACGGTTTAACGTCCTTATCCGAGAAGACGCGAAGGTCTAACCATTTGCAGATGTTAGAGCAAAGGCAGCACCTTTTCCTCAATTATTAGAAAAAGACCCTGAGTGTTGGCCCGGCCAGGGTTTGAACTCCCAACCTCCCGAACATAAGCCCGGCGCTCTACCACTGCGCTAACCGGTCGTCGGTTCAATGCGTCGGTTCATAAACCGCAGTAACACCACTTGATCTGTTTAATGTTTCTTGGACTTCTTCAGGGCCGAGTTCCTTTAACAGCGGGACGTGCGTACTTAACTCCACTTTACAGAGCAGAATACGTTCCATGGAGTGCGCCAAAAGAGAGATTACGTCATTGATGTACCTCCTGTTGCTGGTCTGCGGCCAACTTCTCGCGGGTGCTGGCACCACACCTCTACACACGCTTGGTCCAGCATACCTGGACGAGAACGTCAAACCCAAGTATTCCTCTATTTACTTGGGGATATTTTTCTCGACGGTAATGCTTGGCCCTGGGTTTGGCAACATGATTGGTGGAAAACTACTGAGCATCTATGTGGACATCAACATGGTAAGAATGACTGATTTATCGCTGCCATTCTTGTTCGACACCATGAGAAAGCTTATCATTATCCAAAGATTCTCAAGGCAATTCATAAGCGTGAAAGAGGTTTTGATTTTCAAAGAAAATCATAAGCATCAAGCAAGTTTAGGAACGCGGTCGTAATTTGATTACATTTTTGACATTTTATTTCTTCTTTTTCTTCTCATTAAATGATTCGTCGAGATGCTACATCAAAAACTCGACATTTTTTTCATCATGATTTAATTAAATACACTGTCTCGAGTTGGATAAAGTTACAAGAAATTCAAATGTACAAATCGAGAGAGCATCGAGAGCCGGGAGGGAGCAAATATTTCGTCTACTTCAAAATTTCAGTTTGTCAAAAGCCAACCTTAGAATGACATCATTACCATGGATGATTAACAAAACATAAACGAACATGTCTTTTTATTCTAGCCCGAGGGCTTGAAAATCAGTAAAAGGGACGCTAGATGGGTCGGCGCCTGGTGGCTCGGGCCATTGGTGAGCGGATGCCTCCTTGCAGTAGTAGGAATGGTCTTGCTGGGATTCCCGAGACAGCTGCCAGGGGCCAGAAAGAAAAGGGAAGAGGCGGTTGCTAAGGGACTTCTGCTGAGAAGGGATAGGATAAAGGGGAGGCTGCGGGACATTATTCCTGCAACCAAGAGTCTCTTGTCAAACTGGACGTACATGTTCCAAAATATGGCTGTGACAGTCAGGTAAATACAATTACTGCGAGTATATAAAAGTACTCTTAAAAGTAAGCAAACTGGTCCCAGGCTTTTACGTTTAATTAGTCAACCCGAGTGTGACACAGAATACCTGTTCCCTCATTCGCTGCTGGCTGGCAAATAGACCAGGGGCCGGTTCCTAGAAGGCCAGTTAAGAGTTATCGGTGGATAAACGCTTATCCAACGGATAAATCCTGAACAAAACCTATACAACAGATAACTTTTATCCGTGGATAACTTTATCGGACCTTTCAGGAACCGGTCCCAGAAAGCTACTTGCACTCGCACGCTTTAAAGGCCCATCGCCAACCGGGAGCCTTTGCGCCCGTTTTTTGTTTGTTTTCAAATTGATCCATTGTTTTTCGGGTGCTCTGATTGGCTAAGAGTCCGCAAAGGCTCTCGGTTGGTGATGGGCCTTTAAGGCTTAATTTTCGTACAACCTGCCAAAAAATAAGTATAATTCTAATCACCTTAACTGTTAGATCAATACAAATCTATAGTGTTTTTATCTATTATCAAGAGGATGGAATTGGATTGCCATTTGAATTATTTGCTTGTCAGGCAAGCGTGCGAGTGCCCCTACTTTGCTGGCAAAAAACAAAAGCAAGAAAAAAAAAACAGTCAATTTTATTTTAACTTTGGATCTCATGTTCGGATATGTTTTAGTCGTTCCTATTATTATTATCTTTCTAAGCTAACTTAGTTTTTGTTTGCTTATCTTGTGGTATTTTGACTCGTTATCCCTTCTTCCACAAATTTTCAATTTTCTGCATCTGCGAGTTTATGAAATGTCCACCTGAGTACCTAGAAAAGGGGCAAAGATGTGATTTGCAGAGTAGGATTTGATTGCCTACCCAGAAACTGTATTATCTGCTTTGCTTGAATGGTAAATATGTCGAACCGGGCGCATTATATTTTAGACTCTTACTAGAACCTTTTCGTACGCCAGTCCCCGTGGTGTGAACTAACCTCTGCAAGTTACTTTTATTTGCATCAAAGTATGAGTCCTTTGCATAAGTCAGAGTTTCTGATGCACAGAATAGTGTCAATAAAAACAAAACAATGCACTGTGGTCAGAGCTCATAGGTACCGTTAATAATGCTTTGCAAATGTTTTCCTTCCCTGAAGTACCCTTGTTGGTGCGGGACTAGGTCCATTCCTGTTCAAGATTATTCGTATCCGGTACGGAGGAACGACTGAGATCATTGGTATTGCGGTGGCTCTTATTCTTATTCCAGGCGCTGGAGGAGGGATAGCACTTGGTAAGTCAAGACTATCGTTAGGTGTATTTGTAACAGCAGAGTAGTTGTACGTGATGACAGCCAAAACCGTTTGAATGGAATCTTGCATAGCTAGTAAACTCTTATCCTTGCGAGCAGTGGTTTCCTCCTCTCTTCGGACGACGGCGAGCGAGGGAGAGAATGTGAACTCTAAGCTTAATTTTTAAATTTGGTTCTCAACTTAATAGTTCATAAAGCGTGAAGGAAGCGTGAAGGAAGTTTGGATACACGGACTTCATTTTCATAGATTTTTGAGACTTTATTCCTTCTTTTTCTCGACATTGAATTAATTGTTTTAGAATCCATATCAAGCACTTGATAGTGTTTACTATCAGGTTTTCCAAACACTACGAAGTCAGTTAAAAAACTCGGCTTTGCCTTGTTGTTTTTTTCAACCCGCCTCTCGATGTTTGGAATTCCTGACGAAACACGCTGTCTCGTGTTTGATATATTACATAAAAATAAGGATTTTTGCTGTCATTTAACTAAGGTCTGATGTATAAAGATCTGTTACATACTAGGTACCGCCATTGTTAAGTGTCTGGGTCTGAAGAACGCGTGGAGCAAGGCGGCCAAATGCTCTTTCGTGCTACAGCTGATTGGTATCTGGACCGCATTCATTTTCATGATCCCCGGATGTACATATTCCAAGTTCGCCGGCGTCGATGTCGCCTATCCAAACAGGTACCTCCATGATCTACGTAAATGGGCTGTTCAACTTAAGATATGTTATCCCTCTATCGAGGAACCCTGGAATCTCCATAGGGGTCGCTGTGTTTGACCCTGGAATTTCCACAGGGGTCGTTCAGTTTTCGACCCTGAAATTTCCACAGGGCCTTTCTTTTCACCCTGTTTTTTCTAAAGAGTATTAATTTGCAACTTTGGAATTTTACAGGGGACGTAAGAGAATGTAGAATTGCTTCAATTTTCCACTAAATTTGGAGGAATTATAATTTTGGGAACAGCCCAGTGTAGATGCAATGACAAGTAATGACGATATATACATACAAATCAAGGCATATAAATCACTGAAAGAAATGAATAGAATCTAATCCAACAAGACAGAGCTGCAAGAAAACGAAAACGAAGAAGATAGTAAGGTTTTTAATTAAGAGCAAGCAAAGTTGACAGATGATAGTAGAAAACTAAATGCAAATAACTTAGCACATCAGAAACGAAATCCACTCAACGCCAACCAATCAGGAGGCGTTCGACATTCGTCATGACGCAAGATAATACTGACGATTGCAGATATAAACGCAAGTCCCCCCCGCTTCCCCCACCGGGGGTCGCGATCCTGAGGGAAACGAATCGCGAAGAAAACGCAAAATCAAACACTCATGTGAAATTCGCTCTATCTGAGTTTGTACAATGTCAAATTACAGCTCGGCAACAGATGGATTAAGCAGTACATGTAACAGGGCGTGTTCCTGTAGCTATTACCAGTACAGACCTGTGTGTGGACCGAACAATATCAATTACTACTCGCCATGCATGGCTGGCTGTACCGTCGGCACCAGAATGAGGGTAGGTGTTCATTATAACCTTCGGAAACCGTCGGGTTGATATACTAGCCAAGAGTTTTTTCACCAGGGGTGAATTGAGGGAAGCACTGGCCTCATCCCTCGTCACTCGAGTTCGAGTCCTGGTTTGGGCGTTTTCTCTCTTGCTCGAGTTGTGTTTCAGACCAGTGGGTGCTGATTGTGGGTTGAAATGATTCGTCCTTTCATCTGTTTCTCGTCTTTTGCATGAGACAATAAATGTCTCATCTCAAAATCCTGTATAACCTGTATAAGAGGGACGTCAAAGAACTGCAGGGCTGTTCGGACAACCGTATGTGCTCTTGCTCTGTACTCGATTCGTGCCATTACATCAAAACAAAATATCGATGTATTTTGTCACAACCACGACTCTACAATACAAATTTGCAGGCCACATGCTTGCTCCAAATTATGAAAATATTGAATTTTGAGCAATTAGGCCGCTTGTCCAGCTCAACTAGCAACATTGAAAGGGCGAATAGAAGTTGGAGGGAAGGGGATGCAAGAGTGCCAACGTTCAATTGATTGTAGCTTGTCAAATTACTACAAAAATGGTTTTAATTGTAGACACCCATCAGATGACAACAATTACGTCAGTCCCGCCATGTTTTAAAAATATAGCATCCGTCGAGCTTTAAAAATATAGCATCCAACAGAGCTGTTCTTGCACGTGACTAATATGTTGATGTTTTTTCCAGACGTATACAAACTGCAGCTGCGTTAGTCCCGAGGGTAACAACACTTTCTCGCACCTGAAGTCTGGGGTGTGCGATAGAGGATGCAAGAATCTGATTCCGTTCCTAATCGGAGCCATTGTCTTGTCGATGATAAGCTTTTCAAATACCTTACCTTCCAAGATCGTCACGCTCAGGTAGGTTACGTACGATGTTATCTTAGCAACATTACAACAGCATGATTATCGCCACTCTATCGAGGGCCAGTAGGAACCGAATTACACTGATCCTGTACTTGCAGTTCTAACTCTCTAGTTACTGCTGCCACGTCGGACAAGCCAAAATGGTTCTTAAATGTTTTGCAGGAATATGTTATGAAATTTCCTCATCTCTAAAATTTTTCATTAAAAAGCTAAATAATGTACGCAAAATGTTCATATGTCGTGTTTATTGCTCGGACATACTAAATTCCATTGAGGAAAAACTGCCCGGTTGGAGTACTAATTGTACAAACCATTGCGAACCCAGCCAGTAATATCCTCGTTTTAGCGAGAGGTAGGCTGTTCTGGAAAAGTAAAGAATGGTTCAGTTTATTCAGTTTAGTTTATTCAGTTTATTCATTTTTTCTTGCCAGGAAATACACATATATAAAAGTCAAGATATTTAAAATAATAATAATAATATAATAATTTCCAGGCGAGGAAGCTCATACGAAACCTTAGAGGCTTATAACCATGAGCTCCCTCCACATCTTAAATAATTGAAAATAAGTTTACAAACAGACTGCACATAATGTAACGATAAATGAATTTATAATAAAAACAAGCAACACAGACAGACGATACAAACGACACAAAAGCAAAGCGAAAAAATAGAAAGCCCAGCAGATAGAGTAACTAATTAGCTAAGAAGAAATGTTTTCAGTTTTGATTTTAAAAATAGAGAAATAGAAATTGAAATAGAAATTGAGTTCGTTCCAACCAAGAGGCTAGACAACCTCGACAAGCTCAATCACTGGTACCAAATGAAATGGCCAAAAAATCGACTGTGCCATTTCATCCCAACCGGTTTTCTTGACAAATGGGTAAGCACCCCAGAATAGAATAAGAACGTAACAGAATAGGAGAAATGATGTACTTATTTTTGTTTCCTCAAGGTCCGTACCAGATAATCAGCGCGCCTACGCCCTGGGTTTACAGTTCGTCTTCCTGCGCACCCTTGGCGCGTTACCAGGCCCAATCCTGTTTGGTCACGTGATTGACACCACGTGTACACTGTGGCGGTCAAAATGTGATGTGCGGGGGAACTGTCTCAACTACGACCACGACAGACTGGGTTTCGTACTCATGGCCTCTGCACTACCTATAAACGGTAAGTGAGGCCCCTAATACAACGTGCAGACTCGTACACAGGAAGTCGTTCATTGGATTTTTTTTTTTTAGCGGGGGTGTCAAAATGATGTTATTTGGGGGTGTTTGGTTTAGCTTACCCTGGGGACCAGAGGCTGAAACTCTGCCCTTTCGCGTTTGTGTTGCTCTGACAATGGCAGTCTGCAAAATATGCACAATGGGGTGTTTACTGGACCTCTATCTTTTCTCTACAGCACTCTCTTGTCTGGCATACTTTTTGTCATGGCGATCCAGTAAGAGGATCGCCGGGTCAACTAACGGAGACCAACTCCGCATGACGGATGCTTCAGCCAATCACAGCACAACACGAGTGGAGCCAATCAGCACCCGAGAAGAGTTGTCTATCGACACTCAATCAGCTGCTGTAAACTCGGCATAGCCAGTGCACATGCGCAGAGATCAACACAAGCATAAGCTTACGTGTATTCATTCTCGTACCCAGAGCTCCCCGACTCGTCTGCACACAGCGGAGGCTCTGGGGACATCCATTTGAGGGCCGTTGCTGATTGGCTGATTTTGAGCGTTGGAGCATGCGCTGAAAGGTCAATCTCGTTCCCAGAGCCCGCGTATCTTTTAGGCCAGCGCCAAGATACGGAGCTCTGGAATAATCAAGTCGTGCGACGATTTTCATTGGCTCGCCATTCCTCTCCACTGCCCATGCGCGCGATTTGAATTCGGAGGAAATCTAACAGAAAATGTTTTTCACACAAGCATCACCTGTTGGGTGAAAACATATTTCCGGTATCAAACGCTGCGCTTCAAAGTCTTTCCACTTGTAGATCTATTGTTATGAATTTTCGTAAGCATTTCGTAAGATCAATTTTCCAAAACTAGCGTTATAACAAGACAAATCATGCAACAAAAGTCTTGATTCTGAGGCAAATGTTCAGTTGTTGACAAAATTTGTCGCGCGCGCGCTGCTGACGAAGATCACGCCACTTTCAATGTCAAACAGAACGCGCGCTGTTTTGCTAAAACAAAACGAAACAAAACCTGCTCAAAACTGAGTGAAATGTCTCAGTAATTCATGTTTTTAAAGCTCTTTTTGGCTGGTTTTATAACCACGACTGTAAAATGTGAAAAATTCCTATAACATATTGAAGAACTGTGTGATAAATCCATGATTTTAGTAACGGTCAAGGTCAAACGCATGCGCACTGAGGAGTACCCAGATTTTGGGTATAAAAAAATTGATTATTCCAGAGCCCTGTATCTTGCCGCTGGCTCAAAGATGCACGGGCTCTGGGTACGAGATTGCTGAAAGGTCTTTACCTCAGCGCCTCTGTATTAAATCTCGCGCATGCGTCAGTGGCTGTCACCAGAGCCTCCCCCGCGAGCTTAAGAGCCAGGGAGCTCTGGATTCGAGAATGACGTGTATTTAGTTTTCATCCAATGGTGGGCTTTGAATGACGTCACATCAGATTAAGTCAATATACAAGGTCTTACTCAATATACGGACATTATATTTTATACTGTAAGATACAGTATAGATGATAAGAATTTAACTAGAAAGAGTATACTTTTAAGAAGTCTGTCCATTGTCACCTTATGTCTAAGGACGTCGTTACGAGAAATTTAGAGGAGCAGTGTAATGATTTTTGCACTCTTTTGGTGATGTAACAAAAACATTCAAATAACTGATGGATAGGCAGTTAAATAGCCCTTTAACTACAACGCTGTCATAATTGTAGCCTTCATTGACCCAATGCATCCTAATACAGAGCGGATGGAAACGGATTTAGAAAATAACACCTATGTTGTATTGTGAATGTGCGCATTCTGATCGGTTAAAAAGCGTGTTCGTAAGAGACCTGAGAAACACGATTGTCACGCAACGCTGTCGCGCGTGTGTATGTTATTTTCTAAAAGCAATAAAAATACTTTCTGCGTGCTCTCTGGTTTCTTACAAACACTCGGGGATTGTTGGTCGAACTGATAAAACTTGAAAGACACTCGCCGTTTTGATCAGTTCTCCCAACATCCCCCTCGTGTTTGTAAGAAAGCAGAGAGCACGCGGAAAGTACTTTTATTGCTTAAAGGTGGTGTTACACGGGACAACTTGCAACAAAAACTTTCCTCGCAACATTGTTGCGCGAAAAGTTTTTACCGTGTAACATGTGGCACAAGACAACTTTTCGCGCAACATTTCACTCGGCAACATGTTGCGAGTTTTTGACTTGGCTTCAAAAACTTGCAACACAAAATGACGAATATCTGAAATGTTGTCTCGTGTAACATGTGTCCAACAACTTTTCGCGCAACATTTTTTGTCTGGAAGCGAGGCAAGAATGAAATTCGTCATCAGCTCGAGCTAAAAGTTGTTTTAACGGTCGTGTATCAGATGTTGTTGCGCTAAAAGTTGTCTCGTGTAACATGGCCGTTGCCGAATGACTCGACGTCAGGAACTTTTCGCGCAACAATGTTGCGCGGAAAGTTTTTGTTGCGAGTTATCCCGTGTAACATCGCCTTAATGCAACAATGCGTTTTCTTGTTTGGATGAACAGTTTTGAAAGTTTGAAATTACATCAACATTTGTATGAAAATCGGCAGTCGATTTGTATAGGTAATCATACGACTTCGAGTTCAATTTGGGATTAATTGCACGAGTGAGTTTTTCAAAAAGTATCGAAATTGCACGAGCCCGTTAGGGCGAGTGCAATTTGAGCTTTTTGAAAAACTCACGAGTGTAATTAATCCCAAATTGAACGAGAATAGTCGTATGATTACTTATTAATAATATGGATGCAAAAATTTTCAGGGAAAGACCTTATTTTTTGCAGCGGCCACAAATGCGCTGAACGCGTGCGAGACAAGTGAGCAAAGTTTACGAAACCTAACTTGACATAAATATACTTGACACAACAAATTTATTTTATGCTAGAAGCAGGTGGAATTCTGTTTTAACAATCATACACTTTATTTCAGATTCCAAGGTAAAATAACATAAGAGAGCCTGTATTAATTAATTGGTTGGTTTCTTTCAGTTTGAATTGCTTTTGAAAGCTTAGTTGCTTGTGCATTTTCGGTCACCAAAAACGGGCAGAATATTGTCCAGAAAGGTGAACATAGCTAGGTAAACTTCCACAGAAGACATACCTGAAGTCTTCTCTTGTGTAAACTTTCTTGTAACAGCTATTAACAACCAAGATTGACAGGAATTTGATCCGAAAAACTGTCCGTATCGCATGTGTTCTTGATACTTCTAGTTCATTTTCATCGCTGGCAATTCCCGCCGCTAGATTCACAGTCAACGAAGATTTCCCTTCATATCCTTCCATAACAAAGAATGAAAACTAAAGCAAGTCTTGCTCAAGTCCATAAGGAATTCACATTTTGCTTTCCAAGAGTTTCGGAAGATGATTTTCATGAAAAGGAACCGAATTTCTCCCTCCATCCAAAGCCATCTATCGACCTCCCATCTTGTTGACAAGGCTCAAACAGATCGAGTGGCGTGACAGCTAGCGCGCACTTGATTGGCTCGTTCGTAAAATCCATTGTTTATTTAGCCAATCAGCTTCATGAAATACCTGCACTCATTTGAGTGCAATTACTTTTTTGGAGTGCAAATTAGTATATATAATAGGACTCCATGCTGTCCAATTAAGAAAAAATTGGATGATTCAGAGGAATTCCAAAATTGGACGAGGCCGCAGGCCGAGTCCAATTTGGAGTTCCGAGGAATCATACATTTTTTTCTTAATTGGACAAGCATGGAGTCCTGTTATTTATTAATTATATAACATCCATGTTCAAATCCAAACTGTCCAATTTTAGCGCGAAGTGTCCAATTAGAGCGCGCGCGATCCAATTAATAAATAATTGGACGATTCAAGAAAAATCGATCTGCCGGCACAATGGGATTTCGAGCTGGCTATATAATTACTTTTGTAATTGCACTGCTCTCGACCAATCAGAATCGAGAAATCCATATTATTATAGGTGTTATCGATAACCGATAAGACTTACCTACATTGCTTATCAGGCTACTATCAAGTGATTTGAGGATGAGTACATACAAATTTAGAGCTGTTAATGAATTTTTTCAAAACATCGTGACACATCCCCTCATTGACAAAAATCAACATACAAAGTTACCACTTTATAACAAACAAAACACATGCGTTGCCTTACGTATTCTACCTCGTTAGTTTTGAGATAAGATGACTCTCATGGGTACACATTACAAGAAAAACAGATTTCACGTGATACAGGAATGTAATGTATTTACTGCCGCCACTGGTGCTGGACACGAGTGGCACTCGGCAGCGGTTAACCAGAATCGAAACTGGGGATGGCTGGGGGATGACTGGGTGACTACTATTGTGTCAGATGATGACTAGAGGATGACTGGGTGATGACTAGGGATGACTGGGTGAAGGCTTGGGGAAGATTTGGTATCTCTTGAGGATGACTGGGGGAACTTGGGATGACTGAGTAGTGATGGGGTGTTGACTTGGGATGACTTTGGGATGACTGGGTAGTAACGGGGTGATCACTGGGGGATGACTTGGATGTCTTGGGATGTGGTGGTGGGGGGATGGGTGGGATGTCTTTAGGATGAATTGGGATGACGTGGGACGAAAGACGTTTACGAGGACACAC
The DNA here is from genome assembly GCA_033964015.1 of Scolanthus callimorphus. Lineage (NCBI taxonomy): Eukaryota > Metazoa > Cnidaria > Anthozoa > Actiniaria > Edwardsiidae > Scolanthus > Scolanthus callimorphus. The sequence goes on from CM066924.1 coordinate 16,260,816, forward strand.
AGCATTTCGCAAATCACAAGGTTCACGTTAGTAGTGTCGTTTGACCAGCCTTCAGACGTAAGCATTGAAATGGCCACTGAAATGTCTGCTTTTTCTTGTAATGTTTGTAGTTATATATATCGTGTAGATAAAAGATATGTACGTAATTACATATTATATGTATTTAGCTGAAATTGACAAATACTTATGTAACATATAACAAACATTTGTAGATTTCATTGGCATTAAAGTAATATTCACACTGATTGGATGTCAATCGACTATTATATTTAAATTTATACAAAAAACGTCTACATATCAGTCTGATGGACTGGAGATACGTATGTCGCTTTGTTTATTTGTTCTCTCCTCCTTATTCTCGTGCTTGGTTCAAGAGCACGCTGGATTGATTGCCGATAATTTCAAGTTGGCCGCCACACACGGGCCGAATTTTCGTCGAAAGACAAAAAAAAACTGACTGATCGGCTCGTATGCGGTGACTCGCCGCTTACGACAAGATTTTTCGTCCGCTCCTTTTATCAAACATGTTTGATTTTCAAATCGTCGCCGACAAAAAATCTTTACGACAGAAAATCCTGTCGGGATCGGCCCGTGTGTGGCGGCCTCAACTAAATGAAGCCCAGTTACAAAAAATATCAACCACATATCACAACTTCTATGTGTATATGTCAAACTCGCAGTTAATCTTCTGTAGAAATTTACACGGCAAAAGCCACAGATTTGTCTGACAAAGGTCACATTGGATCTTGCCATAAAATGACAGGACTGCAATGCACGTTTTAACGGCACAATGATTGAAGCTACATACAATGGCCGTTTTCACACTAGGGACGAAGAAATCGTCTGGACGGACAAATCCTCTCAAGACGGACAAACCGTCTGATGTGAAAGCGGGACGAACACATTTTCAGACGAACAAATCGTCTTAATGGCCGTTTTCACACTAGAGACGAACAAATCGTCTGAACGGACAAATCGTCTCAAGACGAACAAATCGTCTGATGTGAAAACGGGACGAACAGATTTTCAGACGAACGGCCGTTTTCACATTAGAGACGAACAAATCGTCTGGACGGACAAATCGTCTCAAGACGAACAAATCATCTGATGTGAAAACGGGACGAGCAAACTTTCAGACGAACAAATCGTCTAAATTTGTTCGTCTGTTTGGCCGTCTAGGAAGCCGATTTTTCATAGACGATTTGTCTGACCTAGTCCGACCTAAATTCACACTAGACGTACAAAAGACGAACAAATAGTCTCGTCTAGTGTGAAAACGGCCAATTTGTTCGTCTGTTTGGCCCTCTAGGAAGACGATTTTTCATAGACGATTTGTTCGTGTAGACGAACAAATCGACCAAAGTTCGACCTAAATTCACATTAGAGGAACAAATCGTCAGACGATTTGTCCCTCTAGGCGATTTCTTCGTCTTCCTAGTGTGAAAACGGCCAATTTATTATATAGACACGAGTGTTTTACTGGGAAATACGCCAATGGTAAATCTCATACGAAGCTACATCCGGGACCTGAATGACATATTTTCCATATCCTCACTAGTGAGGATATCGGTCAAAACAAAAGTGCTTGGAAATCAATTTGGAATAATTTTTTCTAGTTTGTCTATATAATAAAAAGAAAATTACACGGTGACTTGAAGATGTGAGTTTTATTTTCTCGTGTCAAAAACAATATTTTACTCATTCGCTGTGCTCATTCGTAAAATATTGTTCTTGCCACTCGAAAATAAAACTCATATCTTCGAGCCACCGTGTAATATCCTCTATTTATTATATAAACACCAATGAAATACCAGGTGATCTCCCGCGCGAAAACTTGATATCTTCACACGTGTAAATATCATGTTATTTTCACATGTGAAAATATCACACTTGCCTTTGCTGAATGCTCGATTTTTAAGCTTAACTCAAATAAAATTTGAATTTGGTATTTCATTGATGTTTATATAATAAACAGAACATTACATGACCGCTTGGAGATACGAATTTTATCTTCTCGTGTTAAAAATTTATCTCACTCGTTTTCTGCGCTCACTCATGAGATAAATTTTCAACACTCGAAGATAAAATTCGTATCTCCGCGCGGCCATGTAATATCCTCTATATAAGATCTGTTTTGCTGACACATCATAATGCTTCCCTTCAGTCTTACGTGTGACTTGCCTGTTGTTTAGCAGAAGTGTTAGTCATTGTTCAACTCCTCAGCAGAGACGGCCACCTGTTAAGACACACGATAAAACGTCATTTTTCATGTCTAATTTTACTAAATATTATACATATATTGCATTGCCCAAGATTTTGTCGAATTTAACCAGTCTTGATTGGAAGCAATAAGCACTTTCTTGTGAAAACAATGATCGCACTATACCAAATTTAAACTGGAACATTTCGGCCATAACGATCAGTTCTGTGCTCTTAGATAAGTAAACGTTTATCTAGCTGTAGCTCAAAATGGCTCGTTCCCTCGCGGAGGAGGTTCTGACACAGGGAGCTAAAAGACATTTTCATTTTTCGCTGAATAAAGCGAAAGGAAGTCTTTTATTTGCACTGCCTTCTCGGTCTTTCCTGATTGGCTAGTTATGCTTTGCCCAGATTCGCCCACTAGGGCCTCATTACCACGAAATGGCTTCCGTCTAGCGTCTTGGTAAAGGTGAGCTCCCTGTGGTTCTGGTAACAGCCATTGACGCATGTGAAAGATTTGATACATGGCCGTTGAAAGAAAGAAGTTTCTGCGCAAGCGCTAACGTTCAAAGTTAGCCAATCAGCAATGGCCCTCAAATACCCGTGGGATTTGGAGGTCAGGAAAATGTGAGAGGGAATGGGACGACCAACAAATGGAGAGGGGCAGGGCGAGGAAGGCAAGCTTTTCATTTCTATTCCTCCATTTCCCTCCCCCTCTTCATTTTCGCCTGCAGAAGCGCTTGCTACGTGACTAGAGGCCTCCCTGTTGCTCGGAGACAAGCCGAGGAGAATTACTGATAAGAGTTATGCCACATTTAATCGTATATTGTACCTGCAGAGTGAAATTTAAAATATTTTTGCCATTCCTAGATCTGAGTTCATCTTAGATCGTTACAAATATAATTACGGTTAAACCTCAAGTTATTTTTTATTCAGTTTAAGTTTGAGTGTTCTGCATGATTTTAAGTTGCTCTAACCTTATAAGGAGAGATTGGTTAGGAGTCGCTGTTTCCATCTTTCCTACTGTCAGGGGGAAGGGTAGGGGCTTCATTAGTTGCGTCATCATTGCTAAGTATTGTCTCATGTGTCTGCTGCCAGTGGGTTAACAGCTCATCTTGACTACTCCATACTTGCATACACATTGGACAGATAAATCCCTGGGAAAGCCACATTTACTTAGTTCAGTTCGGTTAAACACGAGATTCCGTCCACTTCCAACCGAGCTCCTCTCACTTTCACGCTCGGAAATTTGCAATTATAATAAAAAAAACACTCTTGAGAATGACACGCAAGAAGTTGAACATTTTGCCATCTCCTGTAAAATTCTCATCTCTGAGCTTCAAACAGTTAAACATATTCTTTCTAAATTATTTTTTTTCTAAATTATCTAAGTGGCAAGGGGGTTGCAACCGCTTAGTTACGTTGTATGAATCTCAGACAACCAAACTTGGGTAAAGTTGTCTAAGTGGCTTGCGGGGTACAACAGGATGGTCACGTGGTATGACGTCGTCGATGACGTCATCAAACGAGAAAGGTATATATCTTTAGAAGGGATGAACCTCAGCCAACAAAACTTGGGTTAAATTATTTTAGTGGCAAGGGGGTGAAACTGCTTAGTCAAGTGGTATGACGTCAATCAAATGAGTAGCCTGAGTCAACAGACTTACAAAGATAAACACGACACAAGCAAAACGCGCCGACCAATCAGAATCATTACCCAGATCTGTGCAGTGACATGCCACCCAGTACATTACATTTGGCTATTTTATTGCTTAGACTCTCGCTCAAATCTTTTGATTTTGAGCGGGCTTCTGTTAACTCAGGCTATCAAATGAGAAAAGGTATATATTTTAGGAAGGGATGAACCTCAGACAACCAAACTTGGGTAAATTTTTCTTAGTGGCAAGGGGGGTGCAAAAGCGTGGTCACGTGGTATGACGTGACAACATCAAATGAGAAAAGGTTTATACATTGTATCTTGGAAAGGGAAGCCTCAGACAACCAAACTTGAGTAAAGTTGTCTAAGTGGCAAGGGGGGGGGGGGGGGGGGGGGGGTTGCAAAGTGGTGCAACTGCGTGGTCACATGGTATGATGTCACATCATATTAATTTGTAATTCCTCTTACGGGTTTTACTCAGAATAGGTAGGTGAATCACTTTGTGATTGCTTTCACTACAGTCATATGAAGTTTGCTCTATAAACAAATGGTAAAAATATACATCTCAAAAAGGGATATGAGGCTATGCAGTCATCTTTGGTAGGATGTTGTCTAAGTGGGGAAGAGGGTTTGATGCTTTTAGGCAAGTGCCTAAATCTATATTAGCCACAGGTCTATATAATATTGCCGGATGGAATTTTTAAACAGCATTCGTTTTGGAGTTGCAGTATTTGGCGATTGGAGGATTTGAGTAATATATTTAAGGTACTTATTAAGGTGTTTATTATAAGTGGCTGATTCTTTTGGTATCACAATTAAATTGCATATCACCTGAGAGGAGAGAACATGGACTGAAAGTTGTGCTTGAACAAATAAGAATGACGGAAATTCTGTCTCGTTACCTCTATTGATTCACAAGAATAATAATGGCATAATGGCATCAAAGATTTATGCAAATCTGGTTTTGATGACGTTGGGGGGGGGGGGGGGGGGGGTATTGTTTAAGACATACAGTACTTCTCTAGCTGTTCTTCCTATACCGGCATACACAATGAGATAGAAGCCAGATTATACGTTATTCATGCAAAAAAGTCACTGGATTTTGAACGCACTGGCTGATATTGGCTGCATATTTTTACCTCTAGCCACATCATCAAATTTGCATAAAACATTGATCTTATAATATCTCATTAACCAAAAAAGATATGAAAGCAAAAATTTTGCCCTTCTTATTTGTTCAAGCACAACTTTCAGTAAAATCAACTCCTATCAGGGGGAATATGCACCTTTTAAAGAACGAACCACAAAGTTATGTTTTAAGTGCTTATAACTGATTTTAATTTGAGGTGCAAATGTGAAGTACTACCGGTAATGTGAGTGCAAATATTTAGTAAAAATTTCTGAGAATGTTTTTAAAACCTGTGAGAGAGTTAGAATCTTCAATAACATTAAGGTTATTTGATTCTAAGAGCATGACAATAATACCTTGAGTGGGTATAGGATAAGAATATCTCACTTTAAATTAATGCTGTGTAAGAATGGGGACCTTTAAAGGCATCTTTAAGGTGGTCTAGACTTTATGCTGGGGTTGCAAATTAGTTTTGAACCTGATCCTCACTGAATTACATGTAAGACACCATTCTAGAGATTCAAGCAATGCTTGGCCAAAGAAAAAATCAAATCAGCCCTCAGTCACAGTTTTTCCCATACATTCTGGTCAGAACATTCTGGACAGATAAAGGCTGGTTGGTACATTTGTGATTTTTGTTACATTTTGTCGCAGCGATTTTTCTCACGCGAGGTGTAATTCCAACTCTCTTGTGTAAACACGATGCAAATCCGGTGCCATTTCTGTGCTCTCTTTTCTTCAGAAGTTCTTCTTCAAAAGTTTTGAACTGTTTGAAATCTCTGCAACATCACGCGACAAAAATTGCGTGGCAGATTGCGCCGAATTGCACCTAGTTCAGATTAGTGATCTTGAGTTGATGCCTACATGAGAGAAAAATCGCAGCTACGTACTCACAGGACAAAAATTGGAGCAAAAATCACAAATTGTAAACTGGCCTTCAAGATTTGGCAGGCCAGTTTTCAATTTTGGACGGATATTGTCCGAAAACATAAATACATATAAATTAATAAATTAATTAAATTAAATCCATTTAAGTCAGTGATTATCTACCTCTACACCTTGTTGTTGCTCGACCTGTTCAATCACCTCTGGGTCCTCGTTAACAGCTTGTGGCTCTGCCTTCTCTTCCGTTTTCTTGTTTTTCCTGAAAACATCATCCAGTACCAGAGCAGTTTTTATACTAGTGTCATATTGCAAGCATGTGTAGAAAATGCAGATAATCTTACAAAAAAAAAGAAAGTTAAAACAGTGACTCTGCAATCAATATTAGCACCCCCGCAACATAAGGTGTACAGAATGGTCAAATCCAAAATGAACATGCAAACACCTTAGTTTAGACAACTTCTCAACAAAACATGCACGTTTGAAATATAAACTACACTAACACGAAAAAAATCTCCAAACTTCATGGATGGACACAAATGACTAGTATATTGTTATTAATTAGAATGTTTCAAGATGTTTTCACAGATACACACCTCTCAGCTCTAGCTTTATCTAGACTTTGTTTTGATGCTATGGCACTGCGTAGGCACTCCTAGAATCAAAATTGAAATATTAAAAATAATGGTGAAATCTGATGGACGTACGTATACTATTTTATTTCATTGTACCCTAGGCAAGTGCTCCTGGGAAACGCAGAAAAATTACTGAAATTACGTGGGATTTGAGGGCAACATTACATGGAAAATTGTCAATTACGTGGGATTGCGTAAGAATTTTGGGGGAGACGTGCAAAAATTATGCATAGTCAATTACACTGGATAGCTATGCTTGTGTTGTTTAGAAGAAACAAAAAATGTACCGTGTGACAATGATAGTTTATCAAAATCAAACAGAATGTTCAAAGTGCAAACTATAGCACACACGAATTTACAATATTTGACTGTGACTTTCGAAATTTTAAGGTACCCATCACTATACCCCTATCCTATCCATGAGCCGGATAGATAGTAATGGCAAGATCAGTAAGGTCAATTACCTGAATTATTGTGAAGTGTGGAATCTTTTGCATTGATTGGACAGTCCTGTAAGAACATTAAGGGAAAAAAGAATTACAATAATTATGTAAGGTGTAACACTCCTTCTAGTAAAAAAATGGGAAAAGTGGATTTTTCTGTTGTTCTTTTTAAGTATAAGTAACAATTTTCTTAGCCTGCTTGTCAGGTCCTCCCAGGTCAGGTGGGGTTTGTCAGACACTGTTTTGGTGAATAATCAAGCTAGAGCATATCAGTTGTTTAACTACTAAATTACATACACAAATTACAAAAATTAAATAAAATATTACTTTATTGAGTAATCCAGATCATAACAAACTCCATGCACTTGATTTTGATAGCTCTCCATCTCAATCTACAGAAAGAATCAAACAAGTTTAATTACAGTACAGTCTGGATGTATGTTAACACTTACACGCGTGAAGTGTGAGTGTAGTATTACACGAAAAGTGTGTGTAATTTTCCTTTGTTATGCAGGAATGCAGGGATGACTTGAATAAAGCTCGTTGAATGAATCGGCTTGTTTAAAAGTATGCTCGGTAACGTAAGCTTCCGAGCCGACAGTTTAGTTTAACGTTGGAAAAGCCTTTGATAACTATTCAAATAGAAAACGTTATGTTACATTTATGTATTTGCATAATTGGACAGAGGGCTGGCAAATCCTTCACAGAGCGAGGCTCCAATTATGAAGTTCCCTTCCTACCGGTAGTAAGTAAGTGTAGAGGGTCAGTAAAATGTTAGCAGTTGCACAGAGAGCTAATTATAAGCACCTTCCGATGTCCCTGAGGTTCAATGCATGGTGATTCAAAGTATTTCAAGAGAATTTTTCAAACAAGATCAGGATTGTCGAGGTAGTTTACCTTTCTGTCAACAAGCTGGGGTAGGGACCGTCTGACATGTTCTTGTATGCGATATAGACCAACTGAGGGCTCATTCACCATCAGATGAACACTCTCAATGAACTTCTCTGAAACTATAATTAAGGTTTATTATAATATAGCTAGCATATAATGCACGCTCTGATTGGTTCAAATCTATGCTCTATTACACCAATAAAGCAATGGTTCTCCCCTACTATATCATAAAAGCATTAGAGCACAACTTTCTCTGACTTTATCAGCAAATAGAGCACTTGTGATGTTGGGAGAGACACTTGAAACGTTGTAAAATCACTCGCCTGCGGCTTGTAATTTTACAACATTCTTGTGTCTCTCCCAACATCATGCGTGCTCTTTAAGGAATGGTCCATGCTTAGCGTGCGTATATCCAGTTCTGGAAGCACGCGGATAGTTAAGAGAGCACGAAGGTAGCGTAAGAGTCGCATGAGGCGTTAGCCGAGTGCGACTCTTAGCTAGCTGAGTGCTCTCTCAACTATCCAAGTGCTTCCAGAACTGGATATACGCACTGCTAAGTATGGAGTCCCATTGCTTTTATAACATAGACAACGAAGTTTCGCAAAATAAAGTTGGAAACAAAACGCACGCAGACAACAATCCCCCATAACTTGCAAGAAAAATTTAAGCTTATTTTGGTAAATCATGCTCAAACGTGAATAAAATTCGGTTGGAATTATAGAACTGGATATACACACGAACTGACAAATCTCCTCTCTTTTTAGCCGTTTTAGTTACACTGTAAGTGGACTTTTCAAAAGCTAGTGGAAAATAATACATTGTTTTGTGTTTCAACAACATCGTTGCATTCAGCACTGAGACTTTACAAGGAAACCCTTTTTAAATTAAATGACAAAATCAACTTGACTATTTCGTAGAAAATATAATGAAAACATAGTCTTTTCTGATTCTCATATTTTATTAGGCAATCATGGCATTGCAAGAGAAAACAATACGAAGAAAATCGAAAGCAGCGAAGGAAACTTTACTCGCCAAAAGAGAAATTGCAAACTACTAAATTTGAAGTAGCTGATTTCAGGGTTAAAAAACATTAATCCCAAACAAAATTAATTTGGATCAATTGAATTGCTTACCTGCTAACTTGTTCCTTTCACGAATTTTTCACATGACAGTTTTGTGGCTGCTGAAGTAGAAATTCTTCCGGACTTGAATAAAAACAGCACTCAAAACAGAGCCCTCAAAACTCGCACGAAAAGGAGCAAATTTTGCAAAAAAAAAAAAAAACCTATCTATCAGTCATCGGATTTCCCAAACTACAGAAATCCATCTGAAACAGGTTCCTTTTCACTTGCTTTCAATTTCCAGAGCTTGTTTTAGATCCAGGGTGTTGTTTTTGACAGCTTTTGTGACATTGGCGAGCTCAATCTTGCCTCCCGTTTCGCTTGATTCCGAGTGATGACGTAATTTCTATGGGAAATCTCTATGGTATATCCATTTCTTTCACACAGAAAATCAGCCAATCAGAGCAGGCGTTATATCGTGCCGATAAAGTCATAGAAAGTTGTGCTCTAATGCTTAGATAAAGCAGATTTCATATGACTGTGAAAAGTGCAGCGACAAAGGTGTGCCACCATTTCATTCTGTATTATCTACAGCAGGCCAGGTCCGATTCTGTGCCGCATCTGTGGCCATGCTGTGCTGTGTTGTGGCACTTTTCACAGTCATATGAAATCTGCTCTAGTATAGTTAACACTAAATTTTGGCTGAGTTCAGTTGGTTTAGGCAACTGTCAGCTAATTTTCACTGTGAACATCAAATTTTGTCAGGCAAATTTATCTCAGAAACCTAATGATTAAATACTCCTGACCCAGTTATAACTTTTTGATAAACTAGTATTCTTGGTTTTCAGCTGACACGTGACAAAATTTATCTCCCCAAATATAGTACTTTGAAATGCTGTATACTCAACAGAATTTTAAAGAGAACACAAGATTATGTTTCCTTGGTAAAATATGAGGCCTATTGAGTGTTTTCCGAGCGAAATATACGAAAATGAATCCCCGCCATTTTGAACAGTAAATGTATGGAGCCGCCATGTTGGTGCCCAAGCAGATGAGCACCAACATGGCGGCCACATTACCAGTTCTCCAAAACGGCTACAGTATTTAATGGATTATATCAACAAGAATCTTGTCGTAATGGTAGGATAATATGAACATTAATAACATTCTAGTTTGTCTAGATTGTAAGAATTAAGAAAATTGAGTAAATACGACATGCTCAAAATATTTGACTGGTGTTGCGTGACATAAATAGCTTCAGCGATATCTCCGGAACTATGTGGCAGAAGGTGCCGAGATTTGGTGTGATGACTCCTTCAGTACAGTTATAATCAACATTGAAAGTACATCAGTTCTCCGTAGAGGTTTTACTTTAGAAGTTAGCATTTTGATGACGTCACGTGAAAACCACCAATACAAACAATGTATTTTGCACTGGAAATTCTGGGTGTGGAGGTCACTTGTGGGGGTCACTTGCAATTGCACAATATTTTCTTGCCAAATTTGCTGACAGAATCCCAAGCCTAATTACTGAATACCACCAAAACAATACTGCAATACCTACAATGTATGGTGGTTCAGCCTGGAATTCTGGAGGGTCACCAGTACCCTATTACACTTACAGGACTAAAATTCAAGGGTATTCCCAAATATGGAATTCCAGGGTGGGTAAAAATAAATTCAAGTGCAGTCATGAAGCACTGTAAGTTAATTCCAGGGTGAGAGGGTCAACTACATAATTTCCAGGGATTGTTTTGTACTTGTAGTCGAAACTGGGGTCTTACAGGATTGCTGCTAACTTTTGTTTGCGATATGTTGCGGTATGTATGTTTGGGAGGACGTCAAAGCGAAGATAAAAGAAAGGACCAACCTTTCTTGAGCCTGTACTCGGTTTCTGGGTGTTGAACATCGAGCCCCGACATGTCTGTCGAACAATTTTGACAAAGGCAACTTGTTACAGCAAGAACAACGATAATATCAACAAACAACACGATATAAATCAACTAACCAGCTCTGTTTTTTATAAACTGGCTATCATACATCGCTTGAGTAGCGAACAAATCAGGAATAGCGGCCATTAATCCAGACCAATGTCTTCTTTTTGGCTTTGCGCGGCCATCTTGTCGGCCATCTTTGTTTTGCTTGGAAGCTTGGTCCCAGGCCATCCTCAATGAGAGCACAGACGCACACTTGACTCTGACAGCCAATCTACACCCACTACCGCCGCTCTCCATTTTCATAACACCCCTAACCATACATCCACAGACATGCTACTTATCCCTTTAGAACGACTGACTAACAAAAGAGATTCTGTTAGGAAAGCTAGGGAGGCTTTTTTTTATCAACAGAGGTCAAACTTTATCCCCCAAAGGTCTCAATACTAGAGACGAAAATTTTAACAATTTCAGCTGTTAGATCTTTATGTATCTATGTATCTTTTTGTGTCTTCCTGTTACATTTTATCACGTGACACTCCACTTGTATGTATCTATTTCACGTTTGAATTTTGACGGTTATTTTATTTATAGTAGTTACCAATGTAAATTCACCATTACCTGAAGAAGGTCGGTACTGGCTGACCGAAATATCGTGTAAGTGAAAATTATAAGCTGTTAATCAACCATTCAAGTTTTTATTCTTTCTTACATATCTACTGGTTGATAGGTCCTTTATTGGATCCAGCTTCAGTTTTACTTGTAAGCGGTCCTGCAAATACTTCAAAGTTTATTCATCTCGTAAAGTCGCTCGCAAGTACTTGTGGGTAGGGGCGCAAAAATCTCTCACGCGGAGGACTACAGACCTCACGCGACGAACTTCTCGAAACTTTGAGTTATCACAGCTGCTACAATGTGGATTCCTCGTGACAGAGTTTTATCTTAAATCTTGTGATATGCTTGATCACATGAACGGGAAGGCATAGACCTAGTATGGGGGCGGATGCGCTGGGAAAGCGTGAAAAAAAAAATTAATTTCGTTTTTATTTTGTCTCGGACTGGTCTCCCTTACCGTCGGTTGCAGCTACCCGTCTACACTCACGTCAAAAACATGTTCTGTCGGCACGCGAAACTTCAATGTTTTGACAGTGAAACTTTAATGTTTTGACGGGCCAAACTTGAAAGTTTTTGTCACAATATTCAAGTCCGCACTTTCGTTTCAACAACAAACATTGAAAAGGGCTTTATTCTGATTACTTCGTCTACCCGTCTACCCGTGTAGATGCAACCGACGGTATTTTGGTGCGACAAGCACGCGCGTTGTGAGTTAGTTCGGCTTTCAAATTAGGGTTTAGGTTAAATCGGTCAAACATGGTCAAAGAACCCGCTAAAATTTAAAAAGGAAACAGAGGCATATGAATAATAGTCTCTAAGTATAAACGACCCTGTTTATCGCAAAACGAAGGACAAAACCCCAAAGAAAAGGAAAAAATCTGCCTCCAGTGGATACGGTATAATAAATAACGTGTCAACCTCGTTCCCAGGGTCTTCTCGGTCGTTTTCAAAATGCCACCATTTTGGAAAACGACCGAGAAGACCCTGGGGACGAGGTTGATAACGTGCAAGGATACGGGGGCTACCTGTGTTTTTTTTTAACCTGTGGTTTGCCCCAGGTCTTTTGGAAAAAAACAACATGGCGGACCGAGCGAGATTGAGTTTCTCGAACATCTGCAGGTTTTTGGATTTTCCCGTGCAGTTTTTCGCTAAATTATGAGGAAAAATACTTGCAGTCCTTCCAAATAAGGTAAGGGGGATTCCATGACAAATGTTGTTCTGTCAATCAAACAAGTGATGAGATTCCAAGCAGGCTTATAAGAGACTTTTGAAGTAATAAGGTTAAAGCTTATGAAGTTTTAAGACTGACTAGCCCCCAAAACCAAAATTTCCACCGTAAAATGGCAAACGAGACTTTGGAACACATGACAATTTCGTAGTCGCATTTAGACGTTGCGTGTTATTTCAGATTTTTTTTTAGCTAATTCAAGTTTTTTATGTGTTTGCTTCTTTGGTATCCCTTCTTCGCTTTACAGTGATGTCGTTTCCGATCTTCCTTCTCCTGGCAAAAAGGACTTGAACCGGACTTAATTCTTGCCAGCATAGTTTACAATGAGTTTAGAAACATCCAGTAGCCTGTTACTGTACTCGCTTAAATAGCAGGCCCGTAGTAAGAAAAAATCGTTACCGAGGCAGAGTGAACCAGATTTCGAGAAAAAAAATCGTTATACAATTTTCTTCCAATAAGATGCAGAAGTTAAATGGGGAGTTTGCAGGTGTTGCGTAACATTTTGAATTTTGATCCTAGCAAAATAAAAATACCATATTTAAAAAGAGCTCACCGAAATGTGTGAAATCCTAAAAATTGAGGTGGTTTCGACAAATAACACAGAAGTTATGAGCGTCGAAAGTTGGTTGTTTTCCTACAATAACTTTGCAAATATTTATCCAAATCAACTCAAATTTTTGGCTTTTTCTAATGTCGGCAAGCTCTTTTCAAATATGGTATTTTTATTTCACTAGGATCAAGATTCAAAATGTCACGCAACACCTGCAAACTCCCCATTGATAGTTTGTCTCGCTCACTCATGCTGGCTACGGGCCTTCTTAGTCTCTAGTCTCCTTGCAGCCGCCCGGATCGGAGTCACGCAACGCTCCCCGCCCCGTAGACTACTACTTAGTCTCTTCATCACTTGTCTTTCACTTTATAACTTATTTTACATCTTTTTTTTCCAGACACACATGACACTATCTGCAAATTAGGGGAGAGGTCAAAACAATGGTACTATGGGGGGGGGGGGGGAGGGACCCGATTGAGGGGGGTGCGGTTAATTTCTTTGCATCACGTGCGTACGATGGAGAAATGCGTCAAATTACCTTCTCATATTAATTAATATTGACGTTTTTTAATTTCTAATTAAATGATCCGTTGTCGCTGTTTATTATTTGTTATTGGTATTCATTCACCTGGCTTGCTGAGTACTATAATTAAGATCAAGGAAGTATTAATACAGAGACGTGACATTAGCTATACAGATAACTGCATAGCATTGCTGAATGTGCTGGTGTTTTGGGATGTAGAAAGGAAAATGCTACCCACCATGTGTTTTAACAAATAAGATGCGCAGGTAAATTCATTTCTAAGTTCGAAAGGTTAATGGTAAAATTAGTTCTGTAATGAAACCTTAGAAAATATGACAATCGCCGATTATTCCCTTTTTCTGTAACTACATGTTCAAAGAATCAAGTGGTCCATTGTATAAACATACACTGAAATTCTAAACAAATATAACGAAACACAACAATACCAATTAAGCCAGTAACCTAACCTTTACTATTTTGAACACCATCCAAAATAAGGTAAAATTGTTAGTAATCTACGATTCACATTCTTTGTAAAATAATACGGCAATTGAGAAAATTAAACATACAACTGCTTTGTTGTGACAAAGTTATCGAAAAGTTAGTTTTTATTGTTACCGTAATCTCCCATATTCCCTGCTAGCAGAGGGAATCTCCCATACAGTAACGCCTGAATATAAGAACCTAGTGATTAATTTAAGAATGACACAGGCCGAAATTTGGCATTCAAATACCCCAAAATATACGAACCTGTTCGGCCTGCCAAAGAAAAATAGGTTCTTATAGAAAAACTCACTACCAATATTTATGGTTAAAATTTCTTAATTGTTTCTTAATTGTGAGAGAAACGAAGTTTTAGCTCTGCTGTGTTATTTTTGCAAACAAGGCAACAAGCATTTTTATTGTTGAAAATACAAGTACTAAACCATTTTGTATTAGAAGTACAATATTTCTGCCAATGTTCGCATTACGACAACCGCTGAAAAATAAAAACCTATTATATCAAGAGCCTAATCAGCCTGAATTAATGTGAAAAACTACCTTAAAATATACAAAAACCTCGAATGATTCTAGGCTCCTTAGATTCAGGTTTTTACTCTACCATGGGCGATTGGCCTTTGTCACATTTACGAGGTAATGCAATAACTTTCCTTATTCACTCATGTTATTGGTTTTATTTAAAACATTTCTTATCAGTAATGGTAAAACTTCAAAGGTTGGGGTAAATTTACATACGATATTATACAAAAAGTCGAGTGTTTTTTACATGATCTTAGTGTAGGCTCTATTCTTCAGACAAAATGACTACACTCTTCCTCACCACGTGGTCATTTCTGCTAACCATCAATCTCCTTCACATCAGCATGGTATACAAGGGATCATCAGCAGTTACAGGTTAGTAAATATTCTGGATATTCCGTATACTTCATAAATACATAAAAATATTGTGCTTATTTGTTTGCTTGTATAGGCTGATCCTTGATGACGTCATTGGTTACATTCACGAAGTTAAATCGCTGTATCTACCTGAAAAGATCAAAATAAGTTTATTTTTTATTCTTAAACGTCTTTACCTGTTTCCATATCATTTTTCAGGCTAGTTGAAGCTTTTCAAAATTGTGTGTAATCATTGAGATTTCAGGCAAATATCTCGAAAAGATGTATGAGATCGCCTTCTGCATTAACTCACATGTTTCCTCTATGTCTAAATTGAACGTTGCACCACGCGCTTAGAATTCGAGATATCAGCTTGAAATTTTCCAGTTATGTTTCATTTACAGTCCTCTATTCATATTCAGAACTCATCATTTTATAGCATTATAGCGTTCCCTCGAACGGTGATTGAATTTTGCTTATGCTATTGAGCTCAAATTGTAAACAAAGGATCCTCCTATGTGGTGATGCGTGCCGCGATTTTTAAAATCAAACTATGAGTTTGGTGAGAAGACTAATTTCTTTGGCAAAGCTACTCCTGGCTGGTCACACTTATAAGAAATGGAGTCACTCAAAAATCTACTGGAAATTTTCCAAAAATCAAGGCTCATTATGACGTTTTGTTTAAATTTAAACTACATCAAAATACCATGTGCGTATTCGTGCGTAGTGCTCTGCAGTTTTGTTGTTTAGTTGTGATAAGCGTTGACCTCTTGTGAGGGAGTACACCCCTACCCTCCTCCTACCCTCCCCCAACAGTTTTTGCTATAGCTCTAACATTGCACTACTAGACAAGTATTAAATACAGTAAAAACCGAATATAAGAACCTGGATTCTAAGAGCTTGTTACGCTAAGAGGGGGGGGTGAATAGGGGTCCTCAAATCCGTCGATCCGTTCAATTTTTCATGTAAATCCGCCGATCCGCACAAATTTTCGCCTAAATCCGAATCCGCAACGAAACAATCGATAATTAGAAAAAAGCATCGCTATATACACGAACATCTCTCACTGAGGGACGTGTCATTATTTAGCGGGGTTTTCGTGATCCCCCGTCCCCTATTGACCTAGTAGAAGACATTTTACAGAAAGAGGGGGTTACATTTTTCTTTCGTTGCGCGCGAAGCGCGCCCACATTTTGATAAACGCATTTCATCAAGCCTCACAGAAAGGGTAGATAAACGTTGAAATACGCTACCTCAACTATGTATGAAAGCTCCTATTGATGGGCTCCTGAGCCTATAGGTTACGTTATTATTGCGCGCCGAAAATTTATTGATGACGAAATTATTTATTATTCTCATTGCGTGAAGCGCGGCCCAAATGACGACTTTCTATACTTGTAACGTCGAACTCACGATTACTACCATTTTAGTTCAACCCTAAAGCGTGGCGATTTTTTTCGCGTAGGTTTACGTTTCAAACGTGCACACTTTGTCGAGAAGTTGTCGCGTTTCTCGCTCGCTGTTTGGCTGCTGTTTTGACCGTTATTTTTAAGTCAATCAGCGAGCAAGAAACGCGACAACTTCACGACAAAACATGTTTGAAATGAAACCTACGCAAAAAATGGTCACGCTTCAGGCTTAAACGAAAATGGAAGTATCTAAGGGGTCTTCTTCAATCATAGTGACTTCATTGCAGGGCATTTTTGGGAGAGTTAATTTTTCCTCGTCAAGATACACTTGTTCTATAAATGGCGCGGGGGTAGTGTCTCGTTGTGTGAGTTCTCAAAGAGTAAGTTAGATGTAATTGCTTATGCGCGCGAAGCGCGCCGAAATTTTTATTAGGTATGCGAAATTAAGTATGTGAAATACTAAAGCATATTAACGGCCTACAAATTCGAACATCCAGAGCTATTTGTGTACAGACCCTACAGTCAACAATCCGTAGTTGCGATTATATCAGAATCCGAAATCCGAAGTCGAATTTTCAATAGATCCGCGATCCGGTACGTTTTGAGAATCCGAAAATCCGCTCGAGTTTTTCTTAAAATCCGTAATCCGTGTGCTATTTAGGCCCAAATCCGCCGATCCGCAAACCTATTCACCTCCCCCCTAAGATTGGCCATACCAATCCCATTTTTCCTTGTATTTTCAAGTTAAATATAATGAAAGAACATGTTCATAGGATACAATATTGGGCTCTTATACACCTATTTCAATTAACGTTGCTATGCAAAACGTAAAACCATGAACCATGTATCATAATGAAGACGCTATTTCTCATTTTTCCTCGAGTTTGGCAAACCAAACTAAACGAAAACCACCCAATGGCACTTTGTTTACTACTTTGAGACACAATTTGGCGTGAACCGCTACGTTTTAGGCAGGAATTACCATTACGACTTATGAAGCATGGTTCGTGGTTTTACGTTTTGCAGAGCAACGTTAATTGAAACGGGTGTACACGGGTTGTACTGTATTCACCAGCTGCTTATTTGATGTATTCAGTAATTAATTTTTTCTAATTATGATCCAAATTATCAAATGAGGCATGAAAGTTGTACAATTACGAATGATGAACAATCCGTCAACCCTCATCGGAACTACATTAAAACTTAATATTAATTATATGTCAACGAGAGCTCATAAGATAGCAAGCGCTGACAGAGATGAGGCAGTGGAAAATGTAAAGGCAAATCGAATTAAGACTATTTTTCGGGCTAACTAGCTGTTTTAATTACTAAAGCCACTAGTTCAGGAATGTTGATGATAGGAAAGTATGCAAAAAAGGACAAAAATAATTTTGTTAGGTGAGTTTATATATGGGCGATCATTCGACCATCCCTGGCATACCAAGCTGAAATGAGCACTTTGCCGAAACTTCCATTGCAAAAAACTACAGACGGTTATAATACTGTCGTCTGATTCCCACGAGTTTTACCCAACGTTCTGCTCAGTCACAGATCCTCGGTTCAAATATCCTTTTTGCAAACTAGTCACGAGCAAGAGCACATTTTTAACCGGGGGTAGGGGATCCCATACTTTTTGGGCGGGGGTGCTCGTCGTACCTTTTAGGGTTTAAAATCACGCCTCTGGTAACTTTAGGGGGGGATTCGAAAACGTGTAATGTTTTTTCCAGATAGATACCTGTTAGATGTCCGTTCTAGCAAATCACACTTGTCAGGGGGGTTAAAGGGTTCTCCGTGATCCGTGATTCACCCCAAATTTGCTCCGTGATTCGTGAAAACAGGAAAATTATCGCCGTGATCCGTGAAATCTCATGCCCTCGTGACCCGTGATTTTACGAAAGTCTCTTACGTGACTCGTGATTACAGGCCTAGAGATTCGTGAAACGTTAAGCTGGTCATTACAACCAATATCTCTCCTGGCTGCTTTTTAGGGAACCTGACGTCCTTACTAATATATTGGTCTTTTGGTCGGCTCGCGCTGCGCGCTCGCTATCTAAAACATTAAAATTGAGTACATTTTCAAAGTTTTATTTTCAAAGTCGCAGCGCGCTTCGCGCGCCTCCAGACACATACACTAGCAAACCTCGGTACTGATCCGAACATCTTCATAGTAGCCAAAAATCCTAAATCCGGTGACCAAAAACCTGAACTGATTTGGATGCTATGAGCAAACCAATTTGGCGAAATAAAATAACAGGAGAGCGACATAATTTAGGTGATATCTCAAACCATCAAAAGCAATATCAGGAAAAAAATCGGGCATACACAGTCACGTTCTAGGTAAAAAAAACATCGCGCAGCAAAACTGGATGCCACCCTCCCCATCAAATAACAATGGTCCGTCCCTTGAGTACATCAAATATTAACCTTTACTGCGCCATTTCAGTAAACGCGACCTTGGTCGCCCCTCTTACTCCGCTCGATACGATATCTGTTCTGCTTTTCTACTTTTATCACTATATTTACTTAAAACACAAACTTGCGTACGTAATCGTTTTTGAAATTTTACTTCCGTGATTCGTGAAAAGCGTTTTCATAACTCCGTGATCCGTGAAATAACGAAAAATCGGTCCGTGATTCGTGATCGCTACCCTCCTTCACCCCCTGACTTGTTGGTGGCCTGAACTTCACACTTACGAGAGAAAATTAGGGCGGAAAATACGTCTTGTTGGTACCTATTAGGGGTCAAAATCAACTAAGCAACGCCATGTTTGGTACCTTTTAGAGGTAAAATCGAAAGTTCCCGACGAGCACCCCCGCCCCAAAATTATGAGAACGTTTTTATGCTTCTCTGCAATATTTTTGTAGAATCTGTCTGAATGCTTGGCGATGCAACAAAAAGCGTTCTGATTGGCTAATTTGAGAGCAAGGAATCAGGTCTGTGACTCGCTGGTCCAGGGGCGGATCCAGCATTTTGGAAAAGGGGGTACATTTTCTGTTTGGAAGTGCCAGATTTGTTAATAGGGCTACTATAAATCAAGTTTTGGACTACATTTTGCCGTTTCTTCAAACCATTTTTGCATCGCAAACGGGGGTGCGTCCGCACCCAAAGCACCACCACTGGATCCGCCACTGTGGTTGGCTTAGTTTCGGAACGCGTTGGGGACTAAATAAGATTAAGTCATTAAGTATATACCCAAATCTTCAGGGATGTGTTGCGGAGCTGTTTTCCTGCAACTGAGGGATCCGGGATAGAGCGGAGACAACGAGTGGAAAAGTATGTTGCTCACCTTGTGCTTGTTCAAACTCTCAATTTGGGAGCCGTAGCTCCCTACGGTCTCTCTCTCGATTTTACAAAACCAAGCCTTTTATACATCATTTGTTTTAATCAAAGAAAGGAAAAGCAATACTCTTAAAAACCATCTGTCCGATACGCCCAAAACATGTCCACAAAAAGGCTAATTTAAATACTCATTTATTTAGATTGAAGAAAGGAATGTTGGCGCGAGAAACCAATGCGTGCAATCAACCTAGACCCTAAGACTCCTTTTGGACAAATGTGTCAAAGCATATCCAGCCGGACAAACCAAAATTATTTGTTCTTAAAAAGACGCAAAACAGCTGACAATTACGTGTGTTTGAAATTCCAAAGTAAAACTTTCATTTGTTAATTTTATAAAGATTTTTCGATGGGACAGATCACATCACTAGTTTTAAAAGTAAAAAAAACGCGTTTCCTTTCTCAAAAATCATTTTGTTACAATAATATCTTCATTTCTTCTTATACAATATTGATTAACCTGATAAGTTTATTTATCCAATTTTCTTTTTAATATTTGTTAACAACATCCGTTAAAATATTTTATCTATACCCTTCGGAACTAAAAGAGTTTTAATCACTTTTTTGTATAATTGTTTTGGCTGGCTGGTAGCTTATTTTTTTCGATTGTTAAAGACAACCATTTTTAATTATCCATAAATTTGAATGTATTTCGATTTTTGTTCTCCAACAGATGGCAAAATTATAAGTCCTCATTAGTAGTATAGGAGGGACTTAATTAGCAGTACTTTTCGGAACCCGAGTTTGGAGCTCCAATCCCTCCTCGCCGGATACCGTTTCGGAACGCGTTGGGGATCTTCAAGGATGGCAAAATTCTAAATCCTTATTAGTAGTATAGGAGGGACCGAATTAGTAGTATCTTTCGGAGCCCGAGTTCGGAGCTCCGAACCCCATCTCCGCGGATACCTCCATCTTTACCTGGATATACCCTCCCCAAATAACCACCTCTGATACCGCCCCCTCCCTGAATACCCCTTCTCCTTCTCCTACCTAAAGGTATTTGTACAGGTGTTTTTTTTTGTGTGCTTGCGGTTTCTTTTGTTCTCGAATAGGGGCTGGACTATTCCCTCCCCTCCCTTCCCTTCTCTTGACATTTGTTTATATGCCGCTGCCGTCACGTATATTAGAACAACAACATGCTTAAAAACATTAAAGATATCTATTTTGCACGTGTATATCGATTGTATATGACAATGCTTGACTGGTACGCCCTTAGCTGAGTTTGTTGCACAAGCATCCTGGGAAAATAATGTCTTGCGGCTCCGATACGATACGATACAAGAGTCCCTTTAAGGTGACTCATTCGAAATTCAAAATGCACCCAACTGTGTCTAGAGCGCAAATATGCGTCGTCAAACTAACGTAATAACAACACATTTTAACTCGACATTCTTGTAATAAATTCATTGCGCTTTCACAATTTCTTTCCTCGGTAGATAATGTTCGAACATTTTAGTATTTCATGGTATTTACAATCTGACCTTCGGTAAAGTTTAATACATTACTATACAACATAGTGCCGGTGGAAGAGCCCAAAATAATGAGTTTTCGGAGCACTATTAAAATTCAATTCAAGCCAAGCAGAATCAGCGTTCTAATCTGGCAATAGTTGACCATAACTGACGGTATTTTTATTACCGCGTTTCTGTTCCGACGAATTTTCTGTAACTTCACTTGATTTGAGATCACTACAACTGGAATCGATTCCTGGAATTTCAGCCAAAAAAACCGGCAAAATTTTTTTCTAGTACGACCGGAATATGAAATTAGGGCCTCACAAAAATTTAGATTGTGACTTCCAAAAATGTTTTCAAGAAGATCGGTTCCCAGTAGCATATTTATACATCGTTAAAGTAGGATTTGAAAAAATAATTATAACAATAGAGGAAAAGACACAAAAGTTATAGCCGTTAGTTTGACGACGCAGATTTGCGCTCTAGACACAGTTGGGTGCATTTTGAATTTCGAATGAGTCACCTTAACGCGGGAAGCACATTAACTAGTACTCTGGGGTAGTACCTCCCCGTGGTTCTTTTACGTCCTTCTGGTTCCGATCAGTCTAGTGCTGGCCCTGGCCTTACGTCCTCATCTGAGAAGACGCGAGGGTCTACCTCTCTCACACCTCCGTGGTAAATTACTTCCACTTTCTATGGTAAACGTTTCATGCTGGCAAATTGTTCAACTAATTCAAATAACCACAGACCAAGCGCAATTGTGTTTTTTATGTTGTGCCCCCCCCCTCCCCAGTTTTCGGAGGCTTGCTACGGCTCCTGGTTTATCGCACTTGCATCGCAATTTCAGCTGCGATTTTAGATGCAATTCTATGTTAATATCATGGCTGTGCCACATCGCGTTTGCATGGGGTTTGCACATGGCCATTTCACTTCCGATGTAACAGGCGTTTTAGCCATGTGTGATGGCAATGCAATTGCGATATTTTCAGATCGCCGAAAAAACCTAACAAGTACGCATGGCAATGCCAAACTGCCCGCCGTTCACTTTCTTGCCGCAATTTTATTTCCTTTTCTCAGTTTATTGACTTTCCTTTTCACTTTTTTATTCATCATTAGCTCCTAATCCCATTAAAAGATGGATTCTCGACGGTAACGACCCGGACATCCAGTGAGTATTCAACTTTTATTTGCCGTTTCAAGAATCCTCGAATCCTCGGCCTACGGAAATTTTCAGCGACGGTCGGTTAGTGTTCGGAGGCTCGTAATAAACAAAACGATTGAGATACCAATGGCTTTCTATTTGTCAAAGATACCGAGAAATTCAACTTTATCCTTGCAGCTGTTTTGAGTATTCTGTTTTTGCTCGCGTTCGACTTGCAATGGCGTTCTGGTTTCCGTCGATCAAACTCCCGGTTTAATTTGAGTCAATTAACCGACCATACGTTAGGCCATTTGTTTAGCAAAAGGATAGTAAAAGATGCTGTGTGTTAGGGCATTTCATTAGGATGGCGAATAACTGAATTCTAAATTCTATG
Source organism: Scolanthus callimorphus (assembly GCA_033964015.1). NCBI lineage: Eukaryota > Metazoa > Cnidaria > Anthozoa > Actiniaria > Edwardsiidae > Scolanthus > Scolanthus callimorphus. The sequence continues at coordinate 16,283,675 of CM066924.1, forward strand.
TATTCCAAAGAGGTTCAAAGTTTGATTGACAAAAGCGAGAAAACAGTTTCATTGACGGTTGGAAATCTATATCTCGAGAGTTCGCAGAATACTAAAAAAACTGTAAAGATAATACAAGCTTTATCCGAAAATGTCCTCTCACACAAAATGTCCTAACTCTCCTGTTTGCTACCTTCTGAATGGTATTCCTGGAATGAAATGGGCAATCAGAAAATATATGTACCAGGGGGCGGGCGGCACTAGTTTTTGCCCCTCCGCCCCATGATTCCCAAAATGGTTCCCCATCCCCCATGCATATCGAAATATCAATGAGTCATTGTCGTTTTTGTCGAATGCACTTCAGAGGACTGGGTCGAGTCGCGCGTTGGCTAGTTTGGGTATTTTAGAGTGGTTACCAAGCCAAAATCAATGGTGGAAAGATTGTGAACTCGAGTCTCTGTGATTCCTGCAAGTTTTCATTCACAATTTGACAGTTTTCTTGCTACACTTGCCGAAATTCTTATAAAAAGAGGATCTCCTGTCACTTCCTAATAAGGTAAATGATTCCAAATATGGTTTTGGCCGTGAGGTGTTGAAAAACGTCAATTTTTGGTTGGAGATTGTTTCATATAGTCCTGAGAGGTTATACTAGCTTCCAGCTTCGAAAAAAAAAACCATGCAGGCAGAATTCCGAGCTTGAAAACCCCCCTCCCATGCAGAATTTCCAAATGCCGCCCGCCCCGGGTACATATATTTTCTGGAATTGCCCAATAACTGAGTGAATTTCAGGAGGGCAAGTGATAGAGCCCAGCCTGATAAAAACACTGATAAAAAACACTGTGAAGTGTGTGATATGTTTTCTCAAACCAATTATTTAATGTGGTGAAAAAGAAGGAATAAAATCTCAAAAATCTATGCAAATTGATTTCGCGTATCCAAATCTCCCTAACGCTTATGATTTTCTGGTGGTCAAATGAAGAAATTCAGAATTCCAGGGTTCAGGGACAACTGAGAATTTCAGCTGAATTTCTGGTCCCCAGTAGGAATGGTGGATGGGCCGCTGGATAATTGTTTGCGCCCAGCCTAGTCGTCAGCCACTTGCTATTATGACCAATCAGAAACAAGAGTAATTACAACTTACTGCTGAATGGTTTCCAGCCCAGCCAATCAGGAGCCGAACCAATTGGCTAGTAATTCCTTGCTTGTAATTAGTTCGCAATTTGATTGGTTGATAGAAATAAGCAGCCAATGAGAAAGCAAACCAATTGCAAACACGACGGTCATCTGAAATCCGCTCTATTTCATGTTTTTCGATAGATTGGTGGGAGGACCCACATATGTTGAGGGTCGTTACCCAGGCAGCAAAGCGTTAAACTTCAACACGCCGAGCAAATGCCGTGCTAAATTATCCAACGTAGACATACGATGGATTAGCTTCACGATTGCAGTGTGGGTCAAGTCAAAATACACCCCTACTCGCCAACAAAGCATCTTTAGCGACGACTCTCCATTCAGTTTCTTGTAAGTTCATTTGTTTTTCCCCACTTTCGAGATTGTTTTGAAAAATAGATAGTCCGGTCAATTTAGCTTTTAACCTGGAAAAAATTGCAACATGGGATTTTTAGATAGCAAATTCTCAGGAACAAATGTGAGAAATATGTGTCCAAATTTTGTGAAAATCCGTTCGGGGGAAGTTGGTTAAATTTGGGGTTTTCCTTCGAAGGGAGGGCTATACACGTACTGTATAGCCGTAACTCGGTGTGATATTAAACGCATATCGAGCAATTTCTTTCTCTACTGCATAATTGTGATTGCATAAATGTGAATTTCGTGTTTGTTTTTAACCGACGAATCCCGTATATTGATCCTTTTATTTCCCGCGTGGTGATACACTAAAGTTCGAATATTATACGCTTAAAGAAATACAAGAAATAAACTGTTCATAGCCGTAACTCATCGGCTCAGAAATTATTTGTTTCAGCCGAAAAACCTTATTTGAATCTTCCCCGGTTTCATTTGTACAGTCTATAAATATGCTCCCAGTTTGTGTGTTTTCATTGTCTAAGTGCCGTCGAAAACAAAAGGAGCCCTTGAAGTCGCCGGTAAAACCAAACATTTAACCAACTTCCCCCTGTCGGAGTTCTACGAAATTTGGATATGTTAAATTCCTACAGATGTCTTTGACCATTAGTATCAAAAACTTCCCATGTTGCAAAATGTTTTTCAGATTCTTTTTTTTTCGAGCTAAATTGACCGGACTAATACCCCATTCACACCAACATCATGTTTAGTTAAACAAGGTTTTTCTTCGCCTGATAACATGACAAGTTTCTTACTGTGATAAACTCTTACTAGCTAAATGATCACTTGTAACATGTGCAGTACAGTCTATTCAGTGTTGTCCTTGGAACAGCCTCCTCTTGGGAGAAAAGGATTTAAGGTTACCGAGAACCTTCGCGCACGTGTTCGAAAAAAAATCCTACACGTCCTTAATTTAACCAAAACATATCAACCTATATATCGTTGGAAAGCTTATAGAATGGCCTAGCGAACTAGGGCAAAAAGAAATAATTTTTTCATAATAAGAATTTTTTAAGGTTTTATTAAAAATTCAGGTGTGAGAGTTTCAAGAGATAACGCTGTCGAACTGCTAGACCTTGACTCCCAAGTAACACATTGTTTTAATCCTTAAAGGTGTTTCTCAAAACCGTGTCTGCGTTTTTTAAAATTTTGTTTTGTTCAAAAGTTATTGAACTTTTAAATTTCGAAGGTCAAATTTTGTAGAATTTTCACGCTATAAAAATTTAAAAAATTCATAACTTTTGAACTAACCAAAATTTTAATAATCGCAGACACGGTTTTTGAGAAACACCTTTAAGGATTCAAACAATATGTTACTTGGGAGTCATGGTCCAGCAGTTCGACAGCGTTAGCTCGTGAAAATAGCACACCAAAATATTTAATCAATGCTGTAAAAAAATTACAGGTATCAATAAGTGATTTCTTTTTGCCGTAGCCCGCTAGTCCATTCTATAAGCTTTCCAACGATATATAGGTTGACATTTTTGGGTTAAACTAAGGACGTGTATGATTTTTTTTTTCGAACGACGTGCGCGAAGGTTCTCAGTAACCTTAAACAAGTTAAATTAAACCACCTTTAAACTGGTTTAAGCGGCAGTGGGAATGGGGTGTAAGAGTCAATGTCACCCCCATCGCTCCAATAACCCATCACAGTATCAATGTGAAAAGTGTGCATTGTACTCTGGACACGAGATTGTTGAGAGAAACACCTTTCTGCGCATGCCCCAACGTTCAAAATCAACTTATCAGCGAAGGCCCACAATGCAAATGGATGTCACCTGCAAAGCCTCCAGTGATTTTGCATGGACAACAACAACCTAATTAGGTTTAATAAGGTTAGCCTGCTAGCAGGCGTTGGAGGCTGTTTTTATCGGCGAAACCCCGAAGTTCGTAGTCGCGAGCGCCATCTTGGATTTTTTCCACCCCCTCGTTTTGTAACTCGCCTCATTGTCACTCGGCCAAAAAAATCCAAGATGGCGCTCGCGACTACGAACTTCGGGGTCGCCGATAAAAACAGCCTCCAACGTCCGCCTCTCTCCCGCCCCCCCACCCCCTCGTTTTGTCACTCGCCTCATTGTCACTCGGCCAAAAAAATCCAAGATGGCGCTCGCGACTACGAACTTTGGGGTTTCGCCGATAAAAACAGCCTCCAACGCCTGCTAGCAGGCTATAATAAGGTTGATTTATGTTAAACGCCGTGGAGAAATGGTGTTTTGCTAACGCTCGAAACGTCAGCAAAACACCATTTCTCCACGTGACGGCGTTTAACATAAATCTAAACCTTTGGTTGTTGTTGTTGTTGTTGCTGTCCATTTCGCCAAGTTTTCATGCATTTTCACTAAACTCAGCCCCACCACCTTGCCATACAATCTCACTAATGAGCGAGGGGGAATGCATTAAAGGTGTCCATTTGTGCCTTACTGTGGTTGAATTAATGAGCGTCACCACGCGGAATTAATGAGCTTTGTGATTGATTGTTGGCACAGGTAGGTGTTCTTTTATGCAGTTATTTCACTGCAGAAAAGACCCCTTCCAAGCTTTTTGCAAACGTGGCATTGGTAGAGACCATATTTTTCATAACATACGAGAATTGTATCTTGCCACAACCACTTCCCACATCCAGCAATGTCGATGCGATACACGTTGTTCCCTTCACAATGATTGTATAAACCATCAACTTTGTTTTCAATGTCACCCGAGAGTCCATTTCCCTCTTGACTCTCTTCGTCGTCCCTGGATTGCTCAGTTTCCACATTGCTAGATTGTTCCGCTTCGTCATCGTTACCCGGACTGGCCAGCCTCTTTATCTCTTCGGTTTCATCATCGCTGGACCACTCCTTTTGTTTCTCTTTGCTTTCATAGGTAACTATATCGTTCAAAGTTCCTTTGTTAAGGATTAATCTCTTATCAATTCCTAATTCTGCCAGTCCCTACGTCTTGAAACCTCTTTGAGGTGATGTCTTTGAAAAGAAGTAGTACAAATTGGACAAGATCAGCAATTAACTGTGTTTGGTATTCTTCGTTTGCGACAAATCATTTCATTACCAGCAATGCGAGACTTTACGCGCCTGCGATTATTAAGGTCAGCCAACGCACTGAGCATGCTCATAAGTGCATCCAATATGGCGAAAAGAGGGGGGAGGGGTGGTAGCATGTAAATAAAGCTGTATTTCAGAGATGTGTGAGGGCAGATATATATTTTTGCATTATATTATTTACCACAAAGCTGCAGTTTAACTTTGCATTAAAAGAAAACAGGCATTCAAGATGCGAATGATAGTGTGCGAGGCTCAGCGAGGGTAAAATGATGGCTGACTAGGTCGAGTGAGACAACTATAAGGGGACTTATTCGGTAAACTATCGTAAATCATACATCAAGAACCTACCCAGGGAAGGCCTGGTTATCAGTGAAAAACATGGCGATCACAGAGGGAGATTGTACGGCCGTAGCAGTTATTTTGAGCTAGAAAACGACTTCAAGCCGATGTCTTCTTCTTCAAATCTCGCATGGATTATTAGCAAAAAGTGTGCTGTGTTCAAAGAAAATTGGCGGAGTTTTGGGGGCGTTCTAAAGGCCGATTTATAGCTCATTTTGATGTGCAACAACAGGGCTCAATTTTGAGAGGTCGGCACCTGGGATTCGAGTACGGACAGTACCGTGAACTTTATCAGCATGCGAAGGAAAATGGCCTACGGACGGATTTTACTGTAAAACATAAGGGACAGACAGCCGTTAGGACAGCGTTCGCTAAAGTAAATTTGGCGCTTTGTAAGTAAAGTTTGAAGCTCTTTAACATGTATCGAAATGTTCTATAGTGTTCATTCTTTTGATCTAGAGGTCGGCAAGTTGTCCACGAATTACAGTACTCTTTTTATTTCAGATTTTAAACTTTTCTCCATACAATCCCTATAAGACCGGCGGCCATTTTTAAAGGGCCTGCAAGGCGGAGGGTCTAATTTGCAGGTTGCAGGTCAGGTGCAGGTTGCAGGTTGGATGCAGGTTGAGTCTAAAATGCAGGTCGGGTGATTTTTACGTTTTTTTTTTTAGATTTAACATTTTAGAGGAAATTTGTTCTCTCGAGAGACATTAGAGCGGATTTCAGATGACCGTCGTGTTTGCAATTGGTTTGCTTTCTCATTGGCTGCTTATTTCTATCAACCAATCAAATTACGAACTAATTACAAGCACGGAATTACTAGCCAATTGGTTCGGCTCCTGATTGGCTGGGCTGGAAACCATTCAGCAGTAAGTTGTAATTACTCTTGTTTCTGATTGGCTAGTGATTGCACAATTGCGTTTACTTTCACGACGGTCATCTGAAATCTGCTCTATATTATAATACGCAAAGGAAAAAGTGAGCCGTAAAGGCGGCTGAGTAATCATACATAAAAAATAAACACAGTAAACATACAACAATTTCAAAAGCCCAGGAAACAAGGTGAACAATATTTAGTCTCCCGGAAAAACTGGGAGATTCAGCCCCGTGGTATTATCATTTTAATACCGATGTGATGTGATAGTATAATGTATAAATTATATTCTATTATTCAGTGACAATACTTAAATCTGATCAAGTCGTTGGACGAAAGACCCCAGATGCAAGCTCAATCGGCGTTTATAACGTTTATAAAAGCAAATAACAAGGTCGAAAAGCTTATCAAATATGTTATTCTTGGCATTGATTAATTCTCGAAGGAGCAAAGGGAATACGGTTGTACATGAATAATTCACGAATAAAAGCACTCACCTTGATATTTTCGCCAAAACAAAGTGTGAAACAGAACGCGCCTTTTCGGCTCACTTTTTCCTTTGAGTATTATAATTATACTGTCTCTCTCGAGTACAAATTTCATCTAAATCTAAAAAACCTAGAAATCACCCGACCTGCATTTTAGACTCAACCTGCATCCAACCTGCACCTGACCTGCAACCTGCACCTGACCTGCAACCTGCGACCTGCAAATTAGACCCTCCGCCTGCAAGGCCTGCATAATTAGCGCGGCGGCCATTTTGTCTCAGATTGCTGGTAATGCCCCGTTAGGCGACCAAAACACCTTATTTCCTTAGAGGCGGCTATACAGTACAGTAGGTCTCTCGGGCGTTTTGATGGAGAACAGCATTTGAAATCTGACTCAACGCGTCTTTGATTCGAGGTCCTCCTCGTACTCATCCTCGTCATCGCTAGACATATCGTTATCTGAGTCCAGTGACCGTTTCATGGTGAAAGCCAACGAAAAATGATCCCCAAGCGTGACTTGTATTTATACCCTCAGAGCAGCAATGCTAAAACAGGGACGAGTACTAGGTCTTTGACAAACCCACCCCCTTTTTGTGACAAGATTTGCTTTTTATCTTTGAAAGGGGTGAAACCACTAGCTAAGGCTCCTAGATCCTCCCCGTGTCGTCTTATGTTACTAAACTCCTCGTCACTCAATGGAATATAGCCCTTTCCAATATAATTATAGTTAGAGCATGAACTTGTTGTGGGGTGGCTGTGTCGAGAAGGTATTGGCGCTGATGTGGCGGGCAACTACACAAGGCTTGAGAAAGCCAAAGTTGTTCTTGGCACTACTCGAGACATGGTTACAAATGAAACAAAACGCTAATGGAGCTAGTATTTATATAGTTGTAGCCGCCGCATTCACAAGACGCACACAGAACGCCCGTGGGTTCTTTGTCTCTTCTAGATAATTCTTTAGGGATTGTCACCTGTGTTTTGTGTGGTGGAACAATCCCCAAGTATCCAAATCCAAGAATCATCCCCAAGTATCCAAATCTCCCTAACGCTTATGATTTTCTGGTGGTCAAATGAAGAAATTCAGAAATCCAGGGTTCAGGGACAACTGAGAATTTCACCTGAAATTGTGGTCCCCCGTAGGAATGGTGGATGGGCCGCTGGATAATTGTTTGCGCCCAGCATTATATAGTTGTAGCCGCCGCATTCACAAGACGCCCACAGAACGCCCGTGGGTTCTTTGTCTCTTCTAGATAATTCTTTAGGGATTGTCACCTGTGTTTTGTGTGGTGGAACAATGATTACTTTTAAAATTTTGTTTATGGCACTTGAGCTATTCATCCCCAAGTATCAACGGAAGTCGGTGTAAAAATACAACAGTCCATGGTAGCTTGCATGACTCTGAGACAAGGTCTCTCCAAGAGGAATGAAGTGGAATGTTCTGCATATGGCAGACTCCATGGGCTGTTTCCCAAACTCGATCAGGATCCACGTAACCTTTCGCTCGGTCTGAAAGCTTCCTCCGTCGTATAATAATTATATTGCTCTTTTTTACGTGAGTTACCCTTTTGGCAGCCAGGGCAATGGAAAAAGGACAATGAGGTAATGATGAACACGACAGAGCGGAAATGACCAAAAATGAAATGTCTAACTTCGCCATATTTTAATATATAAGCTCAAGATTCCGTATACAAAGAGTTTCTATGACCAAAAGCTTAATTCCAAATTTTCAAGAAATATGAAGAATATGAAATTTAGATATGATTGAACAAAGTTTGCAGAATTCCTGATCAAAGTACTAATTCTCCCATAAAATGGCACAAAAACCATGTTGAAAGCCTAATATCTCAAAGACGGATACATTAGAAAAAAGTCATTTTTGATATTTTGTTTTTATTCAGGCAAGGAGTCTGTATGCAAAAAATCAAGCTCATTTGAGTTAACCTGACCTTATTATTTGAAATTTAGTGATCTAAGCAGGTCATTTCCGCTCTGTCGATGAACACAGAGTTCTGCGTAGCAAAGGTATAGGACTTTTGAAATGAACGCTGTCATGGCGCCTTTCTCTTTTGCATCTACTTCATGCACTGTTATTGTTTCCTTTGGCCGCATTCTTCATCTCGCTTATTTTTTCTTGAGCTTCGATCGGCTGGATGGATGGGCTTGAATGAATCGAGCCAAGGGAGCTCTGGTTTCAATATAGACTTTGAGAACAATAGGCCTTTATCACGCAATATTGATTAATAATATATAATAGTTATCAGAAAATGAAATCCAGTATTCAATTCTACACATCCGTACTTAGTAAAATTGCAAAGTTTGCTGAAGATTGCGTTAATACTGACTGAGATATGAATTTTCAAAACTTCGTATTCTGGCTTAATTTTTAACAAGAAATGTATGGGAAAATAAATCGAAACGAGGCTGGACGGGCATCGATGACCGTCCAGCCTCGACTTGACGTATTTGCCCATACATTTCTTTGTAAAAAGTAAGTCAGAATAGGAAGTTTTGAAAATTCATATCTCAGTCAGTTTTCAAGTAATTCTTTTGAAACTTTTCAGTTTTACTATACGGATGTGTGGAATTGGAAACTGGATTTCATTTTCGGATAACTATTATATATTAATAATCAATATTGCGTGATAAAGGTCTATAGAAGACCGCGTGGTAGAGACAAAAGAAACCGCGGCCACGTGCAGAAAATCATTACGTGTTCCTCCCAGAAACTAGTATTCCGTCTCACTTTTAAGCAAAAGAAGCCACAAAGCTCATTAATTCCGCGTTGTAAAGCCCTTAATTCAACCGCAAAGCTCATTATGTATTCCTGTGCAAAAACAAAGGGTAATATCGGCCTCTCCTATCTACTCATATAGATGAAGGCCCGTACTCGCTATGGGCAGGTAGCTAATTTGTATTTTTGAAGCGTAACCTTGTAACTTTGTTATGCTTATGATTATGATTTTCAGCGCTTTTCCTACTCTGGCTTATTGGGAATCACACAAGCATCGTTAGAGCTTAACAATTTAAAAAAAATTAAATTAAAACAATTTTTGTGGCAAAATAAATGATGATGATGAAGCTATGACCTTGAAACTAGGAAGGCGTGTTATGAATTCACTGTCTGACAGCCTCTCTTTGGTGTATTGCGCGCACAATATCGTGAAATCCGTCAATTGTGTAATGTTTTCAGTAGGTACGAAATCCAACAGGACATGACGCTATATCTAAGTCGTCGCCAAGCCTCTTATCCAAAGAAATGGCATGATTTTCACACTGGAATAAAGGTCCCGATTGACAAGTGGTGCCACACGGCCGTCGCCTGGAATCAGGAAACATCGCAAGTCAAATTCTTTCTTGACGGTGTTCCCACTGGTGGGGACAAATTTGAACCAACTATAAAATGGTACAAGTCGCTCCAGACAAATTACAACCTGGGCGGAGACGCCTATGGGTATCTTCAGTTTCAAGGCTCCATGATGGACTTGAATTTATTTAAAGCGGCACTGACGTCGGAGGAAATTAACCGACTTAGAGGTAAGCTTTTTTATTTTTTTTAACATTCTGTCTGATTGGACGGAAATGAAATTTGTCTTCGGGATGTCTTTAGGTTAATGAAATCTTCAGCAAATAAGATTTTAGCGTTATTATTTAATTCAACAAACGTCATATAGAAAAGTCCTGTTGTTTTTACGAATCCCCATGGGCTTCCTGTTTTTTCGTTTAATTCCGTCCCAGGCCCTTTGGCCGAGAAAAAAAAACAAAATAAAATCGCGACCAGGGGACTCAATGGTTCTTGAATATCTGAATGTTTGTTGAATTTTCTTGCTAATGTCAGAGAACACGCAATAAGAGAGTTTTACAGCGGCGTCGACAGGTTTTGCATATCAAGAAAGTCCTGAGTTTTTTTTTACGAATCCGCGCGGGCTGCCTGTGGTATTTTTGACAATAAGGTAAGGGGGATTTCCTAATAAGAAAATTATGCAAGGTCGGCAATTCGACAGTTTTTGGCGAAATGTTGTTGATATGGCGATTTTTTTTTTACTTTTTATCTGGCATTTACAGGTTTCCCAACAATTACAAAATCACCCCCCATTGCCATGGCAACAGCCGATAGCTATGGTCAGCACAAATGCGTGGCCACCAATTACCTTGGCAACACAACCGTCGTTGTGAATAAAACAAGTAAGTCAATTATTGTTATTGAGCAACCGATTGGCGTACGAATCTAAAGGAAAGACACGGCAGACTGCTCGATTCTAAGATTACTGCGTGACACGTAGCCATGTCCTCGTGCCTTTTTTTAGAGAGCGAGAAGGCTGCGGGAAAATTGTGTTTTTTTAACTGTTGTTGACTTCAATAGAAGTTCTGGAAGGAAGGATATCCAGACTTAGGAATGCCTTTTAGAGAGGGAATTATGCACGTTGGGCGTAGCAATGCCTGGCCTTTTGTCACATGACTGTGGTTTGGCAGCGCTATCCAACAACCGGCTCGATAAAAGGGTAGAAATTCGTCATTTGATCCGCGCTTTACGCACATGAATAAAAATGAGCTCATCATTTGTGGCGGGCTTAAGGTCTACATAGAGCTGTTTTTTTTTAAGCCGCAGGGAAAACATATACTACTCCAAATTAATAGAACTGATTCTAAAACTCAGTGCTTGGCGGATAGGGATTAATTTGATTAACATCGTATACAACATTCTAGACTTTCTTAAAAGTCGCTTAAAACGATATTTTAAGCTCTGTCAGAGGACGACTTGGAGCAAGTCTAACAACATTCCTTCATCCTACAAAACATTGATCTGTAATGCTTGATACTTGTTCGTAGATATTTTAGTTCGTCTTGTTGGCGGTCAGACGGATAATGAAGGGCGAGTACAGATTTACCACAACAACCAGTGGGGCAGAGCGTGTGATAACAAGTGGAACATGAACGTACGTATTTCGTATTCTACGTATGGACATGCAACTTGCCATTCCTCACAGGGAACCTGTTATATGTCAGCATAAGTTGTGTCTGACGTTATTTCCTTAGGTATGGACTATGGTGCTCCGCTTGAGCGGGTCTTCGGCCCGCGCTGGAGCTCCACTAAAATGTATAAAGTACAGAACCCAGGACAAAGTAATGAGTTGAAAGCAAGACTCGACAAATTGACTACTTTTCAATTTATTGAGTTTTAAGCGTGTGATAACAAGTGGAACATGAACGTACGTATTTCGTATTCTACGTATGGACATGCAACTTGCCATTCCTCACAGGGAACCTGTTATATGTCAGCATAAGTTGTGTCTGACGTTATTTCCTTAGGTATGGACTATGGTGCTCCGCTTGAGCGGGTCTTCGGCCCGCGCTGGAGCTCCACTAAAATGTATAAAGTACAGAACCCAGGACAAAGTAATGAGTTGAAAGCAAGACTCGACAAATTGACTACTTTTCAATTTATTGAAATGTCTTTCCAAAGCTAAGGTTAGCGACTTGGCATTGGGCAATTCCAGAAAATAACACCACCCCCCCCCCCCCCCCCCCCCGGACACCCCCCCGAAGGGCCCCCAATATTTGCGCAAGCATATCAGTAGATAAGGTGTGAGAGCTGAGCCCCAAAATAGAAAAGTGTCAAGGGCAAATTCCATCTTTTGTTCTAGGGATTAACTCCTATTGTTCTAGGATTAGCCCCTCTTGTCGGGGTCTTAAGGGAGCGGCGCAACCGAGCCTAACCGATTTGCAGCCGTTTCTCATTGTTAGTCAAGGAGATTAATCATAGATCAATCCGGATCAGCTGCAGAATTCCCAAGGAGTTGGCTTCCGGATCATCTGTGTTACCAAGGGATGAGTCATCGGGTTGCGCTTATCCCCCTTAACACCCTAACAATAGGCCTTTATCGCGCAATATTGATTAATGGTTATCATAAAATGGAATCCAGTTATATATTATTAATCAATATTGCGTGATAAAGCCTATAGGGGCTAATCCTTGAACAATAGGAATTAATCCCTAAAACATAAAAGGGGTATTTGCCCTTGACACTTTTCTATTGTGGGGCTCAACTCTCGTACCCTCTCTACATATATCGGTCCAAGTCGAGGTCTTTGAGTAATCCCACCATTAAGGTCTCTGTAAACCCGTGAGGGGTGTCTTCGGAAAAAAATTATCGTCGCGGCGCAATTTAATGCGATTATAACAGCTATTATGTCATTTTAAAGCTAAAATATTGCTCTATGTTTTGAAGTTGTTTTGTTTATCGAAGTAAAAAGCCATTTTATGAATTTTTACATTTTTACCTTAATGCGGCGGGGAGTGAATTCTTATGAACCAATGTTTACGAACTGTGTTCTATCTATAAGGAAACTAGCAACCCATCTAACAAAATAAGCTGTAATTCACGTCCTAAATTATTTGAATAACAACACCCTACGGAAACTTCAACAAGGAGAAAGGACATCCTTGTCTCATTAAATAACTTTTCCCTCGACAGGAAGCTCATTGCGTCTGTCGAATGCTAAATTTTACTGGCGCCATTAACTTCACAATTGGCGCTGAAGAGTTTGGTAAGAGCAACTGTCCTCGCGGAAACGATATTGGAGTTATATGTAGGCTAGGTAAGTGTACATATTTTCGTCACCTAGTAGGATATCGCCGCACCACTCGCTTCGTATTACGATTATTGCAGAGGCAGCAGTGAAACGGACATGTTAGCTACAGTGCCCGGTTGCACCTCCCTTGTCACTTAGACAACGCCATCCAAGTTTGGTTGTCTAAAAGATTCATCCCTTTCAAAAAATATAAACCTTTTCTCGTTTGATGACGCCATTGAGGACGTCATACCTCGTAAACCTGCTTTTGCACCCCATTGACATATAGACAACTTCGTCCATTTGGTTGTCTGAGGTTCATCCCTTCAAAGACATGAAATTTTGCTCATTTGATAACGTCATTGAAGACGTCTTGCTTCTTAGACGACTTAAACCAAGTTTGGTTGTTTGAGGTTCACCCCTTCTCAACAGATATACCTTTTCGTTTTTGATGACGTCATCGGCGTCATACCACGATTGGTTGTCTGAGGCTCATTACATCCCTTCCCTAGAACACGATTTCTCGCTTGATGACGTCATCGACGACGTCATTCCACATGACCAAGAGCTGTTGCACCCCCTTGCTCCTTAGGGAACTTCACCCAAGTTCGGTTGTCTGAGGTTCATCCCTTCCCAAGATATAAACCTCTCATTTAGCTCCGCTATATGCAATAAAACTGATCATGGGTTGCCTGTGCGACGACTGACACGCGGAAGTCCATGACAGAATGGGTCGATGAATATATACACTTTGTTTTTCCTTTTTGCACCTGCGCGGAGCTCCGCTATTAGGTCGTCTATCTATCGGAGCGGATTTTTCTCGCTCGATGTAGCTACTAGTCGTACATTCTCGGGGGAATCTGGCAATACAACTAGCTTTAGGGAGCGTGAGTGTCAATGGTCCAACGAAGGGTTGGGCTCCCTGTGTAAGGAATCAACACTCAACTCCTAACTTGGATAAACTTGGCGAACAAGGGGAGATATGGCATACATGAATAATATAGCAAACAGAAGCCAAACACAGGGAACCCAACCCTTCGGTGACCAGGATCCAGACTATGTCTGCGGAGACCATGTTTTCAGGTCACCCCTACGCACCGCGTGCGACACCATCCTTTAACGCCAGATGTATATAGTACATGCCCACTCCCTGTGGTCTAAAAAATGTGTCCCTGACACCAACGTGCCATAAAAATTGCCTCGCACCACGTACGGTAATTCTCCTCGCACCACGTGCGGTACTTCTCCTCGCACCATGTGCGGTATCCTCCTCGCACCACGTGCGGTATATCTCCACCCTGTTCTCCCCCTCCCTCTTTGCACCATGTGCGGTATCCTCCTCGCACCACGTGCGGTATATCTCCACCCGCTGTCCTCCCCCTCCCTCTTCGCAGCACGTGCGGTATCCTCCTCGCATCGCGTGCGGTATAACTCCACCCAGTACACCCCCTGTGGCCCGGGGGGGTTCTTCACATGTCGACCTGATAGGGGTGCTCGTCGTATTTTTTAGGGGTCAAAATCGACTCTCCGGTATTTTTTAGGGTGTATCGGAGAAACATTGTGGTTTTCACTAATAAATGGTATTTTTAGGGGTACGCAAATGAATGAAAGGGTCACAAACCAAGCAAAACGTTTTCTGACTTTCTTTCTTCATTTATAGCTCTAAAAAATGGCCTGTTTTGAGATAAGAAACAATGAACAATCACAAAAAGGGTTTATTGTTGGTATTTTTTAGGGGACATTTTGTTTTATAAGGTATTTTTTAGGGGGTGGATTTTTTATGTCCTGGTATTTTTTAGGGTATATTTTCCGATGTCCCGACGAGCACCCCTATCACTCTTACTTGGGAGAACCCCCCCCCCCCCCCCCCGGGCCCTGTGGTCTGTCTTACCCTATATCCACTAGTACGCCGTAACTAAATTTTCCGAGACCCCAAAATACCAGAATACGTAATACACTTACAAACGTATCCCAGCCCAACTAGAGGGGGCTTCCCTACAGCGTGAAAATAAGAGTGGGGGAGGCAGCAAAATTAAGAGATGGGGTTTACTAATATTGTAGTATATTAAAGAACCAAAAAGCAGGGAGGGAAATTATAATACTGCAGACGGCTCCAGGCAGTGAATGTGATGGGACAAGGGGACTAAAATACGAACCAGCGCAGTCCCGTGGGAGCGAAAACACTTGTTAGCGAATACAACGAAACAAAAGGACATTGAATTATAAACGGCCGAGAAAATACGTACCCCTCACGACAAGTACCGCGACAATACAGTAACCACGAAGAGGCAGAGTAAACATGACTAAAACGAGTGAAATAGTAAATAAAGACTAACGAGGCAAGAGGCACAAACCACGACAAACGCCACGGTTACAGGGTGGAACTAATCACTATCTTGCCTGAAAACACGAGACCTAAAGAACTTTTGACCCGATAAGTAAACCCCCGAACTACAAAACTACAATTACCCGTTCATTTTACCGTAGCCTCTCCGGGTTTGTCATGAAGAGTGTGGCTGCTGGTAGCGGTTATGTGGCTGCTGGTGGCGGTAGTGTGGCTGCTGGTGGCGGTAGTGTGGCTGCTGCTGGCGGAAGTGCGGCTGCTGGTGGCGGTAGTGTGGCTGCTGGTGGCGGTTGACAAGACGAGCAAAGCGAAAAAGTCTAAATCGCCTCCACGGCAACTTGTTGCGAGAACTATGTTGAGGGGACTGAGAGAATGCCATTTGGCAAATATGCATCGAAGCATGATGCCATGAGATACGCACACCTCATTGGTTCGATTTGGTGTGAATACCTCTTTACGCGTGCCGGGCTATTTACGTATGCTGGTGAAAATAGGGAATTGCATCATTTCCAGCATCGATTACCATGCAGATTACGAAGCATCAGTGACTCTCGAATGCTTGATACATGTCTTTCTTTTTTTTCTTTTCTTTTTTGATACATGTTGGTAGATATTTCAGTTCGTCTTGTTGGAGGCGTGGCAAATTATGAAGGACAAGTGGAGATTTTACACAGGAACCAGTGGGGCGCAGTGTGTGCTGACAAGTGGAACATAAACGTACGTATTTCGTATCCTACTGTCCCACAACGAAACCTGTTTCTTAGAAAACGTCCCGCTGGGGGGCACTCCCATATTTTTTGGTCGGGGATGATCGTCGTGTCTTTTAGGGGTTAAAATCACGTTGGTTTGGTCTCTTTTAGGGGTGATCTTGATCTTCAATAAATTTTAGGCAGATTGGTATCTTTTAGGGCCGAAACTGTGTCCAAATTGCTTTTTCTCACGATGGGGCTTCTAAAAACCGTGTAAGAAAGAGAGTTTATTCGACTTCCATGTCAATCAGCCTCTGTTCTCAGAGACTGTATGACAGGGGCTGGTGGATAAAGACAGAATACTGGTCTATGCCTCTGTGAACGAGTGCTAACCGGGGATAGGAGGGACTAACCTCTTTCGCCTGATTGTCACGAAATGTTTGGATACAACGTATCGCGACTGGTTTTCATATGTCGGGAACGATCGGGGATCATGTTTTCCCGACTGCATCCCCGTCTTATGAAATTACATATCGGGAGTTGTCGGCGACGCGCGGTATTCAAGGAAAGGCGCGGTATTCAAGGAAAGTACGATCATTCTGGGTATATGGGAAAAACCGAATAATCAACTACTCAATTTTATTATTCTTGTTGCTAAGAGTGTTGTTTTTAAATGCCGTCTCAGTGGGATCAAGACAAACTTCGACATTTTTCTAAAGAGAATGAAATACTTTCAGCAAATCGAACATTTCATTGCATACTATATGTACGTTATCTATATATCTTTATTATCCATATGTTATCTTTGTATGTTGTTATAAAAAATAATAAAAATATTATTAAAAAAAGACATCGGCGATCGCGACGTTTCTGCCGATCGTCCGTGAAGCCGTGACGTTTTCATATGTCAGAAACTGACTGGGATGGACGGGAAACAGGTCATCACCGATTATTCCCGACAGTCCCGACACGTTTTGTGGAACTTCATAGGAAATTTTGGAGGGCTTGAATAATTATTTATTGAAACATGCATTCTGTAAAAACGTAGAATGTTGCATTCGTACTTGCACTGAACGCAACAACGTGGTTGTTTTAATTTGTCCTAACGCTGTTTATCTCTTGTTTGTTTCTCAATACACCTATCCCCGGGGGAGGGACAGAGCGGAAATGACCAAAAATGAAATGTCTAACTTCGCCATTTTTAAATATATAAGCTCTCAAGATTCCGTATACAAAGAGTTTCTATGACCAAAAGCATAATTCCAAATTTTCAAGAAATTTGAAGACTATGAATTTTAGATATGATTGAACAAAGTTTGCAGAATTTCTGATCAAAGTACCAATTCTCCCATAAAATGGCAGAGAAACCAAAGTTTAAAGCCTAATATCTTAAAGACGGATCCATTAGAAAAAAGTCATTTTTGATATTTTGTTTCTAATAAAACAAGGAGTCTGTATGCAAAAAACAAGCTTTTCTGAGTTAACCTGACCTTATTATTTGAAATTTAGTGATCTAAACAGGTCATTTCCGCTCTGTCCGGGGGAGGCACTGATTTTTTTGTAGGGGTGTGCCACCGAGTCTCCAAAGCCTGACATTTTGGGTGTGCCGTACAGTTGTTTATTTTGTCTTGCTTACAAAGATGATTTATCTCTCTGTAAAGATTGACTTTCGATGCTTTAAAAATTCCACAGGATGCGAACGCGATCTGTCGAATGCTACATATTCATGGCAAAGTGAAATTTTGGACCGCCGCTAGCCAAACACCTCTTGGTAATCACACAAGGTTGATATGGCAGAAATCCTCCACGTGTAACGGAATGGAGAGATCACTGGCTGATTGCAGGGATTTCAAACTTAGCGAAACAACAAACTGCTTTCGCGGCGCGTACGCCTGGGTCAAATGTAAACGTGGTAAGTTAGTCTATTTTTATTATTCTTCTAGCCAGAGCTCTTAGCCTTACCGTAAAGAGAGTTGAAATATCAGAGGCTTATAATAATAGGGGCGATAACGCATTTTGACAGATCTACTTGTTTTTAGAATGGTGGTTTTACGATCTTGTCTAAAACTCCACACGAGTAGAACACGAGTGAACACGGTGTCTGAGGTACATCCTTTCCAACATATAAACCTTTCTCGTTTGATGATGCTTGGGTATCCTGTGTGGGACGGACGGACGGACGCACAAACCGGAAAACAGGTCGATGCATTTACACTTTTGTGTTGTTTCCTTTCCTCCTGTATGTAGCTATATAGCTACGCGGGCGTCGGAGCTCCGCATAAAAAATGGCTGTATTTTTTATTAACTTCAAATTTCAACTCGTGTTCATTCGTGTTCTACTCGTGTTCACTTGTGTTCTACTCGTGTTCACTCCTGCTCTACTCGTGTTCTACTCGTGTTCACTTGTGTTCTACTCGTGTTCACTTGTGTTCTACTCGGTGTTCACTCGTGTTCTACTCGTGTTCACTCGTGCTCTACTCGTGTTCTACTCGTGTTCACTCGTGTTCTACTCGTGTTCCCTCGTGTTCTACTCGTGTTCACTCGTGTTCACTTGTGTTCTACTCGTGTAAAGTTTTTGTATTTCTAGCCAATCAAATTCGTTTTATAAGTAGCTTTACAGACGCCTGTCAACCGATATCCACGTGCAAACACTTATCTCTTTAATTATTAAGCAATAAAAGTCCTTTCCAAGTGCTCTCTGCTTTCTTACAAACACGAGGGGGATGTTGGGAGAACTGATCAAAACTTTCAAGTTTTATCAGTTCGACCAACATTCCCCGAGTGTTTGTAAGAAACCAGAGAGCACGCAGAAAGTATTTTTATTGCTTTTAGAAAATAACATACACACGCGCGACAGCGTTGCGTGACAATCGTGTTTCTCAGGTCTCTTACAAACACGCTTTTTAACCAATCAGAATGCGCACATTCACAATACAACATAGGTGTTATTTTCTAAAGCATGTTATTCTCTGCTATCTAATTTACGTGACAGCATCGGAATGAGAGCAAGCAAGCCCTGTAAACAAGCAAGTTTTATTTTTGATTCTATTATTTGAAATTGCGTTGTAGCTTGCTGAAATT
The DNA here is from genome assembly GCA_033964015.1 of Scolanthus callimorphus. Lineage (NCBI taxonomy): Eukaryota > Metazoa > Cnidaria > Anthozoa > Actiniaria > Edwardsiidae > Scolanthus > Scolanthus callimorphus. The sequence goes on from CM066924.1 coordinate 16,302,658, forward strand.
GTTTTGAAATTTTTACTCAAATTACCATGCCCTTTTCATGTATGAGCATCATTTGAGTAAAGCTGCTGATTTTGAGGGGGCCAGGTCACGTGACCTCTAACTGCAAAAGGCCTATTCTGGACTACTCCCAGTATGTACAAAAGACGGAGAAGGACTAGTACAAATTTGTTTACTTTAGAACTTGTGCTCCGGGTGTGGAAGGTGCAGGGATTGCTTGCACGCGCGTTTTGTCTATCGACAGCCTTGTAACCAGCGTTTCCCGGTGTCCCTGTGGTAATAGAGCAGTAATTTTCAAGATGGCGGGTCACTCGAAAGAAGATCCCCTGGCAAAGGTTGGGTGACCACCAAAGACAAAGAAAATCAGTTAAAATTCGAAATGGCTGGCGGACAGCCGAAAAGATGCCGGCAATCATTTTAATAAGAGAAGTAATTATTAAGATAAATTCTAGCTCCGATTTCCGCCATATAAAGAAAGATCCAGTTGAAATGTGTCGTTTTCTAAAATTTCCTTATATGGAAGTTTCTACTTACCATATTTGGAAGTCCAGAAGTTTTCCTAGCTTATTTCTTGCCCAAAATTGTCAAAAAATTCGCCAAAACTTGCAGGTTTTGGAGAGAATCGCTGTTCTTGTAGGCCGCCATCTTTATTTTGGCCCGAGGAGCCCGGAAATTCAAACACAGGTAGCCCGCGTCACGCACGTGTTGGCATTGACAAAAACGACATTTATCTTGATATGCTTCTTTTCCCGGTCCACTATATCGGCCCGCCCGTATCGGATTTACATTTTTTTTCCTTGGGCGGTCTACCTGCACAAAGGCCCCAGCCTTTGCAATCTTGAAAATAACCCAGAAGCTAGTAGAGCCTGAGAACGAGGTTGATCACGGACAACCTATCAGATTAAATTGTCGCTGCACGTAAGTTGTCGCAGCACGGCAAATCAAGTCAAGGACGGCCAATCAAATTTGTCAAATATAGCTCTTGAGCTAGAGACTGGGCAATAATAGACCCTTCCACGGTGAGTTCACGAAAGTCCACCCTCATCACTGAAAAGAGCACCTGGAAATTAGTAAATGTGCCACGTTTCACAGTGAAAACTTGTAAAATGGCGAAGTAACAGCCCTGAGAAATTGCGAGATTTTTAATGCTATTTCATCCGAGCGAGGAGAAAGTTTGCCCATCTTTTGCTTCGCACGAACGCAATGGACGGTATTAAATTTCATGACTTCACCTCCCTGTATCTCCAGCAATTTACAACATTTCGTCTTGAACTTGCCAAAGTTACTAATTTCCGGCTGCTCTTTCTAGTTATGTAGATGGATTTTCGTCAATTTGCAAATTTTAAAAGATCAAGAAACCGTGGAAGGGTCTAGTCTCAGTCTCAGTTTTTTCGATTTTTCCTTTTTTTCAGAGCTTACCGGGATATTTCAAACAGCAGATGGAAAGACAATTTCTCGATACCTCGCGTACGAAGAAGCTGCTGGCGTAGATATCAATATTCTCTTTTCCGCTTCGCAATGCTCAGGAGATCTCTTCGAAATGACCAGCGAGAGCGGAAAACAGTTCTTTCGACTATCCCTGTTACAAAGCAACCAGATCCAGTTTCTATACGAAACCTCCAAGGGACGCGACCAATCGCACATCGCTGCACCAACCGGCGTTTCATTCTGCGATGGGAGCCGACATCGTTTGAGTTTTAGGCGTTACCTTCCAGAAGTCCAATACAGCATTGACGACATACCTTCTGGTCTAATGGTGGTAGCCCTCCTCGATCCGTTTCCCCGTCCGGTACGGATTTTCATTGGTAGAGGAATTATTGGCTGTATCTCCTGGGTTGATGTTAAGCTGTTGAAGTCGAAGACGGAGGATAGACGTGTAGGTGTGTCGAGCCGAGAATGCATCGGAACAGGTAAGGTTACGAGTGTGTAGACATATTCTTCAGTCATCGCGTTCAATCGAAAATATCAATGCTACGTCTTTAATTAATCATCCGATGGAGGAGAGGGGGGGGGGGGGGGGGGGGGGGGGGGAGGGGCGAGGAAAGTCAGGAATTAAGATGGTATTTCCAAGTGAACCCAGAGTAGCAGTTTGCTACAACTCGAATGTGGTCAAATTGAGTTAACTAATCGATTTTTCTTTCGGCGATAGTGGTTTACCAGCGGAAACTACAAAACATTTTCGAATCCTTCTGCGAGGAGTTCTCGGAGTTGGACCTCAACAACCAGAGCGTTGTAGGCTTTAGCTGATGTGATACTGGTTACAGATTTTCTTCGTTTTTGATCTCCGCCTAGTATTGATACTACATTAAGACATGGAAAATGCTGATGGAGATCGACAACATTCTCGATAAGGGCCATGATAGAGCATTGTCGAAGAGCCTCAACTTCACCTACGGTACTAGCGAAAGATCGATAGTAGACCAATGCGATTTTGTTTGGATTTTTGCCGACTAAACGGAATGGCCACAAATAAAGACTCAAACCCGGTTCCGTTCATTATACTGCGACGTTATTTTTTATTATTATTACAATCATTGCTGTTTTTATTATTATTCTAATTATATAGCCAGTGCGAAATCCATTGTTGTCAACTGTCCAATTGTATCGCGCGCGCTGAAATTGGACAATTTCGGAATTTTCTCAATTCACTATATAATAAATAAATAACAGCACACCATGCATGTCCAATTAAGAAACAATGGATGATTCCTTGGATTCAGAGTTCCTCTGAATCATCCAATTGTTTTCTTAATTGGATAGCATGGAGTAACTATTATATATACTTTTGTTGTGATAATTATTACTATTTTGCCTTACCTGGGTTAAGGTACACCAACGCCATTCATGATCCGTAAATGTCAAGTCAATCCACTCTATGGTGAGGCAATGAAGACACTCTTCACATTTCAATGTAAGGTATGAAATGAGAGATCCTTTACAGGGTTCCCACGGGTTTTTGAAAACCTGGAAAGTCATGGATTTGGAAACGAAACCCATTGAACAACCAATCAACCAACCACTCAGGAGACGAAGTAAATACGACTTGCGTCTACTCTAACTAGTCGTGACCCAAGAAAACATTGACGATTGTAGGCAGCTAAACACTAAACGCAATTTGTTTTTGTTTGCAATCCGATTGGCTGAAAGAGCAAAACCGCGATGCTCAGCCGATCGCAACGTGAAGAAAACGCAAAAACAAAGTCCATCTGATATACTTTCGACGCTCATGTAAATTCGGCTGCGCTTACGCCTTTTTGCTCTTCAAAGACTTTCAAAAGTGAAAAGCGCTATTTTTGGAAAACAATTTTAGATCAAATTTCGGACAAATTTGAGGAAAACGTATCGTGAAATGAGAAGACTTTTAAAATCGAATTTAGATACAACATTCGCTTTGTCACGCGCCGCCATTTTGTTTCTAGAATGACCCGGCAAAGCAGAAAAAACAGTGAGCAGTCAACTTTTTGGTTCTTAAACAAATAAAGAGTACGTTTTGGTAGCTTTGTCAACTTTTGTACCCCAAATCGGCAGCATCAGACTTCGCTTTCCAACATGGGCAAAACCCGCGCCCTGCTTGGCCTCGCTTCCATGCTGAATAAATCGGCTGAAAAATCCAAGATGGCGCTTGTGTGACAAAGGCGAATGATGCGCAACCAGCCTAGTCCCTGGCGTTCGTCTGGGCTGGCTTCCTGTGCTCGGAGATGAACCGTAAGGATGCGCAGGCACTAGAGAGGGTTCCCTGTGACGTCACGTCATGCATGTCTTACCAATCACAGGAAGTCCTCACTTGTGTGACAAAGGCGAATGATGCGCAACCAGCCTAGTCCCTGGCGTTCGTCTGGGCTGGCTTCCTGTGCTCGGAGATGAACCGTAACGATGCGCAAGCACTAGAGAGGGTTCCCTGTGACGTCACGTCACGCATGTCTTACCAATCACAGGAAGTCCTCACAGAACGCCAAGGACTAGGCTGATGCGCAACTGATTTTTTTTTATTTTTGTAAAACGAACCGATCATCGCAAAGTCGAACCTAGTTTAAATTTGACATAAAGGCAATATTTGTTTTAGTAGATTGAAAAGTTTTTTTAGCGGAGCTCCTTAGCGGCCGAAGGCGCAGAGCGAGCACCTTAGGTATCACAGGAAGAATACAATAGCTCAAAGTTCAACTCAGGTATTCCAGCGACTTCATTTTTCATCGTTCAGCGGTATTCCCATTTTGGTATCGCGGGCGCGTTCGTGCGTGTCTGTGCGTCTGCGTGCCCCACCACAGGAAGACCAAGACCCTTCTCAGTTTATTAAAACATATGGCTAAATCTATACATTATGCTCAATTTCAATATTTATCAGCCGGTTGTAGCTTTATCTCTGCAGGCGCGTGGCTGCCTTTAAGCCCGGGCTTAACAAATTTTAGGTGTTTTCTTTTTCTGAGGACTGAGATAGAAGAACTATAGTTCAAGTGTTTTGGCGACTGAGAGGCAGTTTCTAAGGCGGTTGCATTGAATTGGGTCCACATAAAATTACGTAAATTACACAAGGAGTAACCTTTTGGTTACACCTTAATCCCAAATAACCGACCTTTTCTTCCATTGGCCCTTGTGGCCTCACTCTCATGAAATTATATTTTGTCTTTGAGCTTGAGTGAATATAAAACAAAAGGGCCAGTCAGCCATTTTGGAATAAAGTGTATATGTCAACAAGTTTTGACAAATATGTCTATAGCTACGCCCCTACCCTTAATGAAGCATCTACCTCGTTTCTCGCTTTAGGGTTGGGACCAGAATATGCTCTATTATTATCACTATAAGACCGAGAGTGGGTTGAACAGCGTCGTACACATGGGCACCAATAACACCGCCAAGGCTCCCCTGCCAACGGGAAGAAAGGGCGACGATTATAAGTGAACATTACTTTGGAGGTCGTAAACTCCACCACCAGCAGAACTCGCGATAAAAAAGTAAGTGCGAAATATGTTCCCCTTTTGCCTGGTCCCACTAGCGAAGCAGGCGTCCCTTAATTGCCATATCAAGAAAATGCTGTCGTTTTTATGGCAAATCCGCGCGGGTGGCCTGTGGTGTTCAAACGTGACTCAGGCCCCTCGGTGGGGGTAAAAACAAAATGGCGACCAAGAGAAGGATGTTTCTCGAGTATCTGCAAGTTTTGGTCAATTCTCCTGCTTTTTTCGCTAAGATATGACATATGGGAAAGTACTTACAGACCTTCCAAATAAGGTAAGAGGGATTTCCTAATAAGGAAGTTTTGCAACGTCGGCAAAACGACAGCTTTTGGCGAAATTTTCTTGGTATGGTGCAGCGAGAAGGGAACGGTTACCAAGCTGCTAAGTGAACTGAAATGGGGAGACCTTTAAAGGGGCACTCGCACGCTTGCCTGACAAGCAAATAATTCAAATCGCAATCCAATTCCATCCTCTTGATAATAGATAAAAACACTATAGATTTGCATCGATTTAACATTTAAAAGGTCATTTAACAAACCTGGACTGTTATTTTGGTTATTCCCGGGAAACTTGAATGTATTTTTGGTGATTAGAATTATACTTATTTTTTGACAGGTTGTTCAAAAATTAAGCGTGCGAGTGTCCCTTTAAGGTCAGGAGGGAAAAACAACGATTGACACTGTTTTATAAGATCGTAAATAACTTGATTGACATTCCCATGCCAGGATATATTAGCTACTACTCTGAAATTCGAGTTTAAATAAAGTTATGTATGTATATGTTAGAGCTCCTCACTATGTAGGAGCTAAAACAGATGGGTACAGAAGTAGCTTCTTCCCGCTACAGTGGCCCTGTGGAAAGATCTCCCGACTGACACAATAGAGGCACAGTCTCTTAACGCATTTAAAAATATAAATAAAGGTCAACTGAATGTGCGCGGGCTCTCGAAGAAAGCTTCCCTTCCTGTGACATCATGTTCCGGTGACGTCGTGCTTCTAGCACAGGAATCCCGCCCAGAACGCCAGGGACATGCTATGGAAATAAAGCACGACTTACAGAATATTATAAATATTGAAAAAATATCTGTCCTCTGGAGTCCCGTGGTATGTCCTCTTATATACTAGATTTGGTATCCTGAAGAAAATCTGAATTAAAGAAAAAAATATTTTGTGAATTGTTTTCTGAAGGTGATACATATAACGGTGGAAGAGCTAAGCGGCAAAGAACTCGATCATTGGCTTGACATTTATATATCAAACATTACAAGCGCGATTACGTCAGGGGATCCAAAAACAGCTGTTCAAATGGCAATGGTATCCCTCGCCACGATAAGCAAGACAAAAAACATGACTAGCACACAACGAATGAAGGTATGAATAAAATATTTAGCAATTAATTATGAATCAAGCTGAGTATGATATGGAGAATTATTCAGATCGAGGGGGTTGTTTCCGGCCTCGATGGATAACACCCTTCTAGATTTCAACATTCATTCAAATATTTATTTATTTTTCTTTCAAAACACATTTTCCCGCTTTACTTCAATTCAATGAGAGAGCAGGCCAAGTTGGCTAGTCTGCATAGAAGCGCGTGATGTCACTCGTGCAATACTTTTTCAACGTATCCATTCTTTGACGTCATCGATGGGATAAGTCGCTCCCCTTTGAAAACATCAAGAACTCGCCGGTAGCGCTCAACCAATCCGAAGCGGGAAATTTGTTTGAATTGAATAATAAACATCGATATGGTGATACCAGTTGGTGTTATTGATATTAATGGGGGTCCGATGGCAGTTTCAGCCTATTTCGCTTTATGGCTACCGAAATGTTTTTGTTGGTTATATGCGAAATCCATTATTTATGTTTTGACTAATTTGCATAAGCATCAACCACGGAATCAGGCATTGTAAGAAAATATTTGCATACCATATTTTGAATTCTAGTAAGATTTCCACTAATTTTTCACCTAGAAAGAAAACTCGACCAGAACTCAAATACACTTAACCCTATCCAGACTGGGCTTTTTTTGACCATCTGTGACTGGGGGGGGGGGGGGGGGGGGGGCCCTCTATATCTCTGGAACCACTGGAGCTATGATCATCAAACTTTTACACAATGACCATGAGCCTTAGACAAATCACCACACCTATTTTTGTCACGTGGGAGCAAAATGTGACGTCACAATGACGTCATTCTCAATGTTTTATCAATTTTTAAGTAATTTTAATTAACTTCCAAAAACTTGGTAGATAATACTCTAAAAGCCAACTAATTAACATCAAGATAATGTAAATGTAATGATTTGTGACATTAACACATACATTTTATTAAACTTGTGTCATAATGACGACTTTTGAAAATATTGTCCGCCATCTTGGATCCGCCATCTTAGATCCGCCATCTTGGATTTCATTTAATTTCCATTTGACTCTTCAGATAAATACTCAATGAGAAAAAAATGGTCAAAATGTACAAAATACTTATCAAGGAAGTGTTTGACATTCAAAAAGTTGAATTAAAAGGAAATTTGTGAATCCCAGAGCTAGTTTTAGACCATATGTTAAAATGAAGAAAATCCCCCTAACCCTCCCCCCAAAAAATTTTGTGTCAAAAATTAACTAGCCTGTACATAAATTACTAAGGAGTACAAGCTCCGATAGTCATAAATTGGGCAATGTGTCCAACATTAAGCTTGAAATATGAAAAATTCACGTTTTTTCGAGTTTTGCAAAACATGCATGTCAAAAAGTGGTTGCCATGGAAACTGGGTCGTTGACACTGACATGTCATTGACACCAAAATGTCCCCAGATAAATTTTAGGAAAAGTCACGAAGTTTCACCATCATAGCTGCAGTGGTTTTAGAGTAATCAGGATTTTACTCTCAGGTAAGTTAAGGCCTGGGCGGAAGCCCGATCCAAAATGGCGGACGTAAAACTGAAGGGGGTGGTCCATCTCAAAATCAATGCCTCTGAGGGATCCAAACAATCTACATTTGAATACCTTTGATCATTCTCAATCATTTTCACCAATGTTGGTCTCTATGGCAACAAATGCATGACCTCTGACCTCAAATTTAATTTCTAGGAAAATGGCCTCTGCATTCAATGGGGAAAAGCGAAATCGTTCCCCAGAGTGCATTATAGTGTTTGTTATATAGTGTAGATTATTGATCCAACGAGGATGGCTGGAAATGTTTTTTAGGATAGCCTTATTTGTGATGATGTAATATGATACCTCTCCTTTTCTTAAAATGTGGATAACTTGGACACCCATCCTCGTTGGAATGGTAATATACGCCCGACACTGGTCATAATAAGACCCATTGGGAAACCATTGGTATGACCCCCATCGAATGCAGAGGACTGAAAGAAAATTGTGCCTTTGTCACGTTCTTACAAGTCACGCAACCCGTTGACATGGTAACCAAATACATCAAATGAAACGTCTCACCGGGTGTACCAACCTTAACGAAAAACATTCTACAGAAGATATTTTATCTACCCTAGAGAATTTTTTTCAGTATTTTTCGCATTTTTTTGAAAAACACCCATGCCTTAATATACCTGAGCTGGAGGGAGGGCTCGAAAAGCCCCCCCAGTCTGGATAGGGTTAATGAGTAAAGATACTATGTGCATTTTCCACTGTGTTTTTCACGGCCAGGGACTTGGAAACAAGGTAGACAAGTCCCCAAAGGAAGCCCACTCGATGTCTAGAAAGACGACAATGTTGTTCTGATGTAGATATGTCCGCCATCTTGCTATGATTACCCATGATGCACCTTGGGGGCGCAGACTGGTCTGTTGATATTGCGACCTATATCATTTTCACAGGACAGATATCAGACGATATTGTCCGTCGGAAGTGATATCCGTCCTGAGAGAAATGTTTTAAGCAAAAATTAATTGTATATTTTTTGTTCAAAAAATAATGGAAAACAAGAAACGCAAGGTTTTGTCTAAGAATGTTGATGAAATACGGAAATTGGTGGCTGAGGCGACACCGGAAAAGAAGGAAAAGTCAACTAAATACCCCGTGAACGTTTTCAATGGTAAGAAAGTTGTTTTTCCGTGAAGTCGCGGGATATAAAATAAATAACCACCTTCTTGGCTTGCTGTAATATCGGCGGATAATGTCCGCGGATGAAAAATGGTCCTCAAAATTTCACAGTTGCCCTCGAAGCTTTGCTTCTCGGCCAACTGTTCATTTTTCGTACCATTTCTCATCCTTGGACATTATCCGCCGATATTACAGCCGCCAGAAGGGGTTTATTTAGTAACTATTCTTTTCAGCGGAACGACCAAATCGTTAATCAAGTGGCAAGGATCCAAGTGCAGGCCATTGCTACGTTGATATCCGTCTCCTCTGCATTGGGTCATGGCCATCGTGATATGTCCAATAAAACTAAGGTAAAACAGTGGTTGAGCGACGTAAAGGAGGATATTAACAGAACATTTTTTAATGATGTTATCAGCGATAGTTCCCAGCAAGGACGTAGTTGGTTTTGTCTCTATTATCTTCGTTCTACAAATAAGTTCTTTTGTCTCGTTTTTTTTTGTGTTGAAGGGTATTGTTGTATTATCCAACCAGAGAGGAGCTTTAAGCAACTACGTACCGATAGTTCCCATGTCACGAGCTTCATGGCTTGCCTCAACAGTAGTGCAATGTAAATTATATTTTTTAAGAACCAAGCGCCCATTTGTAAGCGGAAAATGTAAAACTAAGAGATGCCAGAGCAGTTTTAATGACAATTGCCCATACAGTCAGTCGTAATAAAATAATCATGTTTTTTTTATAATAATCATATTATATCAATTTTTCCATATCAAATTTTACATGTTATTATTAGATTGTATTGTTACAGCTGTTTCAGGTAACACGCGACCCAGCGCGTTCAAAACATCGAGAGAGCTTTTGGCATTTGGGTTTCCTGTGTAGGCAATCAAACCATGTCAGCCAATCGTTAAAATCACGCGGCATTATTTTTATGAAATGCAACGCCTTCCTCCCCCTTTTTGACTTGACTTCTCTCTTTAGACGACATGTTTGGAGAAACTGACAAACATGACGCACTTGTTTGACAAGTTTGCAAGGAAAGGAAATGAATCACAAAGTTTGCTGGATAAAGCGAGCGAAAATCTTCTATTTGGGCTGGGAAGTATCATGAAGGCAGCAGCCGAACAGAAGGTATTGGTTTACCCTGCTACTTTTCGGGGACATGCAAATAGCATCCCTTAAGCCTGGTGCACACTTGCGACATAACGACATAAGAAAAATGTCACGCGAACAAAATTTAGTGGTTTCAAGAAGTTGAAGTCGTCAAAAAATAACATAAAAGATTGCTTTGGTGAAGTAATCTAATGAAGATCCATGGAAAATATTAATTATTTCAATTATTTTCCCGTACTTTTTTCGTTGCAACATAACGTCCTTATGTCGTTATGTCGCTAGTGTGCACCAGGCTTTACTAAAGTCTTTAAATGGCTTTTTTTGCTATTCAGGTGGTTATGTTTTGTTACGAGTTTTAAAAGTTGCAGGAATAAGAAATTTATCTCAGTGATTTTTCCCAGGAGTAAACTTCAACTCCAATTTTTCGCAGCCAGTAAGAGAGTAGATAATGTTTTATTGACAGCTGGCAGAAACTAAAACATACCATACCTTTTATCGATAGTATTTGAAAGAATAAGAATGACCGCTCCGTTTGCTAACTGGTCCTTTTCACGTGTTTTATTAGATAAAGACTTTGGGCAAAAATTCAGAGGAAGCAATAAATCTTCTTGCCAAGACTCTCCTATACAGTTCATCTGCTGGGGAACCGACTTTCCGAGAAACACCATCACTGACATTGGCTCTTCAGAAAGTGCCGGCAGCGAATATCAGTCAGAATATCACCCTAAATATGCCTAATAACGTAAACGTCAGCCTCCCACTAAATGAGACAGATATTGGAGCTAACAAAAATGTAGGCATTCAGGTGAGACATCAAGAAATTGCTTCCATTTTAAAGGCAAATCCGCGCGGGCTGCCTGTGGTGTTCAAATCTCGTCTCAGGCCCCTCGGCGGCGAAGAAAAACAAAATGGCGACCAAGAGATTGATGTTTCTCGAGTATCTACAAGTTTTGGTCAATTTTCCTGCTTTTTTCGCTAAGATATGATGAAAAATACTTACAGACCTTCCAAATAAGGTAAGGGGATTTTTCTAATAAGGGGGTTTTGCAACGTCGTCATATCGACAGTTTTTGGCGAAATTTTCTTGATATCAAGAACACATCGCCATGCATAGACCTCTTTACCTTGCACAGGGAATTTCTGCAGAAACCCATCGATGGGAAAAGCCAGGAGCCCATTCCGAACACCACCCATGCGTGTGCCTTAAGAAATTCAGCTTTTCCCATGGATGGGTTTCTGCAGAAATTTCCTGTGTTGGGCGTAATGTTGTCCCATTTCAGATCACATGGCATGAGTATTCTTTCTTTGTTTTTCTGCTACGCACCGAAGGATATATGAATATGGAACCAATCCAAAGATAATTTTATGAATGCCACGTGGTCTGAAATGGGACAACATTACAACTGACGTAGCAAACCGTCCTTATTAGTAAGTCCCTTACATTATTTTGAAGTTCTGTATTTCAAAAGCAATATTTCGAAGGGATTCAAGGATGGGTAATAGCTATTTGGTTTGTTGTGTTTATCTTATACGGTAAGAAACTTTCAAAATAACACAATTAATTTGTTGTTCTATGACGTCGTATCACATCAGTCAGTTTTAGATCAAAGGATGGCTCGAGATTCCACGAGATTTCAACCGATTGAGTTCACAACTTTTATTTACCGTCAACTCATTAGTATAGAGTTGCCTACGAAACTATTCGTCGCGTCTATCGGTCACAGGGTCTTTAAGCCGGTTTAGCGTTTTTGAGCATTTTTTGTGAAATTGTAATTTAAAAGCAACTTTAGGACGAATATTTTACAAAAATCGTGCTTTTACACTCAACAGATCCTTGCGCCTGCTTTCAATCCATTTACATGGGATACATCAGCAAATATAAACAGTCTTGTCGCAAGAGTAATTCTGACAGACGACAAAGGTGATCCTATTGATGCGAAAAACCGCAAGGACGCCATGGAAATTACTCTTCCTCGCATTAATTCCTCCTCCAAGTCTGAAGGCTCTACAAAGGGGCGTCGGTTCCGCCGGTCAGAGGAAACAAACTCCCACAAAGAATTCGTCGGCAACGTGGGGAATGGGCAGGTATTAAAGGTGGGTTGCATTTATTGCTGTTGTTAGAACGTTTCGAAATATACTAAGCGCTGTCCGAATGTCCTGAAGATGCACACCGTAGGAGCTACGAAGACAAACCAAACGGGGGGCGTTGGAGGTTGTCCCAAGCCAAGTCTCAAAGATATCCCAAAGTTAAGGTTGCGCGAGCTCAAAAACGTCTCCTTTTTTGTCAGAAGTTGCCCGAGCAACTTGTGGCTAAGCCTAACGTATGGGCAGTGTAGCTATCATGTGTTAGTAACAACCCGAGTAGAGAAATTAAAGGCAGCCTGTCACGCGCATGCTCTAAGAGCGATCACTCTGGAAAACTAATTAGATCATCCTATCAGATACCTATTTAAGAATATGTAAAGTTTAAAACAATGATCCGATGGATCGAGAAATAGCGAGATTATTAACATTGTTTTCGTGGTGGCCTTCGCTGGCGATACTTATTCATTCTCGTACCCAGAGCTCCCCGGCTCGTCTGCTCGCAGGAGAGGCTCTGGTGACATCCATTTGAGGACCTTTGCTGATTGGCTGGTTTTGAACGTTGGTGCATGCGCAGAAAGATCTTTCTCTCAACGGCTCTGTATCAAATCTCGCGCATGCGTCAGTGGCTGTCACCAGAGCCTCCCCCGCGAGGAGACGAGCCGGGGAGCTCTGGGTACGAGAATGATACTTAATATTTGTTTTGAGATGCGCAGAAGAGCTGCGCAGTTGCGTGACGGGCTCCCTTTAAGCAAAAGGATTATGCAGGGCATTGATTACATAAACGAAAGTGCTTTGTTTTTTCATTCAAAGGGGCATCTGTTCTTCCGGCCAGGGAAAATAAACTCCCACAAAGTACACGTCAGCGACGCCGGAAATGGACTGGAATTGAATGTAGGTTGCATCGTAGTTAATGGAGTGGAATGGTTAGGAAGCCCGGCAAACTTCAAAGGACCAACACAAGAGCGTGGGCTGGATGTTGAAAGGGGCTATCACGTGTTATATCCCAGTGATCAATTTTAACGCGCGCTCATTGGTCGAAACGTATCACGTGGTGCATTTTCACAGGACAGATATCAGACGATATTGTCCGTCGGAAGTGATATCCGTCCTGGGAGAAATGTTTTAAGCAAAAACAGGATATTTTCTGTTTAAAAAATAATGGAAAACAAGCAACCAAGGTTTTTTTTCTAAGAATGTCGATGAAATACGGAAATTGGAGACTGAGGCGACACCGGAAAACACAAAAAAGTCAACTAAACAGGCCGTGTTGAATGGTTCAATGGTTTACTACAAACAAAGTTGTTAGTTTTTTTGTTGTTGTTTCAATCCAAGTTAATTCGGTTTGACATTCGCGAAAAAAATGAAAGAACTAAACAAAAAAGAGGCCAAAATGACGATAAAATAATTGTTTTTAAACTTACTTTTGGCAAATAGAAAAACAACTTGCAATCAGCTCAACCAAAATTTAACCACTTCGAGTGTAGTCCAGCAAGCCGACTTCCAAGTTCGGTCAGCAGCGCTAAATTTTTCCAACTCTGCATTTCACGGCTGTAATTTATACTTCATTTCACAGCAGAACAATTAATTAACAGTCCGGCAAGGAATTAGACCCGAAAATCCGAAATCTGGGCTAGATTCTGTAGATTTCTGTAGAAAAGCACTCGTGAAAGCACTAGAACTTGTGCGTTGTAAATTTGTTTGTGAATTCGCTCTGATTTCTTCTAGCCCCACGTTAGGGTTTGATTGACAGTTTTTGTGTCAACCAATCACAGCTCGAATAAAAATATCTTAGCCAATCACCGCTTACGATTTGCCTTTTCGCGCCATACTGCAGTTTAGTGGTTTTCTCACGTTCACAATGTTTTTTTCTCTCGAGTTTTTCAGTGAAGTCGCTGGGATATAAAATAAATAAACCCCTTCTTGGCTTGCTGTAATATCGGCGGATAATGTCCGCGGATGAAAAATGGTCCTCAAAATTTCACAGTTGCCCTCGAAGCTTCGCTTCTCGGCCAACTGTTCATTTTTCGTACCATTTTTCATCCTTGGACATTATCCGCCGATATTACAGCCGCCAGAAGGGGTTTATTTAGTAAATATTGACCCTGCACAATCTTTTGTTTCACCCTCATCTAATATGCATGTCTGGTTGTAAACTGAATGTTACTGGCTGGATTTTGGTACTTATGTAACGTGACCCTGCACAAACAAAAGGATTGAAAAAGTGAACAAAGACATAGTACAATAACAGGGTGTCAGGCTTCCTAACCATTCTCCTCTATAAACAATGGTTGCATTTATTATAAGGAAAACTCATATGAATGGAAGACTGTTTTTGTGTAGCAAACATTATATTATTTTATTGAAGTTATATATCTATGAACTATAAACTATTATATATATACGAGAATTTCTCATATCAAAAATACCCTGATCAAAACCGTCGTTTTTGAAACGCTCACGGCCAAAACCAAAGTTGGAAGTATTTACCTTATTTGGAAGTGATGGTAGATCCCCTTCTGATAAGAATTTCGGCGACATCTGCCAGAAAAACACTGAATTTTGTGCGAGAACTTCCAGGCATTTGAGCGACTCGATATTTCAAAGCATCCTCCATGTTGGATCTAGCTTATCTGCCAGGCCTGATCTATTTTGAGTATCCATCAGGGTATAAGGGGACTGGGGCGAGCCGCGCGGGTAGACATTTTGCAAAAAACGACGGCTTAGTTTTGATATGTAATCTGGACTTTTTATTTAAAATAGTTATACTTTTTCTTTTTCATGGCTTTTTTGTAAAACAGCTGAAAAAACAACCGGCGTGTTGAAATAAAATCATCTCTCTCTCTCTCTCCTTCTCTCTTACTTAGACGCGTGCGACTTTGCGTGACATTTTCGCCCGCATATGTAACATGGATAAATATGATCAAACAAATAATGAATCTGTGCTGTGTGTATTGAGCTGGGGAGCACTGGGTCGAGTCGTGCTCGGCAAACGAACAATTAATGCCCCGTCTAAAATTGTCATTTTTCAACACCTCACGGCCAAAATCATATTTGGAATCATTTACCTTATAAGGTAAAGTGATTGAAGATCATAGTGTGATAAGAATTTCGGCGAAAGTAGCGAAAACGTTGAACTTTTGAGTGAAATTTTGGATGGAAACTTCTCGCTTTGCAATAAGCCAAATCAGGGTTTAAGAAAAACCGCGAGAGTCCTGGGTGGAGGGGGATAAAACTTCACCGGAAGTAATTATCTTCCATATGTTTTACTGTAAAAAAGCTCGATTTTGAGCTCGATTAGTTGTGCTCTGGCGTTGTAATTCGCAGCTTTATACGAAAATATAGAGCACAGGATATTAGTTTAATCCTATCTTCTCTAGAATCAAGGCAGTTATGATCCTGAAATTATTTTCAGTTCAAGAAAACGGAGAAACGAAACTCGAGGTAAGTCGCTTCTCCGTCGGTCGGTTCTATACGGAATGACAACATCAGTTAATATGTTTGTTTCCTTCAAAAGGACTATTAAAAGTCTTTTTATTTTTATAGATAAATCAGTTCTTTTCAAGCAATTTCTTCTCTGTGCAGCTGTAAATGGCTTATTCATGAAATACTATTGACTTAACTCAAGGAGTCGGCCAAGTAAAAAACTCCGCGCACGTGAAAAGCATAAACAAATCGAATCTTTCAGAGTTTCGCCATACGTTTCGGCGGAGGGGAAGGGGAAGAGCTCAAATGGTGGAACACAGCCACACTGCTGATGAAGAACTGACTGTTGAGCATCGCACGGAAGTTCTTTTCGCTTCTTTCCACCCAACGAGGGAGTTCTGTCACAACTCCCGCGCCGTGAATTATTGAGGTGATAGGTGGAATTGCTACAGTGCGTAAAAGCATAAATCCTTGTCTGATGGAAGAATAATAAATATATTTACGTATTTGAATATGAATAAATATCAAGAACATGTCATCAATAGTGCTTCTTGCTCAAGTTATATTATGTCACTTGCTAGAGAAACGAATGGGAAGCGTGTTTCGTTTCCTTGAGAAGAAACTAATTTCACGATCAAAACCGCCTTGATTCTAGCGAAGAAAGGATTAATTTAATATCCTGTGCTCGATATTTCAGTCCGTATAAACTGCGAATTTTACAACGCGAGAAAGATTCTCGATTTGTTTATGTTTTTCATGTGCGCGGTTTTTTTTACTTGGCCGTCAAGAATCAAGAGGTCAATAGGATTTCATGAATAACCCATTTACAGCTGTATAGCGAAATAATTGCTTGAAAAGAACGGATTTATTTGTAAAATTAAAAGAGTATTAATAGTCCTTTGAAGGAAACAAGAGCATATCAACTCGTGTTTGTCATTCGGTAGAGAACACTGACGGAGAGGTGACTTACCTCGAGTTTCGTTTCTCCGTTTTCTTGAACAGAAAATAATTTCAGGATCAAAACTGCCTTGATTCTAGCGAAGAAAGGATTAAACTAGTATCCTGTGCTCGATATTTTCGTATAAAGCTGCGAATCACAACGCAGAGCACAATTAATCGAGCCTAAAACCGAGCTCTTTTACAGTAAAACATATGGAAGAAAATTACTTCCGGTGAGGTTTTTTCCCCCTCGACCCAGGACTCTCGCGGTTTTTCTTAAACCCTGATTTGGCTTATTGCCCACCATCAAGTTTGGCTAGGTAACCGCGCTAGAATATCCACAGCTAGCCCGCGCGTGACTGGACGCAGTACCCCAAAGTGCAATTAGCAAGGAAGATGACGTTTTTGATTGATAGAACTGGGAATCCCAGTGAGTGTCCCCAGGGCGAAGCTTCATCAAGGAAACAGAGCAACATTAGCAGCAATAAGGGTCAAGATGGCGGCGGCTCGTATGCAAATTAGGTCAAAATGGCGGCCGTGACTAACAGAAAAACATATGGGGAAAGATAATTTCTCGGGGAAGATGCCGTCGGTTCAGTTTTGCGCGACTTAAATCCGAAACAATGATGTTTATTGTACTCACCGGGCTACAACATAGTTTCCTAGGCAGACAATAAATGGGTTCCTGAGCTTGTCCTTTTCAGTGCTTTAAGAAAGCTCCTTATGTTACACATTTCCTTATAATCGAGGTTCACGGCAGTTGAGATCATGACAAACAGTCGCTGATTCGAGAACAAACGCTTTCGAAATGTAGAGTTGCGCGACTCGGGAATGCTTCTACGATATACATAGTATCCAAATGAGGGCAAAATGTTCCGTAAATCTCCCTTGAATGTGGTTCCCTGATTGAATAAAAGTTCCCTATTTCCCGGCCGTGGATTCACCAACAGGACGCCATGTTTATAGTAAATATAAGGCCGCTAACGAAAGCAGAAAGACCGAACATCTCGAAACAAGCTTCACGAGCAGCCATGTTGTTTGTTGCTGCTTAACCAGCAATGCTTGATGGGAAATCAGGGCCCCAGGCTCTTTGCATAGCAAAATCAGGCTTGGTTTCTTCAGAAGCACACTGAGCGGGAAATACAAAGTGAATCACCAGAAGCTCGATAACAGTTCCAATTCTGAAACATTGAACTCTACAGGCTTCTGATAGTTTCTTTTGTCCACTATATCATTTTATAGAATCTGTATAAT
This sequence comes from Scolanthus callimorphus, assembly GCA_033964015.1. Lineage (NCBI taxonomy): Eukaryota > Metazoa > Cnidaria > Anthozoa > Actiniaria > Edwardsiidae > Scolanthus > Scolanthus callimorphus. The sequence continues at coordinate 16,320,472 of CM066924.1, forward strand.
CTACAGAGTTTTAATTTGGAAAGAAAATGGTACCGGGATCGCTTTATTTCTCTTCTAAATTATCGAAATTTTCAGTGTAATGGGATATACCCGGGGGGGGACTCCCATATTTTTTGACCGGGGATGATCGTCGTATCTTTTAGGGGTAAAAATCACGGGGCCTTGGTCTCTTTTAGGGGTGATCTTAATCTTCAATAAAATTAGGGAGATTGGTATCTTTTAGGGCCGAAATATGTGTCCAAATTGTTTTCTCTTATGATGGTGCTTCTAAAAACAGTGTAAGAAAGAGAGATCACTCGATGAGAAGACGACAAATTAGAAACAAACACGGAAATTTCTTGATGGGTATCTTTTACCTGTTATACCTGTCTCCTTCGCGCCTACTTACACATAAGGCCTCATCTTTTAGGGTATCTTTTAGGGTAAGAAATTATTTGAGCCACGCCATGGCCCGCCATGTTTGGTATCTTTTAGGGGTGAAACTGAAAATTTCCGACGATCATCCCCGGTCAAAAAATATGGGAGTCCCCCCCCCCCCCCCGGGGGGATATACCGCTGACGAAATCGACCAATTTTATCACGGGCTCGTAATGACCCTCATTTCTGCTATTATGCTCACTCAATCACTGAGGCAAAACGAAAGAGACCACTAAAATAACCAAAATGCGACTAAACTTGACTCGTAAACACGGAAACTTCATCCTGGGACCAGGGTAATTTTCTTGCTACTTTTTTAACGAAATTCTTATTAAAAAAAGGATTTTCGGTCACTTCCTTTTGAGGTAAATGATTCCAAATATGGCTTTGGCCATGAGGTACTTAAAAAACGAAAACTTTTGTCGGGGCATTTCATTCAACGAGCTTCACAAACATTCTTGATGTTTTCATTCATGCATTCTTCATTATAAATTCGTTCCTTAACACAGGTTGGCTTGCTCAAAGATGATGTTTTAAAGATACATATACATGTTAAGTACGGTATTCCTCCTTCCTTGGTCGACCCAGATCATGTCATGTCCAGCTTTGAAAGCTTACCAAACTGCTTCACTGTTAGTGACGTGTGCCATAAAGGGAAAGGCATCGTGTTTCTTTCGCCTGATCTACTGAATAAGAAAGGTACGACGTTTCGGCACAGGCCTAGCTGATTCTCATACGCTGCGATAGAGTACGTTATCACTTGCTACCTCACAGTCACATAGTTAAAAGTTCTGGTGAGAATCACTTGATGGAAATGGACCAATCGTAACTTTCATTTAATCACAGAGAGGTACATCTTCAGCAGCTTCAAGAGATTAAATACAAGATTCCTCGGCAAAACGATCTGACAGAACACTTGACCCGTAATGTTGATCAGACGCGAAGGTAGAAAGTGCTCACACACTCTAGCCTAGCGGATGAGAATCGGGCTACTCTTCACAGGGTACCCGACACCTTGCTTAGGCCATGAAGCGTGACGTTGATCAGACGCGGAGGGACGGGACAGGTTTCGCGGTCAATGCTCAAACTAAGAGAGGCGTGTAACGGTACTGACGAGTAGCAGGTAGGAAGTGATAGCGTGCTCTACCGTAGCGGATGAGAATCAGGCCTAGGTGATCAATGTTAAATTCGTCTCAACAATTCATAGACATCAGATAAAACTGTTACCAAGAAGTGAAGCAATTCTTAATTGTTTCTGCTGACAGAACGAGCCACTTCATTCTAGCCTCGTCCAAGCTTCTTGTGTCAGCTGTTCGTGACGCAAGTTCATTGTTGGTTTTGATAATAATAATAATAATGCTTACATTTATATAGCGCTATTTCCTATAGCTCAATAGCGCTTTACAAGAAATTTACTGCGCAAGAAAAAATAAAAGCAATGATAAAGATAGTTAAAATAGAGTAAAAATGGTAAAAACGTAAAACATTTCTCAGGCACATGGTAAAACGTAAAAAATTTCTCAGGCACATGTTAGCAACCATAGTGTTTTTTAAAAAGGTGGGTTTTGAAATTGGACTTGAAAGTGCTTAGGGTCTGGCTTAGGCGAATGGATTCAGGGAGGGTGTTCCATAGACTGGGTGCTGCTACCTGGAAACTCCGTTCTCCATAAGAGATCAGCTTGGCTGTCTTTGGTTTAAGTAAGAGCTTGGATGAAGATCTCAGCCGCCTTGCAGGGGTATATTTCTCGATAAGGTCATTTATGTAATTCGGAGCCAGACCGTTTAAAGCTTTGTACGTCAGCAAGAGTATCTTAAAAATGGTGCGCTGGCTCACAGGGAGCCAGTGTAATTGTCTCATTGTTGGAGTGATATGGTCAAATTTCTTAGTGCGTGTGATAAGACGAGCAGCTGAGTTCTGCACGTTTTGTAGTCTGTCAATAAGGAATTTAGGGAGCCCATAGAGTAGTGAGTTGGTGTTATCGAGCCTGGATGTGATAAAAGCGTGTACCAGGATTTCTGTATCAGATTGTGTAAGGCAGTCTCTTATTTTTGCAATATTGCGGAGATGAAAAAAGCATGCTTTGCATGTTGCTGAGACTTGATCTTCAAAAGACATGGATTGGTCAAAAATGACACCAATATTTCTGGCGGTTGGTGCTGGAGTTATAGTTTCATTGCAGATATCAATCGATTGAATTGCTGGCCTTGGGCGATGACGAGCACTGATGATAATAAGCTCAGTCTTGTCCCTGTTCAGTTTAAGTTTGTTGTGGATCATCCATGAGTCAATGTCACGGACACAGGCCTGTATGCGATCAATTGCTTCCAGCTCGCCTTGATTTGTGGGATGAAAAGGAAGATAAAGTTGGATGTCATCGGCGTAGAGATGAAAATCAAGTCCATGGCTCCTTATTATGTCACCGATGGGAGACGTATACAGAAGGTACAGGATAGGGCCAAGTACAGAGCCCTGGGGGACACCACAGGAAAGATCTTTAACTGTTGACCTGACACCTTCCACAACCACAAACTGTTTTCGGTTATTGAGATATGATTGAAACCACTGAAGGGCTGCGCCGCCTATGCCAAAGCGTGATGACATCCGGTTTAGAAGAATATCATGGTCGACTGTGTCAAACGCAGCAGACATGTCAAGAAGAAGGAGGGCAACAGATTTTTTGTTATCAATGGAATTAAGTAAGTCGTTCTGGACTCTGAGGAGGGCGGTCTCAGTACTATGCAGTTCTTTGTAGGCAGACTGAAAGAGCTCCTCAAGTTGGTTGTCAGTTATATGTAGTTTAAGCTGACTCGCAACTGCCTTCTCGATCAATTTTGCGACAAACTTGAGGTTAGAAAGGGGTCTAAAACTAGAGTACTGCTCAGGGTCAAGGGAGGCCTTCTTATGTTTTGGTCTAACCATTGCTTCCTTTAGTTGTGTTGGCATGGATGCACGTTGTAGAGACATATTGACAATTTTAGTTAAGACTGGAAGGAGGACAGTTTTTGATGCTTTGAGAATAGATGCAGGACAAGGATCTAACTCACAAGACTTCGACACTGTCAGGTCAAACAAAGAGCCAACTTCTTCATCAGATAAAGTTCTGAAATTCAAAAGGGGTGTAGAAGGTGGACTCCCGATTTGTGGGGCGCATAGTTTAGGTGTTGAGCTGACTTCCTTATCCAACTGTTCACGAATGGTTATTATTTTATTGGTAAAGAAGTTCGCGAAGTTATCAACAAGTTGGGATGTTGATTTCTCGGAGGGGAAACGACTCTGTAGCTTATTGTGAAGAAGTTTATCAACGGTGTTAAAAAGAGTCTTTTGGTTTTTTGCATTTTCAGAAATGATCGAGGAGTAGTACGCAGTTTTAGCTTCCTTGAGCATGCTATTGACAGTTTTGGATTGTTCGGTGTACATTTGCCTGTCAACACAGAGCCTCGATGAACGCCAGCGACGTTCGAGTCTCCTGCGCTTTCTCTTCGCCTCTGCTATGTTTTCAGTATACCATGGTGCCGATGGCCTTAGAGTTACCGTACGGCGTTTCACAGGGGCGTGAGTATCAAGGGTGTCCTTTAGGGTATTCTCATATGTATTAAGAAATTCAGGCAGGCTAGAAAAATTGTTATTCACAAGTGAAGAGCTCTTCAGGTCTTCCCTAAAAGAATCTATTTGTATTGATCGTAGTTTACGATATTTAATTTCAACTCTTTCAAGGGGAGGTTTATGTAGATGTAGTTTACAGTGTATGGCAGAGTGATCTGAGAGCATCGGATCACATATTATGGTGCTAGTTAACAATTCATCATCAGCCCTGGTTATTACTAAGTCAAGGGTATGGCCTTTCTTATGAGTGGGACCATTTACGTGTTGCTTCAAACCAAATGACTGGAGGATTTTATTAAATTTGCTAGTATCAGGTTTTTCCAAGGTGTCCATATGAAAATTGAAGTCGCCACATATCAATAGATTACCCTGATGGAGTATTAGCCCTTCGGCCAGGGTACAAAACTCTTGGAAAAACATAGTACTGTTGAGTTTATTTGTCTTTGATGGAGGGGGCCTGTAGATGACAACAATTCTAGTGGAGCCGGTGGATGACAAGGCAATGCCATCAATATATTCAAATGATTTGAAATCGGTCAGCGGTAGCTTTTTAAATTCAATGCGTTTTTTAAACATAAGGCCCACTCCGCCACCTTTAGAGTGCTTTCGCGGAACATGGTGAAAGTGATACCCGGTGGGGCAAACTTCTGAGACAGAAAAATTGTAAGATCCTTCATCTTTCAACCAAGTCTCAGTGACAGCAAGAATGTCGAGGTCGTTATCGACAGAGTAGTCTTTGAGAGCAAGCTCCTTTTTATTGATAGATCTTGTGTTCAAAAGACAGAAATCAACAGGTACAAAGCCGCATGGTTTAGTCAACTGCGGAGTGGTTTTAATGACAGTAAGATTACTCCTGTCAAGGGTGCGTGCCGATGACCGAGGAATCGGTCTGCGATTTCCAATCACCACAGGGATCCCATTACCACTGGTGTTAACACGGGTTGTTTGCAGACTGCGATTTCCAGTCACCACAGGGATCCCATTGCTGCTGGTGTTAGCACAGGTGGGTCCCGGATTCAATGAAATGTCTCCACTTAGCAACAAAAGGCGAAGAGACAGACAACCCCAACCAGTGAGAGAGGCCTTGGCTTCCTGCCAACACATTCATTCGTAAAAAATGCCTTGATGTGTTTTACTTCAAAAAGTGAAGGCGAGATTACAAATTTTTCAAGGCAGTGTGAGTTGAGCGGTGATGATAACTCAACTCTGTCCAGAAAGAACAACGCAAAAAATATTATGTTCAACTGAGCTGTGAAAGCCATCGCAGTGTCAGAAAAGTGGGTGATGTTGACACCACACTTAAAAATATATTCAAACTGTGAACGTAGTAGCTAATAAACCCAAATGTTGCTTTCAGTATTAATAATATTTTCGTTTTTACTACCATACGCATGTAAACTTATTAACATAATGTGAAATTATTATTAAAATATAAAAGTATTACGTAATGAGTAGTAACTATTGCGTTAATTTTTATTTTAAAAATGTTTGTTCTTTTGTTTATGTTTATTTGCTTGTTGCATTCTTTCCCTTAACTTCCCATTATCTGCAGTTAGCTTTACTTTCAATTGAGCACAATTTCCCTTTACTGCCCTTTTAATTCCCTTCAATTAATTTTGTTTGTGATATCCCTTTATATATTATGGCTTGCCCTTTGTATTTAACCCTTGAGTATAAGTATAATAGATAGATAGTATAATAATTGCAGAAATATAAATAATTACGCGGGTAAAAAAGACACACGCAAACGCAATTAATGCAAGTATTTAAAAGGCAAAAAGTAAGATGGGGTAAAGTGAAAGTTACAGACGAGATTAAAGTATATGGAGTTCAAACACCCACGATACGCGGTAAAAAGAGGGCCACGCAAACGCAATTAATGCAAATATTTAAAAAGGCAAAACAGAGCAAATAAAATAGACTGGAAATTAGAGACGAATCTTAAAATATTTATAATTCAAATACACGTAGTTACGTGGGTAAAAGGAAGGGCACACCCGAACACAAGTAATGCAAGTATTGAAAGGCAAACACAGCGGGTAAAAATGGACCAGAAATTACAGACGAATATTGAATTATTTGGTATTTGAAGACCCGCGAGATGCAAATTAGAACAAGGTTCACAGAAGAGTGAACTTCAACAACAGGCTGAATTAATTAGATTGCAGCTAAACGGAAAAAAATGCCGTGAAACTGCCAAAAAGGAGTACCAATAGTAAGTTTAAGAAAAAGGAAAGCAGAATAGGCAAAGCTGATAGCTCTATCTGTAAAGGCCGAGGAGCAGGGTACGCCACAAAGTGAAAATCGGAACTATAGACTGGATTCTGGTTGTAATTTACTAACATTGAGAGTGAAATTAACCTAAAATTAGAATAAATAACAGGAATGCAAAAGCAAATTGAGTTACTTGCGCCGTGTAAGACGTAGACGTAGAATCTGCGGTTGAGGCGACAATTCGCTACCAGAACACCAAAAGAGACCAGAAGATTAGTGGCGGGAACCTCGAAAAACCTCCTGGTCTGCCAACGGTCCAAAATGCCCTTCCAAATGCCAAGAAGCTTAAAATTAGCCTCGCAGGGTTACTTCGTGAGTACTTCGTGAGCAGGGTTACTTCGTGAGTCCTATACACAGTAATTGGACGTATTTGAGACCAAAGAGCGGCCTAAAATGTGATGTCAAGAGCGATTTCGCGGAGCTCCAGAAACACACGTCCGAACCCTTCCGTGACCGTGACCATATTTGAGCTGCCCCATGCATCGTGGGTAAGCGACAAGTCATTCGTGAGGTCCATAACCGACAAGCCGCGGAGCTCAAAGCAGCCTGGGACGTGGCTAATATAGTTCAGTGATTACACATGGGATTGTATAGTTCTATTATTACACGTCATTTCATATAGTAGAATGTCCTTTTAGTATAGTATTACTACGTATGCGGATATATAATGCAGTGCAAGGAACTGGTCGTTGGTTCACATTGCATATTGAAACTGAATTGGGGTTTGTTCGCGACCTCGCCAGTCACGTATAAAGAGACATTATTATTATTTTTTTCAAAAATTGCTGTGAAGTCGTGGCGGCTTTTTCTAAATTCTAGGCGTTATCGTCATTTTTAGGGGACTACTACATTGGCTTGGAATATAAACCGAGTTCTTGCGTGTATACTAAAGATTCCCCGGCGACTTCAAATACCAGCAAGGCTCTAGTGTACAACCCCGTCACGGACATAAATTACACACTCACGATTCGTCAATACAGCTGCAAGAGTCGGACTGAGAACAAGTGGACTGCAGAGGGATGTAAGGTGAGTGAACACATACGACATCCCTTCTATCCAGGCCCGTTCACACAGCGCGATTTCAGCTGCGATTTCTATTCATCCGATATCACGGCGATGTCATCTCGCGCGGTGTGAACGTTAGGCGATCTTATGACGATTTCACTTTCGATGTCGCAGGCGTTTTGAACATGTTCGAATCCCACTGCGCCGCGGGCGCGATTTCTTCATATCGCTAACAAACTGAGAAATATCCCAGATCCAAATCGTCGGCCTTTCACACCGCGCGATATGGCGTGGACGATTGCCCCGAAATCACAGCTAAGATCGCGCCGTGTGCACGAGCCCTAATGCAACACCTGGCATCAAGATAAAGATAATGCTATACCTTCCAGCAGTATTCCAGCTGTCACAATGAGAACGATTTTTGTTGCATCGCCATGCCGCCGTTCTTAAAGAGCCTGTGTCAGCCGCCATTTTGACAGCATAGCAACATACCAAGTCGGAGAATGCATCCATTTCCATCGGCTGATTTAGACTTAGTTTACACTAGAGCAAATATCTCCGGAGACAAGCATTCTACGGAGACGCGTTTTGGAGTATACGGTAGGCAAACCGTTTACACTGCGAACCACCACGGATACAAATGTACCCGATACATGATCCCACTTTCAAACCGTAGACGCGTCTCCGGAGATTTGACCCCAATCCGTGATAGTTTGATCCCAGATTGACAAATTTGTGTGTAAACGGCAAAACGTCTCCGTTGACAAATGATACCTGATTCGTCATGTATCCGGGACAATTTGCCCTGGTGTAAACGGGTTAGAGAATATAGAGCAATGTTCTCGATTGAATTTGGTAGATCAAATCTGAAACTTTGTTTTTAGATGTTTATTAAGAGATTTCGATTACACGTAATTCGTCTTTTAATATCGAGCTAAAACAATAACAAAGAAGTGGTTGACACGGGCTCTTTAAAGGAAATCCCGGCCGTTTTAGCCTTTTCAACTAAAAAAAAAAACATTCGACAAAGTTTATACCTGAAAATAAATCCAATTAGGTCGATGCGACTCATTTCACTTTGACGAGACTCTAATTTGAATTTCGCGGGTGCCGCCATCGTTAATATAGAGCAGATTTCGTATGACTGTGAAAAGTTCCGCGACAAAGTTGTACCACTCCGCGACCGTGTCCGCGCCGCGACTACGCGGTTTCGTTCGGTATCTACCGCAGGCCAGGTTCCGTACCGCCACCGCGACAGTACCGCGCCGTGTCACGGTACTTTTCACAGTCATGTGAAATCGGCTCTAAATCTCTCCTTATTCGGTGTCCACAGGTTGGTGCCAGATCAACCCCTGAAAATCTCCACTGCATATGTCAAGATCAAACCTGGTTTGGTGGTGGTTTGTTTGTAAAACCAAATCACCTGGATATCAAACTGATCGTAGTGGAACTAAAACGTTTTGGGGGCAACATAGCAGTACTAGTAACGGAGTTGGTGATCATCTTTGTATATGTTCTGGTGGCTGTCTGGGCCCGTAGGGCAGACCGCAAGGACGCGCTGAAGGTACATGTCTGAGCGATTGAACCTCCTAAAGCCCGCAAAGCTGGAATCCAAACCAGTTCGACATTTGATTTATTCAACATTTGTGAATATTTATTCATGAATTTCTCAACAAGCTTCTGAACAAGCTTTCCAGAACCCGACGGAACTCAGTAAATATTTGTAATCCAAGAGTGTTCAGCGACTAAACTCTTAAATATTCGGGAAAAGTTGAATCACCTTGAATGAAGTTAAACACGATGTTGAATCATATCCAATGATGTTCGAACCGTTCAAATTATTCGTCATAAAGCCCCCTCCCTCATATTTTTGGTCGGGGATGATCGTCGTATCTTTTAGGGTTACAATCACGGGGTTTGGTATCTTTTAGGGGTGATCTAGATCTTCAACAAAATTTTAAGGAGATTGGTATGTGACCAAATGAAAAGTTTTCATTGAAATGTGTCCAAATTGTTTTGTCTCATGAAAAACCGTGTAAGAAAGAGAGATTACTCGATAAGGGGGATTTCCTATTAAGGACGTTTTGCAACGTCGGCAAATCGACAGTTTTTGGCAACTTTTATTGATATGACACGGAAATTTCTTGATGGGTATCTTTTATCTGTTACCTATCTCCTTCGCGCCTACTTGGTACACATAAGGCCTCATCTTTTAGGGTATCTTTTAGGGTAAGCTCAATTGCTCTCGGGCAAAATCGTTAAAATCTTCACCAACAGTCTATTGCTATAATTATATTTTATTCATTTGCCAATATATTCACAGACTGAGTCTGATATCACTGGGGTCCTGCATTTAGAATTAACTTATAACGATTAATTTACAATGAACAATTTTGACTAAATATAAAAAAGTACATATTACATATATATATATATATATGTAATGAAAGTTCCAATTCATACTCCGCGAGTGCATATAAATGGGTTTGGAAACAAATGAGGACGTCATGAAACATTGCTTTGTTTTCTTAGTTTCATGTTCAAGTTTTATGTGCCAAATATAAAGCTAGACATGCTAACTTTCCAACAAGGATACTTCAAGGATACGTCAATGAAAACTTGTCAATTTTGTATCGTCTTCACGGGCAAATAAAAACTGTCAAGGAACACTTGTCAAGGAAAATTGCTGGCGCATCTACACGGAAGTTTCCTTGTTAAGGAAAAATTGTTTGTGTAGACGGTGCTCTGATATCACTGGGGTCCTGCATTTAGAATTAACTTATAACGATTAATTTACAATGAACAATTTTGACTAAATATAAAAAAGTACATATTATATATATATATATATATATATATATATATATATATATATATATATATATGTAATGAAAGTTCCAATTCATACTCCGCGAGTGCATATAAATGGGTTTGGAAACAAATGAAGACGTCATGAAACATTGCCTTTGTTTTCTTAGTTTCATGTTCAAGTTTCATGTGCCAAATATAAAGCTAGACATGCTAACTTTCCAACAAGGATACTTCAAGGATACGTCAATGAAAACTTGTCAATTTTGTATCGTCTTCACGGGCAAATAAAAACTGTCAAGGAACACTTGTCAAGGAAAATTGCTGGCGCATCTACACGGAAGTTTCCTTGTTAAGGAAAAATTGTTTGTGTAGACGGTGCTCAACGCAAGTTCTTCTAAACTGGCAACTGTTACAGCCGTTTTACAGGGACTGTTGTGAAATCAATCCAGGAGTAAATAATTCATTATCCAATAACATGGGAAAGTTGTTCAACAATAAAAAAAAAAACTATTAAATTATAGCGCAAATATTAGTAAGCCGTTAATTTGTTACTAATGTTGATTATTTTTTGCAACAGCAAGTACCGGTGGCAATCAAGACGGCTCATGATGCCGATGACAAATACGAAATGATCGTGACTACTGGTCCATGTGACGAAGACGGAGCAAAAAGGAAGATCGACATCGACATTCGAGGAAAGACGCATGTCGTCCCAGTAATTACTCTCTCTTCAAACATGGCAGCCCCTAGAGCAATATTACAAAGTGGCAACAACGATAGGTTCTCCTGTACCTCGAAAAAACTCTTGGCTCACTTGAATCTTTAATTATCAGGGTAGCTATTAGAAGTCCTAATCCTAGTTCCTGGTTCTTAAAGGAAATACTAATAAGGGACATGCGGACTGGTGAGCAAGCCGTGTTTTCTCATAACGACAAGGTAGAAAAAAGGGTGATTCTGCTTCCAGTCCCCAAAGGGAAGAAGTACACCTTAAACGATGATCACCTCTGGCTGTCGGTCATCGCCAAACCACCACATAGCACGTTTACCCGTCTGCAGAGGGCCACATGCTGCTTGATGCTTCTCTCTATGTTGATGGCTCTCAATGCAACTTTCCATAATCGCGACAAAAAATCAAGTGATACCATTCAGGTCACGATTTTCAAATTCACTTGGAGAGAAATAATTATTGGTATCCAAAGTAGTCTGATTGGCTTTCCTATTGGCATACTTCCTGTACTGTTGTTCCGATACTGTAGTGGAAAGGGTGCAAAGAAAGCAAAACAGATCACTATCACGACGGCAGTAGACTCAAGAAGCAATAATGACACTCGAATATCAGTTGACGATGGAGATGCTGTTAAGCAGAACGTCAAGCGTCGAAGGGATGTGAAGCGGGGTTTGGGTCTCTTTGTGGGCTGGAGTCTCTGTTTTATTATTGTGCTTGGATCATTCACCTTGGCATTCATGTACAGCCTTCAATGGGGTCGAGAACTGGCAGACCGATGGCTTACATCCATAACGGTGTCCTGGGCTCAGGAGATACTAGTCATCCAGCCTACTAAAGTCATCCTATCCGCAATGTTCTTGTCTATCTTCTTTCGGAAGAAGGTCATTAGACGCAGTATTGAAAACAGGAATAGGAAGAAAAAGTGTGATCAGAAGCTACAGAGAAAGATACTCTACAGAAGGTACATAGGGAAGTCTCTCAATGTTTTGCGGCACAAGAAAAGGCTGAAAATGCTGGATTACCGCAAGAAAGAGAAGGAGATGTTCTCAGTTGGCCGTCAGTTAACGATATACGGAATATACCTTGTGCTGCTGACCGTCATCTGCTATGGCAACAAAAATTACAACGGATACCTGATGAGCAAGGATATTGTGGACACCTTTAGAAATTTTACAACTCCAAAGGTAAACTATCATGAATACTATATAAAAGTGATTACCACTTTAAGACGGTACTTTCGTCTTTGCCGCTGAAAGCGCCTTACGCGGTGGAAGCATTTACCCTCTTTTGGGCGATTTGGAGTATAGTACCCATCTGTCAATCAAAGACCACTCCGCCACGCTCTCGACGGAAAAAAACAGGTGCCCTACATGCAGGGCCACCCAACGAGAAACTAAAGCAAAACACATTAGAAATATTCGGATCATCTCCAAACGTGTAAGAACTCATCAACTGCGTCACAGTGTTTTCTTTGTTTGGTAGAACGAAGGTTGAACCAATAACGATTAAATAGTAACTAAACACAAACGTGTCCTCAGGGAATAGTTCTTACACTGGAGATGTCCCAAATATTCCGGCCTCGGTCAACATGTTCCAGCCCTCGGTCACAGTTTTTCGCTATACGGACCGATCAAAGCCGGTAAATAACTTATTTATTTTTTCCAACTTCAAAATTGATTTTTTCATCACGCAATATTGATTAATAATATATATTAGTCAAATCACACTAGTGGTCTATTATTAATGCTGCGTTCTGATTGGTTGAGCTACTAGTAGGCTATAAGTTATAGCCTACTAGTAGCGAAAAGTGTCGGATTTGAAAGCCAGAAAATGGCAAATGACCAGAACAAAAACATTTTTTTGGCAATACAAATTGACCTACTAGTGTGATTTGACTAAAACAATTATTCCTCTCGCCCTCATGGCCTCTGAGTCAATAGCCCATTCGGCCTTCGGCCTCATGGGCTATTGACTCAGAGCCCATTCGGGCTCGAGGAATAATTGTTAAATAGTTATCCGAAAATTGAATCCAGTTTTCAATTCTACACATCCGTGTTAGTAAAACTGCAATGTTTCAAAATAATTACTTGAGATATGAATTTTAAAACTTCGTATTCTGCTTTATTTTTTTTTAAGAAATGTATGGGCAGATACGTCAAGTCGAGCCAGCCTCGTTCTGATGTATTTTCCCATACATGTCTTTGGAAATTCATATCTCAGCCAGTATTCAAGCAATCTTCACCAAACATTGCAATTTTACTAATACGGGTGTGTAGAATTGAAATCCGAATTCCATTTTCTGATAACTATTTAACAATTAGACCTCAAGGCCGAATGTGCTATGATGAATAGACCATGAGGCCGAAGGCCGAATGGTCTATTGATATCATAGCACATGGTCGGTTTTGGCAATGAATGCCATTATTTTATGTTGAAAAAATCAAGTTTTGTTGCAAAGAAAGGTGGTGGTTTTGGCAGGCACGGTCTATCCCTAATAGACCATTAGTAGCTCAGCCAATCAGAATGCAGAATTTGTAATAGACCATTAGTTGGTTTATACTAATATATATTATTAATCAATATTGCGTGATAACGGCCTATTGTCTGCCCGGCAGGCTCTTAACAGGTCAGCTTATTGGGACTGGTTAGCAACTGAGTTTGCAGGACGCATGTATGGGGAGAGATGGTACAACACCACTTTTGAAGAAGTGGAGGGCTATTATGGTAACATGATGTCTATAATCATTGGAGCGCCGAGGTTGAGACAGATAAGAATACAGCAAGGTAATACTAAAACTCAAGCAGGCAGAAATAATTGCAATGCTTCCACTATCAAACTTCTGCATCATGCTAGAGTCGTATTATGTTACAGCTAAAACTGTTGCATCGCGACCCACGATTTCAAAAACATCAAATTATTTTGGATTTTTGACTTTTACTGTTACGCCAATCAAAATATCTGAGCCAATGGAACTCTTGCCCTGTTTCGCCTAGTGCAGTCAGCTGGCTTCCCTCTGAACTAAAACCAGACGACGTCGAGACGGAAAGCCATGCGACTGCACTAGGAGAAACAGGGCAAGAATCTGATTGGCTCATAAGATTTGAATGGCGGGACAGCAAAGAAGTCGATGTTTTGAAAACGCGGGTCGCGATGCAAACGATTTTAGCTGTAACGTAAACTGGGCCAACGTGAGCTGTTTAACAACCAGATATTTCCCACGACACTCACAAAAATGTGCTTTACATTCATATAGCGCCTTACAGTAATTTGGTTCCTTCGTTCCCAACTAGTTTTTCAAGTTCGCAACCGAGTTCCGAACTAAGTTGGTAACTTCGCATCTATGTTGGTAAATTTTGCCTTACAAAACTCAAACGTTAGATGCTTAGGAAGTGGTCTGTGAATATTGAATGGTTTGAACTGGTTTTTAGGTGAATTTTCCAATTGAGCTGCCACCAAATTAGGAAGTTAGGTGTCATCTCTAAGATGCGGACTTCAATTTTACATGTGCAGTATACAGGCATGAGAGGATACAGTAAAAAAAAAAACGCGTATAAGAACCTTGGTTTTAAGAACCTGTTAGGCTAAAACTTTCATTTTAAGCCCCCACATAAGAGCCTATTGAGGCTGAAATTTTAAGTCAGGTTCTTATCAGAGTGGAGTTGCTGTAAGGAGTATATGTATAGAAATTGCGAAATTAAGGTCATCATCTGATTACATTTAAAAGAAACTTGACATAACATATTTTTTTTTCTTTCAAGCTTAAAGTAGCTTAATGTCGAACGTCTATTGTGACCATTCAAATGATCCTTAAATTTATCTGTAATATATTTAAATGAAATTCATATGAAATTTAAGAACCTAATTTAAGAACCTCGGTGGCCTTGATGTGCTTTTAGTACCATTTATAAAAGAACCTGTTTAGGGTAAATTAAAAAATCCAGGTTCTTATACGCGGGGTTTTACTGTATCATGGATTTTAGTCAAATCACACTAGTGGTGTATTGTCAGTGCTGCGTTCTGGTTGGTTGAGCTACTAGTAGGCTATAAGTATTAGTTATAGCCTACTGCCACTGGTAGCGAAAAGTGTCCGATTTGAAAACCAGAAAATGGCAAATGACCAGACCATAAAACGTTTTTGGCCATACAAATTGACCTATACTAGGTGTGATTTGACTATAAAAAAACAATCATTCCTCGAGCCCGAATGGCCTCTGATTCAATAGCTGTAGACACAGAACCCATTCGGGATCGAGGAATAATTGTTAAGTAGTGAGTCATGTCACTGAGAATAGCCCAGAGTAAGTAGAGTATTGAGAGCCCAGTTGGTTGGATCACTTATCAACCCACGATTAACACACAACCCACGATTAACACACAACAGCTGTAAATCGAACCCGCTACGCTGAGGTGAAAGGCAAGCGCCTCACACGCGCTGCTTCCGCTGCATGTAACCGGAGCTTTGCATACGACCGAATCAACAAATTTTCTTTCCACTCAGGTCCTTGTCCTGCTGCAAGGGTATTCAACACCGGACACTGCCGTCAAGGGTATTCCGATGACAAAGAAGACAAAACGACCTTTTACCTCCCGGAATGGCGGCCAGTTAATCAGACAAACAAGACACATCTCCATAAACTGTGTACCGAGCCCTGGCAATACGAGTGGAGCAGTCGAGCAGGGTTTGGCTCCTGGGGCGATTTCCATATCTACAGTGGCGGAGGTTATGTGGCACGTCTAGGGTACAACTCTTATACAGCACGGAGTGTTATATCCTCTCTGCGTATGAACAACTGGATCGATCGCAGATCACAAGCAGTTCTGCTCGAGTTTGCCATCTATAACCCAGGCGCCAACTACATTAGCGCTGCCACATTCTTCTACGAAATCCAGCCTAGCATGTTTGGTTTAAACTTCAAGAGGATACAGTCTTTTCCTCTTTCCGCTACGGACAGAATGTCTAAAGAAATGTTCTTCGTTTGTCAGTTTCTATTTGGGGTCATGGTTTTTTACTACATCATTCGCCTCGTATCAAATATCTGGCAAACACGTTGCCAATGCTTGCTGAGTGTGTGGTGTTGGGCGGAACTCGTTCACCTACTAGCATGTGTAGTTGCTACAGTCCTTTATTTCCTGAAGGAGCAACAGTTAACAAGTCTTTTAGTTGATCAAAGGACAAATCCTTATGTGACAAAAAACATCCGGGGTGTACTGTTTTGGGGACACATGGAGAGAGTCTCGCTTTCAGTCGTGGTTTTCTTTGGCATTATCAAGATCTTGCACATGATTCGCTTTAATCCCCACATCACAATGTTTCTCACTACTTTAAGAACAGCTAGTCGATTCCTCCTTTCTTATTTAGTGATCCTCGTGTTCGTCTGGACGGCGTTCTCGTCGCTGTGTGTGATTGCGTATGGGGATACCTCTAGAGAGTTCTCAGAATTCGGCCTTGCTTTCTACTCCCATATCCTCATGTCTCTAGGAGGTAAAATGAAATGGTCGGGGGGGCTAATGATTTCACAGTTATTCGAATGCACGTACAAAATGCTTATGACTTTCGTCATTGTCCACATGTTTGTTGTAATCCTATGTGACGCGCACACCGCCGTTGTTTAAGGACAGACAGGTCAGCCAAGGAATTTGAAATGGCAGGATTCATAGTCGATCACCTGAAGAGTGTAATATGTGGAACAACACTGATTAGAAAGATCTCAAGTAAATTATCAAGACAAAGCACCAGCATGTCGGCCGAGAAACATGACGTTGGAGACTCCAACAATAGTGAAAAAAGTGCCGAGGCCAACGCTGTGACAGCTGAAGCCAGTGACAAAAAACCTGGAATTCGCAGCTCAGATTTTCAGAAAGACGCATCGGAGGTGCTTGGACTGTTAAGAAATAGGCCGAGAAGGGCCACGAGCACAGGTGGAACTGCAATGGAAGACGCCAGGCATGATCTGAATGTAAAGAAAGGCTTACATAAAGGTGCAAGACATTCAGCCTCAAAAAAAGGCGCACCCTCGAATACAGAAGACAACTTGACCAGAGAAAGCATGCACATGGAAGACGTTTCAAAGAGAGACCTTTCTGCAAAACTGGACAGCTTGGAGAATAGGTTAAAAGACAGTATCGAAAAACTTGCACTCTCAAATACAGACGACAACTTGCCCAGAAAAAGCAGAGACCCTCTTGCAGAACTGGATCGTCTGGTAAGCAGGTTAGCAGACCGTGTTGATGCAATGATATTAGACGAAGAGGAAGAATTTGCTGACTACATTGCTTTTATCCGCCACTTGAAAAAACTGAAAATGGGTACGCGTTCCCATGTGGAACCCACGAGAGCTCATGTCACTTGGTCAGCGACTTGTGAGGAATATGAAAGCCGCACAGATGGTACCTACTACAAACTGCAGCAGCAAAATACAAAGAAAACAATGACGACTGTCAGAACATTTCGCGCCAAGAAATTCGCAGCAGTATGAGATAGAGAAAATCTGATATGGTTTTACGTGTAAGGGTGGAAAGTCGTAAAAGCTGATAAAGATGTTTGCAACTCTCCAAATAAGACGCCTAAATTCCTAAAAAATTGTAACTGTCGCACAATCTGGCCGCTGAATATTGTAGTTCGCTGTTAAAACACGAGATATAACATCGTTTAAAAGTAAAAATATGTAGAGAGATCAATTTTAAAAAGTAAAAGATCATCATATATCACTTTGTTTGCCTCATTCAGTATTAAAAGGCGCTTACGGGACAGCTTTAAAAACGTACAGAGCAACACAGGGTAGCAACCTTGGTGCACCCTACCTATTTCGTTCACCTGCAATACGGGCATTGAAGGTGCCAGCCCACCTTCGGAGGCTATAAAACGCCCCTTGACCACCCTTCTAGTATTAGCAGAAGCGTATCATAGAAGTATCATGCCTAAGTTCTAAGTACTAAGAGGAAAAGTGCACCACTATAGCGAACTGTAATTCCATGGGTGGTAATCCGGAAAAAAATTGCCGGATTGACAAACACGATTCCACGCTGTTCTTCGAGAAATACAACAGATGAGCTGGCGGGAAAAAGGGCCGGTGACAGCCTAGCGAGTGAAGCAAGCGTTCCCGTCTGTTTTCAGGGAAAAGAAAACTAAAGAAATCAGAGGAGAAAGCAGCGAGAAGCTCGACGAGTGAGCGATGACGAGCGATAAAAGGACTCTTTGTGCTGCCCAAATCTCACCGGAGTTTCTCGGCCGGAAAACGCTACGGTAACGCTTGCTACGCAGGTTAGCGACTGTCCCATGACGATAAAACTAAATACTGGTTGGCTTTAATTTGTGTTCCCCACGCATTTTTATTCGTCTTTTGCTATTATTTACAACCTAAGAAACTATTTACAAATTATTCACATTGAACCCAACATCTTACAACAATATAAGATGACACACCGAACACTAACAAACGAAGCATGATACAAACCATCCGATACCTTGGCCTTCGGGCAGTCAGCGAATGTATTGACTGCTGTAGTAACGTTTCTCAGTCTAAAGCGGAATGGATTTAAACTGAAATACAAAACCACTAGCCAATCAGGAGTGTAAGTCGTTCAACAACAAACCAACCAGGAGGCGATGTAAGTCAGACTTGCCTTACTGCGATTTTCATAATTCTGCGAACTCCCACTTGACATTTCAGAACGGCAAAATGCGTTTTGGCTTCCGTCAATCAAACCGTTTATGTCAAGTCCACGCATATTTTCTGAGTTTGGATTGCATTGAACAGTGAAAATTGTGTTTTGAAGCCTTGCTAGCCCTTATCAGTTCACAAGATCGAACAAAACCTCCGTGAAATCACCTATAGTTGTTCCCTGGTTTGATCGACGGAGACCCGACCGTGGTTTGCTGGTCGGTGGTAGAGTTCGCAGAATTATGAAAATCGCAGTGTAAGCCATGATGTGAGCATTGGCGTGTTTTGATTTTAGTTCGCAATTTTATTGGCTGAAAGAAGAAAGTCTGGCTTACTTTCTCTATTGTCTTGAATCAGTATCTGTATCACTAGTCCCAGTCTCGTCTTCCTCCTCGTCCTCACTAGAACTGCTCTCCTCATCGTTCGCAGAGTGCCGCGATGACGTGCCCGAGACGTTTGCCTGGAACAGATTCATCAAATCCTGGAACCTTTTTTCGATCTGAGAAAAGAAATAAAGTTAAGCGGAGTTAAGAGAATTACAATTCCAACCTTGTTCCCAGGGTCTTCTGAGTAATTTTCAAGATGGCGGGTGACTCGGAAGAAGACCCTGTTTTTCTTAGGCGCTCTCCCAGTGGAAAGGCCCAAGCCTTTGCTGGGGTCTTCTTCCGAGTCACCCGCCAACTTGAAAATTACCCAGAAGACCCTGGGAGCGAGGTCGTTACAATTCCGCTATCCGAGTCTGGTTTGTGCTACATGTGTATCATTAATGCAATTTTCACAATACTATGGAATTTCACTTTAAAATAATCAGGAGCGAGGTACATTCAACAACTGAGTCGTGTTTATCTTTTCAACCCTCATTGGCTGACTAAACAATAACGCAAAAACAAAACGCAAGATAATGCAAGTCAGTTTCATTTTCGACAGTCATTTACTGTGCGACTACGTCAACCGGGCCATTTTGTAAGAAGTTAGCCAATCAGAAAGCGAGTACAGAACAAAGGTTCTTGACTTTCTTGAGATGTCAGACATCGAAATACTCTCCTTTTTTCTTAAAAATGTGAAAATTGTGAGCAGAAATAACTTTAAAACACTTAGTTACTTATCGTCAGACGTATTGCAGGTATTAGATTTCCTTTAAAACAAGGGTCAATTTAATTCCGACCATACAATTTAATTCCGACCTGCTCCTTGTAAAATGAGCGCTTCGCTCATTCCCCCTAGTGAAAGGGTTTAATCGCGTACGACACTTTCAGAAGGTGACCCCTAATGAGATGCAAACATGAGATACCTATCAGAAGGGCTTTAAAGCGGTGTGATCTTACCACTAGGGCACCTTTGACCTTGTGGTATGGATTTTAGTTACATAGCCCTTATAAAAGGGCTGATTAACATGGGCAAGTCGACTTTTCAATTTCTTGATTTTACAACGTTCTCGTGTCTGTCCCAACATCACGCGTGCTCTATTGCGCCGATTAAGTCATAGGAAGTTATGCTCTAATGCTTAAATAACCACTCGGTAAGTCTCGAATGACGTGAATAATGGTCGAAGATCTTCTCCTCTTTAAATCCGAATCTCACTTACTTCTAAAGCACTTTTTACATGAAGCTAAAACATTGGAATGAAACACACTAAACCTTTTATCGTGCAATTTCTTTTACTAGGTATATTTCTTAAGCGTGTACACGCATGAATCACTCGCTGGACTATTGGCCACGAATCTTCGTATTCTGAGTAGCAAGAACGGACATTATTAATAGTCTGCACCGTGGGCACGCCAAAACTTAGTATTTCTCGCAATATAGCTAAAACATTGAAGCTAAAACATTGGAAGGAAACACACTAAACCTTTTATTGTGCAATTGCTTTTACTTGGTATATTTCTTACGCGCGTAAACGCATGAATCACTCGCTGGTAGCTAACTAGTGGCCACGAATCTTCGTTATTCTGAGTAGCAAGAACGGCCATTATTAATAGTCTGCACCGTGGGCACGCCAAAACTTATTATTTCTCGCAATTAGCTATGTACAAAGCTATTACGGGCTATGCGATCCTGGGGAAATATATTTGGAGCAAATACAGAATCTACCGAGTCGCCTCTAGATGAAATTCGAAACACCGGCATTATAAGAGCCGCCCGTTTAGGAGGAATTATTCAACAAATGACCTGAAACCCCGGAATCGCCTCGAGCACTCCATTAATCGAAATGTGATTCGTATTACAGTTACTGTTTTTGACCCAATAGTCAAAAGAAATGTTACTACAGGCAGAGATAAACTCGTAAACTCGCTGCCATTTACACGAAATTCTGCATGTGTCTTGTTCGATGACCAGCGCAAAAGGTCGTGCGCGTTATATGTGACAATGTTATTTGCGAATGCTCGCATTTCCCCGGCATTTCCTTTTTTTGTAGATTTTGTTAGTTTTGTTAGCATAGCGAAAATGTACATTATAGTAGAGTCTGTTAAGGGAAAAAATAGGTAAAATCGTGCACTTGTGCGTAAAGGCGCCAAATTTGGACCAAATGTTCCTTCGGTGAAATAAATCAGTTTTCGGGTGGGGTGCCATCATTTCGACCCAAGGGGGGTAGGGTAGGGGCAATTGTGTCTATTTCATAATTTCCCAATATTTCCTTGGTATTAAAGGGTTATAGATAAACAAGACCATGACAATTCTTCCTGCATGGTGCCCTTCGCATTGGACTATGTGGGAGTACAACAAATGTCCGGCAAGGGGGAGAAGGGGGAGTTTTGGGGCCCTTTTTTGTGCTACCCTCAAAAATCATGATTTCATCGTACAATCGCAAAATTCGACATAAATGTTCCTTAGGTAACATTTAACAGTTTTCGGAAGGGGTGCCACAATTTCGGCCCAATGGGGGGAGGGTAGGGAGAATTTTGTCCATCACCTGATTTACCCTATATTTCAGTGGTATTAAAGAATTATCAATAAACAAATCAACGGTTATTCTTCATGAATGGTCCCCTTCATATTTGACTAGATGGGATGCTACAAACATTTGATAAGGGGGAGGGGTGAGTAATGGATGAAATTTACATGCTATGCGCTTTTTAATTGCAATTTGATTGTACAGTCACCAAATCCGACATGAATTTTCCTTAGGCAACATCTAACAGTTTTCGGAAGGGGTGCCACAATTTCGGGCCAAGGGGGGGAGGGTAGGAACAATTTTGTACTTTACCTGATTATCCTTATATTTCAGTGGTATTAAAGAGTTATTGATAAACAACACCATGTCGATTCTTCATGAATGGTCCCTTGCACATTTGACTAGATGGGGTGCTACAAACATTTGTCGAGGGGGAGAGGTGGGTGATGGGTGAAATTTACATGTTATGCTCTTTTTAGTTGCGATTTCATTGCACAGTCACCAAATCTGATACAAATGTTCCTTAGGCAACATCTAGCAGTTTTGGGAAAGGGTGCCACAATTTCAGTCCAAGGGGGGAGGGTAGGGACAATTTTGGACTTTACCTGATTATCCCTATATTTCAGAGGTATTAAAGAGTTATTGATAAAGAAAACATGATAATTCTTCTTGAATGGTCCCTTTCACATTTGATTAGATGAGGGTGCTACAAACATTTGTTGAGGGGGAGAGGCGGGTTACGGGTGAAATTTACATTCTACACTGTTTTTTATTATAATTTGATTGTACAGTCACCAAATCCGACATGAATGTTCCTTAGGCAACATCTATCCGTTTTAGAAAGGGGTGCTACAATTTTGGCCCAAGAGGGGAGGGGAGGGACAATTTTGCCCATTGTGATTATCCTTACTTTTATTAAAGGTATTAAAGAGTTATCTATATACAACAGCATAATAGTTAGTACGTTTCTCTTCGCATTTGGCTAGATTGGATGCAGAGTATCGATAACTCTTTAATACCTCTGAAATATAGGGATAATCAGGTAAGGTGCAAAATTGTCCCTACCCTCCCCCCTTGGGCCGAAATTGTGGCCCCCTTTCCAAAAACTGTTAGATGTTGCCTAAGGAACATTCATGTCAGATTTGGTGACTGTACAATCAAATTGAAATTAAAAAGCGCATAGCATGTAAATTTCACGCATAACCCGCCTCTCCCCCTCGACAAAAGTTTGTAGCACCCCCATCTAGTCAAATGTAAAGGGAACCATTCGTGAAGAATCGACATGGTGTAGTTTATCAATAACTCTTTAATACTGCTGAAATATAGGGATAATCTGGTAAACTACAAAATTGTCCCTACCCTACCCCCCTTGGACCGAAATTGTGGCACCCCCTCAAAATACTGTTAAATGTTGCCTAAGGAACATTCATGTCGGATTTGGTGACTGTACAATCAAATTGCAATTAAAAAGCGCATAGCATGTAAATTTCACCCATGACTCACCCCTCCCCCTTGTCAAATGTTTGTAGCACCCCCATCTAATCAAATGTGAAGGGGACCATTCATGAAGAATTACCGTGGATTTGTTTATTGATAACTCTTTAATACCACTGAAATATAGGCTAAATCAGGTGATGGACAAAATTCTCCCTACCCTCCCCCCATTGGGCCGAAATTGTGGCACCCCTTCCGAAAACTGTTAAATGTTACGTAAGGAACATTTATGTCGAATTTTGTGATTGTACGATGAAATCATGATCTCTGAGGGTACCACGAAAATGTGACCCGAAATTCCCCCTTCCCCCCCTTGCCGGACATTTGTTGCACCCCACCTAGTCCAATGTGAAGGGCACCGTACAGGAAGAATTGTCATGGTCTTGTTTATCTATAACCCTTTAATATCAAGGAAATATTGGGAAATTAGGAAATAGACAAAATTGCCCCTACCCTACCCCCCTTGGGTCGAAATGATGGCACCCCTCCCGAAAACTGATTTATTTCACCTAAGGAACATTTGGTCCAAATTTGGCGCCTTTACGCACAAGTGCACGATTTTACCTATTTTTTCCCTTAACAGACTCTACTATTATGAAACAAACGTGTAATAGTGCACTGATCTCGATTTGTGCCCGCTAACAGTGACGGGCCTCTGTAAAATGCAGACCGGACCTCGGCGGACCGGACCTCCGCGGACCTCGCGGACCGGACCTCCGCGGACCGGACCTCGGCGGACCGGACCTCGGCGGACCGGATATATTTTTTTCCTTAATGTTTTTTTCTACATTCTTTCAAAAAAAAAACATCTTTCATAAAAAAAACATCTTCCATTTTACTGAAGAAGGTATTATCTGTTAGACGGGTCACCTTTCCAGCCGCCTGTCCCGTTGCGTGACTCGCTCTCAAAACACAAACCGAAAGGGTGTAATTGTGTAATGTTCTTCATTATTAACCTTTTTAACATTATGGGGAAAATAACAATCAAAATAAATAGCAGAAAATGATATCCTTCCCCAGTCATTTTTTTCTGACTACGGCGCTAGCATCGTAGACTTTAGGCCAGTTTCAAACGTCGATTCATTTGATAAAAAATAAACGTGTTTGCCCGGATACTGGGGGTAACACACGAACGGATACTGGTCACCCTACTGTATTGTGTTTTGGACCTCCAGTTTTGTGAAAACCGCTAAAGCTATGAGCCATACATGCTAGTACAACATTCACAAATAAATGACTACAGCAATCAATGCCAGTGAATCAAGGTTATCAGAATTAGTCGGATAATCAATTTTGCGTGGTCGGATACATCGAAACATCCAGCTCTACGTATTTGCCCACACATTTCTTTGTAAAAAGTAAGCCAGAATTCAAAGTTTTGAAAATTCATATCTCAACCAGTTTTAAAGTAATTATTTTGAAACTTTGCAATTTTACGAATACTGGATTTCATTTTCTGATAGCTATTAACTATTATTATTCAACTTGTGATAACGGAGTAACTACAAAGTATAAATTGCGAATTACTCACGACAGTCATCTGAAATCTCCCTCTTAATATATCGTATTGTTTTTATTCTTATTGACACGACATCAGTACAGCTTAATACATAACTCAGTTTAATTTCTTTTCAAAAACAAGTACAGGCTAAATAGCTAAGGGTTATTTGCAGTCTTAATAGCACTTAATCAACATTTTATACCCAAATTTGCCGTGAGTAAACTAAGATACTGCGGTAGTACGCAAAGCAAAGCAAAGTTACTCTTCAGTTACTGTTCTCACGGCGATCAACAATTGCCCAGGGTGAACTGACAGCTCGGATTGTTTGTGCAAACCGGATGTTTTTTCTTGCTACAAATAGCCACTAGAGAGTTACTGTTCGCACGGCAATACCATTTCTCGCGAACTGACAGCTGAAATTGCTAGTGTGGAGATAAGGAATCATTCACAGAAAATCATTCTCCCCCAAAAAAGTACCGCTAATGCAAGAGCTGCAAAGGGTCTCGCTGTCCCGGTTAGACTTCTAGACGCTGGACGTGGATACGGTATGTTTTGCGAGCGAGTCACGCAACGGGACAGGCGGCTGGTATGGTGAGGTGACCCGTCTAACAGAGAATACTTTCTTCAGTAAAACGAAATATTTTTTTTTATGAAAGATGTCTTTTTTTTTAAAGAATGTAGGAAAAAAAAGTAAGGAAAAAAAATTTACCGGTCCGCCGAGGTCCGGTCCGCGAGGTCCGCGGAGGTCCGGTCCGCGAGGTCCGCGGAGGTCCGGTCCGCCGAGGTCCGGTCTGCATTTTACAGAGACCCAACAGTGACAGGAGAAATAATTATTTGGAAGGATATAATGCACGCAATCCAATAAAAAGAAGTCTTGAAGCAAATATACACACATGCAACCATTTAGTAACTATGATCTAACGACTATCTATACGAATTTCAATGTAAACCATGGTGATTCATGTAGTTAGTTTCTATCAGAAACGCATAAGTTATTATGCGTGCTCCGCATATTTGTGGGTTAAATATAGTTTCAGGAGCTTCAAAAATATTCAGTATTCTCGATATATAAGTACCTGCCAAATTTCGGCTTTATTTAATTAAAACATCAGGACAAAGGGCAACTGATACATGCCGTTAGACTTTTTCAAAGTGGTGAGTTGGGTATTTTCATTTCTCGTGCTTGGCGACTCAATTCACTGATTTCAGCTCGCTTCGCTTGCCCTTGTTTAGTATCAGAGAGATCGATAGTTATCAGAGCCGCTAGCGTTGTCAATTCAAATATCGGGCACGAACATCACTTTTTGGGACCACGTTGTCACAAAAATAATTATTTCCTAGCCCATGTATTGTAGACAAAGAAAATACAAAAGGCTTGCAAAGAGACCTCAATATAAGAAATAAAAGGCTCCATAAACGCTAAAAAGACGTGAGAATAACTGAGTCGTAAAGCTAATCATTGTTATTTTTAGTACTTGAGGCGGTAACCTGAGCCTAGAAAATCGAACGGGGCACCGATAAGTTTGCCAAACATCCCCCCCCCCCCCCCCCCCCCCCCCCCGCAATCGGTCCGGTATGTTCCTGCTAAATGCACAGGATGTATTTTCTTGCTTTAAGTGCGCAGCCCTGCGTTGGAGACTAGGGTGCGTTAAAGGATAGAACGATATTTGAAGCACATGGAGATTAATCCTTGAGGTAAGAAAACCCATGATTTTTTTTTTCAACAAGAAATACTCGAGCACGAGTGTTAGTAATACAACTGCCATCATCATTGTTTCCCTTGTGGCCTTGCTCATGAACGTAACAGTAGCTGATGAATTGTAGTTCCAGTTTATTATATCAGAGAAATGATTATATCAGCTACCAACGATAAAAAAAAGTTTAACAGCCCCCGCGAAAACATCGAAAATCCCGCAACGTGAAGCTGACTGCATTTAGCTATCTTCCCGCGCGTCGTGTTTCGCGGCAGTATCGAATTTCTTTGAAACATTATCATTATCACATAGTTTCTATAGAGCATGCTTGTTTTGTTGTACTTATTGAGCTTAGGCGCTACTGTGCAACTGCGTAAACAATTGCAATTGCGTAAGAGAGGCACATTGTCTCATATAGTCTTGTATAAGAGAGGATATGAAACTCGCCTTTATGATTTACATGATATTGTTGTTAATAATGCTCGAGGATCCAACATGATTGTCAATCATATACAGTTGTGCTGTAAATATATTTTCAATTGCGGAATTTAAAGACTGCCATTCATAGCGCATTTGCAGCGGACGGATAAACCTGCCTTGACAACATGTTTTTTGACTGAGCGCAGTAGGCTCAGTGTCTCACAAACTACATACTTGACCTCATTAAAAGTGTCACATTGCACACTAAAGTATGGGCTGGATTTATTCTTGCACAAATCGACCAATTGCAGTTTGGTTTGGATGCAAAAGAAAGTAACTGTGCATCGATTACTACAGTACAAACCCACGTGTGCTCGGGGTAAAAACGTACACATTTTTCACTAAGTTTGTGTTGTTATCTTATGTGATTCGTGCAAAACTGACTCGGAACTAACCATTAACTCTGACAAACTGTGCATTAGGGCCGCCATATGGATCAAAAACGTACCGGACCGATTGCCCCCAGGAGGGGGGGGGGGGGGGGGATGTTTGATTAGCTTTACGACTCGGCTATTCTCACGTCTTTTTAGCGTTTATGGAGCCTTTTATTTCTTATATTGAGGTCTCTTTGCAAGCCTTTTGTGCTTTTCTTTGTCTACAATACATGGGCTAGGAAATAATTATTTTTGTGACAACGTGGTCCCAAAAAGTGATGTTCGTGCCCGATATTTGAATTGACAACGCTAGCTAGCGGCTCTGATAACTATCGATCTCTCTAATACTAAACAAAGGCAAGCGAAGCGAGCTGAAATCAGTGAAATGAGTCGCCAAGCACGAGAAATGAAAATACCCAACTCACCACTGAAAAAGTCTAACGGCATGTATCAGTTGCCCTCTGCCCTGATGTTTTGTCTCGTGAAACTGCGGAGCACGCTTAATAACTTATGCGTTTCTGAGTTAGATCATAGTTACTAAGTGGTTTTGCTTCACGACTTCTTCATCTGGGATTGCGTGCATTATATCCTTCCAAATAATTGTTACTCCTGTCACTGTTAGCGGGCACAAATCGAGATCAATGCACTATTACACGTTTGTTTCATATATATTTTCGCTTTGGTAACAAATCTAACAAAATCTACAAAAAAAAGGGAAATGCCGGGGAAATGCGAGCATTCGCAAAGAACATACTTGACCTAATTTATAGTGTCACAACGCGCACGACCTTTTGCGCTGGTCATCGAACAAGACACATTTAATGAATTTCGCGTAAATAGCAGCGAGTTTACGAGTTTATCTCTGCCTACATTTCTTATTATTGGGTCAAAAACAGTAACTGTAATACGAATCACATGTCGATTAATGGAGTAATCGAGGCGATTCCTGGGTTTCAGGTCATTTGTTGAATAATTCCTCCTAAACGGGCGGCTCTTATAATGCCGGTGTTTCGAATTTCATCTAGAGGCGACTCGGTAGATTCTGTATTTGCTCTAAATTTATTTCTCCAGGATCGCATGGCCCGTTATAGCTTTGTACATAGCTAATTGCGAGAAATACTAAGTTTTGGTGTGCCCACCGTGCAGACTATGTCCGTTCTTGCTACTCAGAATACGAAGATTCGTGGCCAATAGTTAGCTACCAGCGAGTGATTCATGCGTGTACGCGCTTAAGAAATATACCAAGTAAAAGCAATTGCACGATTAAAGGTTTAGTGTGTTTCCTTCCAATGTTTTAGCTTCATGTAAAAAGTGCTTTAGAAGTAAGTGAGATTCGGATTTAAAGAGAAGATCTTCAACCATTATTCACGTCATTCGAGACTTACCGAGTGGTAGCATAACTTTCTATGACTTAATCGGCGCAATAAAGCACGCGTGATGTTGGGACAGACACGAGAACGTTGTAAAATCAAGAAATTGAAAGGTCGACGCCATGTTAATCAGCCCTTTTATAAGGGCTATGTAACTAAAATCCATACCACAAGGTCAAAGGTGCCCTAGTGGTAAGATCACACCGCTTTAAAGCCCTACTGATAGGTATCTCATGTTTGCATCTCATTAGGGGTCACCTTCTGAAAGTGTCGTACGCGATTAATCCCTTTAACTAGGGGGAATGAGCGAAGCGCTCATTTTACAAGGAGCAGGTCGGAATTAAATTATATGGTCGGAATTAAATTGACCCTTGTTTTAAATGGTTTGAATCTACAAATGACAAACGTTTTGCGGGATGGCCCGCTCTAATCAAGATTGTTTTAATGTATTCCAGCTACCGACATAGCGACCAAATTTAGGGTTTGGCGAGTAAAATTTCAGTCTACAATTCCGTTTGCAGTCTGAAGTTTTCTTTAAAAAAATGCCCTTATCAAAATTTGCTGTAAAGAGCATTAATTCGGGGAAAGAATGGGGGCGAGATTTCTATTATGACGACCAAAAATTTGGCGACTAGAATGTTTTAAATAGACGACAATGGCACCTATTGAAAAATGTTGCTGTCATTTACATTATTCTGCGAGCTCTACGCCACCTAAAAACAAACAAGTGAACAACTCTTGGTGATTTAACGCAGACTTTGAGAGGTTTGTTGAACTAATAGGGACTACCTATGCTTTAAAACAGATTTTCCCCATAAATTGCGAACGAAACTTAGACCCCGTCCACATGTATCGGGATATTTTTGAATCCGCAACTTTTTCTTTCCGGATACGGCTATCGTCCACACGCATCCGGCGAATTCGCAATCAAATCCGGTCATCGTATCAAAAAATATCCGGATTCGACCGATTGTCGGAAGCGAACATGCAGTGGGAGTTGGCTGAATTATGAACATTGTAGTAGTGTCAGGCCACGTTTACGTCTCTTTATAATCGAAGAATTGCCACTAAAAACGAGCGACAGAACGGAGAAGGGCGTGGATACCTGCTGTGGCGTTTTTTGGTCGAGTTTATCTGTTAGCTGTCGGAACGTACTCTGTGTTGGCCCTTGTTCATGACACGTTTGAAGGATCAATCTGTCATCATCGCTGCAATAAGGAATGGAAACAAAGGTATATAAATATCCTCAACGGAAGAAAACGGCTTAGTTGTATATTGTACTATGTATGCACTCGACTATGCTATAGTGATGAAACTAAAATATTCCCTAAACGTGGTAGCAACGAATAATAAGAGTGACTCAAATATGCTCTGCAGTCAAAAACAAATCTTCCCTCCGTTACCAGGTCCTCGTTGGACCTAGGAATTCCGTTTTGACAAATACTTTGTGCATCGTGAGTTCAGATCAGCTGGATACGTATTCACTCGCAAAGGTCGCTCACAGTATGTACGTAGGTAGCAATTTGGAAAGACTAAGGTAAAGGTTGGACAGATGTAATATATGGTTAGGACTGCGGCGTATGAATGAATGGGAATTATTATAAGTGATCATGGCAGTATATAAGCATAGGCGATATCGCTATAAATTAGAAGACCCCAAAAACATAAGGCTTCCAAGGGGAATCAAGCCATGACCTCCACGATACTGTGTGACGCTCTACCAACTGAACTATAGAAGCCAGAACTGGCGGCAAATGTTGGGCCCGGCTCTTTAAGTCCCGAAGGGTAAAACATGATGTAACTAGCAGTATCTTTCAGAAGTGCTCCATACGGAGCTTCAATTATGATA
The DNA here is from genome assembly GCA_033964015.1 of Scolanthus callimorphus. Lineage (NCBI taxonomy): Eukaryota > Metazoa > Cnidaria > Anthozoa > Actiniaria > Edwardsiidae > Scolanthus > Scolanthus callimorphus. The sequence continues at coordinate 16,350,627 of CM066924.1, forward strand.
TATTTATGTCAGTCTCATCAACTGAGCCTCTTTAGTGATGCTCACTGCATGAGGCTCTGTATGCAGACTGAATCGGAAGACCTTGGATATAGGATGTCCTTTTATTTCAGATTTTGACACAGTAGACAAACATTTTAGCAATCAGGTTGCCTACTAATTACCCACTGATTTCCTACCTTCAGAGCCTCTTACCACCCGACAAAACAAAGGAGGCCATATGTTCATAAACACCGACGAAAACGTGTCCTTCTTATAATTAATTCAAGGGATGCAATGAATGGTTAGAACTGCGGTGAATGAACGAATGAATAAATGAATGAATGGAAAGTAAGACTGGAGTATCTTACCGTGTCCACACCACCACAAAACTGCCATCATGAGCAAATTCAAGATTCCTAGCGGACAATCTCCTGGGCCCCTTGGCGTCATCGGCGGTGCCATCACCTTCAGTATTTGTATCATCAATGGCATCGTCATCGTCGTCGTCATCATCATCGTCGTCATCTCCTACATCGCTTTCAACAGTCTCTTTGTCTTCATCTGTGGATCTACTGCGAATACGTTCTTTACGCTTGGGGCTACGCAATTGACCGTCATGTATTTCTGCTGATGCTCCTTCTGAGTTATCTTTGCAACTGTCATTACTTGTATCGGCCTGGTTTGACATCATCTCAGCTCCCGAAAGAGGGTAATCTGAGTTGCTCTCTTCCGTTTGTAGGGATTTAGGATCGTCAATTGGAAGCTCGTCACGACCTTGACATGTAGGAGACGTACTATCTGGTCTTTCGCCTTCCAATTCTACAAGGAAAACCCGACATTATTGTGGATTATTTAAACGGACCAAAACACTACGAACAGATCATTGATAGAGCGGTTTTCACATGACTGTCGTGAAAACAATTGCAATTGAGCAATCACTAGCCAATCAGAATCGAGAGAAATCACGATTTGCTCCTAAATGGCTATTTTCTCAGCCAATTGCAAGCCGAACCAATTACTAAGTAATTACACAATTTGTATTTACTATAGAATTTGATTGGCTGAGAAAAACGAGCAGCCAATGAGAACGCAAAGCAATCGCAATTACATAACAAGTCTTGACAGTTATGTGAAATCCGCTCTATTGTCGCGTCTTTCATTTAGCAAACCACATCTAGAAGAATTAACTTTGTGTAAGTGATCCATGTCGGGTATAGAGATGTTTATCGTTCTCCGCTTACTAGTGCTAAAGCTCAGGATCCGGTTTCTAGTAGACTGCTAGCAGTCCCTTTTTTGACGCGTCCTCAGAGAAGCGCGAAGAGTCCCCGACGAACGCCAGATGAGCACAAGTTAGTAGGGGCTGCTAGCAGTCTAGGTTCCTAGAAAGTCGGTTAACACCCAGGGTTAAATGTGGGTAGTCTGGACATTTGATTGGATGATAATACTATTTATCCCTAGGTTAGCGTTAACCCACCTTTTAGGAACCGGCCCCAAACGTACACATGGGATATTTCATTAGCAATTTAGCTTACACGTGAGGTCAATTCCTTATTTCATTTCTGTACTTCGTGCTACACGGTCACAGGCTTGCCTGACCATTTAGAAGATTCCTTCTCTATCCAAAAAGGAACTGTTGGCATTTTAACAGTAATTACCTTCCAGGATCGCGGCTTCTTTCTCTTCATCTTCTTGTGTTAATAACTCTTCTTTTTCAACCCTGATTCGTCGTCTGTTTTTCCTTGCCAGCGCCTCATTTGCTGGTACAGGTTTTTTGTCCAGCCTGGGCTTATTGTTCAAAGCTGGTTTCGCAATAGTAGGTACCGGACGCACTCTAGAGTTCATAGGCTTTTTCATCTTAGGAATAACGACCTCTTCGAAGCCGTCAAACTGAGTGTGAGAGAATAATCAGAATTGTGATATGCACCAACACCGTCGGCTGTATCAACCCGCTCGACAAACACGTGTTTTGTTTCCACGTGAAACTTCAGTTTGACAGTTGAAATTTAATTTGCCCGCTCATGTGCGAAACTTTGGCGCAGCTCGTGAGTGAAAGGTAAGAAGTCTAGTTGCTTTATTTTATTTAATAATTATTCTTGAAACGGAATTGCGGACATCAGCGGACTTGACTAATGTGGTAAAAACGTTCATTACAGACAATATGTCCGGTCAAAACATTGAAGTTTCACTGTCAAAGAAGCTTCACGTGCACACAGAACGTTTTTTTTTATCGCGCGTTAACTGTGTAACTGTAACTGGCGGTAGCTAATGGCCCATTCCAAAACAATATTTACACACTCACGTATGCGCGACATATAGTTTACCTCTGGTTCGCTATCACTTCCGATCTCAACTTCCTCGAAATCTTCATCACTAAGCAAAGAGTAAGAGAAGACAAAACAAAACGATGAGATGTGCACGCAAGTATTTACTATGCAACGTAATTATCTAATGGTAACAATGTTAAAAGGCCATGAAAAATATTTGGCTTTGAAGTAGAGAACCGAAGAGACAAAAACGTACTAGGTAGCAACAAATTAAAGAGTAATGACAACGACAAACTTTAACAATAAAAAGCGTTAAAATGGTAAGATCGCATATGCCTGGTGCACACTTGTGACATAAGACATAAGAAAAAATATCACGCGATTAGAATTTTAGTGTTTTCAAAACAAAAATAACATAAGATTGCTTTGCTGAAGTAGTCTAATGATGATCCATGGATCCATTTTAATTATTTTCCCATGCTTTTTTCGTTGCAACAAAACGTCTTTATGTCGCTAGTGTGCACCGGCTATACATCAATCGGCCAAATTATAAAACAAAAGAACTAATTATAATTGGAGACACGGGAATAATAATAATAAAACATTTCTATAGCGCTATTTCTAATGAAATCCAATAGCGCTTTACAATACTTCATATAAAATACAATATGTCAATCAAAAATTGTTTACTAGAAAAATCACAATATGCTAAAATAAGTAAAAATGATTAAAAATAAATATAAGAAGTACCTGCGCGCATACAAAAAAAACAATCTAAAACAAATATCTTTATTTAATTTCAATTACACATAATAGAATATTTAACAACTATCCCCCGAAGGGGAGGTGAATAGTGGTGGATATATACCGAGACGCGAAGCGTCGAGGTATATATCCACCGCTAGGCACCGACCCTGAGGGGGATAGTTGTCTTAGTATATACCGTTTCCGGGAAACGTTGTCACTGGAAAAAGCAACAAAGCTTGGTGCGCTAGGGAGTATGGGTAAATATTTATTTGAATTTCTGTACAATATTAGGAACAAACATGCTTAGAAATGTGCTGAAATTTAATAATATTACCTGTGGTTGCGATAACTGTGTGAATTCAGATCAAACAGTAGCCGTTTAGATTCCCCCATTATCCTTTGCGCTTCAAGCTTATAGGCTTTTTGGGTGACAACGTTTCCCGGAAACAGTATATACCAAATCAGTAGAATAAAATACGCTGTATTAAGGTTACTGAGAACCTTCGCGCACGTGTTCGAAAAAAAAATCATACACGTCCTTAGTTTAACCAAAACATATCAACCTATATATCGTTGGAAAGCTTATAGAATGGACTAGCGAACTATGGCAAAAAGAATTATTTTTTTCATAATTACAAATTTTTTTAAGGTTTTATTAAAAATTCGGCTGTGAGAGTTTCAAGAGATAACGCTGACGAACTGCTAGACCTTGACTCCAAAGTAACACATTGTTTTAATCCTTAAAGGTGTTTCTCAAAAACCGTGTCTGCGTTTTTTAAAATTTTGCTTTGCTCAAAAGTTATCGAACTTTTAAATTTCGAAGGTCAAATTTTGTGGAATTTTCACGCTCTAAAAATTTTAAAAATTCATAACTGCTGAACTAAACAAAATTTAAAAAATCGCAGACACGGTTTTTGAGAAACACCTTTAAGGATTAAAACAATGTGTTACTTGGGAGTCATGGTCCAGCAGTTCGACAGCGTTAGCTCGTGAAAATAGCACACCAAAATATTTAATCAATGCTTTAAAAAAAATAAAAGGTATCAATAAGTGATTTCTTTTTGCCATAGCCCGCTAGTCCATTCTATAAGCTTTCCAACCATATATAGGTTGACATATTTTGGTTAAACTAAGGACGTGTATGATTTTTTTTTCGAACAATGTGCGCGAAGGTTCTCAGTAACCTTAAAGGGAGGCTGTCACGATACGCGCATGCTCCAGGAACGATCACTGAGCAAAACTATTTAGACCATCCTATCAGACAACTATTAAAGAATATGTAAAACGTAAACATTTGGTCGGATGGCTCGAGAAATAGCGAGATTGAAACGGATTGTGCCGTGGTTTTCAGCCTTCGCTGGTCATCGTTACGGGACGATACTTCTTTGTTTTGAGATGCGCAGAACAGCTGCGCAGTTGCGTGACAGCCTCCCTTTAAGGTTCAGAAGGTAATATCGCGCGCAAAATGAGCCGCCATTTTGAGAGTTTTCTCAAAACAGTAAATAGTGCTGGATATCTACTATTTCAGGAACCAATCAGAACGCGCGAAAATGACTATTCACTGATTTGGTATTATATACTAAATAATGATAGCAGTCCTGCTTACCATACAAGGGGTTTCATATCGAGGAAGAAAGAGTTGAATTCCTCCAGAAGGTGGGGCTGTCCACGAAGCATAGGAGCGATTTTTTCGTGAAGCTGAGCAGAAAGAAGTAAGACATAAAGGCCGGTTAACACTTTTGTTGCATGTGTCACGGGGACTTTTCTCGGTAATATAGATGCAAATCCGGTGCGATTTCTGTGCTCTCTTTTCTTCAAATCGCACGAGGTTGTACGAGTTTCGGACATGTTTGATATCTCCGCGACAGAAATTGCGGTCTCGATCGCCAAACTGCGTTTTGGCTTCCGTCAATCAAACCTTTTAAAGGATGGCAAATTTAGTATTTTGAAAAGAGATTGAGGTATAAAACCGATTTCAAAAGAGTCGGATTTCCTCATGTAAGCTGTAATTACAATCCGCGAATATCTTTGCAATCCTACATCGAAATGACCTCAGTTTTCACTATATCAAGTTGAAAGCATTCTTTACAAATTTGACTTGTTACTTTTATTATTGGTGATATTATAATTTTGATGTTTTCGGTGACCGTGTCCCTTTAAGTCAAGTCCACGCATGTTTTCTGAGTTTGGGTAGCATTTTACAGTGAAAAATAGTGTTTTGAAGCCTAGCTAGAGGCTATCAGTTCACAAGATCCGAGAAAACCTCCGTGAAATCACCCAGAGCTGTTCACTCGTTTGATTGACGGAAACCAAACCGCGGTTTGTTAGTTAGTGCAGAGTTCGAGCAGAATTATGAAAATCGCAGTAAATGGAAAAGCCCAATATGACCACAGGGTTCACACAAGAAAGCACCGAGGAAATTACATTAATTTTCAAGGACTTTTCCAGGACTAAAATTACAGCCATTCTCAGTTACACGCGGTCGCCGGGAAAAAAGGTTGAAGCGAAAACACGTTTTTCTGTCTAGTCTGAGCCCGACAAGCCGGCGAAAGCACGTGCGTTGTCATGGAAACTTTGACAAAAAACGACTTTTTCGCTTGCAAGCCTTTTTTCCCGGCGACCGCGTGTAACTGAGAATGGCTGTAAAAAAAAAATCAAGGACTCAAAAAACGAGAAAAACATTAACTGGAAGTATGATTTATTACTCAAAACTGCCAAATGATGACGAGTGCTGAATCAACAGAACATACTGAACATATCTAGACATTTGAAATGTAATCAAGTCCAGAATCTGATCATCGTAAAATGTTAAAGTGAAGGACTATTCAAGGCCTTGGATGGCTTTTCATCAGAATTCCAGGACTTTCAAGGACCATGTGAACCCTGGACCAATATAGTCCAGTCAATCTACGAAAAATTTAGGGTCTCAGTCAAACTAATTGCAAAAGAATTTCTTTCACTGCTAAATGAAGGTTTTAGGGGACCTAAACAACATACTAAAAATCCCAAAAAATCCCTTCGGTGGAACATCCCGAAACGTAGCGATGAAAATATGGAGCCAGTACCACAGGGTACCCGCATTGAGTAAAATCAGCTAACTACTAAAAATCAGTCAAATAACCGTTTCTCTCCACATGTTTTGTGCCCATGAGCTGTAAATAGATTGATTGTATTTAAATACAATTGAAAAATAAACTTGTTGACCGAAAAAAGGCATAAAAAGCCATTTTTGTATACCACAGGATACCCACCACTCATAAAACTGAGAATAGGCAATTTCTTTGAGAAGCTCAAATTTTTCAATTTCTTTTACAGATTTGAGTTTGAATTGGAAAAATATGACATTTCTCTATTATATTTGGAAACGTTTTTGAATTCGCTGCATTTGCATATCGGGCCGAGCCATGTTGAGTCAGTGGAATCACCTGATGGCGCCACTTTTGTTCAATCCCATGTTACTGTTTCTCACAACATTCATTTACCAAACCATAGGCGAGTTGCATGAATCTAAGAAAATCATATTTTAACTACTGCATACCCGATGACGAGGACGGGCTGAACTTAATGCTTTTTGGACCGAGCCCGAGCCCGAGCCCGAGCAGCGAAGCTAGTAAGTTATTTGTTCCCATAATAAAACAGACTCTCGATATTGTGTCACAGTCAGACATACTGTAATACTAAAAAGAAATCTTGTCTGGGTCATTGGTAAGCTTTAAAGGCTGGTTCTCACTGAAACGCAAGCACAGACGCAGGCTCAAGCGCAAGGATATCAAACTCATACACATCTCTATGTGGATTACACTAGAACACAAGCGCAAGGAAATCAAACTCATACACATCTCTATGTGGATTACACTAAAACACAAGCGCAGAGACTTTGCATTTGCTTGCGCTTGCGTCTAGTGTGAATTAAGTGAACGCAAGCGCAAGCAAACTAATCAATGTTGATTTTAGGTTTGCGCTTGCGTCGCTTTGATTCACACAATTGCCTTGCGCTTGCATCCTGCGCTTGTGTTCCAGTTAGAACCACCCTTAATTAATAGTCACAGCTTTCATGTGGACTGGTGGTGGGGGAGATGGACGCAGCAGGAGGTTCTGGAGCTCCTTAGTGTTGGTCGGACAGGAGGGCTTGGCAGGGCGCCTGGCTCCTCGGTCTTATCTTTGGTATGGATAAGCACTCGCCTGTTTCGTCCAATCACAGAGCCTGGCGCAGTCGCCATCTGGTACGATCTTGGATTATCTTCGGCTCTATCTTCCCATGCTGGTCCCTAACATACACTCGGTCTCCCTGTCGGAGTGTTGGTAGCTTCACAACTCTAAGCACTCGCATGTTTTGTCCAATCACAGAGCCTGGCGCAGTCGCCATCTGGTACGATTTTGGATTAGCTTCGGATCTATCTTCCCATGCTGGTCCCTAACATACACTCGGTCTCCCTGTCGGAGTGTTGGTAGCTTCACAACTCTGTGACGGGCGTCGTAGCCGTCAGAGTAGCGCTTTCTTCTTTCTCCTCAAACAGCTTCTTCTTATTAACTTCTCTTGGTTTTAGATTCTCTGGGACCTATGGAAGTTTCACTGAAGTTTGCTTCTCAATTTCATACATCAGGATCTCACTTGGAGTCAGTCCATTCGCCAGTCAGACCAAGATGTCGTTGACTATTCTTCCTCGCTGATGTTCTAGCGGTTGTGACAGCTCTTTCAACCTTGCTATTGGCTTATGGATAATGTGGCGAGGAAATAATTTCCTGGCTGACGTTCTGGGGTCCAATGTCCGAGACAAATGTGTTCGGTTCTCCCTGCAGGGCGAAGATTACACACGTGACGTGTGAGCTACAGCTGAAATAGTCGACGGAAGTTTCCGTCAACTGGCGTTATGGTAGTCGGTCTGGTCTAACTCACAGAGGTCCGACTCCATGGTTGGTTTGGCAATGACAGCGCCATGAGGTGTCCCTCAGCTCTGGTTTAGCTTTGCACAGGTGCGGCATCTGTTCACCATTCGCCATAAATGGTCACCAGACGGAGGAGCTAGCGCGTCCTTGACATTTGGTTATTCCAAAATGGCCTTAGTGTATGACCTAGTTGCATCGATGACTCACCTCTGGTCATACGTCAGGAGTCCACGGGTTACTGTCAAGAACGCCCGTAGCAGAGGGAGGCCACCCAATAATTGTGATAATACATATATTTTTTCCTCTCTTGAACAGAGCGCAAATTCGAGTAACAGCGACAGAGGGTGTAAGGACGTTTTTATCCATTGAACTGTGCATAAAAGGGCTGATCACAGCACAACATTGTTCTATAGGACTTGTCTAATTTAGAAAATCAGCGCAAAGGACATGCCAAAAGCTGGTAACTAGTAGTCAAATGTTAATTACCGTTTCACTAGTGAATTGTTAGGCCTTTTCACGTAAGCAGTGATACTGCCAACAGAGGGAGTAGCAAAAGCAATTGGATGTTGGTTCCCGTTGCCATTCGACTTGGTAGGACTGCTCCGAGCCCGTTAGGCATGTATCAGCAGCAATGCTCCGTTTGTTGGGGTCATTTTGTCTTCCCAAAGGGGAATGAATTCAGCGAGTCCCGACCTCGAGGGCCCTCGAGGATGGTGACGAGTAAGCCAGAATAATTTTGAATTTGAAGCTGGTTAGGTTTATATTTACATCTCAAAGCAACGCAAGTTTACGAAGTGGTTGGAAATGATAAAAAAACAAACCAAGTGCGTTAAGACTGTTAATATATACTTTGTATGTCCCTACTTTCTTTTATTAATTAACTGAACAGTTCTATACTCCCCTACCCAAAGGAAACCCCAACAAGGAGAAATGGTGAATTATCAAGATGGGTACCCTGTGGTACGTCAAAATAGCAATTTTCATAAAAATCAACGAAAAAATATATTATCCATGCTAATGAACTTTGTTTAAACATAATACATATAGAAATGCGTAAAAGGCACGTTCAAAATAAACTTCCACCATCGTTTTGCTTTTTCTCAACGCGGGTACCCTGTGGTAAATGCTTGATATTTTTATTGCTAAATTTCAGGATGTTCCACCGATGGGATTTTTTGGGATTTTTAGTATGTTACTAAGGTCCCTCAAAGCCTTCATTTTGCAGTGAAACAAATTCTTTTGTAATTAGTTTGACTGAAAATCATAGATTGACTGGACTAATAGTTTTATTGTGCTACTAGGTCAACCGGGCCCGATCCCGTAAAAAGTTTGTCATTAAGAGATTCAAACCATTTTAAGGAAATTTAATACCTGCAATACGTCTGACGACGAGTTATTTAAGTGTTTTGAAGTTATTTCTGCTCATAATTTTCACAATTTTTAGGGAAAAGCAAATGTTTCGATGCCTGTGAGATCTCAAGAAAGGCAAGATCCTTTGTTCTGTGCTCGCTTTCTGATTGGCAAACTTCTCACAAAATGGCGCGGTTGACGTAGTCGGACAGCAATTTGATTTTTTATCAGAAACTGTGCATATCTTTGAAGATACAAAGAAAACATATTTGACGAACCTCGTGTGATAAAGAACCGTCCGTGCCCCAAGAACCTAGCACTCGCATGATCTTCTTAAACGTTGTCGGTGTCTTGCAGAAGTGGACCTGGAATAAAGTTGTTACTGCAGATGTTAAAGAGCCCTTGTCAGCCACTCCTTTGTTATTGTTTTCAGTCGATATCAGACAACGAATTACGTGTAGAAATATTGAAATAGTCTTCTAAAAACAAAGTTTTATTATTCATTTATCGAATTCAATCGAAAATATTGCACTACATCCCCTAAATCAGCCGATGGAAATGGATGCTTTCTCTGTCTCGGTATGTTGCTAGGCTGACAAAATGGAGGCTGACAGAGGCTCTTTAAAGAGCCTGTGTCAGCCGCCATTTTGACAGCATAGCAACATGCTAAGTCGGAGAAAGCATCCATTTCCATCGGCTGATTGCTGTGAGCGAGCGCAGCGAGCGAACAGCGAAACTAATTCCGACGTTCAATGCACTTTTCGATAGCTGGGAGCCATTAATTTTCGGTGTGTAGTGCATTTTTCGATAGCTGGGCGCCATTTTGGATTACGCGCGCAGAGCGTTCTGGGACAGTCGCAAGATGATATGCCGTGAAGCATCCGAGATTTTTCGTCTGGCTGGGGACTGTCTGTCTGGTCAATCGATATCCAATCGATATCAGCAGGACAATCGATATCCAATCGATATCAACAAGGGATCGCCTCGTTATGGTGCAAGTAGCGAACATGAATCGGGACTCCTTTGGAATTTGTGTCGTCACATTTTCAAGATGGTGGTTAAAACTCTCTCTCCAACGCCTGAGAGCAGACTTTCGTTTCTAGGTAAGTTCCTTGTTTCTTTCACTTGCAGTTTTTAAACCCCCGTTATTATTTCTATACCGAAATGACCTTTTGTCCCAGAGTTTTTGCTGTGTTTCGAACGATTGTAGATTCCACGGCAACCAAAGCACATTTGGCTTTCTTTCCATAGGACTGACCCTTTTCATAATGAATGCCAAGCAAGACAAGCATATTATGCAGGAAGGTTGTGATTACAAGGGTTTTTTTTACAAGCAGAGATGTAGCTGTCCTAGATACAGATTCCTGATACAGTCATTGTAGCAGAATTAATACTGGATTGTCTCAATTTATAATAACATGACCAACCTCTGAACATGCTCAGGCTTAAAATAATTTTGAGATCTGTGGAAACTCCATACAATGGTTGTGACAATTGTACTAACAGTCTACTGAATTGCACTCCACATGACTGTATGAGATAAACACACGGAAGATGTCATAATACAATGGAAATAACAACCATGACAATGTTACTACTATGAATTCGACTGTGAATAAATCCAGCAGGATAAGGCAGCGATGATTAAAATAGTGGAAACTAATGCAAAATGCCAGGGGCAAATTGCTTGGTTGTTTGGCAGTTTCAAGAAAGTTTACACAAGACTTCAGGTATGTTTTCTGTTAAAGTTTACCTACAATAGTTCTGTTCACCTTTTTAAAACTGTATGTAATTTTACCTTCGATCTTGAAATAAAGTTGTTGGTTGTCAAAACAGAATTAGTAATTGCACATCCTGCTTAAATTGTATTATAATGAAATTCTTGTCGAGTTGGTTGGTTCTTTGTTTGGCCTGTGTTCGGTCTTCTCTGACAATTTTTTCATCAATAATTATTATTAATAAGGAGTAATGGTACAACTATTCTCATTCAATTTGGGATTTAAATTACACTCTTGAATTTTTCAAAAAGCTCAAATTGCACTTGCCTAGCGGCTTGTTGCAAATTATTATAGGCAGTCTCCTCCACTAACTATGATGCAATTTTGAAAACTCACCAATGCAATACTGCAGTACGCTTTTTGAACTTAGAGATTACAAGACCCAGTCACCCTTTAAATGAAAAGCTTTGCCAAATGATGCCCAGAAATAAAAAAAACATGATGATTAATCCCAATTGAACTGAAAGTTGTACCATTACCTATACAAATGTTGTAGTACAAGCCTTACATTTTTTCTTTAATTTGACTTACCGGTATTGTACTTTATTATATAGACACGAGTGTTTTACTGGGAAATACGCCACTTGTAGATCTCATACGAAGCTACATCCGGGACCTGAGTGTCAATATCCTCACTACTGAGGATATCGGTCCAAACAAAAGTGCTTGGAAATCAATTTGGAATATTTTTTTCTGCTTTGTCTATATAATAAAAAGAAAATTACATGGTGGCTTGAAGATATGAGTTTTATTTTCTTGTGTCAAAAACAATTTTACTCATTCGCTGTGCTCATTCGTAAAATATTCTTCTTGCCACTCGAAAATAAAACTCATATCTTCACACCACCATGTAATATCCTTTATGTATGCACAGTCTTACTAACAGAAGCTTATCCAACTACACACACAAAAGCGGCTTACAACTGGTTTTAGGCTATGAAGTGTAATGCTGCTTTTAAAGTGAAGGTGCATACATATGGTAAACTGACCTTGCAGTCCAATAATAAAATAAATAGCTTTAAAAATAGGTTCCAGTTTAAGAGCAGGGGATACGGAGCATGTCCAAAAGTTGGGGGGTTGTCCCAACTCCCCCCCACTTTTAAATCTGGGGGGTTTCTGCCCCCCGGCCCCACTTGTCTGCCACCTATACCTGCCACCTATGAAGAGGAATAAGTTATGAATTATAAATTCATAACTCAACAGAATAAAGTCAAGCATTTTCAGTCTCTGACCATAATATAGGCACCCATCAAAGTATAAATAACATTCAGAATAAATGGCAAGGTAACAGATTGGAAAGCAAAGAGTACTTGCATCTTGAATACAAATTGTTAACTGAGTGACAAATGAAGTAAAAAAAAATGTAAGGGGTTCGCTTCTTTTATTTGAAGAAATAGGGTTATAGAGGTTATGCATGATTTCTACAAATTTAAAACAAAATATTTTCTTGATTACTATTTCTGGACAATAAAAATGATTTCAGTTACAGCTGAAAACACTGTTTAAAGGTCTTACCAGGTCACAGCACTTCACTTTCTATTAGAAACTTCTAGTTTAGAGAATATAGAGCAATGTTCTCGATTGAATTTGGTACATGAAATATGAAACATTGTTTTTAGGTGTCGAGTTAGAGATTTCTATAGGATTATTCAAAGCTTCAGGAGCCTAGATTCCGCTAAGAAAATAGCACAAAAAAGCGATATCGCACGAGTCGCCCAGCGACGAGGGCGATATCGCCTTTTGAGTGCTATTTTCGGCGGAATCTACCAACTGAAGACTTTGAAATACTTGAATCGTATGATATCTCGTCCTCAATTTACACAAAAAAGAGATATCATACTCGATTCTACAGGAAATTCTTCTTCTAATATCGAGCGAAAACAATAACAAAGGAGTGGTTGACACGGGCTCTTTAAAGGGGGTAATGCCACGATTTTGGGGGAAATTTAGGTAGTTTAAATTCACAACAAATAGAGCGGATTTCACATGACTGTCGTGAAAGCAATTGCAATTGAGCAATCACTAGCCAATCAGAATCAAGAGAAATCACGACTTGCTCCTAAATGGCTTTTTTCTTAGCCAATTGCAAGCCGAACCAATTACTAAGTAATTACACAATTGTATTTACTACAGAATTTGATTGGCTGAGAAAAACGTGTAGCCAATGAGAACGCAAAGCAATCGCAATTACATAACAAGTCACGACGGTCATGTGAAATCCGCTCTAAGCAAAATAATAATCTGGTTTGCTAAAAAGCTTTCAGCTGCAAGGTAAATACAAATTTGTAGTGTTTTTTTTTGTGTTATCAAGTGGATGAAATGGCAGTTTTTATTTCTTGCCTGAGCAGAACTGAGGCAAAAAGAAATAGACCCTACCTCAAGTTTCCGCAGGAACGTCCTGGCTTGTACGAACTGGATATTTGCCATTGACTGTAAAAAAAAAATAGAATATACACGATTCTATCATTGCTGAGAAGATAGTGAACTACTTCATTCTAGTGATAAAAACAAAAAATGTCAAACAATTGATAGGATTCTTTACCACTCCGGCCTCGACCGCCTGCTCGGGTTCTAGGAAAGCTACAAAATCTTCGATCAATTCTGGGAAATCGGCCAGCACTTCTTCCATTCGCTTGTACAACTGTAGAAGAAAGGTCAAAAAGTTGTTTGTATGATTTCATATTTAGTCATTAGTATAAAAAGCAATAAGGCCCCCCATCTGCCTCGTACACAGGCGCTTTCTAGTGATTTTCGAGGCGAGAGCGACTGGGAGCGAGCTAGCGCGAAAGGCATCATGGGAAGGGCGAAGCCTTCCCATGATGCATTGCGAAAACGAAACGTTCCCAAGATGCATTGCGCGCTCGCTACCAGAACACTCGCAAGAGGTTTTTCTATCTCTGTTTCTACCAAATAGAGACGCCTAGGGACGAGGCAGGCCCCCCATTGTATCTTTGTTACCTTCACAGCGCTCCACGTGTGGTTGCTAGAGCTGACCAGCGCCCTTAGGAAAGCCTCGTATATGTCGGAGTGCGCCTCCAGCAAAGTATCCTGTTAGTAAAAGTACCAGTGAATACATACACCTAGCCAATCACGAACGAGAGAAAATACACTGCTGAATGGCTTTCTCGCCAGCCAATCACAAGCTAGGTAAAATCACTATCACGCGGTGAGCACATTCACTGGTTTTCTTTGTAAAGGCTGGTTTCCATATAGTCGTATCTGTCGTATCATTCAACCGTGAAACAAAAGAATAATTCCAATTTTCATTGTTTCACGGTTGACTGATGAGACAGATACGACTATATGGAAACCAGCCTTAAGCCAAGCTAAGTAAAAACACTATCACAGTGCGCTGTGAGCACGTGATTACTGAATACACGCAAATACAAATACTCGTCTGAAATCCGTTCTATAACAAAGGCTATATTCAGCAGCTTAAAAGAGGAGTGATTTGGACACGTGATTTGCAGGCACAGCCAATCACAGGCAATATGTCGATAAGCATTAGCTCGACCTGAACTCGGCATCGTCTATAAAATCGTATGTCACATAAGTTTACAACTTACACGAACTTTCTCAAGATATCCTTCCGCAAACGCCTGCGCTCTGTTTAGTCCCTGCAAAGGAACCGTAATATATTAAAGTCCACATCACCCCTGAGAGGAGAGAACATGGACTGAAAGTTGTGCTTGAATAAATAAGAATGGCGGAAATTCTGTCTCGATACCTTTTTTGATTCACGAGATATGTGAGATCAAATATTTATGCAAATTAGGCTTTGATGACATGGTATTATTCCCAGGGTATTATCACAGGGAGCTCACCTTTACAGTTTAAATCAAGAAAAATAATAAAAATATTTGTATAACGCGCCAGACGGAAGCCATTTCGTGGTAATGAGGCCCTAGTGGGCGAGTCTGGGCAAAGCATAAATTAGCCAATCAGGAAAGAGACCGAGAACGCAGCGCACCTTTCGCTTTATTCTGCGAAAAATGGAAAGATTTTATTATTTTTCTTGATTTAAACTGTAAAGGTGAGCTCCCTGTGGTATTATTTGCAACTTTGGAATTTCTCAGCGGCTGCTTCAAAATTGTGTAAGGGTTGCACAGGAGCTTGGAATTTCCACAGAGGAAGAGCAATTTTTGAAAACGTGGGTCCTCGATATTGGAAGGGGAAGAGCCTTTTCTAAAGGAACAACCTAATGCACTCCCATTTCCTCTTGACGTACTATCAAAACAGGTAGAGTTTCAATCGGGCCGTTTCAATTTCAAGCCTGTGGGTTACACATTTCTAGCACGTGACGTCTAAAATGTTGTCACGTGACCGAGGCTTGATGTCTTTCAGCCAATAAAAACAGTCAGTGCTTAGTCACACGTCAATTTTTTGGTCATCACGTGATATAAAACAGCGACCCGTGGGTTCGAAATTTAAACGGCGCAATTGAAACTCTACCTGTTTTGATAGTAACATGTACCTGTGGGTCAGGCTCTAGTATGTATGTCTTGGAAGGTGCCGGTCTCTTCCTCTCACGTGACCCCTTGGTTTTACTACCCCCTTGATGGTGTTTGCTGGTAAGGTTTGACTCGTCCTGGTAAAGAAATGAGGGTATTATTAGCGTGAAAAGCATCATTAAATAGAAGGGCCAGCTAGGCTTCATAACCAAATGTTCCACCATAATAATGCAATTTAGAAAAGGTCCATGTACCTGTCTTAAGAGGAAGCCAAAACGCAGTTTCGCGTTCAGAAATGTTACGTGGAAGTTCGTAGAACCATGAACCCGACATGCACTCAGGCCCTGTCCACACGAACGAGTTTTCAAAAGTATTGTTTTTAGACTTATACGGATTCGATAAAAACGACCAGCGTGTTAGTGTGGACGGTATATTTATTCGATCGCTTTTGATTTGATGTTGGCGCGTGCTAGGACAGTCTCAAATTAAGTGGTACAGTTGATGTCATCGTTTTCAATTTTATCCGGATTCGACCGTCCACACTAGAACGATATGTATACGCATTCGTTTTTATCCACTTTCGAGAGCGTTTTCAAACTTATACGGATTCGATGAAAACGATCAACGTGTTGACGTGTTAGTGTGGACGGAAGGCCTTCTAATGTATCAAAACATATACGGATTCAAACGAAAATGCGTTAGTGCGACAGAACCCAAAAATGGCAAGATTTCTACCATAAGGTCAGGTAAAGTCAGATAGGCTTGATTCATTGCATAGAGAATCCTTCTACAATAAGAAACAACATATCAAATATGACTTTTTTTCTAATGGATCCCTCTTTAAGATATGAGCTGCTATACTTTGGTTACTGCGTCGTTTTATGGCAAAATTTGCACAATTCTACCAGAAAATGTCAAAAGTGCTGCAGCAATAAAAGTGTAACCCCTTATATCTTCAAGACGGATCCATTAGAAAAAAGTCATATTTGATATTTTGTTTCTTATTGTATAAGGATTCTCTGTGCAAAGAATCAAGCCTATCTGATCTGACTTTACCTGACGTTATGGTAGAAATCTTGCCATTTTTGGGTTCTGCCCGTTAGTGCGGACGGACCCTCCATCACCCTCAAGGATCTTCTTACCGTAAAATTGTCGGGATAAAATATCCTTAGTCTTCCTAAGGAGATGTGCTTACCGTCGGTTCCGTTGAAATGCCTTCGTCCCTGAGTGGGGTAGGACTTGCTGCCTCGTATTCATCCCCTTGCTCGGATGGCTGTAACTCTTCCGCCATCTCATTGTCTAGCGCATCCGCCGGCTGATCCCCTGAGTTCTCATCATCAATGATGTCATTGTCATCACTGTCAAGGTCATCTTGATCATCGTCATCATCAACATCATCATCGTCATCATCGTCAATAGCAGGAGAAGGTGGGGATGGCTTGTACGTTTCAGGCACAATATTTGGTGATCCACTTGGCCTGTGGAAGTTGGAAAAGTAATTTCAATACGTCATTTCACACTCAATCAGAAACGAAACCCAATCAACAACCAATCATGAGACGGAGTAATTACGATTTGCATTTAGTCGTGGCCCAAGAAAACACTGACGATTGCAGGACTAAATGCAAGTCATCATGTTTTTCTTTGTATGCGATCTGACTGGCTTGGAGAACAATACAAGATGCTCAGCCAATCGAAACGCAAAGAAACGCAAAAACAGAGTAAATCTGATATACTTTGAACACTCATCTGAAATTTGCTCAAATCCACATTAAAGGATCCGTGTCACCCTGCTCAAAAAGCACTGCTTCGCCGCCATTTTGGTATCAGACACTCAACAAAAAGCGTCCAGGGTTATAGAGCATTTTACTGTACAAGCGCATGAAAACTCGTAATAGTAGAATTCATTTGCGTTAAGTCAGAGTTTCTGATGGTAATGAATCATGTGAACAAAAACGGAGCAATGCATTATGGGTATGGTGAGACGGATCCTTTAAAGACCCTTTGCCCAATCTGGGCATGACAGATAGATTTGTAGCCCATAAAAGTCGATGCTAATGAAAAGAAGTGCACTCAATCCCTCTAAATCTCATGGAATTTTGATCCATACATTGGCCTAAAACTGGTCTTAAGGTCTCGGTCAGGGAAAACGACGTGCTTACGGAAAAAAATTATCGTCGCGTCGCAATTTATGCTATGATAATTTTAAAGTTAAAATATTGTTCTATCTAATGAAGTTGTTCTTAGCAGAGTTTAGATTTTTCATATTATTTTAACGACCCCGAACTAAAAATTACCTTGTTTACTTGAAAATCTCCAGACCATTAGCGATTTGTTGCACACTTTCAAACTTTGTCGGATTTTAATCTTGGAGGAATGAACTGGAAAACCGTGTGAGCGATTTTTTGGTATTTTGCATATTTACGAAAATATTAGGTCGCGAAGTTGAAAGTCGCATTTTTTTCAATTTGCTGCCGCAAAATTAATCAGAAAAACTTTTTCAAATAAAAAAAAATTTCCTCACACGGTTTTTTAGGTGTTATCATTTTCTAATGGCACAGAAAATTTGACGCCGATATCTTAAATCGTGCGAGGTCAGGAGCTTCGCGAAGGTGAAAATTCGACCTAAAATTTAAGTGCTAGAAAAAGCGTGTAATGTTAATTAAAATACAGAAAATGAGTGGCGGGCAATACAAACGAATGGGCTATTGAAACCAAGGGAAAAAGTTGACGCGACATTTGGGGTTTTAGAAATATACTTTAGGACTCTATTAACTTAATTCCAGGAAAGATGTCGTATTATGGATTTTTAATTATTTACCCTGACCGAGACCTTAAATGATATGTAGTCATAGAAAAGCAAACTAAGGCTGCGTCCTCAGTTGGTGTACCAGTGCCATGGGCATGGACACGGAATGGTACTGAGTGCAGTTCCAAATATTGAATTTGAATTGAATTTGAGTTTATTTTCCACACACAGCTTACATTAATCAGGTACAGTAAAATAGGAGGTGGCAGGGGACCCATGAAACCATCAGGTTTATCGAGTAGGGTCCCCTGTATTTAAGTTAAATAATAATAATAATAAATAAGTGAATATTTAGATATATGTCTTGGTAATGTTCATTTGCATGCTGTTCTATATATTTTTCGTTTTTTAAAAATATATATTGCTACATTGCCAGAAACGTTGAGAGATTTGATTTGAATGAGGGAAGGTTATTAGACGATGTTATAAAAAGAGGGGGAGAATTCCAAATTTTAGGACCTTGATATAAAATAGTTAACAACTTAATATTTGTTCTACAGGGGTGGCTACGGAATTGAGGGGCATATCGTGTGTTATAATTATGAATATTGCTACCAGTTAGAAATAAACTGTGAAAGGGGGCTGGTAGTAGATCATGATAGTAAGAGAACATAAACTTAGCAACATGAATATGCAGTTAGTGTGTTCACATTCAATAATCCAAGCACGTTTTGAAGAGGGCATGCACAGCATTGATTTGTGGGTAACGTTCCCGGGCTCCATCGAAAAAAGCGTGCACACAGGAAAATGAACTAAAATGTGTGCGAGTACAATGCCCGGACCTTGTACTCGTGCACTCGTGCTGCACCAGAGTTTTGGCTTGGCACTCGAAAAACTGTGTTCACATTGGTGTCTTGTGCGTCAAGCAAAACGAACATAGTGAAAGACACTGCTATGATGTTATTATCCATAACTGGCTTACTCTGGACTTTTGACGCAAGCAGGATTTGTCAGACCCATGTTCCCCTTCCCTGAATGTTCACGGCAACTCTCGTGGTTTCGCGCTTCGGATGAACGGGGACACCCGCGCTCTTTGCTCACATGTTCTTCGTCTGAATCTAGAACATACATAACACCATCATTAGAGATATTCCGTTAACCGATTTGAGTACATCTGAGTGGTGTTCAGATGAGGGATGAAAACTAAACGCAAAGAACCAAACATACACGAAACTGAACCCCCCTTCAACAATAAACCAATCATAAACGAAACCCATTCAATAGCAAGCCAATCAGACACGAAACCCATTCAACAACCAATCAAAAACGAAACCCATTGAACAGCAAACCAATAAGAAACGAAGCCCTGTTCAACAGCAAACCAATCATAAAGGAAACCCATTCAAGAGCAGACCAATCAATCATAAACGCAACTTTGCCACACGGACAGATTCAAGAACTTTGTGTCCGTAAAGTACGGCCACCATTTGAAATTGAATTAATGTATATTGTTATATATTTATTTGTATTTGTCTCTAAGTGTGTATTTTATCATGACCTCTTCCTGTAATCCAGTATTATACTGCAATAGGATGGAATAAACTACATTACATTACAAATGAAACCCATTCAACAGCAAACCAATCATATAAATGAAACATAACCAACAACAGAACAATCAGAAACGAAACCCATTCAACAACACGCACAACCTGTTTATGTGAAATTAGAAAAACGAAGATTTTGAGGAGGGGCTTTCCGACAACAAAGTGGACGGATAGTGGTTGCTGTCGTTCCTTTTGATCCTTTTGCTTACCTAAATTTTCTTTGGTAATGTTCTTCTCTTCCTCTGCATTATTCAGGTCGCGCCTCTCTACGTCATTACTAATTTCACTCGTCCCTAACTGCTCATTTATGTCGCTCTCGTCCGTATTATGTTGATACTGTTTCGCCCTTGAATCATTAGAGGTAGTGACACAGGTCACGTGTGCGGGTGACGGCGCCACAGGGAAAGGTAGGGGGGATGTTGCTATCAGCACTGGTACTGGTGACGTTGCCAATAACAAGGGAGGGGTAGTGGTCAGCACCAAGGGGGTGGGGGACGTGGTTAACATGACATGAGAATGTGAAGCCGCTACCACGATTGGCGCCACTGAAGTTACAACATTGACAATTGTGGAGGAGGTAGAGTTTGTGCCTTTGGAAGATCCTCTGCGTTTGGTGCCCTTTGTCCGATGCTTCTCCAACCATTCAGGGATATTCAGATCTCTCATTCTTCCGTCTAAGAAATAAGCAAAAGACAACATCCATTTTCAGAAATCTAGGTCTTGTCACTTTGAGACCAAAATGTTTAGCTACTAAAACAAATTCAAGTTAGTGTAGTGTAGTTGAGCCTTCCATTATCTTAGTAAACTTCTTCGTATTGAACCCTTCTACTTTCGTACAGGGTTTTCTGTGCGTGCGTGCAAAATTGGCAGGAATTTTGGAGGGAACATCACCCAATCAACATGGTTTGCCAGACAGATACGTCGTTTCACAGCAATATTGATATATACTACAAATCAATTTAGTTTGGTGCAGTGACGACACGGTATGTTACTAATGAACCCCCTTTTTGGAACTTTCTTGGGTGCAGAGCAAAACGTTTGGGTTATATATAATGTTTCTCACATACTTAAACTCCAGAATTTTGACTATAAAGATTAGAGTGATTTTTTAATAAGACCCTTTTTTTCTTTGCAAGGATAAGCAAGTTCTTATATTTTTGGGTATATGAATGCCACATTTCAGTCTGCAGGTTCTTAAATCAGTAGTTTTTATACTCTATTCCATCCTTACCGACCATGATCTTGGTTGTTATCTCTGTTGGCATAGGCCACAATTTGCCAGTAAGTCGCAAATTCTTGACCACATTATCTGTAGCTCGCCGGGCGCTGAGGTTCTTGCATCGAATCTGCAATTGTTTGGGATCCTTCACAGGTAGAAGGTTGCTCCGAATGATAGGCCAGTTCTTATCAAACTGCCTAATTCCCATTGCCAGCAGGTTGTCCTCCGCGTCTGTGAACTTCACGCGTAGCTTATCCTTAGACTTGACTGGAACCTTGGGTTGCACAGTAAAGTGAGGTAAAATGTTTTCGAACTTGAACAGTTTTGACGAGGTCATTATAGCTCTGTTTGTGCTTGACAGCGGTATCGTAGTGTGTTCTTGCAAATTGCGTTTCTTTATGCGTTTATCTGGCGTTGTCTTGGCCGGGGTTGGGGGTTTTCTAGGGCTCCTTCCTCCAGCAAAAGGCTCGTTGACGATTCTGTGCAACAAAAACAAAGAATCAAGAAGTGGAATGCATTCATATTGGCAAATTCCAAATTACTTCAGCACATGAGGGCTGTACTTCCTTAATTTGCTATGGCAGAGAAGCGGAGCAAAGCCGTTGTTCGTAAACCCTCATATAAGGAATGTTCTGATTACGAACCTTCACAACTTGTATTAAAAAACTCCTAAACATATAAAAACTGTTTGGCCTGGCAAATGGGAATATGTTTAGGTATAAAAGGATCACCCTTATTATAATTACAATGGTAAAAATGCTCTAGTAGCTTTATCAACATGGAGATGACAGATTGGGATGCGGGGCCACAACTTACCTGACTGCCTCTGGTAAGGCATCCGAACCAAAGGGGAAGGGTAGGACCTAAGTGGCCCCAGCTACAATAACAGCTTCATCAACGTAGAGATAACCGATTAGGATGATTGGGGGTCACAACGTACCTGACTGCCTCTGACAAGGCATCTGAACTGAAGGCGGAGGGTAGGACCTCGCCCCCTCCTAACGCCATGATAAGGTGCGCCGAGGTCGCTCTTTCGCTGAATCCCTGAATCTCGTTGACGTACTCACGGCAGACCTCAGCCTCGTTCTTAAGAGTGGGGTCTTCGCGGGACATCAGATACACTTGAGTCAACAGCTGGATATGCTGAAAAATACGGTAGAGCAGATTTTGTCGGGAGTGAGTACTTGTTCCCTGCAAGCAGAGGTCAAATTTCCTTTGTATTCTCTGAACTGAGAAGCAGGAGAAGAGTTTTCTGCTCTCGGTTGAAAGTCCCTTTGTTTTGTCGCCGTCCACAGCCTTGAACGGTTTGCTAACCGTTTCTAATGCCCACTTTACGCGCACGCATACTACTCATATCGTTACACCTCTCCCATTTCCATCCTGCTGGCGACTTCTCAAATTGACGATTCGAGCTATAACGCACGCGCGCGCTGCATGCCGGTAGATGTGGGAGAGTTGTCGAACGAACTGTTAAAAAAGCGCGCGCTGCATTGTGGTAGTTGTGGGACACGGCTTGGGCATTTCTGAAGAAAGAAGAGCGCGCGCGCTTATAGCTAGAATCGTCCATTGAAGACATGAGGTCTCTTTTTTCTTACTGCCTTTTTTGTGATGCAATATTTATAAGTTTCAGAAAAGTAGATCAATTCTCTATTTCTCGCAACGTTGCTTTTTGCATCTTGGAACCATTACGGTTTTCAAAATTAGCCAAACAGGGTGCTTCGTGTTCTTTGTGTTCGTAATGTTGGTCGTAATGTTACAGTGGGTGCATTGCGTTGCCAGCGCAACATGTATTTCATTCGCCATCATTGCGTTGCCAGTTGCAGCCTTGTGTAACGTCCTTTAATAGACCTCCTCGGCTTGGGCGTAATGTTTTGCCCATTTCAGATCACGTGGCATTCCCATGAGTATTCTCTCTTTGTTTGGAATGCTTCCATATTCATATATCCTTCGGTGCGTAGCAGAAAAACAAAGAGAGAATACTCATGGGAATGCCACGTCATCTGAAATGGGAAAACTTTACGCCCAAGCCGAGGAAGTCTATTCTAGGCTGTCAGACCTGCCAGAGTTGTGTGTCCAACTGCTCTCGCTGTACTGCCGAGAAAATATCGTCTTGCTCTTTGCCCTTTTGTCCGTCGAATAAGAACGACCTAGAAAAGTATAATTACATTTTGTTTAAGGTTACTGAGATCCTTCGCGCACCTCCTCGGAAAAAAAATCATACAACTCCTTGGTTTAACCAAAACAGCTTCTTTTTGCCATAGCCCGCTAGTCCATTCTACAAGCTTTCCAACGATATATAGACCAAATCGGAAACTTAGAGACCGCGCCTTATGCGTGCATCAAAACGAGGCTTCTTATGTAAACCCCGCCATTTTGTACTTGCAAACCTTCTAAAACGTTCGGTGGATCGGAAAGGGCCTCAAGTTTCGGGTCAATTTCCGCCGAACCGTGAGATATTACATGAAGAGCTTTCAAGAACATACTAACAAACTGGTGAAAGAAAGTGTAAAGAAAAACAAGAGTAACGGAATAACTAGTAAAAGGCCGTTTTGGTTTGACATATTTTGGTTAAACTAAGGACGAGTATGATTTTTTTTTTCCGAGGACGTGCGCGAAGGTTCTAAGTAACCTTAAGTGAGCAGTTTTTACGTCCTAAAAGTGGAATCTTTCAATGCTTATACAAAAGTAATTTCAGTGTGGCGATGCTGCATGTGACAGTGAGGTATCCAATTTCTGTGACAAATGCTAATTTACTGGAAAACAATAACGTGTGAGATGACAATAATCAATAATCAAAGTTACATGTAACTGGCAATAAACAATAAACATAGTTAACTGGCAAATAATGCGTTGCTGTTTTATCTCACAAATCATGGCTACATACTGAGCATGCGAACTGGTCTTGGTGGCTAGCAGTGTATGCTCCAGTATTGCATAGTTTTTTGTCAAGATTGCATGCTAGCCCAAAGGTGGTTAGCGGTTGCTTAGCTCCACGCATGCGTGATGGAGCAGTAATGCCTTCCCATGATCCCACTTGGTTGATTGCTTTGAGGGAGCGTTTTGTTGCGTTCCCTCCCTCCCAGCTTATGTAAGGTAAGCATAATTTACACTGAGAACTCAGTGGACTCACTGGTTCCGGGGATGTCCCCTTGGTATTGTTGCCGTGGGAACCTCCTTAGTTGCTGCTGCCTGCTTATATGGAAGCAGCCCACAATCCTATATTATTGACCAGTTAATAGTTAAATAAATTTCCCTTAAAACATAAAAAAGGATGAGGAGCAAGACAACGTAGGTTTACGCACCGGTAGCTTTCTGTAGGAGAACTGCATTCTTCTTCTTCTAAGTCAAACTGCAGATTTGAAGGGGAAAAAAACTTCGTGACAAAACTATGATCTGTTCATTGTGTTTATCTAAACAAGGAACTTTCAAAATAACACCATTAGTTTGCTGTTCTATGACTACATACCCGGGGGGGGGTTGCTCGTCGGGAACTTTTGATTTTACCCCTAGAAGGTACCTAAAATGGCGTCGCTTAGTTGATTTTGACTCCTAAAAGGTACCAACAAGACGTATTTTCCCTCGTAATTTTCTCTCGTATTTTTTACGAGGGAAAATACGTCTGAAATTCAGGCTACCAACAAGTGTGATTTGCTTGATTTGCTAGGACGTACCTATCTGGAAAAAACTGCAAGCTTTCGAAGTTTACCCCTAAAAGGTACCAGAGGCCGTGATTTTAAACCCTAAAAGGTACGACGAGCACCCCCGCCCCAAAAATATTGGAGTCCCCCCCCCCCCCCCCCCCGGGACTACATATCACTTAAACAAGTTTTTAGACCAAAGGATGGATCGAAATTCCATGAGATTTAGACGGATTGAGTTCACTTCGTTTAGCCGTTACCTCGTTAGCATGTTAGCATAGACTTTTATGGGCTACAGAACTACATGTAATGCCCATCGGACACAAGACCTTAAAGAGCCTGTGCCAGCCGCCATTTTGACAGCATAGCAACATACCAAGTCGGAGAAAGCATCCATTTCCATCGGCTGATTTAGAGAATAAAGAGCAATGTATTTGATTCAATTTGGTAAATCAAATCTGAAACTTTGTTTTTACGTGTTTATTAAGGTTTTCTACACGTAATTCGTCTTCTGATATCAAACAAAAACAACAAGAAAGGAGTGGCTGACACAGGCTCTTTAAAGGTTAAGAAAGGCCCACTGAAAACCTTAAGAGAAGGCCCACTGAAAACACATTTAACCAGATTACTAAACCATTTGCGCACGAGTCATAGAATGCTCCTTTAACTTTACGCATCATACGCGTTTCTTGTATAACCTCACCTCTGATAGAAGTTGATCAAAAAGCTCTGAAACTTCCTTTCCTGTTGAAGAGAGATGAACATTGGCAAGTTGTATGTTGATGGGCCGTGATTTTATCATGCATAAAGCAACCTTCACAGGGAATTTCTGCAGAAACCCATCCATGGATTTCCCATGGCTATTCATGTGAATTCCGAACACTTCCCATGCGTGTGCCTTGGGAAATTCAGCTTTTCCCATGGATGGGTTTCTGCAGAAATTCCCTGTGCTTTCACGGTTGTGATTTCCTTTGTGTTTGCTTCATTCATTATGTATGAGTTTTATAATAATAGAGAAAATGAAAATTCACAATCAAGCCGTGGGACAGTGCTACAAAAAAAAAACATGAATAAAATTAAGTTAAAATGTTTTCAGTGACCATGTCCCTTTAAAAACTAAAACTAAACTAAACTAGAATGCTAGAGCACATGTATCGCGCACAATGTCCGGACACGTTCCCTTCATGTTTCCCAAGTTTGGCCACGCGAGAAACATTTTTGCGCGCGACAAATGTTCTAGCCGGGACACGAGCTCAACTCAACTTTGATGTTTCTTCGCAAGACAAGAAACATTTTGTGTTTCCGATACGCGCGTGCGATGTTTCTTAGTTCGGCCACTCGGGAAAACATGCAGGACACAAATGTTGTGCCTGTTTAGCCATAGCTTCAGGATAATATGGCGATAGCTTCGACAGTTTGTTTAGGCAAAACTGCAAGTGTCATTGCGTCACCTTTAAAGCTGTGTTTAGAATACTGGCAAAGGGTTACTCACGTGGAATTTTGACTGCTCTGTCATTTCTGTATTCTTCTTTTTCTTCCTTTAGATCTTCAGCCATGAAGTTGTACTCTGTATCTTCTTCAGTGTCATCCTCGGCCCCATCATCGACTAACGAAAGATCAAATCTTCTTATTACCGTCCAATTAAATTAAACAACCGAGGAACGCTTTTCTTCATCATTAAATTACCAAGAATAGTCTGTTGCCAAAGTCGTGAAAGTCCACCCAAACTTGGTGAAAGTGTACCCAAAGTCGGTGAAAGTCTACTTAAAGTCGGTGAAAGTCTACCCAAAGTCGGTGAAAGTCTACCCAAAGTCGGTGAAAGTTTCGTATTTCGCAAACGAAGTAGAAATAAAATACAACATTCTATCCGATTTTATTGCCAGTCTTACTATGTTTAATATGTACACTAGGTAGCTTGTTTGTTTGTGAGCGAAATTATAGCACGCTTTGGCATACTGTCCCGCACAATGGGCACTCACAATGGAGGAAAAACTGACCTTTAGACAACATCTACAAAATCTATAATGACCATATATTATATCAATAGCTGATATAGTTAAATGTACCGGTACGATGTGGATGTGAATGGATAAGCACTGACGTTAAGAGAAGACGGTGGCTTATAGGCTAGGGCATGTTTTAAGGATGCAGAGGCAAAAAACAACATGATGCAGAATGGTAGAGAAGGAGAAGAAGCAGGCTGGAGGTGGTGGAAGAGGGTTAGAATCCTTGCTAAGGGCAGGGCAAAATGGTGAACCAGTGTAGAGGCCTTGTGTGCAACAGAGCAAACAGGGGCGAGGTAGTGCCAAACCATTAGTGTTATTTCCAACAGCAGCAAGTCGCACATGTCTGCTTTACTCACAATCCGCATTGACAAGCCCCTGCAGCCACTTATGGAACTCCAGATCCTCATGGTCCAACTCCTCTTCACAGAGTGTGTCATACAAATCCGGCATGAAATCTGGCAGCAGAGCATCTGTACATAAGAAACAAAAGCACTTGGTTTACATATTTTGCAATTACTGCACTTTTCATATTCTGCGAAACCTCTGCGCCAACACAGGGGGTAAGCACAGGATACAAAATAGCAGCTGGCTGCCGGTGGTAGCCGGCACTTTTTGCGACTTTGCCAGCCATTTTTAGGTCAAAATAAAACAACACAACAAACATTAATTATGTGGAAACGTGAATGAAATAGTTTTTTTGTGGATGCATACCGGTATACCCATATTACAACATCTTGTCAATAATGTGGATTTCAAAAAAATGGCAAACGAACCTCCTAGGGTACTTCTGGGGCAGCCACATGAGATCTGGTCCTTTTAGCTATCAAGTCATTCTGTGAAATTAGAAGAAGACATCAACATTGTGCAGTTTATAATAATTATGAAACTCTCAATATAATGCTTTTGTAAAAAGAAATATATGGGGCACGGCTGTGCCTGGATGACACAAATTATTTTTAAAGAGCTCACAGTATGATATATACACGGTATGATATACTCTGCGAGTACGTAACTACATATGTACTGTTCCTTTGCTAGGCACTAGGATTTTGGCAAG
Source organism: Scolanthus callimorphus (assembly GCA_033964015.1). Classification (NCBI taxonomy): domain Eukaryota; kingdom Metazoa; phylum Cnidaria; class Anthozoa; order Actiniaria; family Edwardsiidae; genus Scolanthus; species Scolanthus callimorphus. The sequence goes on from CM066924.1 coordinate 16,378,359, forward strand.
ACAGATGATACCCAGACATCTGTCTTGCCAAACAGATGATACAGATGATAATTTGTTTAAACATTCACAATGAAATTGAGAGATGCTGCAACTGACAACAAACAATACAAATAAATATCACAACATACATGTATATATAAATAACAAACAATGAACATAAGACTAAAAGATGATATAAGAGCAGATTTTGTATGACTGTGAAAAGTGCAGCGAAAGAGTTGTACCGCGCCGCGACCGTGACCGTGCCGCGACTACCTACGCGATTTCGTTCGGTATCTACAGCAGGCCAGGTACCATACTACCACCGCGACAGTACCGCACCGTTTCGCGGCACTTTTCACAGTCATACGAAATCTGCTCTAGCCCATCACTGGATTAGCTCAGTAGGACCGATCTTCGTCAATTTACATTCCTTTTTTGTCTCTCTTGTTGCTGTATGATAACAGTGCTGGTGTTATAATTTGCAGCCCAAAATCACAGACTCACACAACCGACTTATTCAACCACATTCGGGTTGAAACATTTTTTCCAGGAGTCTTCCAGAATTTTCCTTAAAATTCCAGGACTTTCAAGGACTTTTCAGGAAGGAAATGAAAATCCAGGATTTCCAGGATGCATACGAACCCTGACTAGGGTACTTACCTTGCTGGGTGTACTTTCGGGAGGGGGAGAGGCTCCTTGAACACACCCTCAAGTTCCTGGGACCTATGCCTGGTCAGTGGCCTGCTGACTGAAGGGAAAAACAAAACTTAACCATTCAACTTAGTTTCACAAGTTGCTAATCATTATCCAAATTCAAACTACCTGTAGGAGAGGAGACAAGCTCCTCTTGAGCTGATTGGCCATCAGGGGTACTGGGTGGTATGGGAGAAGAGGGAATGTCACTGCAAAGCAGAAAGCAGATGTCATATCTTTATTACAATGCTTCTGGTATTTCATGTGCTCGCAGGGCCATGAGTTCATCAGGCGAGTGTCCTTTCTACTGTTCAAGTGTTGCCCTCTGGAAATAAAGCCTATTATTATTAATATCATTATTAGACCCACAACATTTGGTTAAAAATGCGAAGTCCCACAAAATTTACCAAAACACTCCAAATCCCAAGAAATCTGTTAAAATTTGCAATGACGACACAACATTTTTTAAAACTATTAAACGTTTTGGGCTATTCACTTGCCGCAAAACCAGGTGGACTTGCAAATTTAGAAAGGCGACCATAGTAGTTAGTTAGTAGGTGCCCTAACATTTCCTGTGAAAAAGTTGTACATACATTAAAACGTTTCTCCAATCAGTCTAATTAGCAACCATTTGCCCCTAAATTTCTTATGAATATGCTGTCTTTCCCCCGAATTGACCCTACAAATCCTGCAAAATTCACACAAAAGTTGGCATTTTTCCCATGACCTACCAGAAGCCCTGCTTAATCTAGTTAATAGTCAGTTCAACAGTGAACATGTAGCTATCGAATTCCATAATGCATTTTGGAAAATTCTGGTTGTGTTTATGCCAAGCAGTGGTGCAGATACAAAATACTTTATATTCATTACACCATGAAATGTATTCAATTGTGTGTTTATGGGTAATACAAGCTTTGTGAAATGCATTCTTCATTAAATGACATACCTTAGACATGAAACACAACTTCCAGTGTCCTCATCGCTCTAAAAATCATGAAATGTTGGAATTACAGTGATTGGTATGGTACACATGAATAAAGCTTTTTGGGAAGTAGATGGCAGCCTTGAGAGGCACCATGTCCCAATCAAACACCAGTATCCCAATTCCAATTGTATAACACAACAGTATACAGATGATTGGGAAGCCAACATTACATTTTGTGGCTGTTCATCTGTTCATACCTACACTACAGGAGATATGCACATGGAGTTCTGCTAGAAAACATCTAGCAGAGTCACATCCAGAAGAAGAAACGGCATGCAGAATATTGTGAAGACTTTTACAAGCAGCCTCCAACCAGTTGTGGAAAGATACATTTATAAAAAAGCACAGATGGAATGCATGCTCTGATTGATTGACAGCTAATTGTTATAAACACATGGAAGAGATATTCTCGTTCCCAGAGCCTCTCGCTCACGCCGGCTGACCGAGGCTCTAATGCAAGACAAAACCAGATGTCCCAGATTCTAGGACTTTCAGCGTTTCCATGGTGACCAATGTTGTCTATCAGGGGCGTAGCCAGGGGGGTCCAGGGGGGGCCCGGGCCCCCCCTTTCTCGGAAATTTTCCCATACATTTACTGTATTTGCTGGAGAAAATTTGAGCATTTTCGTCCCATGTTTTCACTATCCAGGCCCCCCCCCTTCAGAAATTCCTGGCTACGCCGCTGCAGATGTCTGTTAGGCGAATTTCAAAATGGTGAGTGGGAAGATATCGCCCAATCAGAATCAACCTATGGCTGTGTGGCACCAGAGCCTACAACAAACAGTGTGGTAGGCTCTGGGAACGAATGTGATGTTTGTAACACTCAAAAAGCTTTGGCTCATGAGTCTCAAGCATTCCTTGTGTTCTCCCAACATCCCATTGTGTCATGTCATTACTGATACCATATAATATTGGGAAATGTGGTGTTCTATTGCTAAAGTACAGTATTGCATGTCTCATGTTACCTCCTCTTCTCCTGGCTGGTATTCCTCATCAGATGAAGATTCACTGAACTCGAGATCATTAAACTGCAAATAAACAACAATGCTCAAGTTTAAGCTGGGTGTAACTGTACTATCTACTGGAGTGGTACAGTGTATTAGAACAATATTTCCCTTATAAATGGTAGTATAGATCATATGATTAAATGCATTTAGGTAATTCTTTCAAGTTCAATGTGAGGGCAATAATGCAAGGTAAAAAGAAAACAGTATTCAAATACCATAGGGGTCATATGGCACACGTCATGCATGATATATTGGTGGGTGAAAACCAAAAATGGCTTATTTTGTATGGCACAAGAAAGTCATTTGTATTTTATGGATTTTAGTTGCAAAACAAATGCTTCAGTCATGGAGTGCCAAAAACAATTTTGACTGCACCCTCTAGTGAGTGCCAGCAAATGGCACGATTTCTCAGACAGATTGTCAGTTAACTGTATACTTACAGATTTCTTTGGGACTACAGCTTTCTTTACTGGAGAATTAATCTAAAAAGAAATTACATTTTATTATATTATAAAGGACATTTATTAGGCAGTTACTCCAACTTGTTGCAAAAATGTGATATGGAATGGATGTACATTACCAGGTTTGCAATTGGATCACCCAAATTAGTCTCCTTGCGCTTTGCTCTTGTCAATTTGGGTTCCTGAGAAATATAGGAAATATTATAGTTAATACTAATTAGTAAATTTCATGAAGATTGTTTGAATACTGCCCGAAAGATACTGCAGTAATGCTTTAAAATTGATCATTTTTGCAGTACTAAAATGTATGATGGTAGGGTATCAATATGCACCACCAGCCTCGTTTTGATGTTTTTGCTCAAACATTTCTTTGTAAAAAATTAGCCAGAGCATTGAAAATTCATATCTCAACCAGCTTTCACATAATTCTTCCAAAACTTTGCAGTTTTACTAATACAGATGTGCTGAATTGAATACTGGGCTCCATTCCCAGATAACTATAAGGTATTATTATGTAATATTATGTAATAATGTGATAAAGGTGTATTAAGAAGTAATTGTGGTTACTACCGTACCGCTCTCGAGTAACGTAACCTCCAATCGCGAGTCGCGAGTGAAAATTCTAGACTCGAAAGACTCGCAGCTCGCGAGTATTTTTTCATTGGAATATTCATGATATGCAAAAAGTCACTCGCATTTTGCGAGTGACTGGCCCTTTTCCTTCCAGACTCTTTGCTACTGACTCGGCTCGCGGTTCAAACGAGTGAACTTTATTGATGAACGCCGAAAGCATAAACTTCGCCCAAACATCGTACCGGTGAAACTACACGGAAGATCGCGAAGCGTTTCAGAAAAGAAGATCACCCGTATATACTTCATTTAATCTTAGGCTTCAGTTAAAAAGAAGTTCTTGAAATAAAAATGTCACACTAGCTTCCACTGAAAAAGTAGCGTGTTCTTACTAAGAAGACACCGGGAATTTTGTTCAACGCCATGTTGTTGTTTATCGCGTGAGAGACAGAGTGACAAACTCCAAAAGAAAATTCGCGTTTAAGAATTAATATAGCGCTGTACTTCTCCAGACTTCGCTGAATCCGTCGCTGAAAACGATCACAAGTCCTTCTGAAATAATAAACATTCTACAGGCTTGAACGGCCTGATCTTTGCCTGTAACTTTCCTACACTCGAAGACTCGCGAGCAAGTGCATAATTTTTTGAGTTTTATGTTTTAGCCTGTCTCGTCGCCGAAGTCCGGCACGCGCGAATTTAAACCTACGATAAACTTCGAAGTTTTCTCGCTTGCTTCGTAAATAAACCCCACAAAATTTTAAAAAGACGAACGCTTACCTATAGTACTTTAATTATTTCATAGTTATTATTCAGTGTTTTATTATTAGCAGGGAAATAGAAAAGAAAACAGGAGAAAATTTATCTGATACACTTAGCGTCGCTAAGTTTGTTGCAAACCTAAACTTCGAAGTTTTCCCGCTCGCTTCGTAAATAAACCCCACAAACTTAAACAAGAAGAAAGCTTACCTATAGTACTTTAATTATTTCATAGTTATTATTTAGTGTTTTATTACTAGGAAAAGAACATGTAGGAAAGGAAACCACTGAAACATTTTCATCGATACTTTAGCGTCTTTTCGCTTGTTTGTTGATTGCCGGGCACGAATTCAAACCTACGGTAAACTTCCAAGTTTTCTCGCTCGCTTCGTAAATAAAACCCACAAAACTTACGAAAGAAGAAAGCCTACCTTTAGTTTTTCATAGTTATTATTTAGTTTTTTTATTACCAGGAAGGAAAACCGGCGAAACATTCACCTGATAATTTAGCGTCTCGTCGCTACGCACGCTTAGTTTGTTGAACGCCAAAAGCCGGCACAAATTCAAACCTAAACTTCGAAGTTTTGCGCTCGCTTCGAAAATAAACCCACAAAACTTACGTTAGAAGAACGCTACAAATATTACTTTCATTATTGTGTACGGTAGCTACATCTTTCAACGCTACGGTCGTCTGGAAAGTCTTGCGAAATTCTCAGTAGTTTTGTAACATGAAAAGAATCCTTTCGCTGAAAACGATCACAGCCGGCCGGGTTGATTTCCTACACTCGCAAGACTCGCGAGCAAGCGCATTTCGAGTGGATCGAGTGGACTTGTTTAATGAGCTCCTCATTATAAAATTACTCGCGAGCCGCGAGTCTTTCGAGTGTTGACTTTTGACTCGCGGCTCGCGAGTAAAATGTTACGTTACTCGAGAGCGGTACGGTATATGCATACTCACAAAGGCAGGTGCTTCACTCCCATCCACTTGGGACTCTTCCTCGGCCATAATTTGTTTGACCATGGCAAGAACTCTCTCATCTGTGATGACTCTCTTAAAGAAACATTCAAAAGGTACAATCTTACAGTGAACAAGAGATGGAGAGAAAGATAGCTGGAGATGAGGCTGAAATATGGGTCTAGCAGAAAATGCAATGAGTTGGCATCACTGGAATTTAATGTGCTCCTCTCAAAGAATTCTTTAATTTTGACAAAATATTTTCAGCAGTCAGCCCCAAGAATTTAGCATTTTCAGGCCTTGACCCATAATAATTATGTAGTCATAATCGCTCCTACACCCAATAATTATTTGAATCTTCAAGCTCCTACCGCTGAAGAATTATTTGGTCCTCAACCGGGGGTTGAGGTTGGGGTTGAGATCTAGTCCAATCTGAAACTCAACTCCAATTAAATCTGAAATCTTAAACAAACCTAATCAAATATAAACATGTGATTCATTTCACCCATTATTCGAAATGGGCTATTCCTGTTTATCATCACACAAGAGAGGACTCACAACAGAAAAGCTAACAACACATACAACAATGTTGTGGATAACACAGAGTGCCCTCAAAATGTCTCACATTATCTCAATTCTTATTCTCTCCACTGATTCTCTCAATTGATAATAGGCAGAAACATATAAGTTAGTTGAAATGTGTAACTGCGAACAACTCGCGATCAATAAACACCATATTTCGAAAGCATCAGGTTCTTCGTTTAGTCAATCAGCAACAGGAGATTTGATTCGTCATATTTTCTAAAAAAAATAACACACGCGAACTCCTCACAACAGAACAGAAGCACAAAATGAGTTCAGTTCACTGTTTTACTTCCATGCTCAAAACCCACCAAAAATATTTTTATCATAACCTTTGCTGTTCTCGTAATATGATTGGCTGATTTGCCATGGTAAATAAGAGTGCAGACAACGCTGTTTGCATCAACATGCGCGCGAGTTTTCTAAACCAACAGAAAACAGTTTGAATGTGCATGCAATCCCAACGGAAAAAGTCTTATGTGATTTTGATTGGCTGCACGCAAGGACATTGTTTTCCAAATATTGTGTTTAGTGATTGCGAGTTGTTCGCTGGTTGTCACATCAGATTCATTTGTCTGTTACACGTTTCGTAATAGGACAATGTTTCCAGTTTATCAACAGCTGTTGTTACTACACATTAAATAAAAGCACCATCATAATGTTTATTCTATTTCAAACTCAGTATATCCTATCTAATCAAGCTCATTTCACCCTGAATTTTAGGACTTCTATCGACAATGCTCGAATTTGAAATGGACAATAAGCACTTCTTACATGGAGAATTGACTTGACGTTCACTGCTGTCAAATTGTTTTTCTCCGCATGCTCCTCCAACACTTTCTCAAACTCCATATCCCCTTCATGTTCTCCTTCGATGCCCACGTCCTCCTTCTCATTCTCCTGTCGAGCAGGAGCCTTCTCCTTCTGCTTTCCCTTCGCTTTTCGTTTTGTGGCGCCCTTTTTCACGGGTGATGTAAATTTCTTTTCTTCATCGTCAAACTTGAGGCGTTTTCTTTTAGGCTCGCGCTTCTTCTTGCTCAAAGTCTTTCTCTTTTCACCTTTAGGAGTGTTTGGCATAATTTTATAGGGTCATTACTGCGCTTTTATGTGATTTTGGAGACACATTTTAGCTTCACCTCACATTTGTCTTCGTCCGCCATTTTGCGCTCTGCCAAAACAATATCCAACATGCTTTGCGGGCGGGCTAGATTCCAGTTTCCCTCGTCAACTGTGAAATAACCCTCGCCTCCCACACTCGCCTCCCCTCGCCATCACCCTCGCCCCTTTGACCTCGCCCCCCATCCTTCGAAGGGGTTCTCCGTGATTTTCACCCACCAAAAAGGCGCAATTTATTTTGCGACTTGCTTGATAATTTTAGTCGGCCGAGAAAGAGAGTTCAAAGTCGCAAACCTTTAGAGATATCTACAAAACTACTAGTCGATATTTTGCGACTAACTGACATTTTTAGTCGCAAAGTGAGAAATTCTGGTTGCTTTTACGACCGCTGCACGGTCGCACTTTCGAGCCCTGAGTCATGCAAAAAAAATTGTTACGACGACTAAACGACAAGAAAAAAATTTTTTTTCCGGTTTGGGAGCCTGGTACTAGTATCGCCGTGACGTCACGCGGTACACATGTGAAGGCACAAACATGGCGGTGGGGCGAGAGAGCGAAGCCACAATAGTTGAACAATGACAGGAAAAACGGTGTTATTCTACTCTCCTAAATTAGTCCTTCAGTAACTACAGCAGTGAATAACGGCTAGAACATCTGACTATCGATCTAGCCATGTCTGGAGAGCATACACCAAGTTTAAGCGACGAGGACGAGGATGAATTAGACATCAGTCCACAACCAAGCGTGCCGGCGATCCAAGGTTATCTGTCCAAATGGACGAATTATCTGCATGGCTGGCAAGAGCGATGGGTGTTATTGCGAGAAGGCACTCTGTCTTATTACAAATCCGAGTTTGACACCGCATTTGGTTGCCGAGGATCGATAAGCATGGCTAAGGCTACTATAGAGGTATGAACACAATCAGAAACTGACCCAAAGTTGTGGAGTTTGCGAGAATTTCCTGCCATTTCACGAAATCAAATGTCACTTCGCTCGGGTGAGCAGACCTTTTTTGTTCCATTTAATATATTAGGTACTGTACTTATGTGATAATTATTTTCAGATGGGAAGGTCGTTCCGGGTTTGAAAAAGGTCCTGGGCGAGTTGTTTTTCTCGAGAGTTGCTCGTTACGAAATAAGACTGAGTTTATTGCGACAAATAACACAAGTCACGTCCAATCCATTTTTATCTGTTTATGGTTTCAGTGGATTATTTGGTCCAATTTTGACTAAGCGCCTAAGATTGTTTAAATTTGTATTTTATAAATATTGTATGGCCTATTTTTGGGCGTTCTTGTGTGGAGATATTTGCAGCAACGCAGAGGAAATAGATTTGATATGGGTGGACCTTTTTGTCAACATTAGTGCTGTAGTTGAAATCATGCAGTGAAAGTGATGACTGAATTCCAATTAGCCCATAGATTGGATTTCAAAACAACTAACTGCAGGTCGCTTTGTGTTACATTATCAAACTCAGACATGATAACTTCTTCACATGTTTGCATACAATCACACTTACAGTCAGTGGTCCATTAAGAATATAAAAATACGTTTTGTAGTATCAAGGATAAGGGATTGACAGCTGTGTTTTTGAGAACATGTGGCTTTTTAATCAGAGTCTAAACTGAAGCCATTGCGAACATCTGTCATTACAAATTGTAATGCTATTATCGAAAATAGATCCACAAAACTGTTGTGGTGCAGTGTTTCAAGGACCTGCGGTAGTTACTCATTGCCATAAAAATATTTAAGGTGGCCCAAAGGCATTTATTTGTGTGATGAAACTCATTTATTGGCTCTCCACTTTCATTAATAGGCCTTTCTCACACTAATACTGATTAATAATATATAATAGTTATCAGAAAATGAAACCCAGTATTCAATTCTGCACATCCATATTTTAGTAAAATTGCAAAGTTTGCTGAAGATTGCTTGAATACTGGCTGAAATATGAATTTTCAAAACTTCATAATCTTGCTTACTTTTTACAAAACAATGTATGGGGAAATACATCAAGTCAAGGCTGAACGGGTATCAATGCCCGTCCAGCCTCGTTTTGTTGTTTTTTGATCAATATACATTTCTTTGTAAAAAAAATTGCCAAAAAACTAAGTTTTGAAAATTCATATTTCAGCTAGGTTTTGAGTTATTCTTCCCAAACTTCGCAGTCTTACAAATAGACAGATGTGCTGAATTGAATAACTGGACTTCATTTGCTGATAACTATTAAACAATTAGTCCCCAAAGGTGACATGATTATCGGCGCACACTCCCAATCCTTTCAATGTTATAATCACGTGATTATAGCAAGAGAAAACAAACCTCTGACCCATCAGTGCGCGGAAAGTCTTATAATCACTTGAGTAATTATACTAAAAGATATTATTCAGCCGTATTAATGTGATAAAGGTCTATTGTCCCCAAGTTTAGTACTGGTTTTGTTTCCAAGCATGTTTCACCAGTTAACTGATGTGACCATCTCTGTTTTTGTTTTCATAAAATAGAACATCGGTCAATACCTCTATTGACCAATGTCCTATTTTATGATAACAAAAACAGTGATGCTCACATCAGCAGGGCCCGTGGTTTGATGCGCTGGTGCGGAAACGCATAATTTGGCTTTCTCCGCATAATGCGCATAATCCGTCAAATCCCGCATACTCGCGCATAATTTCCCAAAATTTTGTGAAAAACATCAAAAAGGCATCATTACTTGGTGAATTTTAAACTTTCTTACCTATTTTTTCTCACAAAAGTCATACATTTCTTCTGAAATCGTCTGTCCAACGTCAAAACAACATATGCTGCCTGTTATCGGAACTGATATAATAGCGTCACGCTGGGAACTGATATCGAAAAGCAATAAAATGTCCCTAATTGGCCAATAACTAATACTTCCAGCTGAGCAAGATAGATTCAAACACATGTTTGCGCTTTGGATATTTACAAAGAAAAATCACGGCAAAACAGGACGCTAACCGCGATAAAAACGGTCAGCTTTCAATGCACTTCAAATTGATCATATGACATAACGCTTTTTCGTGGATCTTTATTATTGTTACAGACAGCAATTTCATTTCACAAACAACGCGAAAAATACCAGGCACACGAACAACTCCCACGATAACAAAAACAAAAACACTGACAGAATAACGTGGCACGTTTCCGGTTTTATAAAAGCTCTTACACTACCTCCGACGATAGTGCAGACCGCTCTCGCGATCAGGATTAATTTTGATAATTACACGCAGAACGACGGCAACAAACGCAACAATGTTTTTGTGATTAAATGAGAGATCATAACACTCTGTAACGATAGCTCTGCTAGTCTGCGTAGCTCTCGTGACCGTTCAGTTCATGGTTGGATAGGAGTGCGTTGCTACGATCCATGCGATATGAAAAAGTGTGCCTGGGTCTGAGACAAGAATAACGAAAGAAGACGAAGTACTAATCTTTGCTACCGTGTAACTGAAGTTAGTTGGCAACACTTTTTTGTAAGAAAGTAATAAGCTTTGTTAAAAGCGAAAACACACATCTCCCTAGAAGAAAACGTAGCGTCATGACGTTAGTAAAGCGAAGCAATTGGAACTCATCACAGAGCATTTTCTAGACAAACAAAAGTTGTTAAAGTTAAATAGCAGCTATATCCACATAACAAAACAGGCGAAAAGAGCAAAATATGTGACGGCACTTGGAAAAAAATATTGCGCAATCCCGCATAATTTCGTATTTTTAGCGCATAGTTTCGAATTTTTAGCGCATAATTTCAGAAAAAATCCCGCATAATTTCAGAAAAAATCCCGCATCAAACCACGGGCCCTGCATCAGTTAACTGGTGAAACATGCTTGGAAACAAAACCTTGATTTTTTGCTTTCTTCATCGAGTTGCAAATCACCTGCGTTTACATACAGACAATCTGCAACTAAATTGTATTCCATTAGCAATTGTTGGTCCTCTCCATTGGCATGATGTATTTGGAGCAATTGACAAGAGGCTTGGGCACAAGCATAGAAACATTATGTCCTATCAAACGTTTAGCATATCCCCGAAGGAAAATACATGTATTCATCTTGCACCTAAAAATCCACATGCTCCTTATTCTAGTCCATTTTATATTCACTAATGCTATGTCAGATTTTAGCAACATTAGTGAAGAGCATCTCAAACTTCCATATTGTTCATGAATATAAACATCTGTTCCTCTATTACATATTGTGAAGAAAAGATAGTCAAGAATAAAACATTATGTCATTATGTGAGTACTAGGCCGTTTTAGCTGCCCCACTCCGAATGAATTAAAGCAACTGAAAGTGAAATATCTTTTAACAAGTATCCATTGAACAAACTTCAGTTTGTACTTTGACATTCTAGTAACAAATCTCACTTCTGGAATTTTATCTTACAATATGCTCTCTTTCTTTGCTTAGCCCCATGAGTTTGATGACTGTCGATTTGATGTCAGTGTTAATGACTGCATGTACTACCTAAGAACTAAAAACACTGAAGAGAGGCAAAAATGGGTGGATGCATTGGAAGCTGTTAAGGTGAGAGCATTCACAGTTCTTTTGCTTACAATACAGTAAAAACCAGTAAAAAGATAGAATTATAGCCTAAAACAGGATTTTATTTGATTTGAAAATACAATTTAGGTCTGAAATTGTTGCTCGTCAAACCCTATATCTAGTTGCCATTGGCAACCATATGGTTGCAATGAGTACTGTATATAGTGGTTTCAATAAAGTTTGTCACCCCAAAGACTAAAGCCTACAAGCTGTCGGCGCCAAGCATTGTGGGTCATTCGTGCTTTGAATAACAAATATTCTCCATGAGTCAAAAATGCCACGCGCGACGAGCGAAGTCGACCTTAGACTTTACCCTGTTTCCGAATTCGAGTGAGAGAATTGCACTGGCATCTAAACATGTGCATTCTTAAGAGCGAATGTCTCATAAAAATTTCAGCAAAGCTCAGCAAAATTTGACATTTCACGGTCACAACCCAAAATCTAATTTCCCTCTAATTGTTTGGATAATACATTGGCATTGTGTGTTTTTATTTTGCTCAAAAAGTTTGCTTCTCAAAGAAATGAAATAAAGACACTTACAATTATAATAATTGTACTCCGTTCCAATCCGGAATGCTCAATTGAAATTTTATTGTGGGCACCTAGAAAGCTTTAGCCTAGCTGAAGATGTATATTTTATTTCTATGCAAGCATTCCAATAATTTACTTTCATTATATCTTCGAAGGTGTAGAATGACTAGCAAAAACGGACGGACGGAAAACAGAATAGAATTTGCGAAATATTTCTTTCTTTAGATATTTGTTCTACAGAATATTCCAGCGGAGTTTCAGTAGTTCGGGTATCATGCAATCATCTCACAAAATACCCCGCCAGTATTTGATTTTCTCTTTGACAAAAGTGAAAAGCGGAGTGAAAAGTAAAATGGACAGCTTAATGCTGTACACAGTACTGTCTTTCACGTTTAAGAATAAAGTTCTTGCGCCCTCCAATTTGAGATTTGAAGTGCACTATAAATTTAAATCGAATTGAATTTTGATTAGCACATGGGACAACAAATGACTCACAAGGCTTGGCGCCGACAGCTTGTAGGCTTTAGTCTTTTGGGTGACAAACTTTTTTGAAACCACTATATAAGACACACTATTTCCACTCCAAATTGACCTTCAAAATCTATTTAATTCAACTATTTAGATTTTGTGTGAAATCGTGTGTAACACAAGATTTTTCTCAAACAAACTAATAAAATGAAGAATGAGATAAATTTTAACACAACAAAGTGGCCATTGTAGTGTTCTGTTTGTTATATAAATATCAGTGAAATACCAAAATCAACATGTGTGCTATGATTGTGTGCTATATCTTTGCTGTTCCCTGCTAGCTGCAGAAGGCACCTCTTTTCTCTGCATTTTGCTGGCTACCCTCAGCCAGTGAAATGCAGAGAAAAGAGGCCTCTGCTAGCAGGGAATCTTTGCTGCAAAGAGTGAAGATAAAAATAATTTTCCTTCACAGTGTGAAGATATCATTTTTTCGCATGAGAGATACCTTGGTATTCCACTGATGTTTATAAAATAAAACAATTTTTTAGCCTACAACTAGAAAATTGGCCAGGGCAAGTAACTTTTCTATGACAAGTGGCCAAAAAAGTGGTTGAGCACTGAAATATGGTAGGGAAAAAGAGCAGGATTGTTCATGAGTGATAGAGGAGCTCCAAGAGCCCCATAGCTACATGCAGGAGAAAAAGGAACAAAACAAAAGTGTATATGCATCAAACGATTCTGTCATGGACTTCCGGTTTGTGCGTGCGTCCATCCGTCCGTTCGTCCGGAATGACGTCATCAAAAGTTAGAGGGGGGTGCACCACCAAGGTCACGTGACATGACGTCATCGATGATGTCATCAAAACTAGAAAAGTCAATATCTTGAGAAGGCAACATCGCTAGGTGACCAAACTTGGGTAAAGTTATTTTGGAGGCAAGGGGGTACACTACCAAGGTCACGTGACATGACGTCATCGATGACGTCATCAAAAATAGAAAAATCAATGTCTCTAGGAGGGCAATATCGCTAGGTGACCAAACTTGGGTAAAGTTATTTTGGAGGCAAGGGGGGTGCACCACCAAGGTCACGTGACATGACGTCATGGATGACGTCATCAAAACTAGAAAAGTCAATATCTTGAGAAGGCAACATCGCTAGGTGACCAAACTTGGGTAAAGTTATTTTGGAGGCAAGGGGGGGTGCACCACCAAGGTCACGTGACATGACATCATCGATGACGTCATCAACACTAGAAAAGTCAATATCTCAAGAAGGCAACATCGCTAGGCGAACAAACTTGGGTACAGTCGAGAAAAGCATCCGTGAGTCTGTGGGCATGGAGCTCTTTCAAATGCCAACAAAAAAATCTGAATTTGCAAGTATGCAATGGAGAACAAGAAGAATGTTTTCTGTAATAAGTGACGTTGCGATACGTCACATGATGAATCTTTTGCAGGACTTATAATTTTTTTCCCTAGCAACGGCCCAACAAGACAGAGGGTAGCGATGGGTAAATCCGAGACTTGCCGAGACGCCGAGACCTGCGTTCAGAATCCGAGCCCGAGACTTTTGACAAATTTTAAAATCCGAGTCCGAGCCTTTTCGCTTCGTCTCGGGAAAAATTCAACACGACAGCCACACATTTACTGTAGTTCTCCTTGGAGAATTGCACGTTTTGGAGTCCTGGGGTTGACGTCCCTGCATCTGACGGTATCATGCTTCGCTTACAAGTCAGAATATTAAAATAAAAATTCGAGACTCGGAGACCGCGCTACAAAAAATCTGAGACTCCGCCGAGACGACCAAAATTGCGAGAAAAAACGAGACTCCGAGACGTGCGAAAAAAACGCTGAGATTTTGCAATATTTTCCCGAGACTTTCGACATTTTAAGGTACCCATCGCTACCCCTAGATAGGTAAACGCACCCTATAAAAATATTTAACCGGGAGCTCTGCTTTTAGCCAGTGGCTAAATCTATATATTATTTCTTTCTTTCACATAATCTTAGGCTGCTGAGTCTGGTTATGGTTCAGAGACGAGCCTCAGGAAAGGAGGGTCCATGTTATCCCTGTCATCTGTTACAAGTCTTGGCACCACACCATCAACGTCATCTTTCAAGGTATAAATAACTTCCTAAACTGGAAGCATTTATTTTATTATTTTAGTGACAGCATTTGTGACAGGAATTTCTGTGCTGTTTTCCTGTCTGCTAGGTCTTTATGTACGTAGGCCACTTGGACTGTGGGTGCAATTGTCCCCAATAAGAAATTAATGTGAAATTTTGGTTACTGGAGATATGTTTTCCAGCGTTTGAGAGCAAATTCATTAGAGAATCATGCATTAATATTTTCTTCTTTTGTCAGGAAATAATTCTGTTAATAATTCACCTTCAATTGACACACCTGTTTCTTGCCACTGTACCAGAACAAACACAGTGACACCCCTGTTTCTTACAGTATGTACAGTGCCACTGTGGGTGCCAGTAAATAACAAACACAATCCAGTTTTGCCATAGAAACACATGGCTTGCCTGTATTGAATCGATGTAAAAAATATTTTATTGTCACTTCAATTTTAACAGAAAGGGCGTGGCCTGCGTGAGAAGCTCCTAGAGTTAGAGACATTCAGGGACATTGTTGGTCGGCAAATTGATACTCTACAAAGCTACTTTGATGCATGCACTGACGTGAGCTCTCGGTGGTCAAGGAGTGGTAGTGATATAAGGGATCACCATCATGATGATCTCTATGGCAGTAATGAAGCATGTAAGTAATATTTAGATTTAGGCACTGCCTAAAAGCAGAGCTCCGAACGAAGCCCCAAGGGACCAAGAAATTGAACCCTCACCAGGTAAAGGGGCTCTCGCACGCTTGCCGGCCACTTCTCGACTCTGATAAGAAAGTAGCTCAAATCGCAATCCAATTCCATCCTCTTGAGAACAGGTCAAAATAGCCTAGAATTGCATTTTGTATAACACTTGAAAGTTTTGTCTATTAATCTGGAGGATTATTTTGATTACTATGGGCAAATGTACATGTGTTTTCACGGATACAATTTTACCTATTTTAGGTCCACGGTGGACGAATATTAAGTGTGCGAGTGCCCCTTTAAACTCCTACCAAGGTGGCTGCTTAGCCTCAGATACCTTTCTGAGATTTGATTACATCACAGATGCCATCAACCATGTGACCATGTAGTTGCACCCACCCTTAGCACTTTACAGTTTAGTGTTCTTAGTACGTTTTTTATTATCTGAACTGTTGTTTATGCAGTGGACCATGATGCTGATGATGAGATGGATGAACTCTCAAAAACACCCACTCCTGCATCCATGGCTGAGAGACTAGGCCGCAAGAATCTGGATGACCACACCCTGGCATCATTGGCTAAGGTATAGACTTCAGAGGGGAAGCCATCACCTTCAAGGCAACAACAGCTGGTATCCTGGCCACATTAGAACACTGTCTGGACATCATGAGTAAGAGAGAAGATTACTGGCAAAGACGACTTGAAAGGGTGAGCATTCATCACTGATTGGAATCACTGATCATGAGAATCTGAACAGGGCTACAGCCCAGGGGGGTGTGTTCAGATATGAAATTGACAGGGGGCTCGACATATTTTTTGGGTATGAAATGTGTAGTAATAAGTTGTTTTTTTTGGTGGGGGGAGGGGGGGGGGGGGTTGAAAATTCTACCAGGTATTTTTGGGGAGTTTTGAAACTTCTGACAGGCTAGTTGATTATCAAGATACTGCCTCAAGCTGAAGCTATATATTTCCGGGAAACATAACAGGACAGGTGAAAAAAGACAATTTACTCTTTGTAACATGAGAAGCTAAAAAAGCTGGGTATTTATTTGGGTATAAAATTTTGGGAGCAGGTATTTTTGGGGGTATAAATTTATGGCTCAGGTATTTTGGAGGTATGAAATTCGGGGCTGAGTTGGACCTCCTCCCCCTCATTTTTATATCCGAGTACCCCCCTGGGGGCTACAGTCTATTTGACTATATAATGCCTCACAAAAAATAACGGAAATCAGAAATGTGGCAAAATGGACATCTTGGGACACTTTATTGAGCTGTTAACATCCAAAACCAGTTTCTAGACATTCTAAGGATTCTATAAAAGTATGTTTCAATAAATATATGTTATTTACCGACTGGGAGGTCTGTATAGGGAAAAACTGTCACCGAGGGCTGGAAAATGTTGACCGAGGCCGGAGGCCGAAGTCAACATTTTCTAGGCCGAGGTCACAGTTTTTCCCTATACGGACCGACCTAAAGCCGGTAAATAACTTTATTTTTTTCCAACTCAAAAATTTGATTTTTTTTTCAATGAAAACAAGCGCGCGAAAATGGTTACCGTGACCTAGGTCAGAGATAGGAAAATTTTGCCCCCGTGAGCACGCTCTGAGAACCAATCAGAATGCAGAATTCGTTACCGTGCCCTCGAGGAAAAAAATAATAATAGTTATTTGGCAGTTGTGAACCCATGTATATGTGTATAAGTAATGTTGGCCCTTTTTAATGTAAGTTTGTTGTTATCTGATTCTGTTGCAGGAAATAGAAAAACGCAGGAAAGCTGAAGCAGCAGCCAAAGAGACAACCCTAACAGCCAGAAAACATGCCTTCCTTGGAGGACCAGACTTTGAGGTAATGTGTCATGACAATAGGCCCTTTGAACTGGAGAGCAAAATTTTGAAACATAGTTGATCTGTATTATTTTTACCTGCTTGTTAAAACACTTAGTCAAATCATCTCAATAAAATTTATTCACAATTTCTTAAACAAGCCAATTAAGTAGCGCTCCGTCCAAGAACGGTAGCGTGAACGGCTATGGGGAATTTGAGTTATGCTTTGTGTAAAATTTTAAATTGTTAAATTTCTAAAAAAATAATTGGCTTAGTCAACAAATCATGGCCTTCTGATTGGTTGAAATTTGTTTTTGACCGATTTCGTAGCGAAATACTTCGTTTGCAGAGCTGAATTCTTTCCAAATATGTCTTCCGGATATTTCATAGCATTTCGTTGCTTCAAGAAGAAAATCGAGTGTGAGCATGACTAGACGACCACTGTTTCCGCGGCCCTATTGTTTCCGCTATAGTTCTAAGACGGAGCGCTACTTAATATGTTTGCTTGCTCTCCAGTCATGCTCGGTTGATTTATGCTTGGGAATCTAGACATCTATTCATAGGCTCATAGCGAAATAACAAGCACACATGACAGCTGCAAAGAGCATATTGCTTGATAGGGTTATGGTCATACATTTTTTTTTTGTAATACTATGAAAAAATTGACATCTTGTTTCTTTACTGTCAGTTGAGCTCTGCATAACTTCCCACATTTTGTCACAGGACTATGCTCGCTCATTCTCATGACTATGCACACCCATGTTTGTGTCACCTTGTGGGGGAAGTTCTGGTAACAGCTACTGTTATGCATATGCAAGATTTCATACAGAGCCATTCTCTTACCCAGAGCTCCCTGGCTCGTCTCTTGTGGGGGAGGCTAGCTTGTGATAACAGCCACACATGCATGAGATTTGACACAGAAACATTGAGAGAAAGACATTTCCATGCATGCACCAACGTTCAAAACCAGCCAATCAGCAATGGTCCTCAAATGGATGTCCCCAGAGCCTCCCCTGCAAGGTGACAAGCAGGAGAGCTTGGGTACAAGAATGATAGAGCCATTGGAGAAAGAACTTTCTGTACATCCACCGAGGTTGAACATCAGCTAATCAAATGGTTATTAACCAGAGCCTACACTGCGAGGGTACATGAATGATGTCACCAAGATCATGCTTGCAATATTCATTTTGTTGCAGGAAGGACCACACTGTGCATTGAATGAAGAAGAATTCTATGATGCCATGGAGATGGAACTTGAGCGACAGAGTGAGCAGGCAGAGTGCTACCATGTGAGTTTCCTATCCATACTGGGTATACTAACGTACTACCGAAACAGGTAGAGCGTTTATCGGGCTCGACAAAAAGCGCTCGTCTCCAGACAAAAACGTTGGTGAGTCTGATTGCATTCCTTCGCACGAAATCAATCATGCGTTCAGTCGCTGCCACAGAAAATCGTTCAAATTTGGGAAGTAACACACTGATTTGTATTTCTTACCTCATGAAATTAGTAGAAAACACGAGCAGATGCCTTTTCTTGTGTTTTAAGTTGAAAATTTTCCAAATTAAAATATTTGAGTTGCACGCATCGCTGACCTCAGTAAAGGAATTCAAACTAAATCGTGAATGTTTTTGTCTGGAAACGAGTGTTTTTTTCTCGAGCCTAATAAACGCTCTACCTGTTTCAGGAGTATGTGACAGTCCTGGAGGGTGCCTGTGACCTTGTACTTTGGAATTAAAGATATAGGATAATAGTGAACATTACAACTCTACTATGTGAACCAGATGTTGTAACCCTTTTCCAGTAAAAAGGCACACACACCGTTATTGTCGAAATGATCCAGAAATTATCAAGCCATTCAGCAGCAATTTGTAATTTCTCTCGTTAATTGACTGACTTGCTTACAGGAGAGAACGACCAGTGCAGCCCTTGAAATTCCTATCCCACCACCAACACTCGAGGAACCACCACATCGACTCAGTCAAGAGGTCAGTCAACATAGTATTGGGGAAAAGCAACACATGAAAATTGTTAGAGGATTCTGATGAAGGGTTGCTAAGATTTGAGCAAACGATTAAGATGGCAAAAATAGTGAGTTTGAAAAAAGGTTGAGGTAGACGGATTTCAAATGTAAGCTGTAAAGAGAATCTACATGGAAATTACCTCAGATTTTCGCCATATCATGTTTAAAGGCCCATCACCAACAACAATCCTTTGCATGCCAAGGTACATTTTCTCAATAACAGAAATGTTCCTTATAGATTCTCGAAAGAACCTGATTTAATCTTGCCATTTTGTGCAGTTTTTACAAGGTATTTAAGTTTTTTCAGAGAGTCTACCTATTTTCCATATAAGTTATTGCGATATATTTAAATAGTACAAGATGTAGCAATTCAAAACAAAAACACAAGCTCACAAAGGATGGCGGTGGGCCTTTAAAGCATTCTTTACTAGTTTTGATTGTCATTTTATAATTGGTGGTAAGTTAAAATTTTGAAGTTTTCGGTGACCATGACCCTTTAAATAATAACGCTATTCTATAGTCTCGAATTTTGAAGTGTTATTGGTTGTTTACAGGTTTTAGAGAAAAGAAAAGATAATTTGGTGTTGATTAAGGAGAGCGTCGATGAGAACTGGTACCTTGTTCATGAAGATGGAGATATGAAGGTATCGTATCAGTGTGTTTTGCACGTGTTACTGTTAAGCGTAGCTTATCAGCGAAGGAAAATTCAGTTACTGCTGTTTCACGTATCACACGACTTAGCCATTGTCATATTATTGGAGTTTCGCAGTTGGGTTTTTCTGGTTGTCCATCAATGCAATCTTCGCGAGCCAATCAAATCCTTGTCCATTGCCTATGTTTAGCTTCCCTTGTGAGACATGTCGCGACAGAAGCCAATTCACTGCACTAGGTGAAACTGAGCAAGGACCTGATCGGCTCACGTGGTTTGATTGACTACTCAGAAAAAACAACTGCCATAAAATGTTTTGAACGCGCTGGGTCTCGGTTACCAGAAACAGCTGTAAAATGCAGTTAAAATGCAGTCGCAGTAAGAGCGGATTTCAGATGAGTTTCAAAAAGTATTTGTATCTGCATTTACTTTGCATTCTCATTGTTCCCTCATTTCATCCTCGTTGCCAAGGGCTCTTGGTAATGTTGACTGTCTGGAGGCTCTGGTGCCAGACAAAACCAGATGTCACAGATTCTGACTTTTCCATAAATGGTGACCGCGTTCGTCCGAATTTTAAAATGCCGAGCGGGAATATCGACCAATCAGAAACGGCCTATGATTGTCTTGTCCAGAGCCTGACGAGAAATAACGGACAGCGGAGTAGCCTCTGGGAAACGATTGCCCTCATTTTGATAACCATTCAAATTCCGAACTAAACGCAGCTGTTTATTTAGTTATCACGTGCTCACCGCGTGATAGTGTTATTACTTGGCTTGGCGCACAAAGAAACCTCTCACGTGCTCAAGTGGTAGTGGCTTTACTTAGCTTGTGATTGGCTAACGAGAAAGACATTCAGCCGCAACTTGTATTGTCTCTCGTTTATGATTGGCTAGGTGTATTTGGTCCTGCAGTCATTTGAAATTTGCTCAATCACAAAATAACGAATCATCAGTAATGAAATCTGTTTTACTGCAAAGCTTTTGCGAGTCTAACCCTGAATTTGTTTCCTAGGTATTTCGCCGTGATTACGAGGAGGGAGGAATAATAGTGGATCCAATGAAGGCAACTCATGTTGTCAAGGTAAACATTTCTCGTTTTGTTTGATTAATTGCAAGATCTTTTCATTGGTCTCATTAGTGCGAATATAAGGCAATCACTCAGCGCATATGTATTTCTCCTCGTGCAGTAGGGCCCTTCTACCGTCCTGTTTACTCCCATTTGGCGTGTGTCCATCTCGTTGTGCGCCCAGTCTCCGGCGACGCCCTTTTCGCGTTTCCCATACACCTCGCCAGCTTCGTTTTTCCCGCAGTCACCGGGCTCGCCAGGTCTCCTTTCCATAGCTTAAGGTCTCTGTAAACCCGTGAGGGGTGTCTTCGGAAATTCTCGTCGCGTCGCAATTTATACTATGATAATCAGCTATATATCATTTTAAAGCTAAAATATTGCTCTATCTTATGAAGTTGTTTAGTTTATCGAAGTTAAAATGTTTCTTGTATTTTTAAGACCTACTAAAAACTACCTTGTTTACTTGAGAAGCTCCAGACCACTAGCGGTTTGTTGCACAATTTCACACCTTGTCGGATTTTAATCTCGGAGAAATGAACTGCAAAACCGTGTCAGCGATTTTCGATATTTTGCATATTTACGAAAATATTAGGTTGCGAAGTTGAAAGTCGCATTTTTTACAGTTTGTGGCCGCAAAATTTACCATAAAATATTTTTCAAGTAAAAAATAAAAATTCCCTCGCACGGTTTTTAGTTGTGATCATTTTCTAACTACACAGAAAATTTGAGGCCGATATCTTAAATCGTGCGGGGTCAGGAGCTTCGCGAAGGGGAACATTTGACCTAAAATTAAAGTGCTAGAAAAAGCGTGTAAAGTCAATTAAACTACAGAAAATGAGTGGCGGGCAATACAGAAGAATAGGCAATAGAATCCTAGGAAAACAGTTGACGCTTCATTTGAGGTTTTAGAAATATACTTTCGGACTGTATCAAATCGATTTCGAGAAAATGTCATTTTATGAATTTTAACCTTTCACGAGACCTTACAGCCATTCTCAGTTTCACGCGGTCGCAGGGGACAAAGCTTGCAAGCGAAAACTTGTTTTTTGTCAAAGTTTCCATGACAACGCGCATGCTTTCACCGGCTTGTTGTGCTCAGACAAGACAGGAAAACGAGTTTTCGCTTGGAAGCTTTTTTCCCGGCGACCGCGTGTAACTGAGAATGGCTGTAAATGCGCAAAATGAGATCAGTGAGAATGGATTGCTGTTTGCACTCTCGTGGACTTGAACCTATTTTCCGAGCGTCTTTCAGCCCAGTTCATTAGTTAGTCAGTGTACAACGTGTTTCTTCTTTTTTTTTTCAGGGCGTTACTGCACGAGAAATGGCTCATTATTTCTTTGACAAGGAGTTCAGACTGGACTGGGATGGTAGGTGTCAACAGGGCCAGTACTAGCTAGTATTAGCCAATAGGCTCTGTACAGTCGAACATTCACATGTGATTGTTATTTCGCTACAAGCATATGGATAGACCTTTTGATTCCCAAGGTAAATGAACGGAGCAGGAGAGCAAACAATTTTTTTTAGTGGACTTGTTTACGAAATTGCGAAGAAATTCGATTTCGCATACTCGAGATTTGACCATTTTTTAACCAGCACGTAAAAGGAATACACATCAACTATGTGACAGACAAAGCCTATTAGCCTGCTTGCAGCCAGTAAATCGTGTTTGTATCGCGGAAAACCCTGAAGTTCGTAATCGTGGGCGCCATCTTGGATTTAATTGCTTTTGCTGTTCCGCCAATCAAACCATCCGAGCCAATGAGAATGTCGCCCTGTTTTGTCCAGTGCACTCGACTGGCTTTCCTCGTGGCCGCGGAAAGCCAGGCAACTGCACTATGAGAAACAGGGCCATGATCTGATTGGCTCATAAGGTATGACTGGCAGGACAGCAAAGCCAAAAACGAAAACACGCATGTCGCGATGCAAAACGTTTTCTCACGTAAATGTTTTCCTATTTATTTTTTTTTTCTTTTAATTTTTTTTATTAAACTTTTTTATATTTTTATTTTAATTTTATTTTTTCAATGTATTCCTATTTCAGGGACTATCGACTACTTCAAAGTGATCGAGACTTTATCCAACAACACGATTATCTTCCACCAAGTGCTGAAGCGCGTCTGGCCTCGTCTCAGCGTGACGTGGTGTTCGTGTCTCATATCTCGGACGTGACTCCAACAGAGGAGGGCGACAGACTCGATAACGAGGTCGGCTACGCATGGATGGTCAATAACTGGTCTGTGGAACATGAAGACGCCCCTGTAAGTTTATTGCTGGCCGCGAACGCAGCAGCCAAACGTGTTTGAGTCTCCGTCCAAGGGGGTGCTCGAAACCTGAGCCATAAATTTTTTAGCCAAGAAAAATACCTGCTCTAAAAATTTGATACCCCCAAAAATACCCAACTTGTTTAGCCTAAAAAGGCCTTTAATACTAGCATTGTCTTTTGCGGTGGCCATGCCCGTCGCATTATGTTTCCCGGAAATAGCTTCAGCTCTAAAATCTTGATGATCAACTAGTCTGTCTGAAGTTTCGACCCCCATAAAACACCCGCGGATTTTTCAACAGCCAGAAAATACCTGGTAGAATTTTAAGCCCAAAAAAATACTTTTACTACAGATTTCTTACCCCAAAAATTACGTCGGACTCCCCCTGGGGTCTCCGTATATCATGTTGCCTAAATGTTCAGCCGTGTTTTCTCCCTACATTCTGGTTGTTTACCTTGTTCTAACTCTAACACTGTTATTTACAGTCCAACCAGTTCGTTCTTGTGGTTGTTTTCATGTTGTTCTCAAAGTCATTCATAAGAGTAGTATAGTATGCACCGAATTAGCCCTTTTTTGCGGCGGAATACTAATTTTTGTAGTACTATAACTCATAATCCGCCAAGCTTAAACAAAGAAAATCATAAGCTTGAAGAAGGTTTGGATACGCAATCTTTATTTGAATAGGTTTTTTGAGATGTTATTGCTTCTTCATCTCGGCGGCATTGAATAATTGATTTCAGAAGCTATGTCAAACACTCGATAGCGTGTTTAATCTGTATTGCCAAACACCACTAAGTCTGTTGAAAAAAATTGCTTGGGCTTTTTATCCCACTTCTCGGTGTTTAGAAATCCTGACGAAAAACGCTCTCGAGTGTTAAGTTTGATCTATTAATAGAATACTTCTAACCCTAACAGTGTTATTTACAGTCCAACTACAGTCTGATCGCATAATAAAGTGTCCACTTTCACCGCCCCCTACTTTCAATGTTGAGAGCACTGCGAGTAGAAATTTAGCCCGTTTTGCGTCCGAAAATGTGACTTCATTTTTCACAATATTAAGGAGGGGAGGAAAAATTCTGTCAGAAAATGAAACTGGACACTTTATTTTCTTCGTCAGATTGTAGCCTGTCTGTGTGGCTGTTTATTTATAGTCCAGCCAGTTCGTCCCTGTGGCTGTTCTAACCTTGACACTGTTGTAATTTACAGTCCAACAAGTTTGTTCGTGTGACGGTGGCAGTGGCGTTTTTCTGTCAAACATTAATCGAGCCTCGACAGGAAGGCCAGGAACTGACGCGTGACCACATTTCCTGTAAAATCACCTACAGCGCCAATGGTAAGCTACGCCTTATCGTTCCCTTATAAGAATTTCCGCGTGCTGATTGGCCGAGAGGTTTGTAGTCTCTTGCTATAATCACCTACCGGTGATAGAGTGCGTGCGCGAGTTATAATTATGATCGCGAAAAAAATCCAACGAAAACAATTTTTTTGTCCAAAAGCTTTATGAATCACTTGAGCAATTATATTAAAACAATTAGTCGCCACAGGCTCCGTGATTATCGACGTCCCGATAATTGTTAAATATTATTCATGAGCCATCATCTGGAGTCTCCATCTACTTAACTAAGTCTAGCCATATGCACAGGAGTGTAAGAATCTATTTTGAGTCGCGGCGATTTTTGTCGCACGTACGCGTCAACTCAAAATCACTATGTAAACAAGGTGCAACTCGGCGCGAGATGTCGCTGACTCGTCGCGTGATGTCGCTGAAATGTCAAAAACATGCGACCTGAAGAAAAGAGAGCACAGAAATCGCACCGGATTTGCATCTCGTTTACACAAGAGAGTTGGAATTGCAACTCGCGCGACAAAAATCACCGCGACAAATGCAACAAAAATCGCAAGTGTGAACCGGCCATAAAGGCGCTCTCGCACTCTTAATATTCGTCCACCGTGGACATAAAATAAGTAAAAATTGTAACCTCGAAAACACATGTACATTTGCCTGGAGTAATCAAAATAATCCCGCAGATTAATAGAAAAACCTTTCAAGTGTAAGACAAATGCAATTCTAGATTGTTTTGACCTGTTATCAAGAGGATGGAATTGGATTGCGATTTGAGCTATTTTCTTGTCAGAGAAGTAGCCAGCAAGCGTGCGAGAGCCCCTTTAAGAGAGTTGGATTTGGTTATCTGATGATGTTGTTGTTGTGCTTGCAGTTAATCCCGGTGGCTGGGCCCCGCCCTCAGTCGTCCGCGCATTATCCAAGAGAGAGTACCCGAAATTCCTCAGGAAAATATCGTCGCTCTGCCAAGCGGCTTATCAAGAAAAGGAAGTGACATTGTAATATAATTAAATGATCTGTGAAAATGCGGCACCTGTTGAGGAGAATACAAAACCGGCTCGAAGGACCAGTCTTGTCATTCATGGCCTTGACATGTCTAGAGGCAGGAACGCCTTGGGTTTTTATCTTACACCAGGAACTGATAACCTGTACCAACTGGCTCTACGTGATAGTGCGCATGCGTGGAAACCTCGATAGTGTTAGCCAATCAGAGACCTGTATTTTCTCCGCATGCGTCGCCATTTCGAATCGATCGCTGAAAAAAGCCGCTCAGCCAAAGACCAGTTCTGTCAATTTCAAAATGAGAGATTTTAAAAATATGAAATGCAAAGCTTTTATGTAAATTGTAGCTGTAGTAATGAAACATCTGTTGTTCTTCTCTGCTGGTTGCGTCATTTTCAGATACGATCATTTTCATACGCACAGGAATTCTAACTAGGAAATTTATTCATAATTTACGAGTCCGGATCAGACTTTTATGGTTGTTTGTTTTTTCTCAAGGAAAAATGAGGAAAATTAAAATATTACTGAATTACTCGAATTATTCATGCTTACTGTCTTGTTTTGCCCGTTGCCCTTTCAATGCAAATGATAAGGCCTCGTATGAGACAAGCTAACCGGTTACAAGCAGTGGCTTCTAAGTGGTGGCCGTTCTGCCAGACGAATTTCAGCCGCCTAAAGAGCCTCTGTCAGCCATTTTGTCAGCCTAGCAACATACCGAGTCAGAGAAAGCATCCATTTCCATCGGCTGATTTAGAGAATGTAGTGCATTATTTGCGATTGAATTCGATAAACAAATAATAAAACTTCGTTTTTAGAAGACTATTTCAAGATTTCTACACGTAATTCGTGGTCTCCTATTCTCACTTGGGACCAACAGTGCCTATATAGGATATCAACTCATTAGCATAATTGTCAGTTGCCTTTAGTCCTCGTGCTGAGAAGACCTCCTCTGCTCTGGCCTCGCCGTTCAACTGACTCAACTCTCCTTCCTCCGTCAAGAATTAAAGTCTACATCATTCTTCTCGTCGCCTCCTATCGCTTTCCTCCCCTTTGCAGCGTTCAAGATTTTCGTTATTCAGCAGTTTGATTTTGTGTGTTTTTATCGCCTTTGAATTTCTTTTCGCGCTGTTCGGTTATGCTAAATTTGTGGTTTGTATTCTCTTACAGGTCTACAGCTCCGCTTGGAACCTTTGGAACCATAAGTTCTTTTGCTCCTGGAATTATTGTCGTCTATTCAATTTGGCCAAGCTGAACTGTGTTCATTCTTGCGGATGTTTTCTCGCCCTGTAGGAACATTTAGTGTTTTACTTGCGTCTGGTTTGGTGAAGGCGGTGAATCTAACGATTGTGTTTCGCATGTTAACAGTCATGTGTTGACCAGATACGTTCGGCATAGGCGTTAGACCTGGGCAAATTGTTGCCGCTACGTTTGGTATATAATAGGCGTTGGACCTGGGATACCTACAGTTTGGCAGGCGAATTAGTTCAGCCACCAGCGAATTTGTTCTGCTGTAAATTATTTCTCTTACATGAAAGTTTGGCAGGCGAATTAGTTCAGCCACCAGCGAATTTGTTCTGCTCTAAAATTATTTCTCTTCCATGAAAGTTTGGCAGGCGAATTAGTTCAGCCACCAGCGAATTTGTTCTGCTCTAAAATTATTTCTCTTACATGAAAGTTTGGCAGGCGAATTAGTTCAGCCACCAGCGAATTTGTTCTGCTCTAAAATTATTTCTCTTACATGAAAGTTTGGCAGGCGAATTAGTTCAGCCTCCAGCGAATTTGTTCTGCTCTAAAATTATTTCTCTTACATGAAAGTTTGGCAGGCGAATTAGTTCAGCCACCAGCGAATTTGTTCTGCTCTAAAATTATTTCTCTTACATGAAAGTTTGGCAGGCGAATTAGTTCAGCCACCAGCGAATTTGTTCTGCTCTAAAATTATTTCTCTTACATGAAAGTTTGGCAGGCGAATTAGTTCAGCCACCAGCGAATTTGTTCCGCTCTAATTATCTGGAAAAGGCAAAATAAAAGTATTTAGCCAATACCGAAAGTAATTCTTGCATTCTGATTATACACAAAGAAAGGTGAATGTGTTATGAGTTCAGCCAAGCGATTTTGTTATTGTTCCTTATTCTCATCATGCTTATTCAATTTTGCAAAAGCTCAGAGATTTTATCATCTTCCTCAATTTTTGTCTTGACTATTCATCACTTAATTTGAGGGTGTCAACGCGTTTAAATACGATTTTAATGAGCTATTTCAATCGTTATAGTGATATAACAGAAGATGGATATTTAATAGCTCGGTGTTCTCTTTTGCAAGGAATTGTTTTGTTCCATTCTCTCGCTCTCCGGGGTAGCCGAGGCAACCTTTTTTGTTTAGTTTTCTTTTGTTTTCGCCACACCTTATTTAGGTTGCTTGACTCAGGTTTCTCAATAGGTTGCCTCGGCTTCCCCGGAGGAGTTATCTAATACTCTTCATTGCTCTGTCCTCGGACGGGGTATTCCGGGGTTGCGGACGGCTAGCTGTTGAAATCCTGGTTTGCTTTCTCGCGTGTATATTCAAGTCTTTTCTGGAATTGTTTACTTGTTACCTTTGCTTACTTGATCCTCTGCTATTGATTAGAAAACAATTTTCATCGTTTCTGACCTTAATGTACCTGTATTGGTGTACTTCTCGTTCTTGTTATTATTGTTCAAAATTTCCTTTGTTGAATTTTTTGTCTCTTTTCTGCATACTCGAGGGTCCGGCGGAATCCGCGAGAGTTCTTAGCGTCTCGTCCCCTCGAGCATGCCTTTTCTGAGTTTTGGGGAGAAGTACACCTTTTGTGTGGTATAATTGGGTTTATTCCATTGGACTTCCCACTCTCTCTCATCTCCATGGTAGTAATGGTATTTTGTCAGGGTAAATTATTTATAAAGTTTCGGCAAAGCGGCGCTTCAAAATCTTTCGGAGTTTGGGCTCTGCCTCCGTGTAAGAATCTGTGTATTGTTCACGAGTTGCGTCACAAAGCCTCCTTTGTTTAGTAGAACGAATCATGATGAAATAGTATATGAACGCAATGGTGTTCTCTGGGAATGGTTCTTACACGGAGGTATACCCGGAGTTTGGGAGAGAGTCGATTTTAGTAAGTGGAGGACCTGCAGTATTCGTCATACAGGCCGCGGAGCCAGGTCTCCTTCCCCATATCTTATGTAGAGCACAATGGGACCAAGTGAGAATATATAACTATTCTCACTTGGGACCAACAGTGCCTATATAGGATATCAACTCATTAGCATAATTGTCAGTTGCCTTTAGTCCTCGGCGCAAGATGGCGTCCTTAGTAGAGGACGCTGTGTTGGCGGGTTTCATTGTGCTCATTTCGAGGCCTGATGGAGCTACTTTTCTTGTTACCCGCCCTCCCTCCCTCTTTGCTCTGTATTGTTTTGATTTCGGGTTTCATTGTGCTCATTCCGAGGCTTGGTGGAGCTACTTTCCTTACCCTCCCTCCCTCCCTCTTGCTAGATTGTCATCTTTAGCTCCGCCAGGTCTCCTTCCCCATATCTTATGTAGAGCACAATGGGACCAAGTGAGAATATATAACTATCGACTAAAAACAATAACAAAGGAGTGGCTGACTAGGGCTTTTTAAGTAGCGCGACTGACCGTCTCATATACGGGAGCAAATAGGTGTATTAATGGTCCAGCGTCACTTCTATAGTGAACTCCGTTAATTCTGTCACCATCAGATCTAGATTCAATCGCAAACTGATTTCTAAATCTATTTCACTCACTGCCCGTGCAAACGTCCTATAATGCATTGCGCGCCGTGTTTATATTTTGGTTTCAAAAACGAAAAAAAAAAATGGCTTCAAAAACTTAAATTAATCTATCAAATGGTCTCTCAATCATTTTATTTTAGTTGAGACGTCAAGAATGCCAAGGACATAAATGGCGTGCAATGTACTACTTTTCCCGGTAGACCGTTACACCTCTCGGTTTTTCAGCCCGCCGGAGGCTGTCTCAATTTCACCCTTTTATGTACCACGTGATCAACCGTTTTGTGCGTAGACTGTTGGAAAGCAGCAAAACAATGACAAACATTGATCACGTGTTACATAAGCAACTCATCACGTGGTACAAAAAGAGGTGATCGCGTCGTCAAATGAAGACAGCCACCGGCGGGCTGTAAAATCGAAAGGTGTTTTGGTCTACTGGGAATAGTAGTAGTATAGAACGGTGACATGGGCCTTTAAAGGAAAATTCGGTGAAAAAGGAAAAATTGTGAATTCAGGCTGTCACGGCTGTTTGAAGGAAATGTTCTAAAATTACAAGAACAGTAGACTTATGAAGCACATCACAATCTCTTCTGTCCTCAAGTTTAGGGGCGCGTGCTCCATATATCCAAGGATCGTCCCGTACCGCCTCGCGTGAACGTGCGCGTCCAGTTTATTCCTCCGTGGCGATGTCATGCACGTGAGTACCGCAATAGCATTTGACGAAAGAATCAAGCAAAAATCTACGTTATTATCAGTTATGTAAAACTGTGTAATGTAAATCAGTATAGCGCTATTCACTGTTTATCAACATTGCCATTGTAATGCTAATGTGCCAACCGTAGATTGAATAGCGCTCTTTGTTCTGTGAACCAATCAATCTCTGATCTCTGGTTGGTACATTAATAACAATGGATGACGTCAGCGTGAAGAGCGCTTTACGCCACGGTTCGATTACTGAAAAGCCTTGCCTTTGGGTTCTGTGTTGATTACGATTTGATGAATTCGGCTCCTAACGACACTAGTACACTATTCTACCGAAGTCTCTGGTGTTATTAGTAGGCTCGGCCCTTATGGTGCTTATCAGCAGCGAAGACACAACAGGATCTACTTCACTTGACGAGTCTTGTTCTTTCCAAGTCATCCACTGTGTTTGCACCAAAAGGCCAAATGATGACGAACAGGTCAACTGTGTGGTTTTCACCTCGGGCGATGAAAGAGAAATCAGTCTCGCCTTGGAGATTTTACCGCCCAGTATAACACACCTGTGAGTGCACGCACAATTGCTTCAATGTTGATATTATGTTTCCAAACTTCAACTTTTACTGATGTACTCTTGGTTTTTATGTGTCGTTACTGGCGGCCATGTTGGTGGAAAAGAACAAATAAAGTTCATTTGTTCTATCCACCAACATGGCCGCCTCGCTTTTGTGATTTTATTCCCAAAGGGATGATTGCAAATATATCTTCAGATTTGCTTTACCAAATTCAATCGAGAAAATTGCTCGGATGTAGTAAACGCAATGTTTGGTTTGCCAATTCGAATATCCATCTGAAATCCGCTATTCTTGATTTGCAATCATTCCTTTGGGAATAAAATAACAAAAGCACGGCGGCCATGTTGGTGACCTGAATAAAAGGAGCAAATGAACTTTCTTTTGTTCTGCACCACCAACATGGCCGCCAGTGACGTCACATGCAAACCAAGAATAAATAAAAACAACAGCTACTGAAAATATGATGTCACGGCCATGTTCCCACGCAAGCACACGTTTGTGCTGAATTTTTACTTAGCCTGCCCGCAGGCTCTCTTTGTTACTGGTGAAGTTTTCGTTTTCTAAATGCTTTATTAGGCGAGCGCGGGGGGACGAGCGCCCTCTACCGTGAGCGCGCGCACCGTTGTTTTCAGAGGCTTTGCTTTTTGGTTGGAGCTTTTTTGAGAGCTTTTGTGTACAGGGGCCTTGCCGGCAGACCCCACAAAAACGAGAGTGTGCAGGAATCCCATACAAATGTGCACGCGCCAGCCACAAGGCAAGCGAATATTCGTGACGTGTTCTACACAAGAAACAAAACGAGCCGGGCGGGGAGGCTGTTATTTACTATCAACACGTTAATTAGTTTTCTACATACGGGGAGATTTTCTCATATCAATGTAACATTGATTACCTGAATCAATATTTTGCTTTTTCAGAATTATAGAAGGCATGGATCTGTCGTTTTTCGCTCAACCTTTGCCGCTTTATAAGTCTCTCAGGCTGATGTAAGTAAATGTATTCTAATAGTAATAAGAATGTCCACCCGCTGATAATTGGTCGAGAGTCTCGTCACCTACAGAAAGGATTGGGAGTGCTTGCGCAAGTTTTGTAATGATCGTGAAAAAGTCCATTCTCGAGCCCAGAGCAGCTCCCCGGCTCGTCGCCTCGCAGGGGAGGCTCTGGTGACATCCATTTGAGGGCCTTCGCTGATTGGTTGAAATGGCGCGCACGCGTACATAAAAGTAGCTTAATCTCGCTTTATAAAAACGTATCTGTCAAAATAACACTGGCATTCGTTTCCTAGTCGTCTTTTTAACCTATGCCTTCGACTTGAACGCTCTAAAAGTAATTGTGAGGCATAAAATCACCATTTTCTTTTACGCATGCTTCGGTGGATGTCACCAGAGCCTCCCCCGTGAGTGACGAGCCGGGGAGCTCTGGGTACGAGAATGCAATGCATTATATCCAGCTTACAATATATAGGTGTATCGTACCGGCAAATTGAAATGTTTTCAATATTGTGTTTTTGTCTTAATTTACAAAATTGGCCGATAAAATCGGGGGTCTACGGTTAAACAAACTTTAAAAAGCCTCAATGCCTTCAGCTTGGTTTTCACGAGCGATGGAAGCGCAAGCGGAGACGGAATCGCAAAGTCTTACGTCGCGTGAAAACCGGCTCGATGTAAGTGGTAGGTTGTACGCTCTTGGAAAACAATGGTCAGAGTGTATTCTAATTCCCATTCCCTATCGTCTACTTTATGCTTTATGCTTATGCTAGCACCCCTTGTTGGGGGTGCCATGGTTAGACAACTCAGAGTCAAGACAGGTAATAAGATTTGTCACACTAAATTATCGTACAAAATAAGATGGAACTTCGTTGTGCTCCCTCAGGAAAAAGAAGCCAGAGCAAGCGGTGAGAAGTTTGACGAACGAGATTGTGGACGTGCTAAAAAGAGATTTCCTTTGCTCCAGTCATTTACGCGCGCCAAGGTGTGAATAGTTACCCTGCGAGCAGTGGTTTCCTCCTCTCTAGTCAAACTTCTCGCCGCTTTCTCTGGGTTTCGCATTTCGGTGACGCTTGCTATACAGGCTATGCTCTCTCTCTCTCTCTCTCCTTCTTTTCCGTTACATGGAGAACATTAACAACTCTATTCTGGGCTTTCCAAAAGAACGATAAGTTACTGGTAAGCTAGTTTTATGGCAAAAATAGACTCCGACGAAAGGCTTGAAACGTCAGTAAAGACAAGTTCCCCACGATATTGACGTAAAACTCAACTTACGGTTGTTATTTTTCAAAATTCTTTATGCATCGACAAAGTATGCATTACCTGTTCGAGAAGTGGAGAAACCAGTTAGTTCTGACACATTGACATTGTTGTTTCTTAGAACATTGCACCATCCATTCTAAAGTTAAGAGCTATACTTCAGCAGTTGCATACCAGCCTACGCCCAGAAGCATGAGGAGACCACGCCATTTTATCAACCCGGATGGAAAAGAGATGGACGAGAAGGTAACACACTTCCTTCAATATCGCCAACAAAACGCCTTGGCGTAACTCCAAAGCTGAGGATACTGGAAATACGCTAGTGTGGAGATTTATAGATAACACAAGGTATTACTCAGGAGGAGGATATGTTGCAAGTTTGGGACGAACAAAAGAAAATGCAAAACAAGTTCTTGATGACTTAAAAGAGCAGCTTTGGCTTGATAAATACAGTGCAGGATTGTTTGTTGACTTCACGGTGGTCAATCCTCACACGTCTTTGTTTGGTGTGGTGAAAGTCGCAATCGAGTTTTCATCAAGTGGAAGTATACTTGTTGAGGGTGTTAGACGTTATACACGTCTATGACATCAGCACCGGATATGACGTATTCCTTCTTATATTCAAGCTCTCACTTCCCTTCTTCACGGTATACTTTGCAATAGGTGAAGTCAAGAAGATGAGTCGTGGAATAAAGCAATATTTTATCTGTGCACATGATCGTGCACATGTACAAAATGATTCTCATCGACTTCACAAGCAAAGCACTCCTGGCAGATATCACGAAGGCTTCCGGATTCCAGCAAATCGTCCTGGTTGACGTCCTCGACAAAGTCTTATTGGCTTTTCTCATCTTCTTCAACACGATGAAGTTTCTTCTTTATTTTCAATTCAGTCACGTCAAACTCAGGCACCGTCCACACTACGCCGGCTAAATTTGAAAACGGCTAATTTGCCTCGAAAACGGAACAAATATCTTCTGTCCACACTACGCCGGCTAAATGTGAAAACGCACAAGAACGTCAGCTAAGCGCATGTGCGAAAAAAAAAAACGAGAGCCCGCGGTCATAATTTCCTCACAGACGTGTTTCGAAAAGATCCGTTTTCGCCGTCCACACTGGGCGTAGCCGCGTTTTCAAATTTAGCCACTTTCGGTAGCGTTTTCGAAAAGCTCCGTTTTCGGTGGGAAATTTAGCCGGCGTAGTGTGGACGGGGCCTCAAAGTGATGACACATTCTGCTCGGGACATCGATCGTCTGCTTGGCTGCTTTTGGATGTTTCGCGTTTCTTCTTCGGCAAAGAGGTGAAGTCATACAGCAAAGTGTTAAGCACTGCCGTTACCTTGTACAGTGTTATGATAGGTGGAGATACCGGTTTTGAGGATATCAACCAGGCTAATCGTGTTCTAGGACCAATATTCTTCTTTGTTTCAACGCTAGCGAACCTGGCAATCTTTGTCAATCTGTTTATACTGATCCTCATTCACTTTTATGAGGCGAAAAGAGAAGAGAGTAGACTGCAATATGGACTGGGCTCGTATCTTGTGGATCGTTTGAAGGAAGCCCTAGGGTATGGACGGACTGCTGTCCCGAAAGAAGAAACCGCGATGGACACATTGCGGATGGAGTGCCAACTTGCCTTGACATTCTTTAAAACTCGTACTTACAGGAGAATCGCAAGAAAAATCGAGCAGCGAGAATATCTCAGAGAACTCGCAGCCAAACAAGAATCTACCGAGGAAAAGAGATTTGTCGACGAAGGATGTGGTTTCTCTCGATGTATCAGGATGCTAGCCGGACCATTTGAAGAGGAAAATCATGAAGAGGACATTACCATTTGTATTCCGCACCTTTCCTCTCAAGTACCGTGGGCTCATGAGGTCGACCAGAAACTTACACGTATTAGTGAACTGCTGGACAGTTCGTTTGATGTAGAAATTCGTGATGATCAACATATCTTCATCATCAGAATAAAAACACCGCAAATATTACGGAATGCACGAGGTTGAAATTTTTGTGACGTTTAGATTGAATTAATGAGTCGCTTTACAGTCGAAGTAACAGTGAATATTATCTTAATGACTGCTCCCGAGGGAAACATCAGTTTTGTTTCCCGAGAATCTCGATGTTTCCCGAGACGAAGTCGAGGGGAGTTGGGGGGGGGGGGGGAAGAGGCAGAGGGGCAGTTGTTAGAACAGTTTTGTATTAACGTTACGGACTACCGTACACGGGGTTCTTTCTCATTAAAATGCCTTAATTTCACTCGAAAAATGCTCGTATCTTCACGGGTAATACCTCATTTTAAAGCTTATGCCCTGGGCTAAACTACTGTATACAATTTCATTTAATTTTACAAAACCTACATTTGTTGTGGAGTTCGCTTCTCGGTGCGTCACTTCAACTAGAGTTCTACCCTCGCGAATATTCATTATTTTTCATTCATTGACACCATTTTAGCGTTGACTGACTTTGGAAATTCGATCTCCTTTTCAGTTCTTTTTTTTACATTTTTTGTGAAAAAAACCTAGCGGACACACCAAATTGGCTCTAAAATGGGCTCTTTTTAAAATTTCAAAAATCCCCAACACTTTTTTTTAGAACACATTTAAGCCCATGGTAAAATTTTGATATAAAACGAAAGCATCGTAAATCCGCGTGCGTGGAGCTCTTGACCCGATTCGTCGGAAAGGAAACTCCCTGGCCCAACACATTGTGTTTAATAGAATTAAAGAACTAAAGTTTTCATAGTTGAGGAGACGAAATAAGCTTTAAAATAAGGTCACTTGTCAAGATGCGATTTTTTTTTTCGCGAAATTATGGCATTTTAACGAAAATTACCACGAAGGTAGTCCGTAACCTAAAGCAAACGTTTACAGAAAAAAACACAGTAGGTCATATTGTTGACACTTCGTGTTCCGGACTCGGTTCCAGTGGTTTAATTGATCACATTCAAGTGCTTCTAACCAATACACCATTTAATGAGATAATGCGTTGAAATGTATACTATATAGCAAAACCTTTTTGCAAGACAGCGCACAGCAAGCAAAAGCCTGTAATAGCATAGAGGTGTGTTTCACGGCGGTACATTATCGCGTCGAGGATCAAGCGAATTTACTCACATCAACCTGCATCCTTATAAGATGTTTTGCTATTTCTAAGGTACATTTGTAGAATTGACGAATTTCGATATGGTACGGAATGCGTTCCTAGTGGTCTCTTTCAATGGGGAGGAGGCTTGAATATCATCTCTCAATCATCTTTCTCAATTTTTCAAAAATGCAGCCGCGCAGCATTGTAATATATCGAGAGAGCTAAGTAATCCAGGAAAGTCCCACTAGATTACTGGTTATACTATCCCTTCGTCAATGTATAAATAAGTAAAGTTTCGGGAAAAAAACATAAGCTGATAAGCTTGTTTTGTCTCGTTAAATTCATGTGCGTCATTTGCTGAGTGAAGGAAATAATTTCTATTTGTGTTTACTTATCGGGATTCATCTGTTTAGGTAGGCAAACATTATGTTTAACTTACGGAGGTTAGGTGAGAAGGGCCGATAAGCAGCTTACAAGCTGCTCCAACTTACTACCGATATGTTTGGCTGAGACTGAGGTACAGAAAATTATTCCAGAAAAACGGAAGATAATTTATAGGTACTATTCATTCTCAACTGCGGCATAAGGAGTGGGAACTTCAGAAAAATTAGCCAAGCTCTTCCAATTCAGGTGAGATGGGATCTATATGAACCTGTATTCTAATCCACCTTGCAATTTCTACTTTCCAATTTGTGATTCTAAAAGTAATGGTCCAAAAATTTCAAAAATGTATATCTCACTGTTAAGGTTTTAGTAATGTTTGCATGAATTTTCTACTTTTTTAAGTAAACAAACAGGACACTATTGCAGTAAGATATTAAACAGTGCAAAACACATAAAACGAAATGGAATAATCACAGCGTATACAAGGCGCTTTTCAAAATATCTTTATTCATTCCATAATTTTAAAAATATCATGTGGTGGCAAATACAGAAAAAAAGCTCCGGCAATCGTTTTACAATTGGCTTGGCCACAAATTTTTAACTTTGAAATTATAGTTGAATAAACAAACGTGAAAACCTAACCCCAACGCTATGGCCTTGCCAAGCTCAAATTAAAAAATATCTGAAGTCAACGCTTGTTAGATGTTCTACTGATGATATCAATTCTGCGCGGTTGTTTCCAGAAGAAGGAAAAAAACATGAAATATAAAAATGGATTATCAATATCGATAATTCCTTATTTTTTAAATAATCGTAATTGAATTGAATTTTGCACCTTCAAAATTGAGTGGGGATTGCAATACGTTTTCTTTTCAATATTTAATTAAGCGTAGCCTTTAAGAGAAAAATGTGCCAATTATTGGCGTCGGTTTAGACCCTGTGTGTAAATCAACAAACATCAGAAAAAAAAATATGAAAACAGAAACAACTGTACATAGCTTAAAACCGCTCACATGTCACCTGGTTAGACCCAGCCTTCCTGCAAGCTGAATTTCCTGATGACAAGAATGTGAAGTGTTTGGAACTCAACATGTGTTTGTCCATGAAAAAGCCAAGCACTTCTCATGCGTGCGCCAGGGGAATTCAGCTTTTACCATTAATGGGTTTCTGCGGAAATTATCTGGGCTTGGGGGACAGAGCGGAAATGACCAAAAATGAAATGTCTAACTTCGCCATATTTTAATATATAAGCTAAAGATTCCGTATACAAAGAGTTTCTATGACCGAAAGCTTAATTCCAAATTTCAAGAAATTTGAAGAATATGAATTTTAGATATGATTGAACAAAGTTTGCAGAATTCCTGATCAAAGTACTAATTCTCCCATAAAATGGTATGCTTGTCTAAAGTAATGTTTCACTTATCGAAACCCGCCGCTACTTTTTTGTGTAAGTGAAGTATATTTTCAAGAATGAGTTTTACTGTGAGTAGACAGAGCCGCTTTTGGCCATTTCCTTTGTATTTCGGTTGAATTTCGCGCGCGCAGACCGTGACGTAGAGTGATTCACTAGCTTATGCATAAATTTGCATATCGGAATGTCCACTCATTCTGCCCCATGTTTGTTCTTTTTGACGTATCCTTGGAAACCTCAACTAGGAGATTTCGGTCTGGGAACAGCGGTTACACTAAATAGTTTTCTCAACGCGGTCGAAATGCCCTTTCCACACGGGAAAAGGCGCTAGTGTAACCGCAACTAATGTTGAGTCAATGGCCCATGAAAACTACAACACGCTGGAATGTAGTTCGCTTCACTGATTACAGGGAAAACCACGTGAAAGCTACAACAGGTGAAAACAAAGTACAATGACAAAAACCGGCTCGAGCAAACAGAAAGAGGAAAGAGTGGTGAAGTTTAGCATTTTTTCTCGGTGCCTTAAAATACTTCAATGAACTCGAGACTTAGAGGGTTATTTTTGGTATATATTCAAGATTAATTTACGGAAGTATAAAAAAAAATCATATGAGATTTTTGTCAGAGGCGAAAAGTGTAAATTTTATAACAAACGTAAGATTTATAATATAATTTCTCAAATTTTGCAGTTTGCTTGAACACATGCCAAACAAATCGGAAGCATTCCAAGAAGTGAAATTTGGCTGGTACATTGCCTTGGGTTTGTGATTATTCGGGCGGCAAGGATCTTTTAATTCCGCAGATATTAGCCATTCTTTTTCAAGGAAATCTTTGCGGCATAAATAACTTTGACATTTTGGAGGCTGAAAAAGTCCGTTCGAGTAACATAAAATCGGCCCAATGAATTCTCTCCAAACTTGCTGTGATTAATGTTAGCTACTCAGGATTAGTGCGAGGGGTGTCATTTGAAAAGTTTAGGTCGCGCAACGCGTCCGATGGCTGCTAATATAAACAAGGGTGTGGTTATAACGTTGCTATGGCAACTCCGATCACAACAAAATGCACACTACAATAAAGTTCAAACCCTCCAGGGTAACCATGTGAAAGTTCAGACTGGTACAGGTTTTTGAGCGTGAACAGCAGGCATACAAAGATTGGGCGTTGAGGGCAGAAAAAATTGTAGGCAGCCTCCTTAAGAACAAAAGTTTTCATAGTTGAGGAGACGAAATAAGCTTTAAAATAAGGTCACTTGTCAAGATGCGACTTTTTTTCGCGAAACTAGTGGCATTTTAACGAAAATTACCACGAAGGTAGTCCGTAACCTAAAGCAAACGTTTACAGAACAAAGCACAGTAGGTCATATTGTTGACACTTCGTGTTCCGGACTCGGTTCCAGTGGTTTAATTGATCACATTCAAGTGCTTCTAACCAATACACCATTTAATGAGATAATGCGTTGAAATGTATACTATATAGCAAAACCTTTTTGCAAGACAGCGCACAGCAAGCAAAAGCCTGCAATAGCATAGAGGTGTGTTTCACGGCGGTACATCATCGAGGATCAAGCGAATTTACTCACATCAACCTGCATCCTTATAAGATGTTTTCCTATTTCTAAGGTACATTTGTAGAATTAACGAATTTCGATATGGTATTGAATGCGTTCCTAGTGGTCTCTTTCAATGGGGAGGAGGCTTGAAGATCATTTCCCAATTCTTTTTCTAACATTTTTCAAAAATGCAGCCGCGCAGCATTGTAATATATCGAGAGAGCTAAGTAATCCAGGAAAGTCCCACTAGATTACTGGTTATACTATCCCTTCGTCAATGTATAAATAAGTAAGTTTCGGGAAAAAACATAAGCTGATAAGCTTGTTTTGTCTCGTTAAATTCATGTGCGTCATTTGCTGAGTGAAGGAAATAATTTCTATTTGTGTTTACTTATCGGGATTCATCTGTTTAGGTAGGCAAACATTATGTTTAACTTACGGAGGTTAGGTGAGAAGGGCCGATAAGCAGCTTACAAGCTGCTCCAACTTACTACCGATATGTTTGGCTGAGACTGAGGTACCAGAAAATTATTCCAGAAAAACGGAAGATAATTTATAGGTACTATTCATTCTCAACTGCGGCATAAGGAGTGGGAACTTCAGAAAAATTAGCCAAGCTCTTCCAATTCAGGTGAGATGGGATCTATATGAACCTGTATTCTAATCCACCTTGCAATTTCTACTTTCCAATTTTGTGATTCTAAAAGTAATGGTCCAAAAATTTCAAAAGAGTATATCTCACTGTTAGGTTTTAGTAATGTTTGCATGAATTTTCTACTTTTTAAGTAAACAAACAGGACACTATTGCAGTAAGATATTAAACAGTGCAAAACACATAAAACGAAATGGAATAATCACAGCGTATACAAGGCGCTTTTCAAAATATCTTTATTCATTCCATAATTTTAAAAATATCATGTGGTGGCAAATACAGAAAAAAAGCTCCGGCAATCGTTTTACAATTGGCTTGGCCACAAATTTTTAACTTTGAAATTATAGTTGAAAAAAACGTGAAAACCTAACCCCAACGCTATGGCCTTGCCAAGCTCAAATTAAAAAAATATCTGAAGTCAACGCTTGTTAGATGTTCTATTGATGATATCAATTCTGCGCGGTTGTTTCCAGAAGAAGGAAAAAAAACATGAAATATAAAAATGGATTATCAATATCGATAATTCCTTATTTTTTAAATAATCGTAATTGAATTTGAATTTTGCACCTTCAAAATTGAGTGGGGATTGCAATACGTTTTCTTTTCAATATTTAATTAAGCGTAGCCTTTAAGAGAAAAATGTGCCAATTATTGGAGTCGGGTTTAAGACCCTGTGTGTAAATCAACAAACATCAGAAAAAAAATATGAAAACAGAAAACAACTGTACATAGCTTAAAACCGCTCACATGTCACCTGGTTAGACCCAGCCTTCCTGCAAGCTGAATTTCCTGATGACAAGAATGTGAAGTGTTGGAACTCAACATGTGTTTGTCCATGAAAAAGCCAAGCACTTCTCATGCGTGCGCCATGGGAAATTCAGCTTTTACCATTAATGGGTTTCTGCGGAAATTATCTGGGCTTGGTGGACAGAGCGGAAATGACCAAAAATGAAATGCCTAACTTCGCCATATTTTAATATATAAGCTAAAGATTCCGTATACAAAGAGTTTCTATGACCGAAAGCTTAATTCCAAATTTTCAAGAACTTTGAAGAATATGAATTTTAGATATGATTGAACAAAGTTTGCAGAATTCCTGATCAAAGTACTATTCTCCCATAAAATGGTACAAGAAACAAAGTTGACAGCCTAATATCTCAAAGACGGATCCATTAGAAAAAAGTCATTTTTGATATTTTGTTTTTAATCAGGCAGGAGGAGGGGGGGGGGGGGGGGGGTGTTCAAATTTCCTCCAGCAAATATACAGTAAATGTATGGGAAAATCTCCCGAGAAAGGGAGAGCCCCCCCAGATCCACCCTGGAATATATAGAGAATAATACATGACCGCTCTTGAGGGTAACAGTTCAGTTTCGCTTTCCCAAGATGATGATATCAGGGGTGGATCCAGGTTTTTGGAAAGGAGGGTGCGTTTCTGGTTTGAAAGAGCCACGTTTGTCAATAGGGTTAGGAGTTTAGTGGTATTTTTTTAGTTACTCGAAATAAACTGCGCGTGCTATTCCCAATGCTTTCAATGTTATATTTAGAAATAGAACACATTTTTCCATGTACCATAGCCTGATGGTAGCACGCGTGAAAGGTTGGGAGAATAACAAAGGCCGTGGGAACACGAGCCTCTCTTGGGGCGAGAGTGTTTCCACAGTTATTTGTTGTCCGATAAAATAACAACAAAACACGCCATAAAAGAACAACATTTATGGTAATTGGTTTTCGACCAATCAGAGCGCGCGTACTATCGCAGTTATTTCATAAGATTTTAGACGTTAATAAAGTTGCTTACTTTGCTTAAAAGCACGCATTGTTGTATAAAACAAAATGTATCAGCATGGCAAATGGCAGATCCGCGTTGTTGTCTCCATTTAAAAAATGTCTTCAAATGTCTTCCGATCCAATGTTGTCGCGCATTCAAATGCCGTCGCTTTCGGACTTTTCAGCTCTACACATCCATATTAGTAAAACTGCAAAGTTTCAAAAGAATTACTCTGAAAACTGGCTGAGATATGAATTTTTAAAACTTCTGGATTACTTTTCACAAAGAAATGTATGGGCAAATATGTCAAGTCGAGGCTGGACGGGCATGGATGCCCGTCAACCCTCGTTCCGAAGTATTTTCCCATACATTTAATTGTAAAAAAATATAAGCCAGAATATGAAGTTTTGAATATTATATCTCAGCCAGTATTCAAGAAAGTATCTTCATCAAACTTTGCAGTTTTACTAATACGGATGTGTAGAATTGACAACTGGCTTCCATTTTAGGATAACTATTATATATCATTAACCAATATTGCGTGATAAAGGCCTATTGCGTCTCTCTGTACCCTAAGAGAGGTCGGCTTGTGGCAAGTCTATTATTCCGGTCAGGCAATAACGGATGAAAAATAATACCATTTGGCTGAGTATTTACCTATTTGGCTGACTAAAGCCAGTACTGCAGAGATGGATTACCACACAATAACTTCGACGGACACTGAGTTTTTGAC
Organism: Scolanthus callimorphus; assembly: GCA_033964015.1. Lineage (NCBI taxonomy): Eukaryota > Metazoa > Cnidaria > Anthozoa > Actiniaria > Edwardsiidae > Scolanthus > Scolanthus callimorphus. The sequence goes on from CM066924.1 coordinate 16,420,859, forward strand.
GTCTTTCGAAAAAGCTGTATAAACACTACTGTACAAATAGAGGTGAAGGGGAGCAAAGAGTAATGACGATCGACTAATTTTCAAGAGCTTTAGAAAGAAAGAAAAAGAGCCGTTGATCTTGTATCGGTAAGTTCTTATGAACTTAAAAGGCCTGTAGAGGATACTGCTTTTCAGTAAACGATTTCAGAAACTCCATTTCTATCGTTCGAGTTAATTGCCTGGTTTGTTTTGATTCTTATTTGAGTACTTTCACATTTGAAAAATTTCTCCATAGAAGGAAAAAAATGATCAGCGAAGCCCTACCTAAAGAAGGCAAAAGAAATCCCGTAAAATTCATGCTTATCTATTCATGCAAGTCTGTATATTTAATTAAAATTTGGTACATAACGTATGTATGTTTATATTTTTGCAATAAACTCATTATGATTGTAATTTTTATCATTAAAGTGAATTTTGTTGTTCAAGATTAACCTTAGTGACAGTTTATTTCAGGCAAATAAGACATATAAAGTTGCTATGAATGGCTCATTTCGAACTAGTTTACTTCTACTGAATATTTCAGGATGTGTACATTTTAACTCTGTAGTTATTTCCATTGCCCATTGCCCATTGCCATAAAATAATATACAAATATTGGCGGCCGACGTCCCATACTTGCAGCCTCATAATTGCAGCCCGAAAGCTGAATTACGGCGCAATTGGCAGCCAAGCGGCCATGAGCACAGACACTGAGGATAATCCAACTACTAGAGGGTTTATTGCGTCCTCTGGTGCTTTGACGTCCCCCTGGAACTGGGTAGCATAGTGAATGCGAGACGGGACCTTGCTTTATTGGCTGAGTTCAATAACTCACAATATGAACCAGTTTCGATCACGATCCGAACAAAAAAATTCTCTTAATCCTCCCCTTCTTCTCCTCCTTGATCCTCCCACTTCTCATCGTCCTTCTTTTCCTCCTCCTCCCTGATCCTCATCCTCCCTTTTCCTGATCCTTCTCCCTGCTCCTCCTCCTTTTCCTCCTCCTTTTCCTCCTCCTCCGTGATCCTCGTCCTTCTCCCTGCTCTTCCTCTTTCTCCCCTTCCTGCTCGTCCTTTTCCTCCACCTCCGTGATTCTCGTCCTTGTCCCTGCTCCTCCTCTTTCTCCTCGTCCTTTTCCTCCACCTCCGTGATCCTCGTCCTTCTCCCTGCTCCTCCCTTTTCCCCGTTCTCCTCCTCCTTTTCCTCCTCCTCCGTGATCCTCGTCCTTCTCCCTGCTCTTCCTCTTTCTCCCCTTCCTGCTCGTCCTTTTCCTCCTCCTCCGTGATCCTCGTCCTTCTCCCTGCTCCTCCTCTTTCTCCCCTTTCTCCTCCTCCTTTTCCTCCTCCTCCGTGATCCTCGTCCTTCTCCCTGCTCCTCCTCTTTCTCCCCTTTCTCCTCCTCCTTTTCCTCCTCCTCCGTGATCCTCGTCCTTCTCCCTGCTCCTCCTCTTTCCCCTTCCTGCTCATCCTCCTCCTCCTCCTCCTCCTCCTCTTCCCTACTCTTCCTCCTTCTCCTCTCTTCTTTTTTGGTCATCTCACATAGAAGTAATCCCGGATTTAATTTTTTTGAGCGCGCTTTGCTACCAACTCTCGGGTTGGTCTCCCTGCTGAAATTTCCATCTCAAAGGGCGATGAATCACCCGTATTCATGTAGTGAATTTAAGAGACTTCAGGTCCAGGGGCGTAGCCAGGTGAGGGGGGGGGGGGGCACAGGGGGCCGCGCCCCTTTCTCGGAGATTTTCCCATACATTTACTGTATTTGCTGGAGGAAATTTGAAAATTTTCGTACCATGTTTTCACTATCCCCCCCCCCCCAACCAAAATTCATGACTACGCCCCTGAGGTCATATGATGTTATTAAAGTTTAAATTTATATATGGCTGCTTTCAAACCACTTGATTCAGCGTGTGTACATAAGTGTTTGCATAAGTGATCAATTCCGCCCTCAAGGTCGTGCTAGGAATGCCATTACCAACTGGTAGCAAGTAAAAGCTGATGTTTAGTTGTGTGATAGTTATAAACGACCCCGAGCTCGAGTTCTATTCTTTTTGTCTCTAGTTTGATCAAATGATTTCATTATTAGTAAGATCTCAAAATGAAATTGACGAGCACACTACAATTCCCCCTCGATGAAATGAGTTTATTAAAACAACGTATTTTGTCATCTCTGTTTAACTAAGATACAGGTGTTTTCTAAATGCTAACGAGAATTGATTTGCTTTTGACAAGAAGGAAGAAAAAATATTTCCATGCAGCGAGCAGTGAATTTGAGTGAATTATGTCTCAACACCTTTAGAAACGCAAAGCACAATACAAACAGTGCAAAAAGTAGAGAATAACACTTGCAAAACATGTTTATGCAACTCCAAAAATAAACTTAATTTGCAAGCATAAAACGCTAAAACATTCCCCCAGCGATATGTTTTCCTGCCTTCTTGACAGCTTTCAGTGGGAGGGATGGAGGTAGATATCTTCTGAGGAAAAAACACGTTGTGTTCTCGTGAAATAGACCCTTTCCAAAATGGCCGCCGCAAATTCACGTTTTAAAATTAAACTGACTGAAAATCAAATACTGGCACTAGAAGGAGTATCCTCACATTAGTAATACTTTAAATTTTTAACAAAAACGATTTGAATTTTCGGCGGCCATTTTGGAAAAGGGTCTATTGACCTATCTATATTATCGCTTCCGGTATCATTCGCGCATATAAATGTAACGAAAACGAAAACGATATGTTTTATTTGTTTAAAATATCACACAGTCGAAATAGTTCATTTTGAAACGGGTGGTTTAATATTTCCAGTGATGTTGAAAACCAATGTGCATCTTTTTGTATATTGCTCATGCTAATGAGCTCAACCAAACAGAGGATCCTCCTCTAGAATCAATAGACTATTTAAAGTGCTTTCGCCAGTGCAGGTGGCGAAGAAACCATTATTAATATTTGTATCTGACTTTCGTTCTATTCTGATAATCTTTACGGACATTGTTTCAAAGCATAGTCCCTAAAATAAACAGATAGAAAGAACTTTATTCGTGGAAATCTTAGATCAACAGTATTAACAAATTCAATTCTGTTATTAAATTTAAATGATTAAAACGATACAGCGTAGCTAATAAATATGTTAGCAATAATATGTTAAGCTTGACATAGACATAATAAGCTTGGCCTTAACAAATGAAGGTAAGGACATTTGAAAAGAAATTAACTATGAACTTTTTCCAGATTTCGAGACTCGTATAAAAATTTGTTTACGTTGTTCTTCTCAGGGCTGTGGCTTGTCACTTTGTCTTAGAGGGTGTGCGAACTATTGATAAATGTACCAACTGTGACTGCTCCCTGCGGTTGTATTTCTGCATATGAAACAGCGAGTGCGTTAGAGATGGGCTGAGCAAGACGTACAGTAGGGAAGATTATAACATTCACCATGACTCTATCATCAGTGATCAGTTGTTTGCTATTCTTCCTTCATTTCGTCGAGTTATCTACAACATCCGATCAAGGTAAGAACAGTACGTATAGATCAGTAGAGCAAAACAGAGCAGTACGTATATATAGAGCAGTACGTAAAGATTTACGGGGAAGCCGTTCTGTGGGCCTTGATCGTTTCAAAACATTGTACTTCATGGTGATGAATGGGTTAATGGGAGATTTTCTGAGACAGAGAGATCAAGGAGTATTCCAGATCGATACAATCAACAATTGTTCCTCTCTTATTTGCGTTAATTTGTCGGAAATAATAAAAATAATCCCTAAGAATTTGTCGAGATCCTCCGCCCACTTATATCCTTCATCAGTTCCCCCTAGCCTGATGAAGGAAACTTGGTGTTTCCAAAGATATCTTAGGCCCTGTCCAAACTAAACACGTTTTCAAAAGTATTCGTTTTCAAACTTATACGGATTCGCAGCGTGTTAGTGTTGACGGAGATTCGGAAGATTTAGCTCCAAAAAAAACATCAGTTTTTATTTGATGTTGACGTGTGCGAGGACAGTCTCCAATTAAGTGGTACAGTTGACGTCATCGTTTTCATTTTTATCCGGATTCGACCGTCCACTAACACGATATGTATACGGATTCGTTTTTATTCACTTTCGAGAGCGTTTTCAAACTTATACGGATTCGATTAAAACGATCAGCGTGTTACGGACGGAAGTGTGGACGGAAGGCCTAAACGTATCAAAAAGTATACGTCGGATTCAAACGAAAACGCGTTAGTGTGGACGGGGTCTTAGACGCTGACTTCGTTTTGCATAATTCTGCGAACTCTGAAGCAACAGTACAACCATGTTTTAGCAGCTTCTTTCGATCACACAACTAACTCGCATCGCTCAGAGGAAGATTACAAACGCAACCGGGTTGCTTGGATGGAACGATTTGAAAACACAATAAATTTAGGCGGTGTAGAGCTCGCATAATTATTAACACCGTAGTAAGGTATAGGTATAATTTGAAGAGATGTCTATAGAAACAAAGTGATCCATCATATTAAAGCTTAAAAAAATTAAATTTCTGAATAAAGAAAATTTGTGATCAAGTATCTATTTCGAAGGCATGAACAAACCAGCATACATTACCACAGAAGCTCCGACCTCTTCTCGTTAACGCAAACAGAACCGCATGTGATTTGAGTTATCTACAAATAATTGGGTCTCGACACCTCACAAAACCATACCTGTACCTTAAAATTAACCACTGTCTCACGTATATAGGTATTCTAAACTTTTTATTAAGTTAAAAATCCAAGCTACAATCTTGGACAAACCCTATAGAAAAACTGAAATCGCTGCTTTTTCGCTTTCCTCTGTCATTTCACCTCCCGGCCTCTCCTCCAAAAAGCATGTTGCAAGGAAAGTGTAGAGGGATGGACGCCCTTCATTATAAACAATTTAGTAGAAAACGCAATATCATAGAAGTGTTTTTAACATTTCCATACCCTTTTTTCCAAGATTGTAGGCCCAAAAGAGGCGAAAACGGCTCGTATTTGTTACAGTAAATGTATGGGATTGTCCTCATTTTTGACAGGCCTTATCAACTTGGTTCCTTGTAAGAAAGCGAGTTTTTTTAGAAGCTTTGTAAAGCAGTTTTCACGACAATCAATGCGAGAGTTGTATTTTTGAGCACATGATCTCGTTTAATTAAATAATGTTTCACGTTGAGGAGATTTAATTCAAATCGTCAATAAGAAAACACAGTATATTAATTCAAACCGCATGAGATACTTTTGATACATTTTATATTTATGATTTTTATTCGCCTTTTTTAGTTAAAATATTCAATTTTGAAAATATAGCCGAATAGGAAACTTGTTACAGAATCTGACTGGAAAAAAACAATGCCACCTTCATGTTAGCACGAACGCGGTTTTGACATTTTAGGGTTCATTTTGAACAAAGCGGAACTTTTTAATGGGCACATTTATCGTCGCTTGGTTAAATTTTTGGTGTCTTTTTAAATTGATTTCTTAGTTTCCGATAAGCATCACTAAAGTGGAGCGTGCCACCTTATTTATGCTTTTCCATCTTTAATGGCGTACGTTATTCTTGCTGTTATAGTTGAAGTTGTTTGAATAACGCTAATCAAAGTATTTTCAGCATGATAATTTTTTTTTTTTCTGTGGAAAACTAACATTTGTGTTTCAATTACAGCAAAAATTAAATTTCTTCGTGCTGTTGGTTTCACAGGTACTTCAAGCTACATTGTGTATTCTATATTAAAATATTTTCTGAGCCCATATATTTACTGTTAAATTGACACACGAGACACAAATCTGAAGAAAAATCTTTATTTATATTCATTCAAAATATTTTTAATATAGAATACAACAATGTAGCTTGGGTACCTGTGTTGGTTTTGGGTTTTCGTCGTGACAGAAAGCCAGTCGACTGCACTAGGCGAAACAAGGCAAGGATGTGATTCGCTAGGGCGAGGGTTTGATTGGCGGTACAAAAAAATTCAAATCGCAATCCCAAAGTTTTGTTTTGAAAATACGTAGCGCGAAACAACGTCGGACAGCTCTGATCTTCATCTTTAAACTAGCACAATAAAAAGTGTTAAAGCTTACTCTTCAAGCCTCGGGGACAAAAAAAAAAAAAAAACACCTGTCTGTACTGAGCTCCTTGGCATAATACCACAATGACGTACCTTGTAGCTCTTTTGCTTTTGGGTAGTCGATCGCAAATTCTATAGGTAAATCCATTACCCGACTCAGGAATCCACACTAAATCTCACGCGAAATATCGATATCGCCCGAGTCGCGCAGCGACAAGGGCGATATCGATTTTTCAAGTGAGATTTAGTGTGGAATTCCTGAGTCGGGTAATGGATTTTCTTTGAATCCCATGCCGGAGGTTTTATTGAATTAATAATTTACAAAAAAGTCTTTACGCGCGCCAAGGAAGCCATTGCCAAACTGTTTCATTCCAGGAAAATGCAACTTAAAAATCTTGTTGCGAAGTGTCTTCGTTGACGAAAAGACGTTTCATACAGTGTTTGACAGAGTTTAAACTTTAGAAAGTAATTATTCTCGGTTTCTCGCTTGATAAATTGTAAATTTGTCGTGTTGAAATTTAATTTCGTGGGTGTCCTGTGTTTTCATTGAATTCTACTTTGCAGCCATGTAATTCCACAAAAAATCTCCCTCGATTTCAGCCAATCAGCACGCGGGATAGAGCCATAGCATGGGATTCTATTATGAAGTCATGCCACCTACTAACTAATTACCCTTCCCCATTTGTTAATTAGTTACTGGATTAAGCCTCGAAACGTTTATACCTGCCAACCTGTGAGTGTCGCCAAGCGGTCTCGCCTAGAGGGGTCATTAGATGAAACAACACAAAACGCTATCATAAGAGCACCTTTCCGTTATATCTTTAAGTAGAATTGCATGCAGGGGTACTTGGTATTCAAACGCGCGAGAGGGTGCCAATAAAAAACATCCGTCGCGCTGTTGAAACAATCTCACAACCACCAAAAAATATCCTGTCAATAATATAGCAGCTAATGCCATTTTTACCAAATATTTTAAGAAAGGCGCATGGACTTTTTCTAAGTGTTGTTTGCATTTTATGGTGAAAATGATTATTTTCAAGCCTAGGCTTTTGGGTACAAAAAGGCTTTCATTAAAAGCCTCCGTGAAATCCCCCAGAGCTGTTCACTCGTTTGATTGACGGAAGCCAGACCGCGGTTTGTTTGTTGGCGTAGAGTTCGCAGAATTATGAAATGACAGTTATAAATCGAATCGCGTGTTTCCTGCCTTATGGGTAACGGTAATGACATTGTTTAACCATAAGTGGCGTTTGCTCGAAATCGTTCTAAATGGAGTGCACTTACGTTTATAGTACTGAGAGCCTTCGCGGCACGTCCTCCGAAAAAAAATCCTACGCGTTCGCTTAGTTTAACCAAAACACGGCACACTAAAATAGCCCGCTAGTTTATATTCTATGAGGTTTCCAGCGATATATAGCTTGACTTGACATGTTTTGGTTAATCTAAGGACAAGGAGGATTCCAAGGTCCCAGAATGCATTGCGCGATCAAACTATATTAACGGTTTTCGCACTCGAATGTCTCAGTGTCATTTCTCACTTGCTTCGGCCGAGACAACAACACGAAGTGATCGCTCCGAAATACATGGACTCCTAACGATCGCGCGTGCAATAAATAGACTTCAATTTCACGATTTTACCGAGAAAGATTGCATTAGTATACTTTTGTAAGACTTTTGGCCCAGAAGTCGGTTTTCTTAGTCAAACCTGAATGTTTGCCCACGCCGAGCGTAGCCTGTCGAGATGAAAATAAAGCCGCTACAGCGAGTGATTTGATACGTTTAATTAATCTGTTTTTGTGCAAAGTAATAATGTCTACGAGTTTTAGGATAAAAGTACTTCTGCTGGTTTTGGACAAAGTGAAACCTCCGTATATTTTACCGTATTATTTGTTAACATAACTACAGAGCAATGTTGTCCGTGACTCGCGTCCGTTTCGCGCTGAGATTGCTCTCACGTCTTCCTTGAGTTAATCCAGGAAATAGGAGTACTTTCCAATGTACTGTGTTGTATGGCTTTCGAAGAACATTCGACAACATTAAATTCACAAGATATCTAATAATAGGGCACTCGAACTAGCTTCATTCGAAGATGAATCCCGGGGATGAATCGTCGTGTCCCACTGGCTCGTCACAAGATAATAGCGATCAGAGCGATGGCTAAATGTCCATTAAACCAGGAAAACCTTTGCATGATTTTGGTCTTGAAGTAACATATATTAATATCCAGCCTATTTCTAACTCAAGCAGGGATAAGGGATCGAATCTAGTAAGTAAACTCCGGACTCTTCCCATGCATGTACCTCGGGAAATTCAGCTTTTCCATTTGATAGGTTTCTGAAGAAATTCCCTGTGTTGGCTGCTAGAGATTTTCTCCGTAGTTCATCGTGGGTTGAAGTGATTCGTCATTTTTCCCTGCGTTTCACGTCTTTCGGATGAGACAATAAACCTAGGCCTCGTCTCCCATATTAGCTATAGTGGAAGGCTAGAACATTGAGACACGTAAATAAAGTGCCTCACCTTCTTTGTTTCAATTTTATGGTTGGTCAGTATGATCACCTTGGGGGGCAATACCATTGTAAATATTGAACGTATCAAAAATCGCTGACACATTTTTGGTGACTGTTGGATTGTAATTGAAAAAAATATTTACTTGAAGTTTCACAATAAGTCCTCGCAAGGTTACCTTCAAGAGAAAATGATGTTCCGAAAAAAGCTTTATTTTAAATGGTTTTAAGAGTTATTAAAAAAACAATGGATTAAAGAGAAAACTATAGTTCAAAACCGTTATAACGATATACATGATACATATATATGATACGTCCATTGAAAATATGATTCATAAATTAAGACCACATATCCAACCTCCTTCACACTTGTGAGTTTCTAAGCTTAAGTTTCATGAATTATCTGCAACCTTAAATGAAGGTACACTCAATATATTTTCTCAAAGTCCATTGAACGTCTCCGTTGCGGGGTCGCTCGCTTTTGTTAGTATCTGTTAGCGAGGTATTGCTTGAGGTAAGTCTAGATATTCAACTGCGGTACTCCATTCTATTATACACTTAATGACTGCTTCCTCCCGAGGGTGCAGTCATTAAGTGTTTTATTATATAGCAAAAAGAAAATACGGTAAACATGGGTAAAAATATTCCGCCGAAATTTCTCGCTCTAGCGATATCACCCGCGCGGGCAACAATTTTTAATATTAGCCCGCGCGGGCTACATTGAATTTGTAGCCCGCCACGTGACCATGATAGAACCAATCAGAGCGCGCGCTTTGATCGAATAAACACGAGCTATATAATAATTTGTCTTATTTTGTTCAAAGGTGACTGCAATTTTGATCGCGACCTCTGTAACTGGACAAACGAGAAGATGACGGATGATTTTGATTGGCTAAGAGATCGTTACAGCTCTCCTTCATTGTTCACGGGTCCCTCTAAGGACCATACATCAGGTACAGTCTCCATATCTAGAGCATTTCCCAAATAATTATTTAGAAAATACCCCTTACCTTATTTGGTATATTTCCTCATATCTCAGCGAAAAATGGAAGAAATTTCACTGAAACTTTCAGAACAAATGTCGTATTGGTCATCATTTTGTTCCTTGCTCCGCCAAAGGCACTGGTCAAGATATTTTAAAAATGACGGCCATCCCACGCGAATTCGTACAAAGCGCAATTCAGCATCTATAAGCCTCGTGAAATGTCCAACTTTGGCCGCCATTTTGTTTCCAGAATAAGCAATCCGGCGAAGCAGAGTAAAGTAAATGTCCAATCAACGTTTTGGTTCTAAACTTAAGTGAGTTATTTTTGGCGTGCTTGTTAATTTTTGTACCATACATCCCAGTATCAGGCTTCGCTTCATGAGCAAAACCAGCGCTCTGCGTGGCCTAAATTTCATGCTGAATCAATCGTTTGAAAATTCAAGATGGCGCTTGTATGAGAAAGGCGCGTTAAAAAAGTAAGACGGTTATCACAGGGAATGTCTGCAGAAACTCATCCATGGGAAAAGCTGAATTTCCCATTGGTAGAAGAATGGGAAGTGTTCGGATTCCCCATGGCTATCCATATTGTGAATTCCGAACATTCGTGTGCGTTGGGAAATTCAGCTTTTCCCATGGATGGCTTTTCCCTGCGTATCTAACGGTGTGATTGTCATAATAGGCCGGGGCTACTATATATACAACGAGGCATCCACTCCAGGAAGGAAGGCAGGACAAAAGGCCAGATTACTAAGCCCCAAAATGAAAAGCCCGAAATGCATGACGTTCTTCACTAATCTATACGGGCAGTACATGAGCTGTGTAGTTGTGTATATCAGTGTCAATGGCACCAAGTCTCTGCTATGGGTGAAGTCTGGGAATAGAGGCGATCGGTGGATTAAAGAGCAAGTGTTTTTCAATGAAATAAGGAGTACCAGGTATGCGCCGTAGGCCCTTTGCAGGTTCGTCTGTCGTGGTTGTAGTGGAGAGTTGAGGAGAGCAAAAGAATTAGAAAGTGATTGATCTGTTATCTTTTTACCTGCTCATAAAGAAATTGATCACGGCACTTCGAATATGCCACATTTTCATTCAATCTCTTTGCAATTTCGTAGACAAGTAATCTTAAAAAGTTTGTTTGCACTCCAGTCATGCTCTGTTGATTTACCCTTGGGAATCTAGAGGTATATTCTAGAGGTCTAAAAGTTTTGTGAAATGGTGGATCTGTGATTGCATGTCACATCCAAAAGGCCTAAGTGGTCATCTGAGTTAAAATGTCTGTAAATAAGATAGTCCCGGCCTTTGCCTCGTCCGTAAGATTCTTGTGCCTGTTGGTTCTGGATTTCTGATTGGTAAACCTAAACGGGGGTTAACACCACTCGGTGACTTAGCCTTTGCTTTTTTTGTTAGATGATTACATCAAGTTGTCCAATAATTTGTAATGCATGAATAATAATAATAATAATAGTCATTTTCATCATAATATAAATCAGATGATACGTTTTTTGCTTGCTCATTTGTCTCCTCAGGTAATCATTGAAGTCATCCAGAGTCGGTCATGGTCCGGGGATGCCGCTGTGGATGACATCTCCTTCTCTAATGGGACATGCGACGATGGTAAGAACAATAATATCCCCTAACTTATATACGCATTAGGACAAAATGTTGGAGAAAATTAGTAACGTCTTGCTGCGCAGATGTTTTTTTTGTTCTCAAGTTTTTATATTTATCTACTTGGCTTTCCATACAAAATATTTAACAAAACGAAAACAATACGCACAAAAGAGAACAGTGCACGGCTGGCAGGGCACCACAACAGCTTCACGCCAATTGCTGATGTGGCTCCTTTGCATTAACTGTGAATTAAAACGTTTGATGATACAGTGGCCCATCACAGAAGCCCCCCTCACCTATAGTGTCGGGCGTTCGTAGTGGAGGAGTAAATGAATCTATTTTTAGATAGTAGATTTTGAATCCCCCAAGAACTAGTTGTCCTTTCTAAAATAATGTTGCTCACCAATTTCACTTTTAAATTGAAAATCCACAATCTATAAAAAAAGATTCTTGTACTCCTGTGCATGTGGCTAGAATTATTGGAGCAGATGAAGGCTCCTGTTGATGGGCTCTCAGTGCATATGGCTAGAGTTTTGGAGTAGATGGAGGCTCTTGTTGATGGGCTTCCAGTGCATATGGCTAGAATGGTTGGAGTAGATGAAGGGTCTATCCTCCGAGCGGTTATGGAAGGATAATTATGAATAAAAATGCACATTGGGATTTTTCAAGCACGAGGTTGATGGTCTTAATTAACAGGTGTTTATAAAGGTAACCTGTTTTTGCATTAAATCATGTTGCTCTACCTTCTTCCAGGTAATCGCCACTTTTACGTCTCGACCTATCAACGAAGCCGATACGATGGTTATAAAATCGACAGAGAACCTCAAGTGGACAGTTTTCAACATCAATTTTCCTTTACAGCTCGTCAATTTTCAGGGAACATACATGAGTCCAAATACTATATTTACACAGACGGAGTGAAGTATTTTAGTGGTCGACCGTCTCTTAGTCCGTATTCTTTCCCTCTGGACTTCTTCTACGATTCTCAAGGTTCTATGAATGGCACCAAACCTATGTCGGTTATTACCCGTAGCAATGGTATACCGCAACAAGTGAGCCTGGTAGACACTTCACATGAACGATGTTGTCCCATAAAACGAGTACGGACCATATACGTCAAGCCTCGTAAAGGTATACTGGTGTTGGAATGACAAACAGCCAAAGTCGTTACAAAACAATAATTTCCGTCCGGCTTGCTACGAGAACCAAAAAAGCGAACACTTTGATCCTTTTTTGTCCACAGACTATAAGTATACGTCAAATGTTGGCCTTTTTTATTTTTTCAGCGGAAAATCCTTCGTGCATCCTGGGCTGGCTCAGTACAGGCTCTGGATGCTACAGATTTTACGTCAACGAAAAACGAACCTGGGACGGCGCCAGAATCGCATGTCGAAATCTCGGTGGGGATCTTGCTGTAATCAGTAGTATAGAGTCGCTAACGTCAATATCTACCATACTTACAAAGATTACCACATCGCTATCACCATTCCATGTTGGATTACGTGACACCGTGACTAATGTAACGCAACCCATAGCCTGGATGAATGGAGAGATTGTTGCCAATAAAATGTGGAAGAGTGGACATCCGAGTACTAGTGTTGCTGACCAGTGTGGTGGGGTGACAGAGGTCGAACATAAGCTGATTCTTCAGCCTTGTTCTTTGTTGACGGGATTTATTGTGAAAGCATCGCCGGTAAGGGGCAAACCATTTGATCTTTGAGGGGGGAAGGGGTGGAAGATCTGGTCGGTGCAAGAATTTTTTTAATTCCCCTTGATGGTGTATGATATTTTTTTCGTAAAATTACTGACATTTATATAACGAAATTGCTCTGCAGGATTGTTTTGCAGGAATTCCCCCCCCCCCCCCCCCCCGCCCCTAAGTAGGGTGGACTTTTAGTAGCGCGAATTTTACTTGTAAAAAGATGAACAATTGCAGTAGTCTGAATTTCCAGCACACTCCTTTCTTCCTACAAGTCAACACTCGTTACGGTAGGGAAAAACGACTGAACGTCGTGGTCAAACCTGTCCAGGAATTGCGTGTTTCTGGATCTTGATAATGGATTCTGATTTGGTCAATTTTGTATGAGCTCTATATATATGGGCTATGGCTGAAAATTCGAGCGTCAGGAGCCTCCATTTCCTCCTGTTTAGCGACATGCACAGTAGTATAGGAATCTATTTTTATACTGTGGATTTTGAATTAAACAGGAAAGTGATCTGCAAACGCGTTCAGTGCGTGCGATAGTCGCGCTGATCTCAGATATCTTTTTTTAGACAAGGGAAATAATTTGCACCCATGACAATATTCACAGGATAATCTACAATCTAAAAATAGATTCATCTACACCCGTGCTTCGGGCGCCCACCAATAGGTGATTGAGGCTCATTGAGACGGCCTCCTGAAAATTCTAATATTGTATTGCAAATGCATTTCTTGGCGCCATTTTTATAAATTCCAGTTGACGTAGCAGTTGCCCGTCCAACAAACAGTTCTGCAGACTCCCTGACATCTTCATCCCTTGCAGTTGACAATATCCCGTCCACTTGTTTCTTGTCCAAGCAGGTGAGTAATTTAACGCATTTAATAAAAATGTTAATCACTCCGTTATTTTAATATAATCCCAAAAGTTTGAAGTTCATTTGTATAAAATGTATAGCGTCCTTACTTCTGGTTGTGCCCATTGATTGGATAGGCAATTAGTATTTCGCCACAAAAGAAGGGATAATTCTGTTCACGCTATACTACTCAGCCCTTCTTTGTATATTTTTTTTTTACCTAGGTACGCAGCCCTTGGTGGATGGTTGAGTTGGGGAGAGAGGTGTATGTCTATACCATTAAAATCCATAACATCCGCAGTTGTTGTAACATTTCTTCCTCCCAAATGGAAGCCCTTGTCGTACAGAATAGTGAGGTGCTGCGCGCGCAGCGATGTGGTGACATAACAACCTATGGTGCACAGCTACTGTACTCATTTGATTGCTCTCCACCAATCAGAGGCCGCCACGTCATGATCCGTCTGAACGGGGAGGATAAGACTCTTGTGCTTTGTAGGGTTTCAGTAGCTGCATTTGGTAAGCCAACTTGAAAGTGTTACAGTCAAAAGACATGAAGCGCGCCCCCCTAGAATCGAATATTCAATTCATTATTCCATTATTGATTTCATTATTCAATCCAAAAATGCATTTTTCAGTTCAATATTAAACTTTTGATTTCTGAATAAGCAATTGTTCACCCAGAGTATTTATTTACATTAAATAATTTCAATATTGAATTGAAAATTACATGTTTGGATTGAATAATGAAATCAATAATGGAATAATGAATTGAATATTCAACTCTAGGGGGGCACGCTTCATGTCTTTTCACTATAAGTCTGGTTCGCGCTAGTGTCGAAAGCGTCGTAATATAGTCGTAATCGTAAGTGTCTTACGACTGATCGTCAAACAATACGACATAATAGCGACGGAATATCTTATGTCTTGCGGCCATTTTGCCGACGAGCTGCCTTTCAATGGAGGGAAGACTAGAGACATGTAACTTCACTGGTTCATCACATACGATAGCGCTTTCGATTGTGATCTAGTCGTAATTGTAATCGTAAGAAAATCAAACTGTTCTGATCCTTACGACTACGATTACGAATCTCTTACGACAAGGATTACGAGTACGATTACGATTTTATGAGTCTCGCCTGGTTTACGTTCCACTCTCGATTTCAGCGTCTGTAGAAGAAGCGCGTGGTGCGCGCCGGGATATCTGGTACAAACTTATCAATACCCAAGGTCTTGACACTCTCAGTGAAAACACGGTGTTCACAACACGTCCCCAGGGGAGAACTGTGAGTGGTGTCCTTGGCGTACCCCTGGAAGTGGCTGAGGACTATGGAGAACTTGTCACAGCTTATTTTCAGGTGTGGTGTCTCTTGAGTAACGTTTTACCATGTGTAGTTTGTCATATGTTTGTTTCTAATGGACAGGAATGGTCTTTGAAGCAGCCCGTTTTAATTTATTGCTGAATTATGATTGCATTTTTTACTAGACCGACTTGGGAAGTTTATGTTTGAGCCTCGCTCTGTGTATATGAATATATTTCTTTGGGCGGCTAC
Organism: Scolanthus callimorphus; assembly: GCA_033964015.1. Classification (NCBI taxonomy): domain Eukaryota; kingdom Metazoa; phylum Cnidaria; class Anthozoa; order Actiniaria; family Edwardsiidae; genus Scolanthus; species Scolanthus callimorphus. Next base: position 16,436,127 of record CM066924.1, read on the forward strand.
ATTTTGCATCCATCTAACCTTAGTAGGAGCTTCTAGCGTCTTGCATTTTATTTTTTTCATAGCCTCCGGCCAGCGGCTCGTATACGTTTCGATTGTCATGTGACGATGAATGCGAGATATGGATCAGCACGTATCAGGAGGCAGGGCTGATAATTAAACAGATGCTATAGGTGGTGGTGTGGGGATTATGCTTGTACAGATACAGCGATGGGCCAGTTATAATGATACTATCGGGTGAGTAGGACATGCCGTTAATGGTTCTTTCTTCTCTACATTGATTACATGGAATGAATCTCTCACCTCGATGGATGGCGGAACAGACTTTAAAATGATGGGTTCATAGAGACAATGTATGGCAAAGTGTGTGTGTGTGTGGGGGGGGGGGGGGGGGGATTGAATTTACGGTTCTGTTCCGTCTGTCAAACTTTCTATGCCATCAGGTTCTTGTCCTGTACCTTACCGCAGTCTCGACGAAAAGCCGGTCGACTGCACTAGGCAAAACGGGGCAAGAACCTGATTGGCCCAGATGGCTTGTCTGGCGGAAAAAGTGAAACCTGAAATGAAACCATGTTGTGAAAATTTCCAGTGTGGAACAGCGATTTTGACTATAAGTGATAAACTGAAATGCTGATATAGAGCGGTTTTCACATGAATGTCGTGAAAGAAATGCATGAGTACTTCACTACCCAATCAAATTCGATAGCAATTCAGCAATAAGCCAATAAGAGAGAGAGGTGATTCACAATCTCTACTTTTCGCAGCACAAGCGAAGTAATCACACGTAATCGTGTAATTGTTTTCTCCTGTGCGACCTGATTGACTGAAGGATAGAAGATCATGCCGTCGACCAATCACAACCCGAAGCAATCGCAATTACCGAGTAACTGGTAATTACTCACGACAGTCATGTGAAAACCGCTCTACTCTTTCTTCATAGATGCATCACAGAAGAAGCCGACCATGCAGTTTACCTGACACACTGTCAGCTTTACGTTTTACGAGTGTACATGAAGGAAGGTTCGACTTTCACGTGTCTAAGGGTTGGCATGGAGAAACAGGGACAGACGATCGAGGAACCAATCAGAAAGCAACACTTGTTCGCCGTAAAACCAGGTAGTTTAGGAGTTGTCCTTGCTTTGAAATGTTTTTCTTTTCGTTTTCGCTCGGCTGCGCATCGACTGAAACTAATTGCGTGGACTTGAAATCTCGTCCAGTCCTCATTGCCGGCTTTTAATATTCCTTACTACACTTTTATGATATATACTTCCAGTCACGATTGTAAATTCCAGTATGAAATTGCAGTCCGCATCAAAGATCTGACATTTCACAACTGGTAAACCGCATTTGATCATATGCACTAGAGCAGATTTCGTATGACTGTGAAAAGTACCGTGACACGGCGCGGTACTGTCGCGGTGGCGCTACCGAACCTTGCCTGCTGTACTGATACCAAACGAAATCGCGTAGTCGCGGTACGGTCACGGTCGCGGCGCGGTACAACTCTTTCGCGGCACTTTTCACAGTTATACGAAATCTGCTCTATGTTCATTTGCGGTATACAATTATTGCTAACCTTTACCTTCCTACATTTCACGTACAGGGCTCAGAAACTTGGTTTTTGACCTTGATGTCCCTAGCGATTCCTTGACTGCTGATTTGGGCTCCAAGATATACATAAATGGTGTGTATATCCGCTAGCCGCTATCCTTTGCGAACTAAGTTTTTGTTTTGAATAACATATGTTGCATATTTTTTTTGGCTTTCTAAACACAAATTTTGTTGTTGTTCTTTTAGCAAAGTACAAGTTTTGCTGCTCGGGACTGTACTGTCCGGGAAGCCCGCTGACCCTTGAGCTACGGGCGCTTACTCAAGTTCACTTAGTGACGTCATCTCTAAATCAGTCGTGCCAGGAGTTTACGTTTTCCACTTCTTTTGAAGCGGTTGTACAGCCAGGTCTGCACTCAATAGAGGTATTTTGTATGTATCAAACACTAGACAATGCATTTCATTGGGATTTCCAATTTTTCTAACCGACTTTGGGGTGTTTGGAAATCCTTTTGAAAACCTTGTCAAATGTTTCATATAGCTTCTCGAAGGAATCCATTTATTGTCGAGAAAAAGAAGAAATGAACTCTCAAAAATTCAGATCGCGTATCCAGTCCTCATTCACGCGCACTGATTTCATTGTTTTTAGGGAAGAGGTCAAAACACTTGTACTCGAATGGTGCGCAATTTGTTCAGGGGAGGTGGTGGGTACCGGCATCTACCCCCTTAGGTACCCAATATCTCTTTTTCAGACGTAATTTTCTCAGAGCATGATCTAGGGGTACCTGATTTTATTGCACATATGGTCTCCTCTCGCTGCGAGGAAAGCGTTGGAGCATACACCTTTTTAATATCTATTTTATTGAAGGAGATACTTGCTCTAAAATTCAGCTCTGAGAGGTAGGTGGCTCCGGCACCTACCCCACCCCCCCAAATTGGGCACCCACAGAAGTACGGATGTTTTGACCTCTCCCCTTAAAAGCTTAATGATGAACACCTTATTGATTTTATTGTGTTTTTTCTTGTGATAATTGTACCGCTTGCTTTCCTTGCCAGCTGCTTTATTCGTTCCTCAACGAGACTCGCAACATGAGCGGAATACGTGAAGTTGGTAAAATAACAGTTCGTGGTAAGTTGGCCATCTCTGTCAGCGAATTTCTCACGTAAACCTGTTGAAACCTTCCTAATTCACTTCTGCGACATCTCTTTTTTTCAGTGGCTGTGCTCGCAGAACTTGATTTCAGTGGCGGTATGAACGGCTGGTCTGAGACAGGATGGATGATAGGCAATGTTCAACATTATACTGACAAAAATGGTAAGCAGACGTCGGATGAACGCGTTAGTATCGTGTTTGTGTAAGCTTGGTTCAATCGCTAGCCAAATAAGGTAGCGACGTTATGTCTCAAAGGCGATAGTGTGAAAAGGGAACAGGAATTATCAAGATTGTTGACACAGCATGACAACATTGATTTATTTCTACAGTATTGTGTGCTTAATGCTAGGGTAATTTTCGTCGAGTGGGAGCATTTTGTTCACGTGACGTCGCGCTTATCTCGTTATGTCGCTCGTGTGAGCCAAGCTGAAAGATAACTCAAAGTTCCTTTCAGACAATTATGCCTACCTTGATGAACGTCGGTCCAAAGCACAACTTCAGACTCCCGTATTACCATGGAACCGTTTTACGATCACGTTGGGATGTGTCTGCGGTTTCGCTACTTGATGCCGAACTTCACATCAACATCGATGCTAAGGTTTATCTGCATGGACCCGGTAACGCATCAACGTTGCTATGGAAACTGAATGGTTACCATGGTGAAAAATGGCTGGGCGCAAGCGTGCCCTGGAAGGCACAAAAAACAACTAAGGTAAGAGTGTGATTTCGCTGCAGACGATATTTCATGTTATAAAACATGGTATAAAAAGCTAAAGCAAAATGTATTTTGCTTATTCTTGTCTTTTTTGACAGTTCTCGACTCTTCCCGCTTACGTCCAACATAACTTTTAGGCTCATCTCTACTCGTCCTGCCCCTTCCCGTCAATATCTGACAAGTGGTTTCGCTGTTAATCTCGCCTCTTCACGTGTACCTTTAAAACAATTTTTCGTACCTCACCTAGTCTTGCCTTTTCTTGCGCCACAATGTTCTATTTTCGATTGCAGGTGCTGTTTTATGGACAAAGCACAGTGAATGGATCTGTTTCCGTGGCAGTTGATGACATCAAAATAACAACTGAAAATTGTCAACTCACTCCGCTGTACGCATCACCAGGTACCGAAAGACAAGCTGTCACCTTCCAAATCTTCTTTCTTCATTGGAATTCTTCTCCATCAAATTACCTCCATGATCACAAAAATGAGTATTTGGTTGAGAAGAAAAATATAAGTAAAACCAAATGACAAGTAATCCCCTGTTTGGAGGAGGCTAATGAAGGAACATGTACTACTTCTTCTGGTAGATTGTTCCACTCCCTTATTGTACGAGGGAATGTATATTGTAGGAGATGTGATATAGTTTCTTCTAGAAGCAGTTATTTATAGTTCAGGGTGTTTAGGCTTCTGCTCCTCCTAGGCGTGGGATTTTTTTTAATCTGCATTTAAATATGTAAGTGAAAGTTCCACTCAAACAGAAATTTTACTTCACCATTAAAAAAGGTACAATTTCATAAAACCTTTTGCGAAAGAAAAGTGCGCCGTGATTTTTTTTTAAAGAACCTCCTGAATATCAAAAATGCCTCTTTTTTTCGTACGGGTTTCATGCGCAAAGGATTATAATAGAAGGCGATAAAAACAATCGCCGTTTTGGAACATGTTAAGTAAACCGTTATTCAGAATAACGATATCTCTTACACGTCACAGCGTACCAATTGTTTTGATCAATGTAAAAACACAGCGCCAATTCTGAATACTTAAAATTGAATAAAAAATCACGGCACATGCAAAATAGATTTTCTTTTGCGAATGTTTTATTAAATGATTTATGGAATTTGAAATGGAGAAGTAAAATTTTCCACCTGAAGTGGCACTTGTATTGCAAATATTAAGGGTTTACTTGTCGTGAGGCCGAGTTCACTTGCGAGAATGGCCAGTGTATCAGCTCGAGTCAGCGGTGTGACAGCGACGAGAACTGCCTGGACAAGTCTGACGAGCTTGGATGTAAGTGCCTGACGTCAGAGATCACGTGCCCCTCAGGGCAATGCGTGCCTGCCATCAAGATATGCGACGGTCATAGTGATTGTGAAGATGGTTTGGACGAGCTGAGATGTGGTAAGAATGTTGCTTAGGTTTGTGTTGCAAACGGGCACACATGCAACCGGTTCTAGGCCTACTGTGGGACGTTACTTCGCCGCAAATTTATGCGAGATAAAGCGAGATTTAAAGCGAAAATAATGGGAAAATGGTCCAATTGAAAGACGAGATAAGGTCCCAGAGTAGGACTGAACCTGTTGAACCTCAGAAATGTTGTTGCTCACCCACTGCTGTTGGCTGGAAAAATGGCCAGAAAGGCTCGTGCTGGAAACTTTTTTTTTGTATTCCACCTTTGCAGGTGTACAGGCAAACTTTTTCTTGTTTTGGAACTTGTGTTTGGACATGTTTAAGTTTTCTTTAGTTTGTGGCATATTCGGATATTTTGGCACGTGCTAGCTTGCACTGGCTGGAAAAATAATTGTTTCTTTGCTGGCAAATTTTTCGATCTACCTCCTCCTTGCAAACAGTAAGAAGTAAAATTTAATCTACACGCTTAGAAATGGCTAAATACGCTGTAAAATAGGATGGCTTTTTGTTATTTTATAATATCTGATCTGTCCACCGAAGAAATTGATTGGTGTGTTTATCAGATGTGCCGTTATCCTTTCGTACTAGGTGGCCGATGCGGTGCAGATCAGTTCTCTTGTCCGGAGGGGATTGCATACCATGGACATCCACATGTAATGCCATGGCTCCACAAAACAGCTCGGTGCCAAGATGGCACGCACCGGCCATCTGTTTGCGGTAAGTCTAGAGAACGGCTGGACATTATTAGGTCACCTGGAAACTACAGAACGGCAATTATAAATACACGGCTCGCTTAGAGGAAGGAGCTGTGGGGCTTTACTGTGCGACTACGTCAACCGGGCCATTTTGTAAGAAGTTAGCCAATTAGAAAGCGAGTACAGAACAAAGGATCTCGACTTTCTTGAGATCTGAGACACCGAAATAACGCTTTTCTCGTAAAAATTTTGGAAATTATGGGCAGAAATTACTTCAAACACTAATTACTCATCGTCAGATGTATTGCAGGTATTAAATTTGCTTAAAATGGTTTGAATCTCTAAATGACAAACTGTTTACGGGATGGCCCGGTTGACGTAGTCGCACAGTAAGACCCTACACGTTTTGACAAATTTCCACACATTTTTCATTTTTCCGTATTCAGCCCATCCTACATCACTTTTCTCGATCTTTTTCCACTTTACGCCTCTAGGTTAGTCTCCCTGGCAGACCGTCCAGACATAAAGGACGGGTTGCGCGGGAGACTCTAGGTTTTTTGTCCATTCTCCTTTTTCCTCCAGGTGCCTCAATCTGATTCCATTCATGCTGCTAAACATCAAAAAATAAAATGTGAAGATGATGTGAATTCATTTACCATCCTTTTTGCAGGAGTCAACACATGCCCCTTACATAACCTCAACTGTAACGACACTGATGAACAGGACTCGCCAAAGTGTAGATATTCCTTCAAAGGTCAGTTCTGTTACATTGATCTGTTATACGATCGGCAGGCGCAACGTCATGCAAATGTCAAAAGAACTTTGAGATTCGATTCTTTTTAAACTGGGCAACTCTAACTCAATCTGACCACAGTGTTAGAAAAAGGGGTAAAATCAGTAAAATTGCCAAGTTTGAGATATGGCTTTTCGCCAGCTTGTCCGCCTGTGAAGTTGAAGATTTTGTGACGTCACAATACGCAAAAAGCTTCCTGTACGCTCTGCGTACCTATGTTTTATTTATTGTCTCAAACCTTGGCAAGATCGCAGATTTTAGGTAGAACTTGTCAGTGGTAGTGATGGATTTTCGCTAGCTTGCCCGCGTGCGAAGTTGTCGATTTTGTGAGTCAAGATGCGCCCACCAATAACCCCGTTTGTCCACAGGGCGTTGCAGTTTCGAAAACGGTTTCTGTGGCTTAAAGCACAAAAACAGTACAGCTCTTCGATGGGAAATCACTGCAGGTGGAACGCCATCCAAGGATACAGGTCCGTCATACGACCACTCTACTTTATCAAGCAGAGGTATGTAATTATCCTTTCTGTTTTAATACTCAAAGCGTCAGAAACCCTTTCAGTTATCTTGGTATTGTGGCCGCAGGATCATGTACTCATGGGTATATTTAACAAATGTACACCTGGCTGAGAGCCAATCAGAATTAGAGAAACGCGCGCGTTGAGGTATAAAAAAGTATGTACCACGAAACGTGGCATCAGCAGCGCGCGCGATAAAAGAGCCAATGAATACACTGTTTGGCTGTGCGCGCGTTATTTCGGTTCGGCTGCGCCTCGCGAGTCAACAAGATAACCACTTTACGTCATTCCGTGGTTAGAGGACATTTTGCTAAATGTACCACAACTGAGAGCCGATCAGAACTTTAGAAATCCAAAGTTTCACACAAACCTTACGTGCCATTCAATTTACTGTCTTGAAAACAGGCTCGCTTATCTTTATTGAGACATCCAGCAACCACAGGGTGCTAGCGCTCGACTTCATAGTGACTGGATGAACCCTGGGAACGACGTCTGTCTTCAGTTTTGGTATCACATGTATGGTGCACACATCGGTTCACTTAATATTATGACAAGTACTACGGAAAGAGAAGTGATTGCTTGGACCATGAGTGGAATGGAAGGGGATATCTGGAGGTTTGGACAAGTGACTATGAGCTTCAAACAAAATTTCATGGTTAGTTCTGAAGACATTACTGAGATTTTTATAACTCCGTGGAATTTCAAAGGCGAGCTCGAACCGACAAACAGCGTTTCGGATTCCGCGGCTTGGAAACAATATTTGTCGTGCACTGCCTAAGAGAGGAGCTAAACTACCACTGTTCATTTTAATTAATTTACCTTATCTGGAAATTAACAAAAGGAGAGCACAAGCCATTTCAACTATTGCACGATTATCTCATTTGGCTAAAATAACACGCGAGTGACTGGCCGGGTCAAACGGGACAACCATTGAAATTTAAGTCGAGCGGTTTCTGTACGGATACACTCAAACCATCTGTCATCTGAAGTGTATGATATTTGTGGATGCTCCGCTAGAGAGGTACGCCATCATTGTCTCCCCAGTCCGTGTTACATTGGAAAACATCAAGAATTTATTTCAATTAGCAATGTTGTGCGCATCACGTGTCGTTGTTTTAGTCTCAACCACTCGCAATCCTGCCTCAACTTCACTAGCAAAAATCTGAAAAAATATTTAGCAGATATTTTCAAGAAAATTTTTCAAGAGACCCTTTGTTACTAATTGTTGTTCTTTATTCTAGTTTATCATTGAAGGAATAAGAGGTACAGGAAATAAAGGAGATATCGCTGTAGACGACATTACCTTACTTGAGGGGGGATGTGACAAAGTAATGATCGGACGTGAGTTCTATGAACACAAACTACTTTCAGTTCCACCGTCTTAAAGTGTTTAGTGTGTATACAATATTTAAGGTACAATTGCTGTTCACGTGCATTTTAGTTCAATCATATGTTTCTCGCATTTTCTTTACCTTTAGACCAGATAAATTAACAAGGATTGTATGAAGAAATCTTCTTTGAAAACAAATCGTAAGAAGCGAATTTTTCACATATATATATGATAACTTTGGAAATAAATAAAAAAATAGGGATTTACGAGTTGTAGTGAGGATTCCAGACTTGCCTTTTACCTACGACTTTCCGCCATCTTGCCCAGATTATCCATGATGCACCTGTGAGCGTTAAACACGTGACCTCGTCTTCTATAAATTGCCACTTTAATAGGTTCTCCAGATTGTTCATTCGAATCATGGTGCAACTGGAAAAGAAGCGGGTACTGGAAACTCTCCCTACAAAGCAGCGGCATCACTTCTCTCACTTCCCAGGATCGAGGTATTCTAACTATTCTAGTGCGTCTTACAAATGCGTTTTAAGCCATACTGTGCGCAGGGTCGTACCATCGACCGAAGTGTGCGCATATATGTCCCATCGCTCACATGCACTACATTGACCTGACGGGACGTTAAAGAACCACTTGGACGCTGGAGTGACCATCCTCAGTGACCCGTGATTCAGACCGCTTGGCAGCCATTTGCGCCGTAAGATCCAACGTCATTCAGCTTACGGGCTGCAAGTCTGGAGAGCTGGTCTCTATACATTCACATTTTACTTCATCTTCAAACCGTATTTCCAATTTCCAGGTGGTTACGTGTACTTGCCCAGCACAGCATCTCACAGTAGAAGTCGGTTAACATCTCCAGTGTTTGTCGCCGGCACGTGGCGTTGTATGCGATTCTGGTATACTATTGGCCTTGGCAACTCAGCAGAGTTAAGATTTCTAGCCTATCGCGAAGGCGCACAAGTACCAGTTGTGTTTGGCTCGACAGTCAGGCGAACTGATGCATGGAGATATGTTCAGTTGTCTCTTGACACATTTTCCCACATTGTTCAGGTAAATGTCGCCTGATTTATCCCAGCTGCTACGATAGAGTTCGTTGGCATTTCCTACCTCCGCATCTGTTCAAAGTCATGTGTTCAACATTCTGGTTGAGAATCACGTGGGAATTATGGATCAATCACAACGAAGCTTTTATTTTTCTCCAAATATTATCAGCAAGCAGAGGAAAGCTCATATCTCGCCGCCAACTACAAGACTTTCGCCGACTGAACGTTTTCAGTGCTGTTCGAAAGAAATTACTCGGCAAACTGCTAGAATATGGATATGATATCTTTATCTTGTCGCTTGCGCAGAGAAAAGGTAAATTTCATCGAATTGAGCTGATAAGATTCCTGGGCATATCGACCTGACAGTACATCGCTCATCAGACGCGAAGGTAGGAAATGCCAGCGAACTATACCGTAGTGGCTGAGAATCAGGTAAATGTAATGCTAAAGTGTATTATGAATTTTCATGGGACGCAGATTATGTTTGAAAAATATGAAGTGAATCGCTGGTATACTGTTATCTTCCTTTGATATCAGATTGCTTTCGAGGCGTATTCTACTGGCCCAGTGGTCGGAATAGACGATGTAACATTCACAGGAGAGTCCTGCGATACGATTCCGTGGTCACCTTACATAGGTTTGTGTTTACATTATTTCAGTAGAGATCCTGTATTCGATGGGTGTGACAATGTTATGATCTGTTTTTGTTATCTGAAGCGGTAGAAAACGTCCAAAATAATACCATTAGTTTGGTGTTCTAAGTAGTATAGGAGGGGCAGAATTACCGTTATTTTTGCGGAGCAATTACGTTACAGGTGAGAAGCCCGGTGCGCGGGCGTCCTGCTTTCCGAACTTTTAGAACCATTTTAGAACTCGTTTACAACCCCCAAAATGGTCATGGCTCCGCGCTCAACAACGGGCTTCGCAAAAATAAGGGTAATTCGGCCCCTCCTATACTACCGATCTATCACTACAGATCACTAAAACCCGTTTTAATTAAACCAAACGATGGATCGAAATTGTATGAGATTTAGACGGATTGAGTCCTTACATTTTACAGTTACCTCACTGGCATAGCCTTTTATGGGCTACAAAAGTACATATCAAGATATCATGCCCATATCGGACATATGTTCTTTAAATATTAATTGCAAAAGACTGTTCTAGGTACTTCGTCACTACCCTCGTCCAATCAGTAAGTCGTCTTAGTATCTTAGTGCTTCAAAGTCATCAGTTATTTTGTAAACTCATTGAAAACACCTTCCCTTGAGCTCCTGACATTGTTACCTCTCGTATGTTAGGCTCCCTCGCTCCACCGCACCCTAAGTGCAGCGACACTCTTGGAATGCAAAACTACCTCATCCCCGACTCCTCAATCACGGCTTCTACCTCCCTCCGAGAAAAGTCCGCTCCACCTAAGGGAAGGCTTCACCTCGCTGCACCAGTCTACCCCAGTGACCCCGCGCGATATTACACTGGTGGCTGGTGTCTGAAGTATGTACGCGGCAAACAATACTACTTGCAGGTACATTTATACAGACGTAACTTGTCGCCCTTGCGCGCAATGCCATGTACACAAAAGCATAATGATTGAAGACTTTCAAAACGATGTCAAGCAATACAACCGATAAAGACTGAATATACCATTGCCGTTTTAGAGTGTTAACTTGGGAACTCATCGATCAAACATCACTCCATCACTCCAATATTCCTATATATAGTGTTTTCAATAAAGTTAGTCCACAGGCTTCCCAGGATCATTGAGCGAACTTAGAGTCGATAGTTTGCAGTTTTATAGTGTCGCTGTGTGAAGTTTGACTGAGTTCGATAAGCGCTAAAATATGAGTATCTACGAAAAATAAAAAAGTTTGAAAAATACTCTTATCTAGTCCTTTAGTACTTCAGTAAATCACTACTTGCATTTATTCGGTCAGAAATACACTTTTAAGCGAGTTATAGCCAATTTATTGTCACCTCTCACACTACTATATGTTCTGGAAGGCTACAAACTGCAAAATTCCGAACCCTCAGCGATCCAAACATTTCCCTCAATTTTTTCCCAAAAAGTACAACTATTCAGCTTTCTTGTTTACCTTTTTCGTGGAAATCAAACCCAAACACAAGAAATTAGGGTTTTGTCACAAACACGCGTGGACGGCTTTAACAAGGTTAAATTTTCAGGATAAGTGAGCTGCTGCGTCGTTATCTGTACCTAGCTTTAAAAGAATGCTTTAAAAGAATACGCTACACAAATTATAATGCCCACAGTACCTTTCGTCAAAGCTGTGTGCCTTTTCTCTTTCTGCGTGACTAGCTTTATTGAAAACACAATGTAGGTAACGTACTACACCATGATAAATAGCAGACTTCGTATGACTGTGGAAAGTACCGTGACACGGCGCGGTACTGTCGCGGTGGCGGTACGAAACCTGGCCTGCTGTAGATACCGAATGAAATCGCGTAGTCGCGGTACGGTCACTGTGCGGCACAATTCTTTCGCTGCACTTTTCACACTCATACGAAATCTGCTCTATAATCCGACTCACGATTGTAAACTAGAAATTGATATATGAAACTGGAAATGATCCGAAAAGGACACACTGCTAATTTCGGTAGTATCTGTAGGTTGATCTCGGGGAGGATAACCACGTGACAAGAGTAGCCACGCAAGGTAAACAGGAGCTGGATTTCTGGGTCAAACAATACTATGTCGCATACTCTCCACATAATGGGACATGGAGATGGGTCACGGAGGCAGGGAAGAGAAAGGTATGCAGCTCAATTAACGGGAGGTATGCTACTTGATTGGTGGAGCTCACCCCATACTATATAACTGTTCTAACCAAATTGTTACACTCTAATCCCTAACCGGATCTAGGTTCTTTTTAGCGACTAGAGTTTTCAATTTAGCCATCATAGTGATGCACAGGGAGCCCATCAACAGGAGCTTCTATCTACTCCACTAGGTCTAGCCCTATGGTCAGGAGAAAAAAGTTTTTAATTTAAACGTGAAATTGGTACTTTGAGAGTGAGAGTGTTGGGTAAAACAGGTGAAGTGCTTTCGACGGCGGCACTTACTTCAGCCATCTTAATAATGAGAGAAAATAAAAAAATTTAAACTAATTCTCGCGGGATTCAAACTTGTCCTTGCGTTTCGTGTGTATACCAGCCCTGAGAGGTTCAGATCGCTTGGTAGTGATTGCAGATCAAAGCGAAAGAAATTCAATTGTTTTCAGGACTTTAGTGGGAATGCTGACAGACACACCGTGGTCTCCCATCATATCATTCCACCAATCACAGCGCGCTATCTGAGGATTTACCCACGCCATTGGGAAAGATACGGCTGCCTGAGAGTGGACTACTTTGGATGTTTTCCCGGTAAGCGAGAGCGGGTAGGATCGTCGGAATAAGTACTTCCAACCGTAAGGGATAGCGAACAGGGTGTGGTTCATAGCAAATTTACCCCTAAGAGATGCCAAGGGAAATTGGGTTTGGTCAAATAACGTTTTAAACTTTAAGAGGTAGCAAATAAGAAATACGAAGGCATACAAACTGCCGTGAGGTTCCATTAGCGTGTGAGGCAGCCCTAAGGGATAGCAGACAATTCTTTGGATATCTGACAAAAATAGCACTTGAATTTTTATACTCTAGGGGGACGATCAACACCATATATTTCTAGAGGGGTTAATCTCCATGGAATTTGCTTTCCAGATGATATATCAACATTCCATTTTATGTCTCGTTTTAATCGTTTCTTTCAGCGAAGATTTCAAACATGACAGAAAAATGTCAGTCCGCGCTTGGAATACAAAATGGGCGCGTACCTGATGCTTCCATCACAGCCTCCTCGGCCCAAGGAGCCGCTCATCGCGCGCGGCTCTACACGGTCGGGGAAGGCGGTAAGAATGGGGCCTGGGTCGCAGGAGTTGCAGACGCGAATCAATGGCTGCAGATTGATTTCGGAGGAGTTGTCATGGTAACCCGTATAGCCACACAAGGTCGTCATGACTATTCTTCGTCGGTCCGACATTGGGTAACAAGCTACATACTCTCGTACAGTCAATTAGGAAGGGCGTATGAATGGTACAAGGAAAATGGAACACTTGTGGTAAGAGTACTCCCCATAGATATGTGAACAATGTATTTACAACTCTCCTCTTCCTCTTTTTCTATCTTATATTGTACCGAATGGGAGTCGGTAAATAATGACTCATGAATTGATTCGTTTCTCCTGACGTTCGTATAGCCTGAGTTTTGAAATTTAAAAAAGAATTGTGGTTTCAAAGATTACTGTCCGACGCATCTGGCATCCCCACTCGCGAGAAAACATGTTCTTCTTGCACGTAAAAGATCAGCGTTTTGACAGTAGAACTTCAAAGTTTGTCCGCCCATATCCGAAGCTTGGCACCCATCGTTGAAAATCAGTATAATGCAAGACACTTTGCCAACTTCATTTATTTCCGACCGAAAAACCTTTTTTTTTCTAATTTCGCATCTTTTTTTTTTCAAGTCCCGTTAAAACCTTGAAGTTTAACTCTCAAAACTTTGAAGGTTCACGTGCAGACAGAACAATCTGTGGGGAAAGGTTAGATGCAATCGACGGTTTTAGTTCCGTGATCCATTTGATACCAGATCACCAATTCGTCGATATCTGCAGGTGTTTCGCGGCAACCGAGAGAAGAATGCTGTGGTGTACAACGTGGTGAGCCCACCTCTGATTGGTCGCTACGTGCGAATACACCCCAAGGCCTGGCATGATCACCCGGCCCTAAGACTAGAGATGTTCGGCTGTCTGGCTGGTAGGTCAGGTGGCAATGTTTGAGTCACCACTTTCTACTTTTCTGTTTAGGGTTTAGGGGCGTATTTTTTGGCCCGTTTGCTAAGAAAAATAGTATGAAAGAATTATAATATATCGAATTATATGTTAAATTTTATGGCAACGTGACATGTATCTTCGCCCTTAGGTAATATATTTTTTAATTGTAGATTTATTGAATTTTTCGCAAAAAGTTTTCGCAAAAATGTTTTCCGCTAATTTTTGTCATGGCTATAGTTTATGACCCCCTCTCTCAAAAGAAAGGATACCTGAACTGCTAAAATCAGTGTGAGCTATCGCATTCCACGCGTTGGCCCCATAATATCACTATCAAAGTACCAGTAGTCCAGTTTCGAGTTCTCTACTCTGCCACTGAATAGGCATCGACGGCGCATAAATACAGTGAGAGCCTCAATTTGAAGTAGAAAAAGTTGTGAATACCAACGAGAAACTGGTGAAAGCTTGAATAGAGACAATAGACAAAACTTTTTGGACTCGTTGGTATTCGCAGCTTGGTTTAAATCGAGGCTCCCACTGTCATCTGCGCCGTTAATGCCTATTCAGCGGTAGATTAGAGAATTCAAAACTATTCAGACTATTTTATACCGTTGAAATTCAAAAAGCAAATAGACTCTTTACTTCTACTGCTCTGTATGTAGCTAGACCTAGTGGAAAAGGTGGAGGTTCTTGTTGGATGGGCTTCTCATCCCTTGAAACCCTGTTTTCAGTCTTCCGGCCCTTGTGTTTCTTATGTTCTTGTTTTAACTGTAGTCAACTCTTTTAAGTGAATATTGACGTCACCCAAATACAAAATCTCGGTTGCTACAAAGACGATACCGCTGAGCCTGCAATCCCATCCTTCGAGAATATGGACAGCGTACTTGAGGGAAACTATCGCCAAAGAGCAGGCGCAATCTTACGCTGCGCAGAAGCTGCTCACCGCAGGGGTTCAACGTGTTCGCTCTTCAGAACGGTGGGAAGTGCATGTCAGGATACAGAACAGAAATGACGTATAATAAGTCTGGACCAGCAACGTCTTGTGCGGATAATGGCCGTGGTGGGCTGAGGGCTAATGAAGTTTACGAAATCAAGCGTAAGTAAGACATTGCGTTGATTGTTCTTTGCATTTTGGTTCAATGCACGAGTAGATTCGGACTTGTCAACAAGGCTATATTAATGGTGATAAGTCCTGAATATAATCAAGAGCGACAAATGAAACATAGCTTCTCGAACTCATTAATAATTCATGAAGCTTAAACAAAGAAAATCATATGCGGTTTTCTCGGTTTTCATGTGACGTCATCAAAAAGCTAACTTCTAAACCAAGAGATCTACAGAGATGTCCTTTCTGTGATTGATATAACTCTATTCAAGGATTTGTCACACGAAATTTCGGCACCTTCTAGCAAGTAGTTCTCGAGATATCGCCAAAGCTATTATGTCACGCAACACCAGCCACGTATTTTGAACTTCCCGTATTTCACTCGATTTCCACCGTTCTTGCCTTTTTGGGACGTCGTTATGTTATAAAAGTTCATATCTTTTCATTCTGATACTATTCTTAAATTCTTATTTTTATTCTTTGGATTGAAAATAGCGTCGTTTTGGAGACCCGATTGATTGGCCGCCATTATGGAGCCCCTCTGCTGGGGCTCCAACATGGCGGCTCCATACAATTACAGTACAAAATGGCGCACATTCACTTAGTAATATCTCGCTCGGAAAAGGACCAATCGGCCTGAAATTTACCCAGGAAACGTAATTTTGTATATTCTTTATTAGGCATCCAGTGTTTAGAAGTTAATTTAGTGAAATTTCGTCACGTGATAAGTGAAAACCAAGAATTCCTTCTTTTCTCGGCATTAAAATGATTCGTTTGAGAAAATATATGAACCACTCGACAGTGTTTTTCATCACCTCGAAGTCCGTTGAAAAAGGTCTCGTTTTCTTCAACCCACTTCTCGGTGTCTCGTTGAAATCCAGATGAAACACTACTACTCTGATATATTTCTAGAACATTTGAACTAGATACCACCTATTGTAAGCGAGTGGCACGATGTTCAATTAAAAGAAGATGTAGTAGCTATGACCCCCACATTCGGCCTTAAAAGCGTCATAGAAACAAGTCAAAATTAAGCGACTTGAAACGTCTGCAAGCAAGCGATTGTGCAATCAGACTCGAAATTAGCTAGTCAAACGGCAACTACCTATTGGCACGACTCATTATATTCGGCACGTGAATAGTTAATCGCTTGTCATAGGAAACTGGTCACGTTGAAAGAGCTGAAAAATTGACATCACGACTCATGGCATTTGGCGCGTGAATATTTTATCGCTTGTCATAGGAAACTGGTCACGTTGAAAGAGCTAAAAAATTGACATCACGACTCATGGCATTTGGCGCGTGAATATTTTATCGCTTGTCATAGGAAACTGGTCACGTTGAAAGAGCTAAAAAATTGACATCACGACTCATGGCATTTGGCGCGTGAATATTTTATCGCTTGTCATAGGAAACTGGTCACGTTGAAAGAGCTAAAAAATTGACATCACGACTCATGCATTTGGCGCGTGAATATTTTATCGCTTGTCATAGGAAACTGGTCACGTTGAAAGAGCTGAAAAATTGACATCACGACTCATGGCATTTGGCGCGTGAATATTTTATCGCTTGTCATAGGAAACTGGTCACGTTGAAAGAGCTGAAAAATTGACATCACGACTCATGGCATTTGGCGCGTGAATATTTTATCGCTTGTCATAGGAAACTGGTCACGTTGAAAGAGCTGAAAAATTGACATCACGACTCATGGCCTTTGGCGCGTGAATATTTTATCGCTTGTCATAGGAAACTGGTCACGTTGAAAGAGCTGAAAAATTGACATCACGACTCATGGCATTTGGCGCGTGAATATTTTATCGCTTGTCATAGGAAACTGGTCACGTTGAAAGAGCTAAAAAACTTGACATTCGTAGTTGATCGTTCAACCCTTGACCCTTGACCTTGGCGAGAAAGAAAATTTCGAAGAACACTTATTATTTGTCATAAGATACACCTCAGTGGTTGAGTTCATTTAAGCCCAAGTTGTAAAATCATGTCGAATTCGTGTTATAGGCACTTTTAGTATACATTTTATCGATATAGTGTATTTGCACAGGTGTTTGCGATTGGGGCGATAGCCTGTGCTCCTGGAAAGCAATGGCGTGGCGTATGATTCGTACCGCTGTCCTCATCAAAACACTTCAAGGTAAAGAAGGGCGCGCTTGCTGGACCAGTATTACGCTTCCCGTTACGCGGAGAGACCCTTCCACGGTTTCTTGATCTTTTGAGTCAGCAATTTAATGGAAATCAATCTATACCGTCCATTGAAGAGAGCACCTGAAAAAGTTTCACAGCAAAAGATTTTGAAATGGCGAAGAAACAGCTTGTAAGATGTCACAAAAATGTATGGTGTTTCGTGTAAGTGAGGAAAAAAGTTTGCCCTCCGGCGCAAAATAGCTGAGTTATGATGCCCCTACTGCACTTTGTCTTTCAAAGTGTCAGTGGAAGATAAGTCCCAAAAAAATCTTTTTTCTATCATATTTTCTATTACTATTTCATCTTTCTTAGAACCTGGTGCAAATGATAACGATAACCATCTTGAGCTGCACAACACCACCATGCACGTACACTATCCGATAAGACTGCCGACTGACGCTATCACCATTTGCTACTGGGTAGAATGCCTGCACTCAATTTATAGCATGGTATTCTACCAGGAACGTTCCAGGAGTACACCAAACATTGTTATACGACAGAAAGGATGTGACTTGTGGATTGAGGTTCTTGAAAGCCCGGCGTAAGTGTGAACGTTGGTACTTAATTTTCGCGGCTGTTGCTGCCTTGAAACCAGTTCACCAGGCTTTGCAAACCTTGCTTGAGGTTATTTAGGGCACAGAACAGATCTGCTCCTCAGAAAACCTGTTCCTCGCGCCCTTGTGCAGTAAGATATACACGGGCACAGAACGGATCTCCTCCCACAAAACCTGTTCCTCGCGCTCTTTCGCGCTGGCTGCATTTCACCTTTGCTGGCAAACAAACCCTGGTGTCCTGGCAAATGTTCTCTAATTAAAGAGCTTGTATCAGCCGCGCCATTGTGATAGCATAGCAGCATTCCAAGTCGGAGCTGAAAGCATCCATTTCCATCGGCAATTTTCTCGATTGAATTTAGTAAATTGAAACTTTGTTTTTAGATATTTATCAAGAGAATTCTGCAAGTAATTCGTTTTTCAAATTATAACGAAAACAATGACAAAGGAGTGACTGGCACGAGCTCTTTAACTAGATAATTTACCAAAACTTGTCCGAGAAAACTAAAACCAATACGCAAAAGGAGATTATATTCGTCTAATGCACTGGGACCGTATTGTCTGACTACATCTATTGTCCGACTGCATCTATAACTAGGTTCATAAGATCCTAGATGCAATAGTAAATACTCCTTGAAAAGGTGAAAGGTTGAAAGGTTGAACTTCTCTTTCTTTCACTCAGATCTGCTGAGGTCTGCACGTGTGATGGGAGCTGGCGACACGTATGTGTCACGTGGAAATCACGTGCAGGGATTTGGGAGATATACATGAGTGGCAAACTGCGCGCATTCGGACGGTGGTTAGGTGCTCGCAAGTCACTTACAGGTATCTATGCATTCTCTACTGTAGACGGATATTTACGGTGCTATTTACTTATGTATGCAATGAAACAGCTCAATATTAGTTCATTTTGCCATTACTTTGGATGCAAGTTGCAGCTTAAGAGTTTTTAAAATTTCTTGAAATCAGTGCGGTGAAACGCTCATTATTAGCTCACATTTGAATGTCGCCACACACACAGCTCGCACCTACAATTCGATATATCAACCTAAGAACTTGTCCAATTATGTTCAATTCATCACTGGTTGTTTTTGATATTCAGAACCCAATATGTTATAGCTTCTATAAAATCTCTATAATCACTTGATTCTCTACAATCACTTATGCTATTAGCTAAAACTGTTAAGAAAATCTTCCTTTACAGCATGATGAACAGATTGCTTAATTCCATTTTCTTAATCCAATTCCATTCCATTTTTTCATTCCAATTCCAAACATTTTTACTGTGTTTTTATCCTTCGCCAGGCGAGTCTCTTCTCTCCATCCACCATGTGCCAAGTAACCAGTCCGTTTCCAGTATGAAGCTTACAGACCTGAATATCTGGGGTCACGTGATTGTACCCGAAGAAATACTGCGCATGTCATATGGATGTGGTGGTGTGAATGGTGACGTCATTAGCTGGTCCAGCCTGTCTCAAAGCTTATCGGGAAATAAGAATCTCCGAAAGGGGCGAACCTGTCTGATAGCTAGAGGTATAAATTCACGCGACAATTTACAATTTTCACTGTTTAACTTTTCAGGTGCAAATGTTCAGGTGCTCCATATTCATGTGGATGGACTTTTGTCAACTTGTTCATTTCAAAAGTTCAAGACACCGTGAAAAGGCCCATTTCAATTTTATCTCTGTTCTAGGTGGAATGACATTTTCCGCATACAACGCATCGCATAAGAACAGCCTCGAGAGCCCGTGGTTGAACCGTTCAGGCTCCCAACACGGGAGGTGCATGAGGTTCAGGTACATAGCGCACGGCCTGGGGCAAGCCTCTCTAGTGATCTACCAGACTTTAGAGGGAGACACTATGGGAGAAAGGCCGATTTGGAGTCATATGACCGGTCGGTACAGAGGTTGGCGGTATGGACAAGTCTCTGTCGGTGCAGTTGGTAAACACAAGGTGAGGATGATTGACAACCTGAGTAACATGGCTACACGGCCACAGGGTTTACAGTTTCTACACAATTTTCAGAGCGTCTCACTCGGAGATGTTCCTTTTTTCATTTGCGCAGAGTATTCTCTTCAGCGTTTTGCTTTTGCTTGTGATTGGAGCAATGCTAGTAGGATGATGTTCTATATCAAGCTCTCTTTGCTTTCATCTTCCCCTCTTTGTTGCCGAGGCAACGGAAATAATAATGCATTTTTGTTGTAGATCTCCATAAGAGGTGAGCCCCGCGGCGATTGGATTTCTCTGTTCTCCGTCGGTGGAGTACATTTCACCGAAGGATTGTGTGATACGGAACCGGAACTTGCTTCTCAAGGTATGGAACCACTACTCTATTTACGGCTCTCAGTCTTAAGGCCGGTTTACACTTGCGATTTTTGTTGCATTTATCGCGGCGATTTTTCTCGCGCGAGTTGCAACTGCCAACTCTTTTGTGTAAACGCGATGACGAGATGCAAACCTGGTGCGATTCCTATGCTCTCTTTTCTTCAAATCGCTCAAGTTGGAAAGAGTTTCGAAAATGTTTGAAGTCTTTGTGACAACAACAACCGACAAAAATCGCGCCACCGATTTCGCCGAGCTGCACCTAGTTCACATTAACAAATTTGAGTTCACGCGTACGTGCGAGAAAGATCGCCGCGACTAGCGCAACAAAAATTGCGGCAAAGATTGCAAGTGTGAACGGGCCTTTATAATATGTATCTATTGACGTTGTGACCACGGTCGGTGCTTACTGTTTTGATGAGAATTCTTCTTTTCTGCGCATTCCAGCGTGCAACATAAACATGACTTCATCGTCTGGTTACATTACTTCTCCTTACTATCCCGGATATTATCCAAACAACACCCAGTGTGCGTGGAAAATAAGCGCCAAACAAGGTCACGTGATGAGGATCACAATCAAGGTGTTCCAATTGGAGGAACGGGAACGATGTGCCGGTGATTACCTCGAGGTGCATGACGGGATACAGGGGATATCACAAAAGACAACGCTGATTGGTAGATACTGCGGGCTCAATTATCCGCCAGTCATAGAGACCGCCACGAACGAGGCCCTAATTGTGTTCATCAGTACGAGTGGCGTCCCTAGAAAGGGTTTTCAGTTGTATTATCAATCAAAAGGTAATAAGTGCTTCTCAATGGAATGCATGGAATTGAGGCACACTTTCATTTCGGCTTGGAACTGTGCGCGCATGTATGTTGTACCCCGTTACGCCAAAATTTCTATGAAGTAACTTCTATGCCTTATGCGGATAGTGCGTTGTGAGAGCACATACATTGTCACACTCCAGTTGTTGTTCTAGAATTGATTGTGCTTGTCGCGTGTAAGGGAAGGTTAGAAATTAACAATGATCCTAATTACTGAGGCATTTTTAATGATTCTAAAACCATTTTAGGTGCGTCAGGGGCATATGCGGTGTATAAGTAGAAAGCAACGTCTTTTGGGGAGAAATGTTCACCATATTTCTTAATTTCAAATTGCAGAGAACAAAGACGCGGGAGCATGTTCAAATAACCAAGGTAATAGACCTCTGAATAAGAACTGAATAAGAACATGTAGGCCTATAGTTGAGATGGTCAGATTCAAGTAAAGCTGCTAAATATATGGGGTTCCTGTGTTTTTTAGGCGGATGCCCTGGCGGATGTCAGTGCTACATGTCGTCAGACGAAACACGTCGGCTAGTTGTCGAGGGAGGCTCCCTTGTAGCTGTACCGAGTGACATTCCACTTCACACTTCTGTCATGTAGGTTAAGTTTACGTTCAAGAAAGTTCTCAATTACTTTTACATTCCCAGAAATATTGGACATTTCGAGTCCGCGCTTGCCCAGCGGAAATACGCATGATAATGAAAAAGTGGCGACCGATGAAAGCGATATCGAAGAAGTTCACTATCATTATCGCGGTTTACATGTGTGATTACCCATTATGCACTAAGAAACGAGTGATTCAAATAAAATGGCGAAATAGCAAAGATGTTTTCGTGTGATTTCAACTTTTTCGTGATCTTCTTCTGGATTTCAATCCAACATGGCGTCTGTTGGTCGTCGAATTTAAGCACAATTTCAAGGGATTATGGAACATATTAGCGCATATTCTATTGCGTGTTTTTCAGCTGATTTACAAACGTTTATATCCATTTTACTATTTCCGAGTCCGAACTTTCGTGTAGACGACCTTTCAAGGTAGTGCCGGACAAAAATTTGTAGGTGATTTCAGTGATTTCAGGCTAAATTACAGAGGACATGAGAGCCTTGATGGAGCCAGATAGCGCGGTACGATGGAACAGGTTTCCAAAACGTATCAAGACTCAATTTATCGCTCGTAAGAATTCATATACTATGCAAGTTAATATCAGAGTCCGAACTTTTTACTAAAAGTCTATTTGCAGAGGAACTCCCATACATTCTCTTATATTTTCCGCAGTTATTATGCAAATGAACGGCCGCCATCTTGACCAATATTTCTGGGAATGATGATCATTTTTTGTGTTTAAAGTAGGTGCGTTTAATCAACAGTAGAAAGCGGATGTAAATTTTAAGCCAAGCGCATTTGATGGTTTGCGATCAGTTTCATCCTCAACATGTGAGAAAATTTGTATTTTGTAGGCTGTTAGGTGGAAGTAGGATAACCCAAGTAAAGACAGGGGACTTTGTTTCCCTTCGCATTTTAGAGTACATGTAAGTAAATCAACCTTCCTTTTCTTTGTCAGTAAAAATATCGTTTTGTAAGGATCACACTATACAATGTTATTTGTCTCTCCAGCGATTTTAGCAGAAATATCATACTCCAAATCCAGGATGGCAGTTTCACCAAAGTACCATCACTAAAGAATCTGTGAGTCACCTGTATAAACGGAATATCCCACAACACCTGCGATTTCTTGTATAGAGCAGATTTTACATGGCTGTTGAAAGAAAATCAGACTTGAAATGTGTCCTTTTGTTGACAGAAAACTCACTTCCAACTTCATCCAAGCTCTCGAATCCACAACACTTACAGGCTTGGAAAGTCTAGAGACACTGTAAGTATGGTACTAGTACGCGGACATACACTAGCGATCGCATTTGTTAGATTTTACCTGTTACCTAGCTGTCCTCTTCAAGTTATGTGGCACATAACAACTCGACTAAAGAACGCCTTTTGGCCCTACGTGTCCAATGAAATCCCATTGTCTTTTCCTAACATCCCAACTGAGCGGTTCGCCATGGCTAGAATCCCATCATTTGGTACTCGGCCCTTCCAACTTATCTGTAGGATCTGCATCAAATATTGGTAAATATTTGCATCAAATATTTTCTTCTCGTCGCTCCGACTCATCTAGATTTCAAACCCGGGTCTTATATAGTCTAACATTTGGTTCTCGTAATGTTCACGAATGTTCTTGCTTGACCAGATCTCTTAAAGCCCCTCGTAAAGATCTGCACGTTTCACAAATTTTCGTAGTTCAAATGGAGGTGTTGTTTTTGTTTTTGTTTACCTAGTGACATCGCAGAAAACCTTCTGGTAAAAGTAAATGAACAGGCATTCAGCACTTTGAGGAGCCTTCGAATATTGTAAGTTATGATTTTTAGTGCGCGTATCTCGGACTATGAAAACTATTTTCAGTATCGCGTCACACATGTACACCATCGTTTAAGTTAAGTTGCCTATATGACAAATACGTATATCAAGGTAGTAATACTTTAACAATATTAAGTTGCCACTGTCCAAAATGTTTGAAAATAAAACGTACCCCCAGTTCTGTACTATATCTTCAAACTTTTGGTCACACAGTATCAATAATCGCATATCAAGAAAGTTCTCGTTGAAATGTGTCGTTTTCTAAAATTTCCTTATTTGGAAGTTTCTACTTACCATATTTGGAGTTCCAGAAGTTCTCCTAGCTTATTTCTTACCCTAAATTGTCAAAAGGTTCGTCAAAACTTGCAGGTTTTGGAGAGAAACGTTGTTCGTGTAGGCCGCCATCTTTATTTTGGTCCCCAGGAGCTCGGAAATACCTACACAGGTAGCCCGCGTCACGCACGGGTTGGCATTGACAAAATGGTGACGTCATGAAACCAAGTCCCACTACCTCTTTTCTCAGTAATACCTTACCCCGTAGAATATAAGCAAATAGCTTCCTATACGCTCTACGTACCTATGTGTGTGTTTTTACATTTCCTATTGGTCTCATCAGGAGTCTCAGACAGAACAGAATAGAAGTGCTGCATCCGGGGCTTTTCAGAAACAACACCAACTTGACCTATTTGTAAGCGTTTTTAACGTACATTTAATTATGATCTCACTGTGTCTCCATCAATGATTGTGTCAATAAAGAAACCTTGAAATTAATATTTTTATTAGGTATCTACAAGAGAATGAGATTGAAGAAATACCTGATGGCTTGTTCGTGTCTCTCAGCAATCTAAAGACATTGTAAGTCAGTTGACGTGTCAGTAGGGTTTAGAAATGGAGTCATATACCGTGTTCTATTAGCGAGTTGCCCATTGTTTGTTTTTTTCAGTAGAGTGATTCAAGTTTCTCTTCCAATATATCCCTAGCAGTCTACCAGAACAAAGCTTACAGACTGGTGAAGCTAATGACGGCAGCCAATTTCTTCAATGTTTTTTTTTTTCATGCTTTTGATATATAGAGCAGATATCGTATGACTGTGAGGTTACGGGTGCGCTCTTTGCCGTGTCCCCTCCGTAACGATATTATGCAGTACATTTTGATTGGATAAGCAGTCATTTCGCGTGATGTAATTGGCTAATATACCGTGCCGTACTGTACCGTGTTTCCTTTGCTTATCACAGTCATACGAAATCTGCTCTTTGTCAATTGATTTGGTCACTTGGAGCAATCGTATATAGTGGTCGCTCAAGAAGATAATTGCATTTTGTTATGTGTTTTATTGATCACATAGGTATCTCACTAACAACAAGATCAAGACCATTACCTTTCGTACTTTTGAAGGCTTGACGTCATTGGAATCCCTGTGAGTAAACATTGTTTTTCGAGTGGATTTCAGATGACTGTTAATCAGACTTGCGTTTTCTACATGGAAGTTACTATTGGTTGAGGTCATGTTTGAGTGCCTAGAAAAAAACAAAGAGACGGTTATCTTTGGTCACCAATAAATTCAAATTCTATTTAGTTCGTCCCCTGATTGGTTTATTGTTGAATTCGTCACGCTCCTGGCTGATTATGTGTACTTTACGTTAGTTTTCCACACTCATCTTACAGCCTCGTAACATGGTATATGGGCTCAGGGCGGGGCTCAATGCCCAAATCTCAGGGCTCAACGCCCAAATTATGGCCGGGATCAGGGCTCAGAGGGGTAGGCTCAGGGCTCAAGAGGCTTGGATCGGGGATCATACGCTACAACTTCGAATCAGGGCTCAATCCTAAAATGTCTCCTTTTTTCATAATCTAACTACGATTTCTTCCTCCTGTCACGTAAAGTCTGCTGCCCGGATTTAGTCGATCGCGGATGTTTTGCTTGTTTTTGTTTTTCCTCTATTTCGTATTCATTTTTCTAGTTCACTAAACAGAGTACAGTAAAAACAAATTCGCGCGCTCCGCGAATGAGGAAGACTTCAATATAATATGGTTTTTGGGAACCCTCGCAACACGAGAACAATACGTCCGTGCCATTTCAATAGAATGCCTACGTTACAAGAACATGTGTATCTTGGCAAGGGACCCAGAAAAAGGGTAACAGCCAGGCCTGGCAGATAATAACTATGTTTTTTGCTAAAAAAAACTGACCCCTTTTTACGTAAGCGTGAGTTTGACGTTACAACATAGAAATTGATCATTCGGGCCGTGCTTCATGCACATGAACAATAATTTTGTCACTTACGGGGCAAATGAAGAATAAACCTTACAGGCTTCATTTACCTTTTCTCCAAGGCATCTGATATGCGTTTTTCAAAAGCAGGGTGCGCTTTGCGCGCAACAACGAAAAATAAGATCCTCTCTTTCTGTAAAATGTGTTCTAGTTCAAATAGGGGGCAGAGAAAATCACAAAAACGTTCAACAGCTTTGAGGGGGTCACGTTAATCATATTACTTATAGAGGGGTGAAAAAAAATTCGAGCAAGCAAACGGCGTCCGAAAAAAATAGGGCTCAATGTGTCCTAGATATACCATGTTACGAGGCTGCATCTTAGATCCACTCTATTCCAGTTATGTGTGGCTTCATTCTCAATGGTCCTGTTCCAAAAGGAGTAGGTCTTTCCTGGATTCTTTTAATAATTATCAGCCTTATTTTGCATCTGATAGTTTTCTTTTGCTGATTAGGAATACACAGGGTCAGCAACGATATTTTCCTCTTTCTCGTTGTCTGGCTTTGAAAGTGCCTAGTATATATAAGCATTAAATGGGCTTGATTTCCCAACTTGGCCGGTAAAAAAACTATGTTACTACCGAGATATATCTTGTCATAAAGAATAAGTGTTGCTCAGTGTTTCTTCTCGTACTTATTGAGTTGAATAACCCACTACGTCGAATGGTTATTTTGCATTGTGTGATCATAACTTGTTCAGTTGTGACGAGCGAGTACAGTATCCACGCGTTAAATGCAATGAGCCGTGCCATTGGTATTTGCCGACATTTACTTATGAATGAGAGACAATAAGATATTTTCTTTGACAATCAGAATAGAAATTAGTTAATCAACCTAAAGTGACCTAATGACCCGGTTCATTGCATTCCGCGCGTGAATATATAATCGCTTATCACAACAAAACAGGAAATGATCACGTTAAAGAATTAGCATTCGCAGTGGGTCGTTCCGCTCTAAGAGAGAAGAATTCAAAGTACACTTTGTACTTCGAACTTATTTGTCATAACGTTTCTTCTTCTTTTTTTTGTCTCGGTAGTGACAAGTTGTAAAATCAAGTCTATATCTTGTTCTATGCACTTTGAAACGGACATACACCAAATTCAGATATGGTGTCCTTGGCATGAAGCCTCAAATTTACTTAAAAACAAGAGAGAGATTGAACAATTTCTCACGCACGATCTAGCGCAAGCAAGTATCTACAAAATGAACAATGGTAACCTCCCAAATGAATCGTCAGTTGACCTGACAACAAGAGGTGAAACCGTAGGGGATTAGAGGATTTTGTCTAAGGAAGTCGACTTACCAGAACCAGGAAATGTGTCCATAATACTAGTATAAAGGATTACCTTGTATTATTTTCTTTCTAGTCCATAATACCTAACGATTATTTTCAATAACTTTCTCACCTGCTCACACATGAGCCCTCATAACACTTGTCTTACTACTAACACTAATTGACAGGTCTCTGCAAAATAACAAGCTGACATCTATAGCTGATGATACCTTTACAAAAATGGCCAAACTACGATTTCTGTAAGTTTTTATTTACTGTCGCTTATAACAAATAACTCATGTCTCCAGTTATTTTTTCTTCACCTCGCAATGGTATCTTCGTACCGTACCCGATAAAAGATGTACATATATCCTATTACAGGTCTTTTTCATGTAATACGGGAGGATATTTCACGAATTGCGAATGCATTTTTCCGAGCCCAGCAACGGCGAGGAAAAATGGGAACAAAGAGTAAAATCATCCGCCTGTATTATATGAAAAATATCTGCGACAAAAGGTTCTGATTCTGATTTGACTTATCACAAAAAAGTACATGTACATCATTTTCAGAGCTCTGGACCATTTCACACTTTGTTGCTATGCCGTTGTCACATTACCCGGTGTGCATTGCAAGGCTCCCACGGATGAGTTCTCGAGCTGTGACGATCTGATGAAGAACAAGACGTTGCAAGTCTGCATTTGGGTGCTTGGCGTGCTCGCCTTTGCTGGAAACCTGTTTGTGATTATGTGGAGGCTGATCATCAAAGAAGACAACAAAGTGCACTCGTTATTTCTAACAAACCTGGCCGTTTCCGATTTCCTGATGGGTTTATACCTATTGATAATAGCTATAAAGGATATTCAGTGGCGAGGGAATATTTTAAACACGATATAACATGGAGGAATGGAGTTCTATGTCAGTTTGCTGGTGCGCTATCAATGATATCGAGCGAAGTGTCTGTACTCGTGCTAACTATGATAACGTTGGATAGACTTGTATGTATTGTCTTCCCAATGAAGTTCAAGAGACTAAGCCACAAGGGGGCTATCGTCATCTGCGTTGTTATATGGTTGTTTGGTTGCATGATTGCTGTAATACCCTTAATGGGGCTTTCATATTTCTACGACAAACAACGAGACATTGGATTCTACGGTCGATCCGCTGTATGTCTTCCACTACAGCTCAGCTCTGACCGACCCGCCGGCTGGGAATATTCCGTCTCGCTTTTCATCGGTTTGAATTTCATCGCTTTCTTGTTTATTCTGGCCGCTTATATCGCGATGTTCTGGACTGTAAAGAAATCGTCCGCAGCTGCGGGCTCTAAAAACAAGAAAAAGGAATCCAACCTTGCGAGAAAACTTATGGTAATTATACTCACCGATTTTTGTTGCTGGATGCCAGTTATCATCATCGGAATACTGTCACTCTCGGGAAACTTTCACGACCCGCAAAAGCAGGCGTACGTTTGGATCGCGGTGTTTGTTCTTCCGGTCAACTCATCTATCAACCCAATCTTGTACACTTTCTCCACTGCACATGTCAAACAGAGGATCACGGACTACAGCCAGAGCGTGCCAGGTCACAAAGTCAACACAGTCAGCACTGGAGGTAAGACGAGGGTTCTGTATCAGCTTATATATTATATTTAGTCCTTGACGCTCTGGCCGGGTTTCCTGTGGTAGAAGCGTGACGTCACAGCCCGCGCACATTCAGCGGTTTACTTTCTCACTGCAAACAAGGACTGGGATCAGGATGGTTTTGTAGCGTAAATAGCCGAATTATTTGTATCTTGATGACCCATGCATATTGTCAAAAATCCAAATCTAGTTCCCAGAGCCTTGGCGAATGCCGTATTTGGCAGACCCTGGTCTTCCGGTTTAACGAATCTAAACTCGTCTAAATGGACGTTTCCAGGCGTTCCACCGGCCAGACGTGTGAAGACTCTGGGAACGAGATTGCAAGAATACATTTTTTTTTGGGCAATCGATACTGCTGCAATGTCTCTCGCGTGTCACTCTTCTCTCAGCACGTACCGGCACAACTGTTTGTTGCAGCCCGCAGTGCGACATGAGAGATACTAGGAAGAACGAAATGGACGATTCCAGCTATAAGCGCGCGCGCTCTTCTTTATTCAGAAAATGCTCAAGCCGTGTCCCACAACTACCAGAATGCACGGTGCGCTATTTTAACAGTTTGTTCGGCAAATGTCCCACATCTACCGACATGCAGCGCGCGCGTGCGTTATAGCTGGAATCGCCCATTCTCGTGTTATCCAAGCAAGTGATGTATTGTAGAATCATTTGGAATAAGCTGGCTAATACGTATAGCAATGATTCTGTTTTGGTATACCTGTTTGCGCCCATTACGCATCGCGGACTAAATACCAGCAGGGGCTATGAGTCCCTGATAACAGACAGTTATAATGGTGCAACCTTTTCTGAAATAGATATATACCTTTCTAAAATTATTTTCAGGCAACAAGGATCACTCACACCTGTGTTCCCTCTCATCACGTCCTCGTCAAAGCAGCAAGAAGTCAGTCATGTCAGTGCTGATTCCGAAGAAAGTCTCGTCAGTAGAAACCACGTATAAGATTAACATTATAAGGACAATAGAATTCCTCAAGACCCCTTCACAAGGAATAGTAAGTCACGATTGGGACATCCGTTATACCAGTAGCAGGATTAGCAATCTTTCATTTGAGAGAGCATAGTGGCGGATCCAGAGGGGGTTCCAAGGTTCCACGGACCCCCCCTTGATTCTCAGACAACGAGGATTTTATTGTGAAACTTTTCATAATATAGTGGCCGCAACAGTCATCGAAGGAGTAGAGAAGAAACGGAGCCCCTCTTAGTAAAAACTTGGATCGTCCACTGGAGAGGTAGACAAAATTTGTGACCATGAAAACTAATTCTCGCGGTTCGAAATCTACGATCTAAAACAATATTCATGATCATCTCTTATGCTTCCGACGCCCACCGATATGATGATAGGGGCTCCTCATATGATGGAGGCTCCTGATGATCCAAAAGCGATTCTAGGTCAACATATGACTAACAATCAATTCCCAAAGCAGTAGTATAGTATGTATGCATCGAATAAGCCGGGCTTTTTTTCTTTGTGGGAGGATTGAGACGAGCGCAGTAGAATAGTATGCATCGAATAGGCCGGGCTTTTTGTGAAGGTTTAGGCCGGGTATTTTTGTGGGGGGAATTGAGTAGCGCGCAGGAGTATAGTAGGCATCGAATAAGCCGGGTTTTTTTTTGTGGGGGAGGATTGAGACGCGCCGGGTTTTTTTGTGGGTGAATTGAGACGCGCGCAGTATGCATCGAATAAGTCGGTTTTTTTTTTGTGGGGGGATTAAGCCGGTTTTAATTTTGTGGGGGAATTGAGACGCGCGCAGTAGTATAGTATGCACTGAATAAGCCGGGCTTTTTTGTGGGGGATTGAGACGCGGGCGCTGCGTATTCCCCCACAAACTTATCGCCTAATTCGGTACATGCTATACTACTTTTTTAAAGCAATTTTGTGTCCTGCAGGTTTATGTGACGTGCTTGGTTGGTAATTCGACAAGGGATTCCCTTCTCAAGGTGTTCTCTCCCGACGATCTAAAGGATTTCAACAATGAAGTAGAAGTGCTACAAAAACTGAACTCATCACGTGATCATGAGAATTTACTCAACTACCGCTGGCATACAAAGGGTATCAAAAACATGCAAACGTCTGCGCACATTATTTCGCTTTTATTCGCTTTTGAAAAATGTATTTGGTTAACACCAACATTCGTTTGCTACTGCTAGTCGTCTTTTCAACCTATGTTTTTTACTACTACGCTCTACACTTTAAGGCGTAAATGGGTCATTTTCTTCTACGCATGCGTCAGTGGTAGTCACCAGTCCAGTGCCTCCCCATTCTCGTACCCAGAGACTCCCCTGAAGTGACGCGACGGAAGAGCTGTGAATTCGAGAATGATGCCTCCCCCGCGAGGTGACAAGCCGAGGTACGAGAATGTCTCGTACCCAGAGCCCGTCATCTTTTGACTGGTAGCATGTTTTGTATCTGTTAACAGGTGTATGTTTAGAGCTGGTCTCCAGCATCACTTTGCCCTGGGTAGCGGAGTCCAAGGTCGATGCAAGATGCGGGTAAGAAGGATGATTACGCCATGGTTACATATCAAACAAACCCCGATGATACATTGTCGTTTTTAAACTCCTCATGGCCAAAACCATCTTTGGAATCGTTTTAACTCATTAGGAAGTGAGGAAGAAAGAATGGTGATATTTTGAATGATTTCATACAGGAAATACAGAACTCGAGTTCCTGAACTGTCCACACAATCGATTTTGGCTTGGTAACCACTCTAGATATACCACAGCTTTCCTGTGCGTGGCTTGTTCCCGTCCTCTCAAGTGCAATCAGCAAAAATGACAACGATTAATTAATGTGTTGCAATAGGCATTCCAGAAGTGGGGAGTGAAAAACTTCATCCAAAATGCCGGCATATCAAGATAAATGTGTCGTTTTTGTCAATGCCAACCCGTGCGTGACGCGGGCTACCTAGGTATTTCCGGGCTCCAGGCTCCTTGGGGCAAAACAACGATCTGCAAGTTTGGACGAACCAGAAACATATAACTTAGGGAAGAGGTCAAAACACTTGTACTCGAATGGTGCCCAATTTGTTCAGGGGAGGTGGTGGGTACTGGCATCTACCCCCTTAGGTACCCAATACCCCTTTTTCAGACCTCATTTTCTCAGAGCATGATCTAGGGGTACCTGTTTTTATTGCACATATGGACTCCTCTCGCTGCGAGGAAAGCGTTGGAGCATACACCTTTTTAATATATATTTTGTTTAAGGAGATATTTGCTCTAAAATTCAGCTCTGAGAGGTAGGTGGCTCCGGCACCTACCCCACCCCCCAAAATTGGGCACCCACGGAAGTACGGATGTTTTGACCTCTCCCCTTAGTTGAAACATGTAACGGCGAACCAAGCGGTGGATTATTCGAGATGAATTTATGACCATATTTGATCAATAATGAACTCTCGACTGCTAACCCAAGTAGGTTTTCTCTTCATAATATTTCATTTTTCGCTCATATAAAGTAGAGCAACAGTGGAAAGTGATAATATACTAACATTTAATATCTTGAAGTCTTGCAACAACATTATTTTGAAAATCTGTTCAATTGTTTATTCTGTGAATATTCCGCAGCTTGGCACTAGAGTAATGTATGTTTGTTACACGTTTCAACTCACTTATATGTTTCTGGACGAACTTATTGACCATTTAGGGTATGAAATAAGCTAGGAAAACTGATATAAAGAAACATCAGAATGTTTTCCCATCTTTTTCCTCAGGGTCATCTGTTTCGGTGGTCTGACTTCATCCACAATGCCACTCACTGCATTCCTACAGGAAACGCAGCATTCGGCTAGCATGGAGACTTTGCTCGTAATTGCTGTAGACATACTGCATGGGCTGGAGTACCTTCACAAGCACCACGTAACCCATGGCAACGTAACTGCCGATTCCGTGCTTATACGCAAGTATCAAAGGGTAATAACTATCGGCTGGGTCTTAGGCCCTGTTTACATGGAAAAACTTGGCTCTGGAGATTGGGCTTCCCCGTATTGAACTGTTTACACGAAACAAAAAGACAAAGTTGGATCGGCTAGGCGGGCCATGCCCCGGTACGCGCACATCGAAGGCCGAGTAACAAGCTTAGCCGAGCCAACGTTTTCCCATATGAACACTTTTGCTCAACTGCCCGGTCCCACTTTCACTCGTGGATATTTGAAAACACTTGTTGAAGTCTTATGACAACATTCAGTATTTTCGCTGGGTTTCGAGGGCAGCGTTTCGTCACATGAATGCTCGCCAACATTTGCTCCATGACAAGGGGCACTCGCCTTCCTGGGGCAAGTCCTCGCCACATAACCAGAGCCTTACTCATTTATATCTATATTGTAAATATATAGATTTAGCCACTGGCTAAAAGCGGAGCTCCTGGTTATAAAATTTTCTGTGTGAATGAAAGGGATTTCCATGTGTACATGGTTTACATGGTTACTTTAGAGTCTTCCCTTCACGAGATATTAATTTTTCAAGCATAAATGACATCATCGATGACGTCATATTACGTGACCACTTCATTTCGCTCATCTAATGACCTAGACTACACTACCAAATTTTGGTTGTTTTAGAGTATTCCCTTCACGAGATATTAATTTTTCAAGCATAGATGACGTCATCGATAACGTCACATCACGTGACCACTTCATTTCGCTCATCTGGTGACCTGGATTACATTACCCAAGTTTGGATGGTTTAGAGTCTTCCTTTCATGAGATATTAATTTTTCAAGCGTAGATGACGTCATCGATGACGTCATATCACGAGACCACATCATTTCGCTCATCTGGTGACCTGGATTACATTACCCAAGTTTGGTTGGTTTAGAGTCTTCTTTTTATGAGATATTGATTTTTCAAGCGTAGATGACGTCATCGATGACGTCATATCACGTGACCACTTAATTTCGCTCATCTGTTGACCTGGATTACATTACTCAAGTTTGGTTGTTTTAGAGTCTTCCCTTCACGAGATATTGATTTTTCAAGCATAGATGACGTCATCGATGACGTCATATCACGTGACCACTTCATTTCGCTCATCTGGTGACCTGGATTACATTACCCAAGTTTGGTTGCTTTAGAGTCTTCCCTTCACGAGATATT
Organism: Scolanthus callimorphus; assembly: GCA_033964015.1. Lineage (NCBI taxonomy): Eukaryota > Metazoa > Cnidaria > Anthozoa > Actiniaria > Edwardsiidae > Scolanthus > Scolanthus callimorphus. Next base: position 16,469,837 of record CM066924.1, read on the forward strand.
GATTTTTCAAGCATAAATGACGTCATCGATGACGTCATATCACGTGACCACCTCATTTTGCTTTATCTGGTGGCCTAGACTACACTACCCAAGTTTTGTTGTCTTAGAGTCTTCCCTTCACGAGATATTGATTGATCGCCTTCGGCTCGTGAATTTCAAGTTTTGATCAGTTCTCCCAACATCCCCTCGTGTTTGTAAGAAAGCAGAGAGCACGCGGAAAGTACTTTTATTGCTTAATTAGAACGCAAACTGGAAACGTATTTGACAAACCTAAAGCCGTGGCTAAACGGGCAGCAATGTAGCCGTCGCGTGACCGTAACGTGTTCTGTGTTTTTCACAGTCATACAAAATCTGCCCTATGCTTTACGTCTATTTTTAAAAAGAGTTTGATTTGGGAATTGATCTTATATGAAATCTGCTCTATTAGAATTCTAAGGGGAAAGAAAGTACTTAAATATAGGAGTTTTTATTTTCTTTTGTTGGCGGCCATTTTGGCTTTTTTTTATTAATGATACACTTTCCTTCCTAAGATTCCTCCGATCAAGGCTTTTGTAGCAGCATTTGACAGCGCTCACGTGCAGTACTCTGAAAAGCGTTCTTGGGAGGCCTATCGCCAAGACGTGGTGATGGTCGGGACGCTCCTTAAGTACATGCTACACAGCTGTGGTTACAGCGGAGAGTTCAGTGGAAAGGTGAATGCTTGAGCAGTCAATTCCAACAACATTTAGCCTACTGTGTTTTTATCGCCGAAAACCACGGGCTTCGTGATCACGGTCTCTATCTTGGAATTGTAACGCGCAGTTTTTGGGCGAGCGTAAAACTCTCCTCCACCCCCTCGATTTTTCTCCTCGCCCCCAGACCGCGCGCGCGCTACAAAATCCTAATCCTTAAAGTTACCGCTAAACTAGGGCACATGTAGCGCGCAACATTTGTGCCCTGCATGTTTCCCCGATTGGCTAAACTAGGAAACATCGCACGCGTGTGTCTCGGACACATAAACGTTTTTCTTGATTTGCCAAAAAAAAAATTCTATGTGTCCCGGCTACAAAATTTGTCGCGCGCAACAATGTTTCTCGCGTGGCTAAACTGGGAAACATAAAGGAAATATGTGTCGGGCTACACTGTTGCGCGCTACACGTACACGCTCCCGCGCCTCAAGCAGGTTAAACAACATTGTAGTATCATAATAATGACATACATATGTTTTTCTCCTAGGTCCGGGGAGTATTAGAAATGTGCTTCATCGAGTGCGCTAACTGGAAGCACAGGATTTCCGAGCTACGACATGAACTGGAGCGAGCCTGGAGCTCCTCAAACGAATGGAGCACTACTGTGTGACGCCAACTTACCACCGAATCCTTTAAAGCAGATTTCGTATGACTGTGAAAAGTGCCGCGACACGGCGCGACACTGGAACGCGGTCGCGGCACGGAACCTGGGGGAACCAGGCCTGCTGTAGATGCAATTGCGTAGTCGCGGCATGGTCGCGGCGCGGCACAAGTTCGTCGCGGCACTTTTCATAGTCATACGAAATCTGGTCTATTGCGCAGCCGTGCCAAACCGAATCCACTATTACGCGGCTGCGCCATTTCCATGTTTTGGGAATTGGAATACTCAGCTGTCAATCGAATTCCAGTCGCCGCGGCCTCGGCGGAAAAAGAAGTAAAGCCTAACGGCAAACTTACCAGAGTCGCGCTGTTCCAAACAAAAACAATAGAAAGCTTTCGATTATAAACTACAATGAAGTGGCATCCCTTGAAAAAGGACAGGTTCGACAGAAGAAGAGCGACTGAATTCGACGTTTTGCCGTATGCCCGCCAAGTTCAGCCTTTCAGAGTTAACATTTTTGAAACCTGGGAGCCTTAAGGCAGGCTTACACTTGCATGTTAATAGATTTGATATCCATAATTCATCTTCATTTAAAAGTTACATAAATGTAATTTCTTACAGAGGTTTGTTCGTACAAGGTGTGAAAATAGCACGGTAGAATATAGTTTTGTTATTAATAAAATATTTTAGCATCCACCAAATAGTGTTGAACAATATCCGATCACATGTTACTCGATAGCAAGCTCATATTCTCCAACCCATAGCTCTCCGGCTCGTCACCTCGTGGGGCTCTGGTGACAGCCATAGACGCGAGATTTGATACAGAGCCCTTGATAGAAACTTTCTGCGCATGCTCCAACGTTCAAAATTAGCCAATCAGCGACGGCCCTAAAATGGATGTCCCCAGAGCCAAGTAGTCCCCAGGGTCTTGTGGGTAATTTTCAAGATGGCGGTTGGTCGAGCACAAGACCCTGGGGGAGGCTGAGTCACATGACCAGTGTTTGAGGACATGGGAACGAGGTTTTCCTTTGTTTCGAAACGATCAAGTGATCAGCCTCCCCCAGGGTCTTCTCCCGAGCTAAACGCCATTTCGAAAAACGACCGAGAAGACCCGGGGTCGACGAGGTTGTCCCAGAGCCTCGCGCGCGAATCCGCGAGCAGACGAGATTGGGAGCTCTGCGTACGAGCATGTAGCAAGCTATAGAGTTCCTAAAGTGCGCTTCGTACGTGAAAAACCTCTTCGCCACAGATTTCTAGCGCGTGCAGGAGGCTTCTTGCAGGAGGTTTCTGGGTGTCCGTTCGCCTATCGGGTGCCACCTTGGATTTTGAAAGGTGCGCGTTCCCTAGTAAAGGGCTCCCCGGGAGGCTTTGATGACAGCCACTGACGCATGCGCGAAATTTAATACAGAGCCTCCGAGAGAAAGACCTTTCAGCGCATGCTCCATCGCTTAAAATCAGCCAATCAGCGACGGCCCTCAACTGGATGTCCCCACACTCCCCAGAGCCTCCCCTGCGAGCAGACGAGCTGGGGAACTCTGGGCACGAGAATGTTTTATTGGGGTTATTTTTATGCGCATGCGCAGATAAAATTTGCCCGTTGGGCGTGTCATATGGATTATGTTCAAGGAAATAATCAAATGCTAAAAAAAATAATTGCCGGATTACATAACGAACATCGAAATAAGTTTAGTGAAAACAGGAATGAATAATCACATAACGAGTGCCCCACATGGATCTCATTGATGACGTTCTGACCTATAAATACCTCGAGGTAACAGATAACTGTAAGGATAAGGTTGATTGTTCACTGGTCATACAAGGGGCGTCCTTAAAATGGTCTGGTGGCCGGGCGTACTCTCACCGCTAGGTCACTGAGTCGCTAGGAAGTCAACAACCGTTTGCGAAAAGGAGTGTCAGGAGACAAATTTGCGATGCGTGCAGACAAATATAGTACGATGATGGTTGATTAGAGAACCGTTTTCGAGCAACTCAAGTGAGACGTATCTGAGTGGTTTTAGTTAAGAACGCAACCGGAAAGTTATACATTGTACAACTATTGAAGATCATACACCAGCGCTCTCCACAGCGCACCAGTACTTTAGCATACATGTTAATATCCATAATTCAGAGTGAGATTTACTTCTCGTATCCGCATGATAGCTCTACGAAGACAAAAACAACAAGAGGACATGAAACACTATTTCAGCTTGCAGTTGGAAGACTTGTTTCACGTCATACTCCGCGTAGGTGGAAATATTTGAATCGCCCCTAAATGCGCAAAATAAGAAGAAAATAATTTCAAACCATTGCCGCAAGTCTGACATTGGGTTTTGAATAAATCGAGTGAGATTTTGTTTTGATTTAGCGCGTTTCGAATTTATGAATATTTTTTCAACCCAGTTTCGTTAATGAGCTATAACTTTATCAAATCTTATTAAGATTTAAGCATGAAATAATGCTTTACCTGCACGACAGTTTGACATAAACACTTTTTATATTTTACGCGTTTTCTAAAATTCAGCATTTTTCGGCTTTCGGCTTTCTTTCAAAAGAATCGAAACAAAAGTTATATCATAACAAAGAGCATGGAAATTTTGACAAAATGCTTAAACATAGGCTTGATCGAATCATTGTTGACCGAATTACAGTGATTTGAAACCTTAGAGGAACTCGACTAAAATTGAGCCAGGAGTGTCAGGCGTTCCTGGCAGAATATATTGAAATGTATGAGTTATTCTAACTTTTTCAACTTGTATCTCGGTCAGTGTATTTATATCCGATCAACACAAGAATTCAATCATTTTGACGTCTCAAGTGTGGTACAAAAGAATATTCGGTTATTGGAAACCCTTTAAACCATGTTTTAATGATTTTATCATGAGTTCGGCGAGAGAAAAAACTAAGAATAAACATTTCATTTCGCCAGGAATGCCTGACACTTCTGGCTGAATTTCAGTCGAGTTCCCTAAAAATTTCAAACCACCGTAATTCGGTCATTAACCATCTGATCTATGGGGTGCCAAATGTAAAAATATTTATATGTAAGTATTTTCATTATATGCATACATTTCCTTTATGTGCGGCAAATGCCTCAGGTAATAAAAATTGTTTTAGAGATATAAGCAATACGGTGTAAAATGGTTTCAATACGGCGTAAAATGGTTTTTTGGCATATAACCAAATTAACGAATGTGATTGTTTGTTAAATAACCAATTCTCTGATATGACTTATCCGCAATGGTTTTATGATGGTTTATCGTGGAATCGAGGCTGGCAGTACTGAAACGAGGCTGTATAAGAATCCAAGATGGCGAACAACATGGAAGAAAGGTATTGACTTAATCTTTTTATTTGGTTCTCACGAATTCGACATGTTGTATGTTTTAGTTCCATACTTGAAGGATGTTTTGGCTGTTTTTTTTTTATGTGTGCTTTTAAATAAAAGTAAATAGATCAATTTTCAATAGAAATAGACGCTGCTACTTTCGACGGTGCGGATCTCATTCAGATGAAAAAAGAAATCGCTGTAGTTCTTAGTTTGCTGTACCCATCCACAACGCGTTTATGTTTCGTCTCGAATGGCCAAAACGGGCGAGAATAGGAGAAACATGAAATGGAGTTTATCGAAGCTTGCCGGTAACGTACAGGTACAGCAAGCTGGGCCCCTCATAGCCTGCGTTGACAGCCGAACTAATGGGTTGAGTTGAACTAAACCCAGGTTTAGTTCGGCTGTCAACGCATGCTAGGCTCCTCACAGGAAAAAAATATTAAGATTCAAGTGATTACACGGCGCCAGTTACAGCTCCAGGGGCACCCAACGATCATTTTCGTATAAATGTCTGTATGGATAGCGCTACGCGCGAGAGCTAAAATTTTCCCTTCAGAAATTATTAAAAGCTTTAATTTTCGTATATAGCGGTTTTCATATGACTGTAGTAAACCAATCGCAAAGTAATTACACGAATTCTGAACAAAACCTATAGGAGTAATTACAGTCATCTGAAATCCACTCTATAGATTATAATTATAACAGATTACTTTAGACGCAGAACCAATCCTTTTCTTCTCATTTGAACATATGGTCTACATTGAATAAATTCACAGCCATTCTTGTCAAGCCATAGACTACGGGAAAAAGTTTTAAAAGTAGCTAAATCGCTAAATTATTGTGATTAGATTCTCGGTTTTGAGGGGACAATGACAATTTGGGTAGATTTTAGTAGAATGGGAGTGAGTGTACATATTGTTTGAGTGACCAGTGGCTTGAAGTTCAGACCCAAATTGCCCCCTCGAAACGGAGAATGCAATCACAATATACACACCAGTCATAAAATAGCTATTCTTTACTTTGTTTCTTTAAATATTTAAGACATTTTTCAAACAATTCAGCTATTTTTCAAACTTTTTCCAGTAGCCTGTGAGGCCTATGGTCAAGCTTTCGTGGGGTGTGAACCATTTTAGGGAGCTGCTTGCAGAGCAGAGGCATCTCTAATTTACAATGCTCATCTGAAGAGAACAAATAATCTGTTATTAGGTATGCCTTAAAGAATAACTCTGTTTTTATTATCATACAGGAACAAATGATGGGGAAAGTCTCCTCAACCCCAGCAGTATTGGTTTAAACATAGACTCGTACAGCCAACTCGTACAGCCAACTCAACTTAGTTGGGAAGCAGAAAGAAATCAAAAGCTTGGTTTATATACAAGTCCTATGTGTCTAAAAAGGCCAAGGAAGACAGGACAATATTTCCAAGCAGAGTCAATAAACCACTGTCTTAGTTCCTTGGAAACTTGTGGTGTTTCAGTGAACTAAGAGGAGTTCGAATGGATGTGACCTATGATTTTTTTAAGGATAATTAGGCCTAGGGCAATTGTCAAATTACAGTCGCATTTAATGCATTTATAACAATATACTTTTTGAAAGTGTAATGAGTCAATATCTTAATTAATACCTTAAATGGCACAACTTGAGTTCGACGTACCGGTATGCCCTAGGCCTAAACATATTAAATTTCAAACGCTGAATTTGTTACAAAAACGATACATGGTACGACAGAACTAACAAGCAAGCCTTGTAATTTACTTGGTTTTCATGATAACGTTGCTGCTAAACACAGCTTTTTGCAAATCTAACTTTAAAAAAATTAGCGAGCTACTTAACGTAGTAATAAATTTTAACGTAAGACCTAAAAGAAGACATACGGAGTACATTCCGAAGGAAATTAGCATAACTCTATTATTTCGAAACAATAATGTCACGTCATGTACGTGACCACCGGAAAACGACAAGCGATATTTGACTGAGAATATGAATGAGTTATTTCGAAATTTATGGGAGAATGCGAGAACCCTAGAAGGTCTATGTTGAAATGTTAATTTGGGGCTGAGGCTTAGGGAGGCAAAACAAAATAAAGCATCATTACTAAAATTTAATATATCGAAATTGATCATGTGTCTATATGCTAAAGGGTAACCACTGGTGATTATTTCAATAGCGCTGCGCACAGATTATAAAATCAGATCACGAAGACTCAGCAACAAACAATTGACCGATCCCGCTTCATTGTTCTACTCCCTAGTTACTGTTGCTACGTCGGACAAGCCAAAATGTTACTTTGGCATAGAGCATGAAAAATTACACCGATTGCAGGAAAGTGTTAGAAGTTTGCTCATAGTATATGGGGTTTATATTTTTGTCACGAAAAAGCTGAAGAATTAATTCAAAATCTTCAAATTTCAAGTTTGTTGCTCAGACATTTTGAATTCCATAGAAAAACTGGCCATTGTTTGGTCATTAATTAAAGCAAAGACGGGATCGGTCTATTGCTCTGAAATCCTATTCAGAAGGATCGCGCTCGTAATACGAGCCAGTATAGGAGTACATACAAGCTCTGCTATAATAAGTGGAAGTACCAGTTTACCAATTTATTTTGTATCATTCTTTAGAGAGAAAACCATAAGAAAATGGGAGAAAAGTATATTTGTTTGTCTGAATAGTGTGACGTCATCTGTGCGCAGCGCTATTGATTGACGCTAGCGTATCTTTGATCCTTGAACTGCCTCCTCCTATAGTTGTGTACATAGGACTGGGGGATAAAAAACTACGGCCAAGGACTCACTAATTAATACCTCGTCCACGCCACCAGAAAACCAGACGGCAACAACAAGCGTAATAAATAGATGCTAAGGTGTGGAAATTAGAAATTGGGGGAGAGGGGTGGCAATTCCCAAAATAATTCGTGCAAGGCCAATCCTCCTCCCCCCCCCCCCCCCCCCAAAAAAAAAAATATTGCAGAGATTCAATAGAAAAAATAAATCCTACAAACACATGGCTTGGGCTTTCGTTAAAAAGATGTCTGAGGTAGTTATTCCAGCAACTTCTCTATCATCAGGGTGGTGAAGGGGGGTAGCGGTCACGAATCACGGACCGACTTTTCGTTATTTCACGGATCACGGAGTTATGAAAACGCTTTTCACGAATCACGGAAGTAAAATTTTAAAAACGATTATGCAAGTTGTTTCAAGTAAATATAGTGATATAAGTACTGTGCACGATCCTTTTTGCTGATATTTCTTTTGATGGTGTGAGATTTCACTTAAATTATATCGCCATTAAAACGACAATTGATCACAATTCAATTTTATCATTTCGCGAAATTGGTTTGCTCATAGCATCCAGATCAGAATTTTTGCTACTATGAAGATGTTTCGGATCAGTACCGAGCCTTGCTTGTATGTTTCTGGATGCGCGCGAAGCGCGCTGCGATTTTGAACATCAGTCTACGCGGTTAATGAAATTCTTGTTTCTGAGACATAAAAATCACGCTGAAGAAATGGAGTCACGGAAGAAATATAATAGAAATTTTCGAAAATTAAAAAAACGCACAGTACGACGTTTTGATTTCTAAATGCTACACCAAAGTATCCTCTTTATGCGCGCGAAGCGCGCTGCAAATTTTGGACATAAGTTGAAAAAATGGGGAAAGTCCAGGAGTAAATGAGAACTTGATGTTTAATGCGCTTCCTGACATTGCTGCAATTTTATTTACTGTTTGCTGATAGTAAATGTACTCAATTTTAAAAATACATTTTGATGTTGTACATGGCGAGCGCGCAGCGCGAGTCGACAAAAAAAAATCTATTTTTAAGGACGTCAGGTTCCCTAAAAAGCAGTCAGGAGAGAATGTGCCTACTATATACGATACCTGTACCTACGATATTGGTCCAAATGGTCCGTCTCTAATGACCAGCTTTCACGTTTCACGAATCTCTAGGCCTGTAATCACGAGTCACGTAAGAGAAATTCGTAAAATCACGGGTCACGAGGACATGAGATTTCACGGATCACGGCAATAATTTTCCTGTTTTCACGAGTCACGGAGCAAATTTGGGGTGAATCACGCATCACGGAGAACCCCTTCACCACCCTGTATCATGCATTTTTCTATCTTTTCTACTTCACTTTACTCAATACTTAGTAAAAATTTCGGCGCGCGAAGCAGTGAGAATTCGCGCAACGAAGACACAACCCTCGCGCCATTTACAAGAACAAGTGTACCTTGCCGTGCAGTGATAGGCCTGGTAGGGTAGGCAGTCACTATATTCGAAAGAAGACCAATTAGGTAAGCGTGAATTCGACGTTACAAGCATACAAATTCGTCATTTGGACCGCTTCACGCAAATGAATCGTTATTTGCGGCGTGCATAAATGATAAAACCTACAGGCTTTGTTTACTATACACAAAAAACGGAATGTTGATCTACCCTTTCAGTTTGAGGCTTGATGAAATGCGTTTATCAAAATGCGCAACGAAAGAAAAATGCGATACCCTCTATCTGAGAATGTCTTCTACTAGGCGAAAACGTTTAACAACTTCATATCTTTTTTTAACTCAACCAATATAAATATAGCATAAGAAAATTTGTTGTACATATACATACAGGAATAGGATTTGGACGGCCTGTAGAAAACGCCACGGGAAAAGGTCTTGCTCGATGCGCAGTTCTACCCTCTACCCCTCGTGGGTTTACCCTTTCCCACTGTCTATACTTCTCACTCTGACAAGTTTCGGAATGTACGTAATTAACGTGTATTACAAGATATTTTGTGCGTGTGTCTGCGAAAAAAAAATTCGAGTCCGAAAAAAATAAAAAATCTTGCGCAACCTGATCCCCGAAAAAAAAAAAAATAATAATAAAAAAAAAAAAAAAAAACGTATGTGCGACCGACTCCCCAAACTCGCAGCTCGTAAGCTGAATTGCGTTGGGTCTCAACGGCGCCACTGGCAGCCAAGCGGTCATAAGCACAGACACTGAGGGTGGTCACTGCCAGAGGGTTTATTACGTCCCCAGTGGTTCTTTAACGTCCCCCCTGCAACTGGGTAGGGTAGAAAGGCGAGACGGGACCTCGGTTTATTGTCTCATCCGAAAGACGTGAAACACAGTAGAACAAAGTTCAACTCACAATATGAACCAGTTTCGACCGAGACCCGAACAGAAAGAAAATTTCCTCTGTCCCGGCCAGGAGTCGAACCCGGATCACAGCGGTGAGAGACCCAACGCCGTAACGCTGGACCAACCGTGCTTTCCTTTACAATAATAATAAATTGCTTATATAGCGCTTTTATCATCGCTCAAAGCGCTTTACAATAACGGATAACTCATCCTATAAGAACCAGCTTTATAAACATGAGTGTGCGTTAGTATTGTGAGTTCTGTGACACTGAGGTTGGGCAACTTCCGACGGTCCTAGTGGTTCTTTAACGTCCCTCTGGTTCCGGTTAGTGTAGTGTATGTGAGAGACGGGGCCTACGGTTTAACGTCCTTATCCGAGAAGACGCGAAGGTCTAACCATTTGCAGATGTTAGAGCAAAGGCAGCACCTTCTCCTCAATTATTAGAAAAGACCCTGAGTGTTGGCCCGGCCAGGGTTTGAACTCCCAACCTCCCGAACATAAGCCCGGCGCTCTACCACTGCGCTAACCGGTCGTCGGTAATACATCATACGCAAAAAACATTGCCATCCCACTCCCCCAATGTCTAATGGTCCACCCCTGCAGATGATTAGAAAACGTGTCTTAACAACGACAAGCTCAGTAGTTAGACGCTGAGAAAAAGTTTCTTAGCAACAACCATCTCGAAAACGCGACTTAGTAAAAACAAGTGTAGTAGATAGACGCTGAGAAAACGCGACTTAGCAACTCACTGATACCTCGTCCACGCCGCCAGAAAATCAGAGGGCAACAACAATAAATAGACGCTAAGAAAATGCGGATTAGCAACGACAAGCGTAGTAGATAGATGATGAGAAAACGCGTCTTAGTAACAACAAGTGTAGTAGATAGACTCTAAGAAAACGTTACTTACCAACAGAAAGCATAGAAGATAGACGCTGAGAAAACGCGACTTAGCAAGAACATGTGTAGAGAGACGCTGAGAAAACGTGACTGATCAAGAAGGGTAGTAGATAGACGCTGGGAAAACGCGACTGATCAAGAAGGGTAGTAGATAGACTCTGAGAAAACGTGCCGTCTTGCAACAACAAGCGTAGTAGATAGACTCCACTGTAAGAAAACGAAACTTTATAGCAACAACAAGCGTAGAAGATGACGCTGAGAAAACGCAACTTAGTGTGAGATGTTCAAAAAGACGATAATTTTTGATAGTTGTTAACTAGATTATTCCTTATTTTTCACGTTAGCTTAGACAGCGTTTCAGATATCAAGTGCAAAATCGTTTTTTAGTTACTGCAGCACATATAAAGACATTTATTGCATGACATGATTTCCACTCCATCGCAGTGAGCCCGGCGGCAGTCCTTAAAGATACAGCGGCCATTGTCAACAAAAAGGAGCTGTAGCAGCCGGGAAAGAACGCGGGTATTGTGCCGGACCCAAACCAAAAACCCAGAAAGCAGAGGCTAGTCGAAGTTGTGATAGGGTCAGATAAATTATGCTCGAAGATTTGAGTATTAAGAGCTTTTGATCGTTGCTCCCAAAAACATAGCATTATGCTCAAAATTGTGCTCGAAAAAATATTATAGTGCTCGACGCACTATCCAATGCCCTTTTATATAAAAAAAACGTAGAGATGTACTATTTCTTTACACGCCGCTTTTTTCACCTTTCCTGTTCTGTGATGCAAACTGTGCACCACAGAATTGACGCAGGCGAATTCCTCCCAGCCTCCCCTATCATTTTGGTCCGGAAGAAGTCGGCAGCGTTGTGTCTGTGTGTTGACTACCGCGGCGTCAACAGGAAAACGAGGCCGGACGCATACCCCCTCCCGAGAATCGACGAGTCATTAGCTGCAGAGGCCTCTTGCCACACCGTCTGCTGATACCATGTGTCCCAGATAAGCAACTCGATTCCTGATGAATTCACTGGCACTTGGCAGGCTTAATATTGAGCTCGTGCTCCCTCAGCTTCTAGAACACACGCTGGGGCCGCCTGAGTTGCATGGCCTACGATATTGTTACTGAAGACAGTGATGTCTTCTAGGTACCGTTCTCCGCCGTTAGTTCCAAACCGCTCTTACTACCGTGTATGTGGTAGCACTCCATGTGCCCTGCAATCTGTACCTTCCCTTGACCCGATTTCTGAGGGAAAACTTGCCCCTGTTTGCATTCTCGTATCGTCAGCATTCGCATTTTGCATCTTCTAGCTCCTCCTGCCTCTTTTTCTATCTTATCCGATGCGATGCTCGATGCTGTCTCTGCCGTTCCTGATGTATCGTGACCCTCTATACTATCACTTTCCTCTCTATGTCCAACCGTTCCAAGCACATAATCAACGGGGAGATTCGTTTGCCTACCAAAGAACTTAAATAGGGTGAATAGGGCCTACGGCATACGTAGGATTAAGGTCGAACCGATTACAGTTCATACATAAGACCAGATTAATTCCCCCATAAGTAATCTGAAAAAAATAACCACTGTTAAACATGGCTATGGCCTCCGAACGGGAAGTTATAAGACTATCCCTTATCAAGCAGCCAAAACGAAGCGCCTCGCTGACTCTGTCACATATAGATTCTGAATTATTAATTTATATTGTATTATTGTTACTGACCCACGCTAGTATTCAGCCTGTCGCTGCAATTGCGTTCAAATAAACTATTATTGATTGATTATTATTGATTGATTGATTGATTACATTTTTTTCAAAAGATGCCGACGCATTATACTTTAAAATAACAAATTATCTTTTGTTTTAAATGTATTCGACGCGACTCTAATTCGACGTATGCCTTAGGCCTAACCGGTAGATGACTCATGCGGGGTAGCGCTGTAAGAAGTTACGAGTTGTGGTAGATATTCTGACCATTTCCGCTTCTTCCCAGGAATGAGTCTACGCAGACAATCGTTTGAGTACGATTAAATCTTCGCATGACCTATTTTCTTCTGTTAGATATGAGGAGGTCCGGCTCTTCTTTATCCCATACAGCCGACAGAGTTCTTGTATCACGTTACTTTCTAAGTATTACGCCCTTGATCACTGTACTCATCGAACCACTCCTTGACTAGTCTATCTACAGTTGTTTTGATCAGTCGCGTTTTTACAGCGTCTATTGACTGCGCTGGTTTGTCGCGTTTTCATCGTCGTGCTTACAACGCTTGTTTTTGTAAAATCGCATTTTCCAAGCGTCTATCTACGCTTGTTGATACCCAGTCGTGGTTTCTTGTCGTCTATATAGTGTTTAGTGTAGTCAGGGTAAGCCAGCACTGGTGCACTTGTCAGAGCATTGTACGATCCGTCAAATGCACTCCTCCTCATTGTTCTTTGACGATAGTACCTTGCTTCTTTTCTCGCTTTGGCTGAGATTGCTGTCGTGTAATAGTGCTGCCTGGTAAAAATCTTCGGTAGTACGATGCAAAGCCCAATAATGACCTCAACTCTTTCAGAGTCCGTGGATCCGGCCATTGTGGCACCGCCTCTGTCTTTGCTAAGAGCAGTTTCAATACTTTTATAGGAATGATATGCTCAATGCAGATCACATTGGAGAAAACTTGAAAAGGACAACGGGACGGCCCGTATAAGGAGGGCAGAGGAACAGGAAGGCAGTGAGGATGACGGAGACCTGGAAGCGGTAGTTGAGCGGAATACTGGGGAGAGCGTCTCAAGCGCAACAGGTGACGCCAGTTGATGTGAGCGCAGTCCAGACCTCTGATGGTAGTACGGGCCCGGCTGTTGGTGAGCTGGTGATGGAAGATGATGGTGATGCTCCAGTGGCGAAGGTGGCTTCTCAGACGGCTCCGAGATGAATAGAGAAGGACAGGAGTATGACACAGCTGGTTCTGAGGAAGTCTCTCTGGATGAATACAACGTGATCGATGACAAGGTTGCAGTGCCCCCGACGTTCTACCCGATCAACAAAGCGCCAATCCTCCAACCCTGGCGGTTAGGGAGATTCAGGCTACATTCATAGATCCACAAGCCTTCAGTTTAAATCTTGACAGTATTTGAGGTCGTCATGGCAACTAATTTAAGTTGCCACGATGCTAATTTTGATGCGCGCCTTTGTTTTTATCAAATCATTGCGTCTGAAGCCTCAGAGGAAAGCAAAGCGCGTCCCGAATGTCGAAATTATAATTCTTTATGTGCGTGAATTAGCGCGGCCCAAATAACAAATCTCCATGCTTGCAGCGTCGAACTCACGCTTACGAACATGGCGACTGCCCGCCAGGCCTATCACTGGACGGCTTTTTTTTTGGGGGGGGGGGGGGGGGAGTTTGTTTCTTCTCGCCAAGATGCACATGTTCTTGTAGCGACGTGTTGTCTTCGTTATGATCGTTGCGCGAGTTCTCAACTAGAATAATGCAAATGGTATAGAAGTTGTTGGAATAACTCCTTAGAGAATCTATCGCTGTCGCGTTTTCTCGTCGTCTATCTACGCTTATTGTTGGTCTGTCGCGTTTCCTCGTCGTCTATCTACGCTTGCTGTTAGTCTGTCGCGTTTTCTCAGCGTCATCGTCTTGTAGGATTGTTGTTGCTGAGTCGCGTTTTCTCAGCGTCTATCTACTACTCTCGTTCCTGCTCAGTCGCGTTTTCTCAGCGTCTATCTACTACCCTCGTTGTTGCTAACTGAGTCGCGTTTTCTCAGCGTCTATCTACTACCCTCGTTCTGCTCAGTCGCGTTTTCTCAGCGTCTATCTACTACTCTCGTTGCTGCTCAGTCGCATTTTCTCAGCGTCTATCTACTTCTCTCGTTGCTGCTCAGTCGCGTTTTCTCAGCGTCTATCTACTACGTTGCTGCTCAGTCGCGTTTTCTCAGCGTCTATCTACTACACTTGTCGTTGCTAACCCGCATTTTCTTAGCATCTATTTATTACGCTTGTTGTTGCCCTCTGGTTTTCGTGGCGTGGACGAGGTATTAGTTAGTGAGTCCTTGGGCTGTAGCTTTTTATCCGTTACACTGATGAAGTGGCAGGAGCCACGAAACGTCTGTTTAATATTTAAGCGCTTTACAATCCAAATTTTACATATTTTATCTGCATACCATTAGCGCTACACAGTCTATGCTATATATTAGCATTTCCCTATACTTTTTATCCGCCAGTCCTATATACACAACAAGGATGAGGCGGTTCAAGTATCAGAGATACGCTAGTGTCAATCAATTAAATAATCACCAATCGTTACTCCTTTAACGTATAGATGCATGATCAATTTCGATATATTTAATTTGTTTTATACCCCTAAGGCTCAACATGCATAGACCTGCTAGGGTCCTCGCGTTATGCTTGTTTAAACCTCCCATAAATTTCAAAATTCTGATTTCCTCGCATAACCCGCATAAGACCTTGTTTCCTCGCCTAAATGACAGAACGACATGGCTTTCATACTCTCAGTCATTTGAAAAAATATAGTTTTCAATATCGCTTGTCAATAATCATTAACAAACTCGTTCTTCGGTGGTGACGTAAGAGTTTGGGGAATTGGTGTTAATTTAATAATGAGTACATTTTGTTGAGATATATAAATTCCCCTCGGAATGTACTCGGGATACGGTCTTCTGGAACGCGCGTCTCGAGTGCTGGTCGGAACGTCGTCGGCTTAGGTTGAAAATTTATTACCAAAAGTACCCCGCTGCCTAAATATTTTTAAAAGTAGACAGGAATTGGTTGATTTGCAAAAGCTGTGTTTAGAAGCAACCTTATCATGTAAACCAAGTAAAATTACAAGGCCTTGCTTGTTAGTTTTCTCGTACCATCATGTATGGTTTTTCTATCAATTCAGCGTTTGAATCAGGGGCCGCGGAGGGGGAGGGGCTGGTAGGGCTATAGCCTTATCACTTTTCCAAGAAATCATCATACATTTCTTCTATTCAGCCCTACCACTTTCGTGGTACATTCTTCCTTATAAGCCCCACCAATTGAACGCACGCACCGTGGCCCTTGGCATGAATTTACTATTTCTAGACCAAGGGCATACGTGAAATTCAAGCCGCGTCGATTAAATTCTTTTCAAAAAATATTGGCTAATTACACTTTACAAAAAATGTCATCTATTGTTATAATGCGGCTGTAATTGGACTATTGTCCTAGGTCTAATTATCTGTATAGGTCACAGCCCCCCGGGTCTCCAAAAATTCTCCAAAACTTGACCCTATCAGATACCAAAAATCCTCGTTTTTTATACCCTAGAGTAGACCTACGGTCAAAATTGTATTACCTGAGGTTAGTCACCAGGGTGGTCCAATTCGTCGCAATGAAAGCGGTATTTTGATAATAATGAAAAGGTTTAAAAAAAGCCACCTTTCCACTAATTGTGGTACAACCCCTCCCCCCCCCCCACCTTAGTTCTCTGCAACACCACAAGATTCCAAAGAAATAAACAGTGGTTTATTGAGTCTGCAAATGTAGTGACTAAAGGCGTGTAGCAAACGTCGCTGAGAATTATCGTCCTGTCTTCATTGGCCTTTTCGGGTTGAGAGATGATTGAGATGATTGGCTGTACGAGTCTATGTTTAAACCAATACTGCTGGGGTTGAGGAGACTCTACCCATCATTTGTTCCTACGATAATAAACAGAGTTGTTCTTAAAGGCATATCTAAGGACAGTTCTCTTCATATGAGTATTGTAAATTAGAGATGCCTCTGCTCTACAGGCCTCACAGGCTACTGAAAAAAGTTTGAAAAATATCCCAATTGTTTTAAAAATGTCTTAAATATTTATAGAAACAAAATAAAGAATAGTCACTTTATGATCTGGTGTGTATTTAACAATTAGACCTCAAGGCCGAATGTGCTATGATGAATAGACCATGAGGCTGAAGGCCGAATGGTCTATTGATATCATAGCACATGAGGACGAGAGGTCTAATTATTTTAGTATAAACCAACTAGTTGGTCTGTTTTGGCAATGAATGCCATTATTTTATGTTGAAAAAATGAAGTTTTCTTGCAAAGAAAGGTGGTGGTTTTGCCAGGCACGGTCTATCACTAATAGACCATTAGTAGCTCAGCCAATCAGAATGCAGGATTTGTAATAGACCATCAGTTGGTTTATACTAAATTGTGATTACATTATCGGTTTCAAGGGGACAATTTGGGTCTGAACTTCAAGCCACTGGTCGATCGTTACAATGCACGCTCGCTCCCATTCTACTCACAATAAACACACCGGATCATAAAGTATAAGTATTCCGTTTATTTGTGTCTATAAATATTAAAGACATTTTTCAAACAATTTGGTTATTTTTCAAACATTTCCCATAGCCTAACAAGGCTTAACAAGAGTGGCTGTGAATTTATTCAATCTGGACCATATGTTCAAATGAGAAGAAAAGGATTGGTTCTGCGTCTAAAGTAAGCTGTAACTTATAATCTACATACGAAAATGAAAGCTACAGCCTCGTTTCGGTACTGCCAGCCTCGATTCCACGATAAACCATCATAAAACCATTGCGGATAAGTCATATCAGAGAATTGGTTATTTAGCAAACAACCACATTCGTTAATTTGGTTATATGCCAAAAACCATTTTACGCCGTATTGCTTATATGTCTAAAATCATTTTTTTATTATATAAGGCATTTGCGGCATATAAGGGAAATGTAGCCCCTATGTATACATATAATGGAAGTACTTACCGTATTTATGGTAAATAATATTTTTACATTTGGCACCCCATACGACAGTTTGCCATAAACAATTTTTTTATTTTACGCGTTTTCTAAAATTCAGCATTTTCGGCTTTCGGGCCAAAAAATAAAGTCTTTCAATTTTATAAGTATCTAAGCAAAAGTTATATCATAACAAAGAGCATGGAAATTTTGACAAAATGCTTAAACATAGGCTTGATCGAATCATTATTGACCGAATTACAGTGATTTGAAACCTTAGGGGAACTCGACTAAAATTGAGCCAGGAGTGTCAGGCGTTCCTGGCAGAATGTATTGAAATGTATGAGTTATTCGAACTTTTTCAACTTGTATCTCGGTCAGGTGTATTGATATCCGATCAACACCAGAATTCAATCATTTTGACGTCTCAAGCGTGGTACAAAAGAATATTCGGTTATTGGAAACCCTTTAAACCATGTTTTAATGATTTTATCATGAGTTCGGCGAGAGAAAAAACTAAGAATAAACATTTCATTTCGCCAGGAATGCCTGACACTTCTGGCTGAATTTCAGCAGAGTTCCCTAAAAATCTCAAACCACCGTAATTCGGTCATTAACCATCTGATCACGCCTAGATTTAGATATTATGTTAAACTTTTGATACTCTTTTTAATTATGTAAAATTTGTTTTGATACTTATAAAATTGAAAAACTTGATTTTTTGGCCCAACAAGCCGGAAAGTGCTGAATTTTTGAAAACGCGTAAAATAAAAAAAGGTTTATTTCAAACTGTGGTGCAGGTAAAGCATTATTTCTTGTGTAAACCTGATATGATTTAGTTAAGATTTTACAAAGTTATAGCTGAATGAATATTTTCACAAGAGACAGTGAGTGAGAGGTTTAGCAGAGCTGATGAGCGATGGGTCTGCTAAACTTCTCACTCATTGTCTCTTGTGAAAATATTCACACAGCTATAACTTTATCAAATCTTAACTAAATCATACCAGATTTACGCATGAAATAATGCTTTACCTGCACGACAGTTTGCCATAAACATTTTTTTTATTTTACGCGTTTTCTAAAATTCAGCATTTTTCGGCTTTCGGGCCAAAAAATAAAGTCTTTCAATTTTATAAGTATCTAAGCAAAAGTTATATCATAACAAAGAGCATGGAAATTTTGACAAAATGCTTAAACATAGGCTTGATCGAATCATTATTGACCGAATTACAGTGATTTGAAACCTTAGGGAAATCGACTAAAATTGAGCCAGGAGTGTCAGGCGTTCCTGGCAGAATATATTGAAATGTATGAGTTATTCGAACTTTTTCAACTTGTATCTCGGTCATGTGTATTTCTATCCGATCAACACAAGAATTCAATCATTTTGACGTCTCAAGTGTGGTACAAAAGAATATTCAGTTATTGGAAACCCTTTAAACCATGTTTCAATGATTTTATCATGAGTTCGGCGAGAGAAAAAAACTAAGAATAAACATTTCATTTCGCCAGGAATGCCTGACACTTCTGGCTGAATTTCTGTCGAGTTCCCTAAAAATTTCAAACCCCCGTAATTCGGTCATAAACCTTCTGATCAAGCCTATATTTAGATATTGTGCCAAACTTTTGATACTCTTTTAATTATGTAAATTTTGTTTTGATACTTATAAAATTGAAAAACTTGATTTTTTGGCCCAACAAGCCGGAAAGTACTGAATTTTTGAAAATGCGTAAAATAAAAAAGGTTTATGTCAAACTGTGGTGCAGGTAAAGCAATATTTCTTGTGTAAATCTGATATGATTTAGTTAAGATTTGATAAAGTTAGAGTTGAATGAATATTTTCACAAGAGACAATGAGTGCGAGAGGTTTAGGGACGTGTCATTATTTAGCGGGGGGGGAGGGCTCCTATTTTTGTGGGGAGGGTCCTAATTTTTTTCGCGTGTCTAAAGGGAGGGTCCAAATTTTTTTCACTCCAGTTTGGGGGAGGGTCATAATTTTTTTCAGAACATCTGGACGATGAAGAGGGTAAAACAAATGGCGATAGTGGTTATTTCAGCAACTTCTCTATAAAAATTTCGGCGCGCTTCGCGCGCATAAGCAATTACATCTAATATACTCTTTCAGCAATGAGGACACTACCGTTCACAAGAACAAGTTATCTTGACGAGGAAAATCAAACTCTCCCAAAATTTCCCTGCGAATGATAGGCCTGGAGTGCAAGTCACTATATGTTTGAAAGAAGACCCCTTACGTAAGCGCGAGTTTTCGACGTTACAAGCATAGAAATACGTCCGTTGGGCCGCGCATCGCGCACATGAATATTAATAACTTCGTCATTTGCGGAGCGCAGTTGTGCGCATGAATAATATAACCTAACCTATATAGTTGAGGTAGTGTACTGACTTCCTGAGCTCCTGACAGGCTTTGTTTACTATGCCGTACAAAAAACATGTCCATCTATCCTTTCTCTGAGGCTTGATGAAATGCGATGAACAAACAAAAAAACGATGAACAAACAAACAAACAAACCGAAATTTGGGCGCGCTTCGCGCGCAACGTAGGATATGCGAACCCGTTGATGTCTACAGTACTAGGTCAAACAGAGGACGGGAGATGTGGGATTACGTTTATCATTGTACTTAGAGGGAGGGTCACTGCATTTTACCCGTGTATTACCAAACATCCTCACGTAAATAATCGAGGCGATGAATAATAACCACCAGTCAATTGACACCCCGGCCCCCACCCCCGCGACAGGGCGGGAAAGTAACGCGGTCAGGTTGGGGATTTAACACATAATCTACGGAAAGGCAGGGAATTTAACACGGACTCTATAGCGGGGATATTCAGCGGGGCATTAACGGGGAATTAACGCTGAACCAGAAGTTCGATTATCGTGCGAAAATATATTGGTTTAAGGACCGAGGTCGGAGGATTTTGGGAGGGATCACTTCATTTTTGGGCGAGTGAAAGGGGAGGATCTCTCGAAACCTGAAGCCTTGAAAGAGAGATTCCAACCAGTTCTATGTCATTTTCTATTTTTATTTCTCTCATTATGTTGAAAATTTCGACGCGCTTCGCGCGCATAAGGAATGACATCTAATCTAGTTTTAGAGAACTTGCCCAAAGAAAACAATACGCTTGTGGCGCTTAAATGGAATGCGTACAAATGTCGTTACAAGCATGTGTATCTTGGCAAGGACAAATGAAAACCCCCAAAAGCCCTCCAGTGATACGCCTGGTTGGCAGTCAATATGTTCGAAAGAAATTACAAGCTGCATAGAAATTCGTTTTTGGGCTGCGCTTCACGCACATGAATAACAATACCTTGTAGCGCGTGAAGAATAAAACCAACAGGATTTTTTACTACAAGCAGAAAATAAAACGTTTATCTTTTCTCTGGAGCCTTGATGAAATGCGTTTATCAAAATAAAGGCGCGTTTCGCCATGTTGCAAAAGTGTCCCCGGTGGCTTGGAGCTTTAACAACGGCCATGTCCCTGGTGACCGGGAAAATAGTAACATTTAACACGTTTAGTGAATGTAAAATCGGGGGGCCGTGATGTCAATTGACTGGTGCATGACAGAAGTAAGAAAAAAGTAGTTCTGTTATTAAGAAGAATGAAAGAGACATTACATCACTTGGCAATAGTCTATCTAACAGGTTTTTCAGAAACTTGCATGGGGGAGGGTCACAATTTTTTTACCTACGACTGGGGGAGGGTCACATTTTTTTTGTTATGTTCAAGGGGAGGGTCCTAATTTTTTTTAGCCTTGTTTGAAAAAAATGGGAGCCCTCCCCCCCGGTAAATAATGACACGTCCCTTAGCAGAGCTGATGAGATGGGTCTGCTAAACCTCTCACTCATTGTCTCTTGTGAAAATGTTCACACAGCTATAACTTTATCAAATCTTAACTAAATCATACCAGATTTACGCATGAAATAATGCTTTACCTGCACGACAGTTTGACATAAACATTTTTTTATTTTACGCGTTTTCAAAAATTCAGCATTTTCCGGTTTTTGGGCCAAAAAATCAAGTCTCTCGATTTTATAAGTATCAAAACAAATCTTACACAATTGAAAAGAGTATCAAAACTTTGGCACAATATCTAAATATAGGCTTGATCAGATGGTTAATGACCGAATTACGGTGGTTTGAAATTTTTAGGGACTCGACGAAAATTAAGCCAGAAGTGTCAGGCATTCCTGGCGAAATGAAATGTTTATTTAGCTATTTTTTTTCTCGCCGATTTCATGATAAATTGAAACATGGTTTAAAGGATTTCCAATAACCGAAATTTTGATTTCTATTTTGCGCACTAGGGACTAGGGGATTAGAAACTAATCTTCCAACTGCATGTCCTCATGGTGTTCTTGTCTTCTAGGGCTATCAAGCGGAGACGAGAAGTAAATCTCACTCTGAATCATCGGAAATTTCCCGGTTTCCATCGAGAGCTTTGCCGCTCCACGTTCTAGACGCTATAACCTCCCTATCCCTAACTCACTCTCTCCTGGTCACTTATCTTATCTGAGGGCTTTTTTCTAAGACACCTTACTATTCGTTATGGATTAACACGTAAGCTGAAGTACTGTGTGCTGTACAGAGCGCTGGTATGATCTACAATAATCGTACAATGTATAAGTTTTCGGTTGCGTTTTTAACTAAAACCACTCAGATGCGTCTCACTTGAGTTGCTCGAAAACGGTTCTCTAATCTACCATCATCGTACTTATCTGTACACATCGCAAATTTTGTTTCCTTTGTTGACTTCCAAGGACCCAATTGTTGCTGTTGGTAGTTTTGATTGAAAAAGAGAAAAAGTACGTTTTTCTCCCTAAACTCGAACTGACAGACCTGCACCAGCTATAATGTGCGCTCTGTCACTAAGCCATCACGGATTCGCTTTACTGAAGCGCCTTACTTAACGAGATATAACGGATATTTGCGTCACAAAATAACTAAGTCGCCCTACTGTCTGTTCTTTGGATCTCAATCTATTTATCGCCTTAATTTGTCTGCGCGTCCTCTTGCGCACTTTGAGCAGCGTCCCTGTAATTCAGTACAAGTTCCTTCTGACTGCGCGAGGGGCGAGTATAGAGCTTAAAATGTAAAATGTTCATTTACGAGGCTTTTGGCCTTATGAAACAAGCATATGAAAAACAAACCGACATCGCTCATTTTGATATCTTCTCTTTTTTCCTCTCGCCTATCTCCCTTTAGGTTTCGCTGTATCTATACTCCTGCAACCACAGAATCACCCAGCTGGGAGTTGCACCCAGTCCTCGCTGCACTGGCAGTGCTGCGCATGCTCTGGTACACCACTGGATGTTTATTTTACTGCGGTATTGTCTTCTACGTAATTAGACCTCCTAAAACGTTTACGTTTCTGCGCATTTTATCTGCTATTTTACTTTCTACCAGTTATTTACAGACCAGGCCCAGCACCCAACTGCGCCAATCAGCTTTCCGCGAAAGATTGTCCTTTGTGTCGAACCATTCTTGATGGTGATGAGAGCGGTGAAACGTATTGCATCATCATTATTAGGCGGGAATGGTGGTCACCCTCGTTAGTGTTCCTTGCAGAAATCTCTTAAGCCTGGTGCACACTTGCGACATAACGACATAAGAAAAATGTGACGCGAACAAATTATAGTGGTTTCAAGAAGTTGAAGTCGACAAAAAATGACATAAGATTGCTTTGGTGAAGTAATCTTATAATGAAGATCCATGGAAAATATTGATTGTTTCATTTATTTTCCCGTGCTTTTATCGTGCGCCACTCTGCTCTACACTACAGGTACATCTACACCAACACTACATCTACTTTATAAACCAACGCTTTCGCATCGACTCAGTTCACACATTACTGCGGTTTTCGTAATTCTGCGAACTCTCGCTATTGATTTCCAACCGTAAAACCGCCTTCTGGCTTCCGTCAATCAAACTCCCGAGTCTTTTAGTCGTTGCTCCTTGTGCTTTTTGATTGGCCAGCGCCTAAGCAGTGCTAAAATGGTTTCCTGTCGCGACCGCAACGTTACGTGCTGGCCAATCAAAAAACACAGAGTAACGACGAAAAGACTCGGGAGTTTGATTGACGGAAGCCAGAAGGCGGTTTGACGGTTGGAAATCGTTAGCGAGAGTTCGCAGAATTATGAAAACCGCAGTAATAGATTATTATAAGAAATAAACAAATAATTTGTAAATACTAAATACTACAATATACCTTAATAAAAATCATTAAAAAAGACTATAACTTTATAACTAAAAAAGTCATTCAAGAACTTAACGAAGGAGCAACGTTTTTCCTTTCTATTGAACTGTAAAAGGTAAAGAGTTAGCATGCATAAATCCTAGCCGATTAAGTAATCATCCATGCAAGAACTAGGCAAACCTCCATTGTTCTACGGCATTGAAGGTTCCCCACGTAGGATATGTCCTATTTTTTTACCACAGTAAGTTATCACGACTAGTAACATAATAAGAGTGAAAAATTGATAGATTTTGACTTGCTTTGAGAACAAATGGCAACGAAAAGTCTCTAGACCAATCAGATTAAAGAAGAACAAAGGAGTGAGAATCAGCATTTTACGCTAAGTTCCCCACATACAAAGTCTTTACAAATTGCATATCCTGTTTGTGAGTACCACAAGTGCTTATGTCTCCTTAAAAATCCTCAGACAAGTCTTTCTAGCATAGTGAATTTACTGATTATCATGTCTAAGCCAATGAAATTGCCTATATTTTCAGTAGAAATTAATTGCATTCCAGCATGCTTTGCCGTTGGCTTGCCTAGTTCTTATACGGACGTCCATTACTTAAATATTTAGAGGAACAAAAGTACAAGGACCGTAGGTTCCAGACAGAACGGAAGCGTCTATGGCGACCGTGGGTACAGTTCTTCAGCTCCAGTTCTTACGACCAAGCCAGAGATTTCTACTTGTAGATTATAAAACAATTAAATATCGCGAACATCCGGCATAGAGGGAGAGAAAAGACTTCAGTGAACAGTGCACGCAGTGTCTAAAAAATAAAAAAATAAAAGTACAACATATACACCTTTTTGCAAAATGGCTGACTGGCACTTGACGTCTCGTTCTCGTGAAATTATTATTTTCTTTTATATTTCACTCAAGCTCAAAGAAAAAGATAATTTCTTGAGAGTGAGGCAACAAGGGCCAATGGAACAACGTTGCCATTTTGGAAAGACGTGTATATGACGTCATAACATACAACAACTTGTGGCGTACGCAGCCTATAGGCCTGAAGGTGAGGGTCTGCAAATTTCGGGGGCTGTTGTACAAGTACTGGACTGCATTCACGATGAGCATGATCTGCAGATCAATTCTCGTACCCAGAGCCCGTCATCTTTTGGCCAGCGGCAAGATTCAGGGCTCTGAGGGGGAATCGATTTTTTTAAAACCCAGATTCTGGGTTTCCGGTTTGAACGTAGACTTTCCCAAAGTCCGCTGTTCCGCTTTTTTTTTAATTGGCTTATTTTGTACAACGGACTTTCCTCGCTCGCTTCCCGCCAGTTTTTACCGACCTAAATTTAGGTCGGGGGTGTGTTGGAGGTGTGTCTGATAAACATCCAATCCGAGTGAGAGAAAGTTTGACGTCACATTTTACGCCATCGTCGTTAATTCGCGCGATTTGAAACGGAAAATATTTTTCACACAAACATCCTCTGTTGGGCGAAAACATGTTTTAGGTATCAAACGCTGCGCTTCGAAGTCTTTTCACTTGTAGATCTATTCTTATGAATTTTCGTAAGCATTAATCAAGATAAATTTTCCAAAACTAGCATGATAACACGACGAAATCATGCAACAAAAGTGTAGATTCAAATGTTCAGTTGTTGACAAAATTCACGGCGCGCACTGCTGACGAAGATCACGCCACTTTGAGCGCGAGCTGTTTTTCATTCGTTTTTTCGCGGCAAAAATATGCAAATTAAAATCGAAAGCGTGCGAGCGAAACAAGTCGTACTCTCCCACGCTCCAACCGTGTGCTTTTTTTCACTTTGTTCTAAGGAAAACATAGAGTACGACTTGGGGCAAGTCTAGTTTGAACGTTGTATGAAAGTTTGTTACGTTTTTGACCTACCACGCATGCTCACAAATCGGATTCCCCCAGAGCCCTGAATCTTGCCGCTGTCCAAAAGATGACGGGCTCTGGGTAGGAGAGAGCATATCAAGATAGTTCCCGTTGAAATGTATCGTTTTCTAAAATTGCCTTATATGGAAGTTTCTACTTACCATATTTGGAAGTCCAGAAGTTTTCCTAGCTTATTTCTTGTCCTAAATTGCCATAAAGTTCGCCAAAACTTGCAGGTTTTGGAGAGAATCGCTGTTCTCGTAGGCCGCCATCTTTGTTTTGGTCCCAGGAGCCCGGAAATTGAAACACAGGTAGCCCGCGTCACGCACGGGCTGGCATTGACAAAAAAAACAACACATTTATCTTGATATGTCTGCAGATTTGAAAAAATCCTGCGTACGCCTTCTGCTAGCAGAGGCCTCTTTTCTCTGCATTTCACTGGCTGAGGTTCGCGAGGAAAAGAGACCTCTGCGCTGGGAGGAAACTCGCTTTGTTTTGCCGCCGTCCACAACCTTCGACGGTTTGCCGACCGTTTTTTGAGCCCACTATATGCGCACGCATATCTACAGACGTTTTTCGCTGATATTATTCGAGCCCCCCACAACCTCATCCCCAGGGTCTTCTCGGTCGTCTTTCAAAATGGCGGTTGACTCGGGAGAAGACCCTGGGGGAGGCTGAGTCACATGACCGTTTCGAAACAAAGGACAACCTCGTTCTCATGTCTTCAAACAGTGGTCATGTGACTCAGCCTCCCCCAGGGTCTTGTGTTCGACCAACCGCCATCTTGAAAATTACCCACAAGACACTGGGGACGAGGTTGAGCCCCCCAGCGGTGTAGATATGCGTGCGCATATAGTGGGCTCAAAACGGTCAGCAAACCGTCGAAGGTTGTGGACGGCGGCAAAACGAAGCGAGTTTCGACCCAGCGCAGAGGTCTCTTTTCCTCGCGAAACTAGCAGGAAAGCGTACGCCGAAGCTGTGCCTGAAACTTTTCAGAAATCCTGTGTACGCTCGTCATAAAACGTCATCCTTATTTGGCGGGAGTAACGGTCAAGATCGTTCGTGTCCCTTTCATTTTTCCCTCTTTTTCATATAAAAAAGGAATGGGCGTTCCGAAGAATGTTTTTGAAAAAAAAAGCTTGTAGCAGAGCAAGGTTTCGATCCTCGGACCTCTGGGTTATGGGCCCAGCACGCTTCCACTGCGCCACTCTGCTCTACATCTAAACCTGCAGTACATGTACTTATAAAACAACGCTTTCGCATCGACTCAGTTCACATAGAATAAATTATTAGGGAGTGGTCATTATTTATCGGGGGGGTGGGCCGGCAAATATATGGGGGGGGCCTTGATTTTTTGGGCGCCGATTTAGGGGGGGGCTCAAATTTTTGGGCTTACGTTTGAGGGGGGCCAAATTTTTTTGGGCGCTGATTGTTAGACAGGGTGACATTGATGGCTGCTTTTAGGGTATATGATGCCTTTATAAACAGAGTGTTTTTTTGGTCGGCTCGCGCTGCGCGCTCGCATTCTACAACAATAAATAATTTTACTAGCTTTGCGCGCAGTGACTCCATTTCTTCAGCGTGATTTTCGTCTCCCAGAAATAAGAATTTCATTCACCTCGTAAATCATACAAGCAAACTACGCGCGCGCATCGGGAAACATACAAGCAAACTACTCAGTTGGTCAGCCCTCGCCACTGCCTGAGGCTTGAGCAAAATGAAAGTTTACAAAGCATTATTAAAGATGCTTCGACCCGCGCAATCTTAGAAGTCTCTATTAACTATGGTATGACTAGTTTTACGGGAAACTATGTGGTCTGCGTAGGCGGAGACGTGAACATGAACAACAACAACCAAAGGTTGAGATTTATGTTAAACGCCGTGGAAAAATGGCGTTATGCTGAGCGTTAGCCCTTCGAGCAAAGAGAGAAAACAGAGGGAGTGGGGCTGTTTATATAGTAATGTAGATACGTTGCTAGGCAACATACAAACATTCGGAATGATTAAAGGTGATCATTGGTTAAGAATAACAAATGCCCTTTGGTTGTTGTTGTTCATGTTCTCTATTAACTATTTTGAAATTCAACTTTTACCTTTGGAAATAGAACACCTGCGGTGGTTAGTAGGGTAGGACAGAGTGGTGAAGGGGTTCTACGTGATTCACCCAAATTTGCTCCGTTCGTGAAAACAGGAAAATTATTGCCGTCATCCGTGAAATCTCATGCCCTCGTGACCCGTGATTTTACGAATTTCTCTTACGTGACTCGTGATTACAGGCCTAGAGATTCATGAAACGTGAAAGCTGGTCATTAGGGACGGACCATTTGATACTTGATTGTCTCCTGACTGCTTTTAAGGGAACCCGACGTCCTTATAAATAGACTGTTTTTTTTTTTTGGTCGGCTCGCGCTGCGCGCTCGCCATCTACAACATTAAAATGTTTTTTTTTTATTGAGTAAATTTACTATCAGCCAGCAGTAAATATATAAAGGGGTAGCAAATTTCAGGAACCCCAATTGTTAAACACTAAGTTCTCATTTACTCCTGGACTTTTCCCATTCTTTAAACTTATATGTCAAAAATTTGCAGCGCGCTTCGCGCGCAAAGAGGATACTTTGGTGTAGCATTTACAAACTGAAATACCGTACTGTACTATGTTTCATTTTGGAAATTTTCTATTATGTTTCTTCCGTGACTCCATTTCTTCAGCGTGATTTTCGTGTCCCAGAAATGAGAATTTCATAAAATCGCGGCGCGCTTCGCGCGCATCAGATTTTTAACAAATTGTGCAGATTTTTAACAAACTCTGTAATGATACACCAAAGAGCACTTGGATAAGAAATAGAATCCTGAATCCGAATATCTTCATAGTAGCGAAACTCCAAAATCCCGTGACCAAAAACCCGAACTGTTCCGGATACTATAGTATAAGCATCCGTCCGTCCCTAACTGCATAGTAACACACGTTGATAATGTCCGATGTACAAGAAGGAGGAACTGCGACATCTTTTTTCCACGAATTCTAATACTTTAGTTCAATGGTGATTATCAGTTTTGCGTAGATAAATCAACTCTTAAGAGTTCGAAAAAACTATGATTTTTCTATTCACATGGCATAACAGTAACACTACGAGAGGGGGGGGGGGGGGGGGGGGTCATATTTTTTTGGGCTAGCATTTGAGGGGGGGTCAAAAATTTTTGGGCTAGCATTTGAGGGGGGGTCTAAATTTTTGGGCCCCGGGTTTGAAAAAAATGCCGGCCCACCCCCCCCGTTAAATAATGACCACTCCCTTACTAGAAATAAACAAATAACTTGTAAAATTCTATAATGTAGCTTAACAAAAATCGCGCTCTGTGTTCGAAAGTGGGGCGATCATGTCGTGTTCGGCGCCCGCAAAGGAGCAAAACACTCAACTTGCATTCAAACTTGCATCTCGTTTGGCCACCTCAACGCAAGTGGACGCACGTCCGTGCAAGACACAACCTGCGTCGACTTGCGTTTCGTCTGCTCATAGTAACCGGCAGGTGATTATAGCAAGAGATAGCAAACTCTCGACCAATCAGCGCGCGGAATTCCTTATTTAGTCACTTGTCTGAGTAATCATATTAAAACAGACTATATAATGTTCGAGAACTCATTGCCATCTTGAAGGACAATACACGTACTATTTATACGTTCTTTTTAATTTATTTGAATAGCTTGATATTTGGTACATTTCATATATCTTTCTGAATGTCTACAAAATAATGAGCTTAGGTTCTGTTTCAAACGTAAATCTTTTGCCGCGTCGAATATTGTTAGAAATTATTTTTCACAGCTTAGACACTATGTTCAGTGCTAAAGGAATCCAGATGAATCATGGCAGAAAAAAGTGGAATTTAAAGTTCGTCTCTCCTGTTTATTTTTCCTGAATCACATTCGAAGCGGCAAAAGATCTACGTTAAAGGCAAGCGTCAAATTAAAGTTTCCGACTTATACTGTATTGTTTTCAACGTATTCCACAGGGAATTTCTGCAGAAACCCATCCATGGGAAAAAGCTGAATTTCACAAGGCACACGCATGGGAAGTGTTCGGAATTCACACGGATAACCATCAGAAATCCGAACACATCTTTTCCCATGGATTGGTTTCTGCAGAAATTCCCGTGTTCGACGTGACTGTAATTTGACGTTTGCCAGGTCTTACGTGATTACGCTCTTTTCACTCTACCCCTACCCCTATTTCAACTTGATGTTTAAATGGTATTTTTACAAGAATAGTCTATATGACATTTGCACGAGTGCTATTTTATAACAACTACCAGCATCCATATAAAAGAGGCGACACAGCGTTCCCAAGATGTATTGCTTTTGGGTTTGTAATTTTTTGAACTTTTTTCTCGTTCTGTGGTAAAATGCGCTAAACGGACAAAAATATAAAATAATGTGAAGTATCGAATTTTGAGGGTAACAAAAATGGCAGCGAAGTAGTGTATTGTGGGAGGCTGTGTCGGCCCTTTTAGTGTGTGTTTCTGCTTTCAGCGTTTCAAACATAGAAAGTTTGAACAATTCTGTCAAAACCATAACCTCGATCTTTTGAAGGAAAGGGAGGACTCGATGGTCACTGGTAGCACTAGTGGCTTATTTTTATCATGACTTTGCATGAATTAGAATTAGAATCGCATGATCTCTCTCTTTTGTGGAAATTGAGGACGAGATATCACACGATTCAAGTATATTCAAAGTCTTCAGTCGGTCGATTCCGTGCGATATCGCTTTTTCGTGCTATTTTCGTAGCGTCTAGCCTCCTGAAGCTTTGAATAATCCTATAGAATCCTATGATATCTCTTTTTTTGTGTAAATTGAGGACGAGATATCATAGGATTCAAGTATATTCAAAGCGTTCAGTCGGTAGATTCCGCCGAAAATAGCACTCAAAAAGACGATATCGCTTTTTTCGTGCTATTTTCTTAGCGGAATCTAGCCTCCTGAAGCTTTGAATAATCCTATAGAATCCCAAAGCTCAATTCTTACGCGTGCGTTGATTGGCTGAAAACTAGTGAGATTTACCGTGGAATTCAATGGTTGAAAGCTGAATTCGATAACGATAAAAGCACAGGTTACCCGCGCGCAAAGATTAATAATTTCACTAAAAATAATATCAAATCCTTGCTATGGGATTCAAGAAAAATTCATCACACGACTTGTGAGTTCCACGTTAAATTTCACTTGTGGAATTTATCTATAGAATGCAGCGAATTAAACGAGACTGTCCCAGGGGCGGGACATGAATTTCAGATAGGAGGGGGGGGGGGGGGGGGGGGGGGGGGGGGGGGGGGGGGGGGCAGGATAGTGAAAACATGGGACGAAAATTTTCAAATTTCCTCCAGCAAATACAGTAAATGTTTTGGAAAATCTCCCGCGAAAGAGGGGGCCGCGGTCCCCTCCCCTCCCCCCTAAATCCGCCCCTGTATTCTAAAATTTTATCTTACATCTCAGTACTAATCTAACCTGCATAAGCAGCTGCATAAAATATACAAAAGAACAATCTATTGGACATTTTCGAGAGATTCCGACTTTAAATGTCCACGATTTGAGGAAATGTCAAGATTCACAAGAAATAAGAAAGATAGCCGTCTAGGTTTGTTAAGTAACCTTTCAGCTGCCAGCTAAGCACACATTTGGAGTATTTGGGTTGTTATCAAGCGGATGGAAATGGATTGCGAATTTCCTTTTTGATTTCTTACCAGGCTGAACTGTTTTCAAACTTGGAAATTTGATAGCGAAAGCTGCAAGTTTACTTATGAATGCTTATATAATGCGAATTGCAGTTCCTTTCTCTTTCTTAGACTAAGTTGAAGTAGGATTCTGTGTTGTTTATGCAGATCACTGCCTAGTTTTATAGAATATTGTTAAAACGACTGTGACATAGCCCCTTTAAACAATTTCAAATTTTGTGGGAAACCTGTTGCTAAAAATAGCGCAATCTTCAATTTTATGCAACCCCACAACAAGTAATGCATTATATCGCGTTGTACGATTTTAATGACACTCCCGGCAAGCGACTCCTGAGGGCAATATATTTTCATAAATAATATACGTATAAGTATACGTGTTTTGTTGCTGTCTATGTAAGCAGAAAACTTTCTATAAAAGAACTGAAATTCAGGTTCACATTACTTGACCCATTCTTGGCATCTTATTTACTTTCTGCTTCATAACCTATTTAAAAATCCCTCTTCTGGAAGAACTCTATCTTTTCTACACTATACATCAATGGTAATCTATCTAAACCTGGTTTAAACTTGCGATTTTTGTCCCATTTGTCGCACCGTTTTTTTTTTCTCGCGCGCAAGCTGCAACCTGGAAAATTACTAGAGAGGTGAAAGGTACATATCGACGCGAATTCAGCGACTTTTGTCGCACGACATCGCACTGGTATCAAACATGTTTGAAACATTTTGCAACTTGCAACTTTGAACAGAATAGTTGATTGTTATCGTACCGAATTTGCATTTCGTCTACATTTGCGATTTTGAATTGTAACTCGCGCGAAAAAAATCGTACGACAAATGCGACAAAAACTCGTTCTCGTTAACCGCACTTTAGGTATAGAGCGAGTTTCAGATGCGTTTACTTTGCATTCTCATTGGGCCCTCATTCCTGGCAACCAAGCTGTTCATTTAGTAAATTGTTTTCACTAAGTTTGGCCTAGTTTGATACCAGTCACGTGGTCAGCGCGTGATAGCGGTTTTACCTGGCTCGTGATTGGCGAGGATGACGCCATTCATTAGGAACTTGTATTTTCTCTCGTTCATGATTGGCTAGGCTCACAATAAAACCTTCTTGGGTGTAGTTGGTCTTATTGCAGTCATTTGAAACAGGCTCTAATAAAATGCATGTATTACCCTCTGTAGTTTAAAGATCCTGATATTTTTTCTCTCCATTCCTCATAAAATACTTCCACACCTATTCACGCAATGCTTCCTGTAACGCAAATCTCTAAATAAACGTTACCTGGTATACATATCTATATAATGGGCAATCTTATCTACAGTAGAAGCATATTTCATTTCACTCTCTTGAATTCTATAAATCATCATCTTCTATCGTTCCAGCGAAGACGGCTGTCGGTCGAGGTGTCGGCTTCTTACTTGACTTAGAAGGTTTCGCTTGACTTCTTGGTGGGCTGGGAGGTTTCGATACCTTTTGAAACGATTCATGACGATTTTCAACTTTAAATATGCTTGGCAATAACTTACACCCCATTCAAATCAAAATTATATTCAATTAAACATTCGCCTCGCAACATATCTTGAAAGTTTCTTAGTATAAACTATCCCTAGCTCAACGATCACTTTGTGTAACATGTAGAGTACAGTTTATTCAGTTTCTGTCCTCGAAACACTCTCCTCTCCCTCTTAGCAGATGAGTTAAATAATACCCCATTCACACCAAAACCATGTTTAGTAAAACAAGGTTTTTCTTCGTCTCACATCATGCCAAGTTTCCTACGGCGATAAACTCTTACTAGCTAAATGATCACTTAGTAACGTACAGTGTATCCATTCGGTTTTGTCCTTGGAACTGTCTCCTCTTTGGAGATAAGGATTTAAACCAGTTTAATTAAACTACCTTTAAACTGGTTTAAGCGCCCGTGTGAATGGGGTATAAGATTTTCAAGGGGGATTGTCTCCCGGTGCAATGGCATCACTGATTCTACACTTGAGATCATCGCGATAACAAATTCGACTGTGCCGGTGTGAATGGGGCATTAGTTTCTACAGCAAAATGTTACTGGTTAGACAGAACGGAAATGACCTGCTAAAATCAATAAATGTCAAATTGACTCCGTCAGGTTGACTCCGATAAACTTAACTTTATTTGCATAGAGACTCCTTATTTCATGAAGAAAGAAATATCAAAAATGGCTTTTTTTCTAGTGGACCGTCTTGCAGATATAAGGCTTTAAACTTTGGTTTCTCCGCCATTTTATGGGAGAATTAGTAATTTGATCAGGAAATAAGCCAACTTTGTCCAATCATATCTCAAATTCATATTCTTCGAATTTCTTTAAAATTTAGAATTACGCTTTTAGTCATAGAAACTCCTCTTATACGGAATCTTGAGCTTATATATTGAAATATGGCGAAGTTAGACATTTCATTTTGATCATTTCCGCTCTCTTCTCTGCTGGTTACTGGTTTTAGTCAAACATCCGCTATAATATTCGATAAAGCCGGGAAAATATGAGGCACAAAATCCCTCAACTTGTCGCGCAACATTGTTGCGTTGCAAGTTTATAATCGATGTTGCACGTTTTCATATCGCGCCACAACTTGTCACGCAACAAAAACATTTGTTACAAGTTGTAAAAACTTGTTGCGCGAAGAAGAGCGCGGGTCTACTTTACTTTGAGCCACAAATTCTGGCTCTGTTGCACGTTTTTCATAAAACACACAACTTGTCGCGCAACATTTTGCTTAATTCGAGTTGATTAGTCAATAGAAATGAGGTGCTAAGGAGCAAAAACCACCATGGGCTTGCGTGTGTGGTAGTCGAAACAAATTATTGCACGACAAGTTAAAGGATTTTGTGCCTCGCATTAATCCCCGGCTTAATAAAAATATAATAATGTTATTACGTTTGATGAAGATAAAGTTGCAGATACCTCTTCGTGTTTCTCTGACGGCTGACTTTGTTCCTCTTGATCCCGTAAAACAGGTGAAATGCCATCCTGTGAGGACATTTACCAAGAGATCAGATAAGTGTTTCAAAATTCGATTCTTCGTCATCAAATAATTTCAATAATAATTTCATCATCAAATTTCAGGACTTTTCAAGCACTTTTACAGCCATTCTCAGTTACACGCGGTCGCCGGGAAAAAAGCTTGCAAGCGAAAATTCGTTCTCTGTCAAAGTTTCCATGGCAACGCACGTGCTTTTGCAGGCTGGTCGCGCTCAGACAGACATAAAAACGAGTTTTTTGCTTGCAAGCTTTTTCCTGGCAACCGCGTGTAACTGAGAATGGCTGTAATGGCTGTATAGGTGGTATCCATAGCGAGCGAAGAATGCTCAATGGTTGCTAGAGGGTCCTCATGACTTGATTACAATGTCAAATACCCAACGCCATCTTGGAAAATACCCAGAAGTAAGCCTTTAAAGCGACCCTCGAGTCTCTGCTCTGGTCGCCAGGGAAGCTGTTTTTTTTAATATAAAATTGGAAGGGGAAACAACACCATTCTCCACTGAAGAAGAGGAAAACCATCGATCTATAGAAAATAGACCCCTCGGGTTGGGCGTAATGTTTTCCCGGCATTCCCATGAGTATTCTCTCTTTCTTTTTCTGCTACGCACTGAAGGATATATGAATATGGAATCATTCCAAACAACTTTGGAATTCCCACAGTGGACACAAGAGAATGTGGAAATTTCACAGGTGTTGCTACAAATTTCCACAGGGGTTGTGCAGAAGCCTGAGATTTCCACAGGGGAATTCCACAAAATTTGGAGTTCCTCGATATAGGGGTACGGCTATTTTTTGGAACAGCCCATTTTATGTTATAGGCACTAGGAGAAACAAGGCAAGAATCTTGGCTCATAATATCTGACTGGCGGAACAGCAAAGTCAAAAACAAATCGACGGGTCGCGATGCAACGATTTTAGCTGTAAAACTTACGTTCGTATTCCATTCAATTTCTTGCATTACTCTGCTCACACAGTCTGTCATGTATTCGTACTAAAATGAAAACAAATAACAAGATCGAGTTATCGTATTTTTGTCGTACATCCTCTGCGAATGTTACTGGCGCTGAAGCCACTCCAAACGGAACATTTGAATTTATATAAACCGCGAAGAAAGGCACGACGTTAAAAATACACTTACAAGCAAGTGTAAGATCAATAAATTAAAATGAAAAATAAACAAGCAAATAAAATAACATTTAATACAAATAAATAGATAAATAAAAATAAATAAGCTAAAAATAACACTTAGACCACTGTAGCCTGGAACCCGCAGACTTCTATTACCCTTTTTACTGAAACCGCTGTAAGAAAACCAGCAAGATTTGCTCAAAGTCTTTCAAAAAATATTTCTGTGAAATATGAGGCCTGCTCAAGGACTAACAGAATATAATGAACTTACATATTCTGAGAAAATCTTGACCCATCTTGACTTTCCGCCTTTTGTGTATTCGAAACAGAACGCCATAGCTTCTGAATCAGATTCCCATCTTTTGATTTGATCCCAATCTAAAGAATGCTCTTGTTCCTAGAACATAAAGAAATGTTATATCCATGGCAAAATAAACATCTGCATACCCCACTTCAGCGGGA
Organism: Scolanthus callimorphus; assembly: GCA_033964015.1. Taxonomy (NCBI): domain Eukaryota; kingdom Metazoa; phylum Cnidaria; class Anthozoa; order Actiniaria; family Edwardsiidae; genus Scolanthus; species Scolanthus callimorphus. Next base: position 16,505,648 of record CM066924.1, read on the forward strand.
CCGCAGCTTTTTTCGTTGAGCTGTTAATGGCCCCATTGCTAGCAAGATGAAAAACAGGCCTTATTATGTTCTTCCATCACACCTCGGTAAAAACACACGTTAAGAACTGATTCTACTTTCTCGAGAAAGTGAAACGAGCGACACGCCAGCAGCTGCAAAGGAGGCTAACGTCATGTAGCTTCCATTGCATATATCTTATTAGACATTTTAGTGTTTAGTGTAGAATATAACTGATGGCGAGACAAAATAAGAAGACGAGAAAAATTATTCCAGCGATATTCTCCACTAAAATGTCTAATAAGTTATTTATTATCCAAGTTATTGTTCATGACAAAATAAAGCAAGCGCGTTAGAGTCCAAATATCGTTGTATATTTGGACTCGTTCCAGTCTACTCCTGCGATATTTGTACTCGCCTGAGACAAGTTGGATAATAACAGCTGAAATAAAACGCTGCCTCGGTCTGCGCAACAAAGCACCCCGCCACGTTCTGGCTGTGTGTCACTCCCAAGTGAATATTTTCACTGATCTAACGTGGTTGTACTCGTGGCCGGTCGTCTATAACGCGATAAGCTCAAGTTTTTACTCAGATCTGGGCAGTATCACACAGCCAAAGCATGATATGTTGCTATCAAAGCACACATCTTCCAAGTGCAAACTTTGATCGCAGTAATCCATGCTAACAATGTTTTCACATGCATACTACGGATCTCACCGAATTGTCGCACTGCCTTGAAAATTACGCCGCTACCACACCAAGAAACGTCCGCGACTCTGCCTACATTCGTCCGTGTTTTGTCTAGATTGTGTAACGCTTCTGTCTGCTGTCGTTTTTGGCGGGAATTTACCATGAATGAAAACCCATAAACAAGGCATCTTAGTAATTTGTAATTAAGTATACTTTAAGGGATGATTGTTTGCATTCCCAGCTAATTTAGGCCTTATAAGTTCATTTGGTGTCGTTTCTTTGATGCTTTTGAAACGTTCCAAGAAAATCCTGTGAAATCGGCTGACCGTTGAAATTCACGTGAGCAAAGGAAGTAGGCAATCTTGTAGATGTTTGTGGGCGTGGCAGCAGCATGAATTTCAAACACAACGCGACAGTTCGGTGAGGTCCGTAGTAATACTCGACAGTTCTCGGATCAACCAAACGTCAATCTTACTTCTAAAACTCCGTCTTCGGAGCATGCCTTCATCTGAAAATTATTCAAGGATATCGTGGTGATCACGTGACCATTCCTACGGGCATCACAGGGGCAATGTGGAAATACAACTATCCCATAACCCTCCAGGGTCCTTGCAACGTCCAAGTACTGAAATAGAGAACAAAATTCATACACCTCTTTCATAATCTTTTTGAAATTTTGAAGTGAAAATTATTTTAAAAAGCTATAGCGCTAATGATGGCTTACAAAATATTTGTGGAGTTTAGAAATGAGATGAAACCAAGCGAATAATTATATTGGACGAGATATTGGCAACTGAAGTTCTCTAAATACATCAAAACGAGGCCACAAATGCTTCTAGTGAAAACTCCAGGAGCAGCTACAGAATACGCGGCACTTTGAAGTCACTTTATTGAAAGTGTCACCGCGGTCCGTGGTCCGCAGTCCCACAGTCAAAATAGTTAATATTCATAGAACGAGAGAAACTGTAAAGTGTTCGGATTTCCCATAGCTATCCATGTGAATATCGAACACTTCCCATGCGTGTGCCTTGCGAAATTCACCTTTTCCCATGGATGGGTTTCTGCAGAATTCCCCGTGCATGTCGTGACAGAAGCCAGTTCAATGCGCTAGGAAAAACTGGGCAAGGATCTGGTTGGCTCATATCAAACAGCTCAATATCAAAGGTGCCCAATAAAATATATTATTATTCAGCCATGCCTTTATCTCGGTTCTGATTGGCTAAGAGTGCGCAGCGAAATCTTGTTGCCACGCAGTGCGTGACGTCATACTGCAGACATTAGGATTGATGCACTCTAATGACGTCATAACGCAAGCCAATAGCTTTGGCCGCCATGTTGGTTTTCATTTCGGAAACGAAACCCAATTACTGGTTGCTGAATAATAAAACAATTATTGAATTCGGTTTTCGCATGACAGTGAGATTTGCCAACGCCTCGAGTTAGTGTTACCGCCTCAGCTTCGCTTTCATGCTCAACCTCATCCAATAATTGTTAATCGTCTGTCGTTCTGTCAACACCGTTGTCTACGTACTTCCTTCTTCTTTGATGCATTTTTCAAGTCCTTTAACTGCTGAAACTTCTTTCCAGGACTAAGTCGCCTCGTTCGTAAGTCTTCGGCAGCCTAAACAACAAACGGGAATATACAATAATATATAGCACAACTTTGCACACTCTTGCCATCTCTTCATTTTACCTGCTGGATATATAGAGCGCAAAAACTTCTTTTTTACAGCCTGGGGCGTGACTAGAGCATTTTTGTAAGGTACACAAGAGAGTAGTGTGATAGACATCATGATCAGAAAAACATCACAAAAGTATAAAATGAAATTTTTAGTACGCAGTTGCGTACTTTGTGTATTGGTAGCTACGCCCCTGACAGCTACCCAAAATAAAGTAAATCTATCTCACCTGATGGAAGAGCAGGTTGAGAGCAACTTCATCATCGCTGATCTCAACTTCCTATTAAGGAAAAGATCGAACAGTTACTTATATTATCATACGACTGTGGCATCATTTTACCATATAAGATCAAAATTGAGTGCAGATATGGAGCCGTATTACACGGCAAAAGCCGTAATTACACGATTGAAAGCCGTATTACACTGTAGAAAACCGGTTACGAACCGGTTTTGCGCGCGCACTTGAATGGCTTCCCGATCGTGTGCTAGTGAAATCACGTACGTTTTCTAGTGAATTTGGAAAAGAAAAGGAATATTTTTGCTCATCGTATAATAAATAACTCATTAGATGTTTTTTCATGTAATACTGGCGGATATTTTACTCGTGCTCGCATTTTTTTCCTCACCCCGCGTCCGCCGCAACTCGTAAAATATCCGCCCGTATTACACGAAAAAACATCTAATAAGATATATATTATACCACAACACACAGGAAAGCCCCCTTCCCCCTCCAAAAAAAATAATAAATAAATAAATAATAAATAACAACAACAACAATAATAATAATAAGTTGCTACATCACAACTTGGAATGATAAGAACTGACCCTTCCTAGAGTGAAGATCCACCTCCGAATCGTTAAGCACGTTGTGAGGACTCTGAGTATCTTCGTATGTAGACATTATGGGGAAATTCATTCGTCCGTAACTTTCGCTCTGCAGCAAAGATATAAAGGTGAAACTGTTAACTTTACCAGAAAATAGATGTCCTTATGTCACCCTCAGTGGGTGCGTGCTGCATGGAAATCGTTTCCCACGTTGAAAACGTAACTTTTTGATACTCAAACAGTTGACACACTCAATAAAAACATGTGTACTGTTGTGCATGAAACTTCGAAGTTTTACTTTTTGAAATTACTTTTCTGGTCAGAAACAAATACAGCAACACAATTTCTCACTATTTCTCTTGATCTCCTCACTAAAAATTCGCCTGGGGCTTGCAAACATTAGAGACTCTTATGAAAGAAGACTTACCAAAACCACTTTCTGTAATTTCATATAAACTAAAATATAGTGCACTTTCACTTGTTAGGCCTAGCTTTGCTACCAGTGCCTGCAAACAAAAGAAAAATACCATACACAAATCAAACTCCTGGTAAATGCATCAACACATTAATCTAGAAAGTTACATATGATGTGTTTGACTATTTGTGGTCCTTGCAAGCCACTCGTAAAGCTACACTGCTCTGCTGAGGTTCAATTCTATAACTAATTACTGGCTATAGTACATGTAAATGAATCACCCAACTTAAAGAGGGAGTTGCTAGTAGAGCAAAGGACGGTGTACAACGCCCTGCGACAGATAAAGCCCAACAAGTCTCCAGGTCCGAGCCCGATTCCTAATAAGATCTTAAAAGAGTTTGCTACGGAATTGTGTCCTGTACTCACAGACATTTACAACTCGTCGCTGAAACAGGGCTACGTTCCCGATCAACTGAAGGAATCACTGGTCCGGCCCCTGCCAAAAGTTTCGCCTCCCAAGTTAGTAGACAATGATCTAAGACCCATTACTCTCACAGGTCAGATAGCTAAAATCATGGAAGGTTTCACACTTAGCTCTTATGTATCGTCAAGTCATTGATAATATTGACTTTTTGCAATTTGCACTTCCGGGTAAATCAACTACGCATGCCTTAATTTACACCTTACATTGGATTCTAGAAGCACTGGACAATGGCCATTGCTATGCCAGAATTTTATTTACTGACTTTAGCAAAGGTTTCGACCTTGTGGACCATAATGTCCTCTGTACTGAGCTGCGCAATCTCGGGGTGCATAATGTGCTCATCACGTGGATCGGATCGTTTTTAACAGGTAGATCACAGTCGGTTAAAATAGGTAATGTCATCTCGGACCATGTTGTACCGAGGGGTAGTATTCCCCAAGGGACAAAATTGGCACCCTTACTTGTTGCCGTACTTGTGAATAATCTAGCCAAACAATGGAAAACCAGGGCTAAATATGTTGACGACCTTTCTATAATAGAGATTATACCTAGGTGCTCCACCAGTGTTTTGCCGTTCATTGCTAGAGATATTCCTCATACGCTAGGAGCATGGCATGCGACTCAACCCAGTCAAATGCAAGGAGATGTTTGTTGATTTCTTACAGTATAAAACCACACCATCCTCCTCCTCTACAGCTTTCTGGGTCTGTAATTAAGCGCGTCACCACGTATAAATTGCTTGGTGTTCACATTGCAGAAAATCTATGCTGGAGTACGCACTGCGAGTACATTGTCAAGAGGGCGCGCAAACGCCTATATGCACTGCGCTGCTTGAAGAAGGCTGGTGTTGTTGAAGAGGACCTGGTCTTGGTGTACTCCAGCCTGATTCGCTCTGTGCTGGAGTATGCCTCTCCAGTCTGGGCTAACTTGCCAGTTTACTTAAGTTTTCTAGTTGAGAGTGTTCAAAAAACAGCCTTATATATCATCTATCCTGGGTTTTCATACGAAGACGCACTTGTGCGCTGTGGTCTCCATACTCTCTCGGATCGGCGCCACGCAGCCTGTACTAAGTTTATCCAGAGAGTACGGGACACTGGTGTCCTTGCCAACTTGTTACCACCGCGCACAAGTGTGTCTCACGGATATAATCTTCGGTCTGGCGCTGCTAGGGGTGACCCAGCTGTGGCCTCGACAAAGCGATTAGGTATGTTTGTTACATATAGATATAGTTGATGTGTGTGAGATGTATGTAAATTGAATTGAATACTGACCACTCTTGTAATTTAGCTGTTAAGCTACGAAAAGAGTAATTAAACTGATTATTATTATTATTATTATTATAAAGAATTATGGTACCTGTACTGGTATGTACAATACAACAGACAAAGGCACACCTTGTAAACTTCCTTAGTTCTGTATCTCTTCTCGATTCCTACTGATACTGTTGTGGCATCAGGAAGGAGTATTCTCAACTCAACCTCCATTCCACTGTCTTCTTCTTCCTGCAAAAAAGATATCAGATAATTCTCCTGCTAATCTCTTAAGTGGTCCTTTTACAAAACAATTACAGTCAACTATCGCCTAGGAGACATCCCACTATTGCAGACACAATGCTCATATTACAAACAAGCATGCAGTTTCTAGGGGATATAGAAACGACTGAAACTCACTCCCCGTAATTACAGACTCTCAGGGATATCAACCCTAGTACTTAAGAAATCGGAAGAAACCTTTTCAAAAGAATGTGAAAATTCCAAGAAAGAAAATCAGGAGAAAGTAAATATGGCAATTGAGGAACATTTTGAGAGAGGAGACAGGAGTAAAAAAAGTTGAGATTCCTGGACTCTTGTTATACATGTTACTGACAGTAAAGCTTCCCCAACGGTGCCTGCAATAGCAGAAGTCAACTGTAAACAAAACAAAATTTGCACTAGTTTGTTAGCATTTTCTTGCTAGTAAAGCAATGGTTCCATTACTACTTGTTGAGTCTTGTTACTACAATTAAACAACTGCCTCATTCAAAAGATACCTATGTGCATGTAAGGCCTAGTTCATACGTCATATTTCGGACGAATTTAATTCAGACGAATTTAATTATCGCAATTAAATTTGTCTGAAATGCGACGTATAAAACGAACCTAAAAAGGTCGAAAATTAAATTCGTCCAAGACGTTGTAATACGTCGACCCCGGACGTATACAACGTCTGAAGTATGTCTTCGTTTTATTCGTCGTATAAAACGAACCTCCATTTTATACGTCGCACAGACGAATTTAATTGATCAATTAAATTGTCTAATTAAATGCGACGTATAAACTAGGCCTAAGAGAAGTGGAGGCACCACGCCATACATACCCTTTTATCCTCATCATCTAAAAATTCTTGTATCATTATTGAGTCACCAATTACTCGAACACTGCAGACTGAAAAACAACGCACTAGCTAGTTAGTAGAACGATAGTGGTACATACTCTTAAGTTCTGAATAATAACTTATGGAGTGGAAAAAATCTAAGTCAACCAATTTAGTAGACTGAGTAAGAATAGTGAAACAGAATCACAGAGCACAGGGCATACTGTAGCTAGTGGGGGGGGGGGGGTGGGGGGGGGTCCTGGGGTGCCCGTGAATCCCCTTTTTTAGAAGAAAAATACAGTAAACATTAAAGAAAATCGGTAAGCTGGAAAAGGGCACCCATACATTTGTACAGATGTGACCATCCCTTTCTCAAATCCTGGATATGCCAGGGGCGTAGCCAGGGGGGCCGGGGCCCCCTTTCTCAGACATTTTCCCATACATTTACTGCATTTGCTGGAGAAAAGTTGAGCATTTTTGTCCCATGTTTTCACTATCCCACCCAATCCCCCCCCCCCCCCCCCCCCCTTCAGAAGTTCCTGGCTACGCTGCTGTATGCCCCTGGAGTAATAGTATTTGGTGAGAAATACCAAAGTGATTTAATAAAAGAAAAACATACAAAGTAGTACAGTGAACTTGATGGAGTCAATAATGATGGGGCACAACATTAATATGGTCCATCACTTTTTATGCGTACGAATTATAATATTTCTCAGTGTCCGGAATCCTGATAAAATTATTGTCTCCTTACCCTGCTGCATGTAGTTTTCTAGTCCTCTTCTCCTTGATTCAAGTTGCTGCTCTGACAATGAAATGGCCACTTGCCTGGGAATTTTGGGAACTGAAAATCTCTGAATTCTTTTCTTAACTAAAAAAACAATATTAAATTTTAAAGTTTTAAGCAGCTATATTCAGTATTTTTAACTCATGGATAGTTAATAATATGTGAAACATACATGAACAAGTTAACATGAAGTTAACATTTTCAGAAAAAATCCATACTTTCCACAAAAGGCATTTGGAAATTCCAGAGGGGTGGGAATGAAGTGGCATGGAGGGGGACAAATGCTTTTCATTTTCCATACAATCACTGTAATTTTCACTGGAAATTCCAAAGGGGTGGGGGAAGGAGATATCTCAAGATATCTCAATTTTCTGGAATCACACAATAATCCATACTTCCAGATGAGAACCCACATTGGAACACAGGTTTGTTTTTTAATTGGGATTTGGGAATGTTTCCATTCAAGGTAAAATTCAAAAAGTTGAAAAATATTAATTATGATAAGTTCACCTGCAACTTACATGGTTCAAATAAAACTCCTAGAGAAAGCATTATTAAATTCCAATTACCTGGCTATGAAGATTGGAGAACTCCTTATATCGCTTGGAACATATGTGTCGGCCATTGTAATATATATTATAACCTAGAAAATAACATTCTGTTGTCAACTTATTCTGGATATACAGTAAACTTGGATGCCATGCAGTAATAGGAATGATGAGTTGAGAAGGCCAGAAATGCTGAGCGATTTTTTTTATTTGAATAAAAAGCAATGGGAAAATGTACCATACACCTAATTCAATAAACATTGCTTTGGGAATTGGTCATTGAAGCGGGAAAACATTGCTATTATTTGATTGAGTGACCCCCTAACTATAGTATTCCAAGGCCAAAGCATGGGAGAAATCCCACACTAATATGTGGACACAACAAAAAGGAATGGCTGATTGCATTTTTAATCCGCACCGGGGGGGTTGAGGACCTAAGGAAAATTTTCCAGGGGGGTTGTTTTGGACTCTGGAAATTCCACGGGAGGGGGTGTGTCTGGAGACTGGAAATTCCAGGGGGAGGGGTAAAAAGGTGACTTTCCAGGGACATTTTATCTAAAAATAGATTTCCAGGGGTATTTTGCCAGAAAAAAAATGGAAATTCCAGGGGAGGGGGTCCTTTATGAGGTTGGAAATTCCAAGGGAGGGGGTCTGTTTCACGAGTGGAAATTCCAGGGGAGGGGGTCTTTTTAAGGGAGGTCCTCAACCCCCCCGGTGCAGTTTAAAAATGCAATCAGCCTATAAAAGTAGAAAAATGAAAGCTAAGTATATTGTTACTTTATTGATTTAAATTCAATATAAAATGTAAGCTATATAAATCACACCCGTTACCATAAATGTTTCTCCAGCACACTGAACTTCTCTAGTTTCTGGAACTGTGATTGGAGCTGACCGTCTGTCTGAGTAGTCATAATATTCTGTCCCTGATGAGCTGTCACTGTCAAGTTTCTCAGCCTCTGTTTCAGTGACAGCAATGACAACCAGTGTGAGGCTGTCGCCACCTTGCTTGATTAACTCCACTACATGCTTGTGATTTGCTCCTTCAACATTTACTCCATTCCTAACAATTCAAAATAACTAACATTACCAACATTTCAAGCATTGAGATATTATTACTCGAAACCCTGCAGATAACAATATGCGAAATATTTTTTTAGTGATTTTTTTTAGTGCCCAATAACCTGATTACTAGAAAGTATTGGCTTCTGTATTTGGCTTATTTTAGCCTCTTTCAAAAGGTCTGGGTGCATGAAGTAACTTGAGTTAGTCCAGTTAAGAAAAAGATTTTGATGGAAACCCAGGAAAATAGCTTAATGTATAGAATGTGTGGTTGTCCCCCCACTCCACCTCACCCCCCCCCCCCCCAGAAGGGATTGGAAATTTCGGAGGGGTGGGGGTCAATTTACCTGATTTTTTTCATACAAATACTATATTTTTCTTTAGAAATTCCAGAGGGGTGGGGGATCATTTTTCAACTGCACCCTTTTTGGGGGATGGGGATGGATATTTTCTGGAATCACACAATTGCAATTGAGAAAGAATTTTCCTGATAAAGTATACCTTTGACATTTAAAATTAAACATTGCAAAGTCCTGGTAAAATTTCTCTAATTGAATATACTGGTACCAGTACTTGTCTGCCTAGTAGCAGGGCCTGTGGTTTGATGCGCTGGTGCGGAAACGCATAATTTGGCTTTCTCCGCATAATGCGCATAATCCGTCAAATCCTGCATAATCGCGCATAATTTCCCAGACTTTTGTAAAAAAACATCAAAAAGGCATCATTACTTGGGGAATTTCAAACTTTCTTTCCTATTTTTTCTCACAAAAGTGATACATTTCTTCTGAAATCGTCTGTTCAACATCAAAACAACTCGATAGAAATGAGAATAACAAGGTATCGCAATGGGAACTGATATCAAAAAGCAATAAAACGTGCTTAATTGGCCAACCAACTAACTAACTATTTCCAGCTGAGCAAGATGTATTCAAACACGTTTGCGCTTTGGATATTTTACAAAGTAAAATCAAGGCGGAACAGAACGCTAACGGCTTTATGCAGTTCACATTGATCACATGACAATACGCTTTTTCATGGATCTTTGTTATTGTTACAGACAACAATTTTATTTCACAAACAACAACGAGTTTCCGGTTTTATAAAAGATCTTACACTACCTCCGACGATAGTGCCGATCGCTCTCGGGATCAGGATTAATTTTGATAATTACGCGCACAACGACAGCAAACAAGTGCAACGATGTTTGTGATAATGAGAGATCGTAATGATAGCTCTGTTAGTCTGCGTTAGCTCTTGTGACCGTTTAGTTCATGGTTGGATAGGAGTGCGTTGTTACGATCCTTGCGGTATGAAAAAAGTGTGCCTTGGTCTGAGACAAGTAAACGAAAGAAGACCGGTAGTTGGTAACGCTTTTTTGTACAGGGCCAGTGGTTTGATGCGCTGGTGCGGAAACGAATAATTTGGCTTTCTCCGCATAATGCGCATAATCCGTCAAATCCCGCATAATCGCGCATAACTTCCCAAAATTTTGTGAAAAACATCAAAAAGGCATCATTACTTGGTGAATTTTAAACTTTCTTACCTATTTTTTCTCACAAAAGTCATACATTTCTTCTGAAATCCTCTGTCCAACGTCAAAACAACTCGATAGAAATGAGAATAACAAGGCGTTCTATGCTAATAGCGTCGCGCTGGGAACGGATATCGAAAAGCAATAAAACATGCCTAATTGGCCAAATAACTAATATTTCCAGCTAAGCAAGATAGATTCAAACACATGTTTGCGCTTTGGATATTTTACAAAGAAAAATCACGGCAAAACAGGACGCTAACCGCGATAAAAACGCACGTCTCCCTAGAAGAAAACGTAGGTAGCGTCATGACGTTAGTAAAGCGAAGCAATTGGAACTCATGACAGAGCATTTTCTACACAAACAAAAGTTGTTAAAGTTAAATAGCAGCTATATCCATGTAACAAAACAGGCGAAAAGAGCAAAATATGTTACGGCACTTGGAAAAAAATATTGCGCAATCCCGCATAATTTCGTATTTTTAGCGCATAATTTCGAATTTTTAGCGCATAATTTCAGAAAAAAACCCGCATAATTTCAGAAAAAATCCCGCATCAAACCACGGGCCCTGTTTGTAAGAAAGTAATAAGCTTTATTAAAAGCGAAAACACACGTCTCCCTGGAAGAAAACGTAGCGTCATAACGTTAGTAAAGCGAAGCGATTGGAACTCATCACAGAGGACAAACAACAGTTGTTAAAGATAAATAGCAGCTATATCCATGTAACAAAACAGCTAAAAAGAGCAAAATATGTTACGGCACTTGTAAAAAAATATTGCGCAATCCCGCATAATTTCGTATTTTTTGCGCATAATTTCGAATTTTTAGCGCATAATTTCAGAAAAATCGCGCATAATTTCAGAAAAAATCACGCATCAAACCACGGGCCCTGTAGTAGGTACTGTACCTGCATTTGGGAGAATTAATTTTTATCCCCCATTCATTTCCAAATTTGGCATGACAGCATGGTGACATTTTACAGACAATAATTGCAGATGGTTTCCATGCAAGCAGAGGTTACTCTTTCTATTCTTTGCCTTTATTTTTCTTTTCCCCTATTTTGACGTCTTAACCATAACAACACATCTAGCAAGACTAGAGCATACATTATACTACCAGGGTGAAATGGATGCTAAAAGAAGCCACTGAAACAGTAATTATGTATTAATCAGGGGAAGAAACAAAACGGCTGTCTTCATACTATCAGACAGCCTGTCCTTCTAAAATAATATTAGAATATGGCTGGCCTTATCAGCCAATATAATATTATTCTGTAACCCAGAAACCATTCACATTTACAACAGGTTGTACTGAAGTATAATTTGCATTATTAAAATGACCACAATTTTCAAGCACGTTTGAGGAAAGGTCACCATTAGACATTGATAATTAACTTTCTTTTTGTATCTTATCACCCAGACAGCAGTCTGACAATGGCTAGCTATGGGGTGGCTTGAATGTTTACTGTGCATACTCCTGTAAAAATAATTTGGGCTTCAAATATGGTGCTCACTTTGCTACAGAGTCTCAACCTGGGGTAGCTGGGTTGGCCTCATATGTCTGATAAAAAGAGGACTTAGAAATGCTGCCACAGTATCCCGGGGGGGGGACTCTAAGGTTAAAATGCTAGGGGTGACCGTCGGGAAACTCGAATTTTGACCCTAAAAAATACCTGGTCGGAAAAAATTTCCACCCTAAAAAATACCCCTCAGTCTGAAAATACCCTAAAAAATACCAACAATTTTGACAGATTAAATTTTATTCTGGCCGTTTATTTAATATACATCAAATGTATCCTCTCAACTTTCAAAAACACTACCTTATTTGCGTGAGAACCCCCTAAAAAATACCTATTTTTCTTACTATATCGTTTTTTATTTTCCAACCCCTAAAAAATACCAGATCGCTGATTTCAACCCCTAAAAAATACGACGGTCACCCCTAGCATTCGAATATAGGGAGTCCCCCCCCCCCCCCGGGCACAGTATGCACCTGGCACCATGTTTATGGGGCAGATGCAGAGCTTTAGAGATATTTGCAAAGCAATTTATAGCAAGCAACAAAAATGCAGAAAATGTACATCCCTTTAGTATTTGGCATTTTGATTTTCATAAACCTGTGGAATACCCTTTAGTGTATTATATATTAAACATTGTTCCACCAGTTAATTAAAAAAAATTAAATAAGACTGGACATGCAAAATTTCTAATGGTGTTATTACAATATCATCATGTCAATATTCTGTCAACTGTATCAATTAAACTGAGATTTAACTGGCACTTCTGTAGTGCAAACTGAATAAAACTTTGACAATGCTGCTTTTAAAAATAATCATCCCTAAGATTTTCAAGATCAAGGAAAGCCGAAGATTTATATTTTCTCGAACTAAATTTGGATGTCGTAGCTAAATCTAGTCACACAGTTCGCAGTAGACTTGTTTATTTTTTCTAACTTTTTCCAGTAGAGAAAAAAAAAATTAAGTGCTTGTAAAAATTCGCCATTTCGCTATAAGTAAGCTTAAATCACAAGTAGAGTAAAATCAATATGAATACATATCTGAAAGTCAAAACTGCAAACGCAAAAAATGTAAATAACCGACGCTAAAAGGGTTCTGAGAATAAACAAACTGGAAAGTCAAAAGAACCGAAAGAGCTGAGAGGGAAAATAATTAAGGAAATTATCTCGATCGCTCAAATCGAAATGCTTTTTTGTGAGGGAAATGAAGACGTGTTGGTCATAGAGGAATACGTTTTAGCTGCTTTAAAATAAAAGTTTCAGGCGAAAAAATGGCAGTTTTTCACCAGCGATCTCATCAAGTAGATTAAGCTTACAAGCGATTCTTATCGAATCCGATCAACTCGGAAACGCTAATAGCGCTAACATTTTCTCCGTTAGTATGCAAGAGAAAGTGAAATCTAGCGTTTCTTGAAGACTCCAGCAAAGCTGCATGTATAGGGCTTGCTCTAGCAGTCATTACAATGTAATCAAAGCTATGAAACTTACACTTCTAAGATCCGATCGCCCACACGAACTCCCCTAGTTCTGCTGGCCCACTATCCAGAACAGCGCTGACATGTTGTAGCGGCGCGTATAATTCGCCATTTATCGATTTTAACTGCCCCCCTTCGGAAACCTGTCCTCGGACGTTGAACCCAAATCCGTTTTCTCCTTTTCTTAACTCGATTACTCTCGGTTTACAAATGGTGTTGTCGTCTTGCGAAGGCAAGTCTTCGCTGTCCGCCATCTTTGGCGAGCGTGTGATTATAAGTCACGTGACTGTAAATCTCCGTCCCGCGCGTGTCTTGCGGGTTGGAATGAAACCACAGGGAGACCGTAAGAACAGGATGTCGACGTGTCGGCAGTTTCACTTTTTCTTTACATTCCGTTGCCACTATTTTTTTCTTCAGGAGGGCCTGCTTTCATCGCGATTGTTTCAGCTGAGAACTTCCACGGTGTCTAGAGCGCAGGAAGCAAGCCAAAGGCAAGTGTAAATCATAGCGACGCAAGAGCGCAAGCTAAAATCAACATAATCTAATATAACTTTGGCGAGCATCTGGAATACTTCCGGGCTCCATTAATGAACATTTTGCAGCGAGCTCTAATATTTTAGTCAAATCACACTAGTGGTCTATTTGTCAATGCTGCGTTCTCACTGAGCTATAATCCCCAAGACCTGCTTCAGACAATTACTTAATAAAGCCAACCTCGTTCCCCGACTAAGCTTCTTTCATCCAATCCCGAAACCAAGCTTTAGAGAAGCAAGGGCTCAGGAAACCATGGCCGTGATGACAGGTAAGCCGGCCAGAGACAATGAGTCATGAGTCGTCAGACAATAATGAGTAGCAGTGGCAGATCCAAGGTGGCCTCCAAGGGTTCCATGGAACCCCCTTGAGCAACCAAAACAATGAGTATTGTAGTATACCATTTTCACTAGTCTCATTGTGCTAATAAGTTATGGGAGGCGACTGATATGGCGGAGCACCTGAATGCGAGGACGACACCTAAGGGCGGGAGGGTGGGAAAGAAACGGAACACCGTCAGGTCAGAAAAGGGAGACGTAAAAGCGCCGCGACTAGCAACCCAGGACCAAGAGCAGCTCCTTACCACGGGAGTAGCGACGAAGTGATAATTACATTCATGAGCAGCGGCGTAGCCAGGAATTTCTGAAGGGGGGGGGGGGGGGGGGGGGGGGGGGGTACTTTCTTGATATGGAGTAACAAGTAACGAGTACTGAGTAAAAAGTACATAGTATAGCGAACAAGAGTAGCGAGTAACGATTATAACAATAGCGGGTAACGAGTAGCGAGTAGCAAATAACGAGTGACAAGGAGCGAGTAGAAAGTAGTGAAAGCAAGTAGCAAGTACTCATTAAATGAGTCAATGAGAACGACAACGGCAGTAACGTCTGTGGCGGTGGCAGTGGCGGCGACGTAACGTGATAATGACAGTTACCTATTGTCGCAACGTATTTTAGTCAAAATTATCGGTGACCATTATCATTTAGAACCTCTTCACATTTCATTCCAGAATCATGCAGTTGAAACTCATTCCAGAATCAGTCTCATTCTGGAATGAAGTTCATACTGTATTTGCATGGCGTGATCAATCAGCTTCAGATTTTGGCGCAAAAATAAGAGCAAAATCTGGCGCCGGTGAATGTGCGCATTCACGCATGCGCCACTCGCTCCAGACTTCACGGTTTTGTGATTTTCGTCCGAGAACAAAGTTCGATCTCAGTTCACATGATTCCAGTATGAAACTTCACTGACCGGAACAAAATTTTCACTCCGATATAAATTGAAACCGGAATGAGCTCATTCCGGAATGACCTGCACGGGACTCAAAATTTCGTTCTGGCATCATAGCGTGAACAGATGTATAGAAAATATATAGAAATCTTATGAAAGAATTAAAGTCAGTTCGGAATCATGTGAAGAGGCCCTATACAGGACTGACAGTGTCCTCCACGTAAAAAAAAGTGAATTCTAACCTTACATCAATTAATTAATCTTTGCAGCCACTTTGCAGATGTATCAACTGATTCTGGTTTCGCCGTCAGCCCCCGTATCCTAGAGCCCATGCTCGTATCGCAAATGAGGAGGTGCGCCTGAGAGTTCACATGACCCACTTCTCAACAAGAAACTGATCCTGGGCGCGCTTGGAGTCGGGATGGCTACCTACATTATCTACAAGCTTATCAAGTCATGAACTCTATCCGAGTCCATGTTATGACACTCATTAACTTTTGATGACTGGAAATGAAGCTTCCTATTTTTATATAAAATTTTATATGTAATGATTTTGTACGTTGAATAACTGTAATTTAAATGCAATAAACAACATTTAAAATGAATAGCTGAGCTCTAAATTTACACCATGGAGACCGAGTGGCTGCAAAAGGTGTTGAGCAGGGGCGGATATTTTTTTTGGGGGGGGGGGGGGGAGACAAAGGGGTCACGCCCCCCTTTTCTCGGGAGATTTTCCCATTACTGTATTTGCTGGAGGAAATTTGAAAATTTCGTCCCATGTTTTCACTATCCACTAAGATTCGGAGAGAGTTTGGACGTTTTCGGAAGGGATTCGGAACGGTTTCGGGAAAACGAGATGGTTCCGACGAATTCTCCAGGTTTCAGAACGTCTTGGGTTGACAGGTATGAATTTACTTCATATTTCGACCAGATTTACGATATCACGAGCTGAACTGTTCACTTCCTAATCTTTGAACGAATCACTTTCCATTCATCTTTATAGAAAAGTCCCCAGCAGGTGTCAAACTGATTTCAATCCTTTTAAACTGTTTTAATTTGAACACAAAGTCCGCCTCAGTGGGACGCCCACTGTGATGCCCTTATAAGGCGCTCTGAAAATGTTAGAGCACAGTTTCCTTTCAGGAACTTACACAGCATGTTTGAGAAAACAAACGGTGAACGTTCCGACTTTTAATTGTCAAGTGAGCCAAACCGGACGTGGTTTAAAAGTTTTTCAAGGCCTATGAACTTAATACCTTGTGCAATATGGTAGTTCAATACAGGTATTTGCGTGATATAAGCGTTGTTAGGTCGATGAGCTCAGTGAATGCCTATACTTGGGTCAAAGGCAGAAGTGTGCATACTTGCTCTGTTAAATTGAAAGAAGAAAGCTTTGCAAAGATGAAGATCTTCGGAACTCTTGCAGTAGCTGCATTGCTTATTTTTGTAGAATCTTTAGCAAGACGTAGTTACAGACGGAAGTATTTAAGCCCGATGATAAAAAAGGTAAGCTATTGAGCTAAGTATTTGTCTTCGACTCCACCCTATTGCGCATTCTTTCTCACGGAGGAAAAGGTTTTGCGTTTTCATGCGCCTTTTAAAGTCGTTTTCCAAGCTTCGATTAAATTGTTGCTTCGATGATTATCATCATCCAAAAATGTTTAATGAAATTACTGCGAAATGGTTCTGTGTTAAGTCTAGTCAAGAGTGAACTTCGCACTACCGTGCGCGCTAAAGTCCATACGGAAAAGAACACTTATCATCATTTGGGTAATTTAAAGGCGACGAAATCCTATATTAATTCAACGTCGGAACTGCTTTGTTATACATGCAAAGGCAAACTGTTTTTGGTGAATTTATTTTGCTGTGCGCTCACTCAGTGAAAGCAATAGCTATGGAAGGCAAAAGAAAAAGTAGAACACGCAACACGCACAGCGTTTTGTTTTTCATTTTCGGCGTAAATCATAAACGCATTCGCATGTGAGACAAGATTATAAGAGTATAATACATTTTATTCAAAGATCATGACCACAATATTTAGTCAGATTAGATTAATATTGTGAATAAAGTGTTCTCTTGAAAGGCTTTTTCAGATATTTGTTTCCACAATCCGGGATGGTTGAACGCGCACTCACTCACTCCACAACCAAAGCGTTCTGTAACTCTTCAAAACCTAGTTAATAATTCACGGCCATATTTGCAACTGAACTATTTCAATCGAATGTTATTCTTTACTAACATATCAACAAGGTTCGCTGCGACGCTGGCGGAGCTCTTTATGTGCGGAAATCCTCCTCCATTTCCTATTGACATCCGGAAACGGCGCACTTCTCTATGGATGTATTTACGTATTATTTTCCATTTTGCTTTTGCTGCGCGCAATATTATTTGGGGTAATGCGTGTTGCGGGCGCTTTCATTATTTTGACAAGACGCTACTGAGTTCAGCCTGAGGCCAAATAAGTTCAAATTTGATTCAACTTCATGCAGCATTTGTTAGCGAAATTGTTAGTTAGCGAAATTTGTTAGTGAAAAATGTTGAACGATATAGACCTTTTCCGGTTGAGTGGGGGCCCTGTGGTTTTTCTAGGTCTGTTTTCCCAACTGCGACTCGCGAAAAAGGAGAATCTTTAAACAAGGAACGCGGAAAGGGGGATCTTTAAAACAAGGATCACGCGAAAAGGGGGAAGCTTCAAAACAAGGAACGCGAAAAGGGGAATATTTAAAACAAGGAACGCGAAAAGGGGAATCTTTTAAAACAAGGAATGCGAAAAGGGGAACTATAAAACAAGGAACGCGAAAAGGGGAATCTTTAAAATCCACGTTAAAAGTTCTATGTTTTACCTTTGCTTTTTATTTCTTCTAGACTCCACGAAATCAGATGGAATCTTCACTTGCCGAGATCAAAACCCTGATAACTCGGATGAATAGGACATTGAATCGGGTAAGTGCAGCTAGTTCTCATTTCAATGTTCGCTCTGCGAAATACAATGACTTGATCCTTTGGTCGCGACTAAACACAAGTCGTACTTAATTCGTCCCTTGATTGGTTGGTTGGTTGTTAGTTTGTTTGTTTAGTTTTGATAATTTATCTCTTTTAGGAACTCGAAGTGATCAAGGAAGACGTCACAGACAGAGCACACGAAGCTCAAACCAGAAGTAAGAGATTTTTCTTGCGGAAACTGGACTGAATCCGATTTTCACTCGTTCGACAACAGCGACGCTACTTTTTTTTAGGAATAATCGATTTGAAACGAGGGCGTAGCATGCATCCATGCGCAAACCACATTCTCATGTGCATATGTACTACAGGGTCTGGATGGGGTTAACTGACTAATGACAATAAATGCAGGCATAAACGTTACCGACTGCCGACAAACTTGGATAGGAAATACCGATTAACGACAAAAAAATAATTACCGGACAACTCAAAAAGAAGCTCATTCCCGTGTCAATGTAATGCCTACTATTGGAATATGAGTAAAAACATGCTAAACGGCAACCGTGAACAACGTCTGCATTATCTTGAGATAAGCTACTACTAATTTAAAAAGAAAATCAACAACGTGTCCCACATGGATCTCTAACACACTCTTCAGGCCTATAAATACGTTGGTGATGCACATTAAATTAGTTGATTGTTCACTAACGGTACAAGGGGCGTCCTTATATGGTCTGGTGGCCGGGCGTACTCTCACCCATAGGTATCTAGTTACTGAGCAATTCAACACCAGGATAGCGACTGTCAGGGCCGAAATCTCTGGCGTGGGCGTAAGAACCGTACGGTCGCCATACGACGCTTCAGCTCTTTGTCTGGAAGTATGGTCCTATTTTTTTTTTCTTGGTGTTGACAGGCAAATGATTTATATTACTTGCACGACTCACAAAAGCAGTTCAAAATTATTTCCATCATTTTATCACAAATAACACTGAAATGGTCTTACCACTGGCACCGAGTAAACCTGTGAAAAGCATAAAACACAAACAAGATAACGGCTTATATACCAAGGAATACACCAAATAATTAGAGCGCATTTCAAATTTCTAGCCAATAAGAAGTGGGAAGCCATTCAGTAAACAAATCAAAAGAAAGGCAGACTTGCGGTTAGCCATGCACTGGCCGCCAGTGATAATAAATACACACTTTTCAGTGCTAGACCTCATATTTCATAGTTTAACTTTACGAGGTTAATTGTTAACTTAGCTTCACCGATTACCGACAAAGACCGCACATTTTAACCGACTACTACCGACAATTTTCAAGAGTCCAGACCCAGGGTAATGAGACAGAACATAGCACGTACTGGTACTTTAGATACGCAATTATTTGCTGGTCCGCAAAGTTACTGATTTCTTATCATTACTTCATATGTTTAGTCCTGCTCTTCATGCGGTGCTCAAGAACCGCGCCGCTTGGGTTAAACAGTGGCTCCATCCTTGATAATCAGCTATCGGCGTCAAGCACATATAGAGGCATAAGCACGTACGGGCCTCAAAATGCGCGCCTAGACAAGGCAACCTGGCCTCGTGGATGGACCGCGGGGGCTGAGACCGGCCAATGGCTACAGGTGGATTTCGGGAGATTGACTGTAGCAACGGCCCTAGCAACGCAGGGTTATTCGCTGGACTCAGACTTTGTATCAGCGTGGGTTCGAACATATATCCTGGCATATAGTACGAACGGAAAGAGCTGGAGAAAGTATAGAGAAAAGGGGCAAATCAAGGTATGTGGTTTTAGTCAAAAGTCACACGAGTGGTCTATTGTCAATGCTCGGGAATGCTGCGTTAGATGCTATAAGTTAAAGCTGACAGGTTATAGCCTTAGTAGCGAAAAGTGTCGGATTTGAAAGCCAGAAAATGGCTAATGATCAGACCAGGAAACGGGGACTGCATCGAATGCCGATTCCTAAAATTGTAAATGTTCCAGAAATGTTTCTCAGTTACATTTCGATTGAATACGTGCAGCTCCGATCCCCTCAACTAGCAGCCACTATTTCTTCTTTCTGAAGTCGTAGCTTATCCACTAGCATGAGGTCTGCTCTTTGTGCGCAATTTGTCGAGGCTGGAACTTTGTTTTCACAGGGCGCGGTTCTCTAATTGAGCAATCCTCCTACTATATTTGTTTCTCACAGATATTCAAAGGAAACACGGACAAGAACACAGTTGTTCGTCGAGACCTTACCCATCCTATCTCCACTGTGCTTCTGCGCGTTTACCCGAAGACCTTCTATAACTACGTCGCAATGAGACTAGAAATCTATGGATGTTTCCCGTGAAAAAACAAAACTTGTACTCATGAAAGTGAACACTGGCACTTCTGATGGCTAACTTAACTTTTAACATAAATAGCTGGATATTTATCTGGATAGGCGAATGAAACCTTGTTCAGATTTACTTCGTTAAAAAAGAAAAAAGAAAATTCCGTGCTTTGCTAGACGACTGTCTAGATCTCATGCATTTCTCGCAGTGAGTAGGAAAACCGCTGACTCTACTCTATTACCACAGGGTACCGGCCGGATGCCAGGGACTTGGCCGGAGCCAAGCTTACGCGCGCCGCAGATTTGTGAGAAGAATCCAAAGCGGTGATTTCCATGCTTTAAAAAATAGCATCAATTAAGCAGTGTCATCACTCCTTATAATTGACTCCTGGGCAACCCTGTTTTTTTAGACGCGCGATACACACAGAATTGTGAAAAGTATACATCTCAGACGAAGTCAATAGTTTGAGAAAAAAAAAATGAAAAGTACTGGAAAATATTCAACGACAAACGCGGCCTTAACTTAGTCCAAATCTGAACCCTCCAACGCGGTCCCTGAAAGCGCTTTTCAAGTCTGGATCTTCGGGATGAGCGACATTTGGGTTGGGAGTGCGCACAAGGTCAAGCTCTGGACTGACGGGGCCTCAGTTAATGTACATACAACAAAATGTAAAGGTAGAGAAAATAAAGTATGAATCAAATTTACGCATTTTTTTTTTCATTTATTTTACCTCTTTTGACTCTTATTTACTAAAAAAAAATATTTAAATAATTACAAAATGTTCATCGCACATATTCCAGAAAAGGCTTTGGCGTTACAATCTGATCCTTTGTCTAACTATAGACTTAAGGTGACTCGCTCGAAATGGTTTGGGCGCTCATCTGTGTCCAGAGCTGAACTACAGGTTATACATATCGGGCTATAACGTTTGCGTTTTTTTTTGCGTATTCCAGTAATTCTTTTTGTAAATCAAGCACAAATGACCCTAGATTAGCTGCAAATTCTCCGATCTTTGCAATCTTTTTCATCTAAGTCACAATTCTTAAATACAAAGACGACCCATAGTTTTTAATGCCCTCTCATAAAAAAATCTTGCAGATATTTTCGGCTTAAATCTTGGCGATGCTCTTTAGAAGACTTGAACTTTCATCTGGCCAAGTTTCAGAAAATTCGTAGGTCAGAAATGTATTAGCGAGGTCGATGTCGTAGACGCACCACAAATTAAGCCTTTCACTAAAAGGCTTAATTATTTTCTAGGCAGCATCATATCCAGCGCATGTTTTTTTGTTTTTCATTCTGTATATAATGTTCGGTGTTGATATGTAAATAAAGAAATTTGTTGTTTGTTGTTGTTGTTGATTTACAAAAAGAATTACTGGAATCGGCAAAAAAGCGCAAAAGTTATAACCCGATATGTATAACCTGGTAATCCAGCTCTGGACACAGATGAGCGCCCAAACCATTTCGAGCGAGTCACCTTAACTTAGCTTTGCCTAAAATTGAGTGGTATTGTAGGACGTGCTGGAGTGTTTTACCGGGTGATATAAGCACGAGACGCAGCCGAGTCTTTATATCATCCCGATAAAACGCAGCATGCGAGTTCTAAAAATTAATTCTGAAATTTTAGGATATCAAATTCAAATAGAGATTTTGCATTTGCATTGCGTCGCAATTCAGATAGACAGTCAGTTCAGGTCCATAGGCCAGATAGAGTCTGCCTAATGGTTGCGGGTCGCGAGTACACGCACTTTTCACCCGTGACCGCGACCATTAGACCGACTCAGCCAGACAGTGTTTTAAGCAGATACTCGCACGCCGTGGTTTTCCTGTACAAGCCACAGCTCGTCTTGATATATCGTGTCAAGCTCCACCCCTGTGTTCTCACACCCAGTGAAGATGAGTGTGGTTCATAGCTTGCATGTGGCCATACCTGTAGAGTGAAAAGCCATCAGTAAATCAGTAACTACACGATATATGTAGATCAGGCCGGAGCCAGAAAAAATCGTTACCGAGGCAGAGTGAGCCAGATTTCCAGAAAAAATCGTCATACAATTTTCTTCCAACTATGAAGCAGGACGTTAAACTGCTAGTTTATCAGTAACATAAAACATGGAAATGCTTTCCGAGGCGAGAGCCTCGGGTCTGTAGACTTCGCTATCAGCCGGGTAGACTGCTTGCACTTCCTTATTTGGCGACCTTCCGTAATGGCTGATCGCACTTTTTTTTTCACACCCGGGGGTCGAGGACCTTACCATTTGAATACCCCCTCCCCTGGAATCTCCAGAGGTCATCAGCACCCCCTCCCCTGGAATTGACAGGAGTTCTGAACACCCTCTCCCCTGGAATTTGAACACCGCTCCCTTACAATTTCCAGGTTGCTTACACACCCCACCCCCACTTTGCACAGCTTAGACAGACACCTCCCCCTGGAATTGAAAAGTCCAGGATTTTTAGGGGTCCACGACCCATCCCCCTAAGAATTTCCAGTGTTCAGCTAGACCCCCTTCAAATTTACAGGGCTTAGATAGACCTCCCCCTGGAATTTTCCAGGGTCCTCGACTCCCCGATGCGGACAGAAATGCAATCAGCCAATAAAATACAAGGGGAAAGTTTATTTTGCTACGCGCACTTTTATCTAGTCGCGCTCAGCGCACCACCTCGATACCCAAACGAGGCACCTATCCAGGCAAATAAAAGCGAGCGTAGCACTCTATTAGTCGGGGCCCAAAAGAACCTTTTATTCACGCGCAATATGGTGGCTATATGTAATGAGTACATTTCAAATAAATAAATTTGTACATTTTAAATTTTCCGAAACAAAAATCAGTGTTTATGGTTACAAAATGTCCCCTCTCTGAGAAGTAAGATAGCGGACATCAGCGACACCAACGCACTCCCAACAACAAATTTTAGCGGAAAATTCATAATCAACACTCTAAAGGGGCTTCTTCTGCTGTACATATCGGGCTAGACCTAGTGGATTAGATGGAGCCTCTTGTTGATGGGCTCCTCTTTCTATGAATGCCCCTTCTTCCATCAAATAGAAATAGCTCAGATGAAACTACTGTTGTTATAAGAGCGGTTTTCACATCTGTCGTGAGTAATTACAAATTACTCGATAATTGTGAATGGTCGAGAGCGTGATATTTGATCCTTCAGCCAATCAGATCGCGTAGAGAAAGCAATTACACAAGTACTATTGATTACTTCGCTCGCAAGGAGAGATACTGAATCACCTCGCTCTCTGATTGGTTAGTTGTCGAATTACTATCGCATTTGATTGGTTAGTGAATTACTCATGAATTCTGAATTGCTTTCACGACAATGGCATTCATGTCAAAACCGCTCCATAGAAGACGTTTCATTTTCCATTTATGAAAAATCTAGGGTGGATAAAATAATATGCTAAACCAAGGCTACACTGCTATCTCACCCATAGTCAAAGATGTGTTCCGCGAGATGCTTCTTAGGTCCCAGGCCGTGAGAAATCTTCTCTTTGGAGCCCGCCGATCCTGCCACTATGACAGTCATATATTTAGGGTTCCTGTATACATGCTCATCTGCGGGCATGTCCACGTCGTCTTGGTAGTCTACAACCGTATAAAGGATACAAAACAATAAGGAACAGTTCCGTGGGCCGGGGGACTCATTGGAGGATTACGTATAACGAAGATCTATGTGGTTATTTATCTTCAAGTCTGTGTTCAATTTTATGGGAAAATGTGTTTTGAAGATAGGCACGCGGCCCAGTGGCTGCAGACCTCGATCGAGCAGCTTCGATGCAAATAACTTACAAGGAAAATGCCTTTGGTAGTTATGGGAGTGTCCGCAGAAGTGTATATCGACGCCGTACTTGTGAAGAAGCGGGCTGATATAAGTGAAGTTAGTCTTTCCCATGAAATCTATCTGAAAAATGAACAAAGATCCCTAATAAATATCAATCCATATCCAATAGGCTAGAGGGTTGATAGAACGGACTTCAGATGAGTGTCGAAAATAGATCTCCTCGGCTCGTGGCATTCCCATGAGAATTCTTTCTTTGTTTTTTTCTGCTACGCACCCAATCAACGGACAAAGCATAAAGTACGACTAGTGTTGAGTCGTGACCCAAGAAAAAAGAGACGCCGTGTGCTTGTCTTCACATTCTCATTGGCTGGCAACTGAAAACCTATGACTTTAAACCAAAAGAACGCATAGAAAACGGGATTCGCATTCGACACTCTAAAATCCACTCAAAATGATATCATACCTTATGAGCAAGAGAAAACAATCCAGGGTCTTTTGTTTCTGTTTTCGTTCGCCTAAGAAAGACAAGTCAAAGTTAATGTTCGGTGGATTCTCGTACCGATCGATACCGAGCTCCCCGGCTCCTCAACTCGCGGGTGCATTCTCCTACCCAGAGCTCCCCGGTTCGTCTGCTCGTTTGAACGTTGGAGCATGCGCTGAAAGGTCTTTCTCTCAACGGCTCTGTATTCAATCTCGCGCATGCGTCAGTGGCTGTCACCAGAGCCTCCCCGCGAGGTTACGAGCCGGGGAACTCTGGGTTCGAGAATGGCGGGTGAGGCTCTCGTGACACACGCCTAAATCGAGGAATGCTCACTGGCACTTAGAATTTTTTCTAAACAAGCGCTCACCTACAGAAATGAAAAAAAGAATTATGAAAATAATCAGGGTTCGAACCTGTAACTTTCCAGTTACTATACCCAAACCCTAACCACTACGCTATGAGTGAATTCGCTGGTTCGGACAGCTCGTTTTATTGATTACGTACCTTAATAGTATTAATCTTTAATAGAACGAGGCATATACTATAAAAATATACTAAAACGATGTATTAACCCTTATCCTGACTAGTAGTCTTGATAGTTCAGATATTTTGAATGTTTTTAGGTCAATTTGAAGTAATATTATCAAAATATCGTTAAATTATTCATGGTGAGCATTCCTCCATTTAGGAATGACGCATTCTCGAACCCAGAGCTCCCCGGCTCGTAACCTCGCGGGGGAGGCTCTGGTGACAGCCACTGACGCATGCGCGAGATTTAATACAGAGCCGCTGAGAGAAAGACCTTTCAGCGCATGCTCCAACACTCAAAATCAACCAATCAGTGAAGGCCCTTAAATGGATGTCCCCAGAGCCTCCCCCGCGAGGAGACGAGCCGGGGAGCTCTGGGAACGAGAATGGGAATGACGGCTCTCGTGAGAGTCGTTGACGCATGCGCGAGATACTACACAGAGCCGTGGAGAGAAATAACTTTCTGCGCATGTCTCAACGTTCAAAATCAGCCACGGTCGTCTGAGTCAGCGGCGACAGCCCCGCTAGCCAGACGACCGTTGGCTCTGGGGACGAGATTGATCAGCAAATACAAGGCCATCAAATGGATGTCCCAGAGCCTGGTTACGAGAATGGGAAGATCTTCACTCCATGATCCGCGCAGTTTATCTGAATAGAGCGCAAGAACGTGCGCACTACATGCTGGTCCAATGTGGTACAAGTGCCAAATGGAGAGCGTACGTAGCCATTTATTAGAGGCCTCCATCTAGTGTATGTCATGTCTGTGTGAGAATCTCATTTTGTGCTAAAAAATAATTCATACCAACCTTGGCCAGATCGGCTTCTAGCCATTTTAGTTGTCTCTGTATTTGTCCCTGCGAGAACAGAGAAAAAACAATATGGTTTGTTGTTGACTTGTGCAAAGACGAGCACACGTTTCTTGCAACAAAAATGTGGAAATACATTCCTTTTTAACCGCGTTTATTAAAGAACATTCGGGGGGAGGGGGAGGTGAATAGTGGAGGTCCTAGGGTGCATGAGACATCCCCCCCAACCTCTTTGGGACGAAAATATATTGAACATTGAAGAAAAAATCGGGTAGCCTGTGTCATCGTGTTCAGGTCACGCAATTAAAATTAAATGTGCATATTTAGTTAAGTCCAACGTCTGTAGCAAGCTGAGTGCATGTGAGGAAGATTTTTCAGCCGATCAAATTCGAGAACAAATTATAATGTGATCGCGAGCCAATCAGGAACGAGCCCCGGAGTCCTGGAGAAGGGATTGCGTGACCTGAACACGATTAGTAAGGCGTTATTTCACAGACGCAATTAATATGTAAACAAATCGTTTTCGCCTGTTTTAACCCAGAAGCGAGATCACATAGCCAGATTCTATTCGAAAATTTTTCAAATGTATAATGTCAACCTATATTCAACAATATTGGACACTGTGATAGATGCTCTCTTACCTCATCTGAGAAGTAGTCAAATACTTCTGTGTCAAAGGCTACAAAATGAATAAGGCCGATGTCGAAGCTGTACCTGAAAAAAAGGTAAACAAAAGCTTTCTTTGAACGCGATCCTCAGTCCGTGCTCCATGGTTCAGTGGCCTCTAGTGGTCCCCCCCTCCCTAGGGAATAGCAGAAAGGGTGTGGTCTACACAGCAAAGTTACCCCTGCATACACTGGCAGATTCAGGGGAGGTGCTGTGGCTGCAGACTTACCCCCCCCCCCCCCCCCCTTGCTATACAAAAATATTTAGTCCTCTCAAGACAAGGTTCCAGTAGTCCTACTGACAAATCTAGCTCTTCAAACCAGAAATGCAACCCCCTTCTCAAAAACATAGATCCGCCCCTGGCATAATAATTTTACTGTCCTTGGTCCCTATTAGTACCATTATCATTATCATTGTTTTATATGCTAAGGGACAGGACGATATCCCTATAAATTTTTAATTTTTTCATCATTTGTCCACTTCACTTGTTTACACATACATTTTCAATTTGTTTATTGTGACAAGCAGTGATGGCAATTCGAGCTAGACCAATCTTTCCAACAACAAAAATTATAGGCAGAGATCGAGCTAGTAAAAAACCATCATACAAATTTCTGAAAAAAATTCTCGCAAAACCTGATCCCCGAAAAAAACAAATCATGCGCACAAAAATCCCCCCTCTCCCCCAATTTCTAATGGTCCACCCTTTAATTGACTAGTTTCAGTGGCTGAAACTAGGATGTTCTGTTTCAACAATCATCTGGCAGTGATGCATACCACAGACTTGTGTCACTCCCACTTGTTTTCCTGGTCCAAGCTTCATGTTGGAAAAGCGGTTCTTGTAATGGCTGAAGTTAAACCGATGCTGTGAAAGAAAAATAGCTGAGCTGGATTAACAATAATAGGCAAACATCACAATGATAGACAGACAGACTGATAACAGAAGCTCACAGACACACAGACAAAGGAAATGGTACAGGCTTACAAACAGACTGACAGATGAACAGACAAACAAACAAACAGAATGATGACAGACTGACAAATAAACTAAACAATAACAGGCTGACTGACAGATGGTCAGACAAACAAACAAATAGAAGGATGACAGACAGACAAATAAAATAAATAATGATGGACTGACTGACTAATGGGCAGACAGACAAACAAACAGAATGATGACAGACAGACAAATAAAATAAACAATGACAGACTGACTGACAGATGGGCAGACAAACAAACAAACAGAATGATGACAGACAGACAAATAAACTAAACAATGATGGACTGACTGACAGATGGGCAGACAAACAAACAAACAGAATGATGACAGACAGACAAATAAACTAAACAATGACAGACTGACTGACAGATGGGCAGACAGACAAGCAAACAGAATGATGACAGACAGACAGACAAATAAACTAAACAATGATGGACTGACTGACAGATGGTCAGACAAACAAACAAACAAAATGATGACAAACAGACAAATAAACTAAACAATGACATACTGACTGACAGAAAGACAAACAGACAAACAGAATGATATGACAGACAGACAAAATAGCTAAACAACAATGAGCTGGGTAAATAATGAACTGATAACAAACAGACAGACTAACTGGATGATGACACAAGTGAAAGAACAATGACAGGCAGAAAACTATAAAATGAATTATTTGAGAAAGAGAGGTGCAAATTAATGCAAATTTACCCTCCAACCCCTTAGGAATTCTTTTATTCCTTCCATTGTATACCAGCCCCATTAAAGGGATTTGGAAATATTACAGAAGGGTGGGGAAGTAAAAAAATTATTTACAAGAACTGTTTTTTTTTTACAGAAAAATTCCTGCTGGTGTTTGATTACATGGAAGCGGTAATTAATCTCAACCCCTTCCATGTGGGTGTAATGGACTTTTACTGGAATGGCACTATACAATACAAGTCACTGACATGTGGACTGGTATTTAAGACCTACCTCATGATTTCCTGGTAAAGCCATATAAGGTACAACGGTGGCGATCGGCTGAATGGAGTTCATGAAGCTGAAAATAGTATATATATACCGGTATATATAATATATATATTTTTCAAGCATTACAAATGATCTTAATTGGATTCTACTGTACAGTAGGTTTTTGAAAAATCCAGGAAATGTCACATACTTATCTCCTGTGTCGGAATCTTTCTGATAAAAATCATAAGCAAGATCTGGAATAGAAATATCCACATTAGCAAAAACTATACCCTTTCCAGAAAAAGTGGTGAATGAGGTACCCAGTGTTCCAGAGCCAAAGGAGTTCCCCTACCTGTCCACAATAATAAGAAAGGACATATAATTTGTTCCATCCCAGTATAGAGTTACCCTTTCTCACTGAATACTCATTACCACATTGCAAAGCTAAGTTATGGGACAAGGGTCTGCGACTGCTGTGGAAATAGGTATACAGCGAAGAGGCAAGTGGGGCACCATAGGGGGATGGAGGGTGGGTCAAAACATTTCATTGTCTTGTCAAATGAGCCCGAAACTGGTACATGGCAAACTGTGCATCCCAGCTTTATGCCAGGGTGCGCAAAGCATTAAACCTTTATAACCGTGTTTTTTGGCCCATTTAAAAGATTCCTTGCACTTTTGCCGATGCACTCATTAGTATGTAGAGTGATCATAGTATATTGAGTTCAATATTCTCTGAGTTACCTCCAACATGAATGACTGCTTGGAATTCTCTTTTTTGGGCTTCTCTCACCAGCTGTGGTCTGCTTACAGCATTTGTGTATCCCATATCTCCATAGATCTTAGAGAAAATGATGACAACAATAACATTAATTGTCAAAAAATTAACTGCTATTCTTTTTTCTAAATGCATTTTGTCTGTGTAATTCCAAAAAAAAAGATCCAATGGAAAATTGCCTCTGTAGATAAGTGATACATCCTTTGTTAGATACTCACAGCATAAACCAGATTATCCTCCTTGGTGGAAAAGCTGAAAACATCACTCATCCCTTGATTGACATCACCAACTTGGTAGTAATATTTTGTATTTGGTTCAAGCCCAGTCATCTGGAAATATATCATGATATTAAAATATGGTCATGGGCAGCAGAAGCAGGGAGCACCAGGCACTGGAGGGGGAGGGGGGGACTCAGGGGGCCCAGGCCCCCCCTTTTTCGATAGATTTCCCCATACTGGATTTACTGTATTTGCAAGAGCAAGGTTTCGACTTTGGCCTTTTTTTTTTTTATACTTTGGGCCCCCCCTTTTTGGAGATCCTGCATCTGCCCCTGCCAATAACATACCTAGTACCAACCCTGAAAACTCCAAAACTGGGAGATTTTGTCTCACATACAACAACTGTATGAGAAACTCGCAAGAAATTTACCTAGGAGATACACAGTAAATTTAAGGAAAGTTTAAGGGGAAAAAATGTCTCCTGTGTGAACTGTGTGAACTGGAAATGGTTTGTACCATTCATACTCCGACTGGTTTTATGATCAATAAGGTAACCAACCTGAACTGAAATACAAAGTAGCAAATGGAAAGTGGCACTCAGGATTTCATTCCAACTGGAATGTTTTGTACCATTTCACGCCGATCAAACCAACTGGCTTTTTTAAAATTTATTATTTATTTAGCTTTGCCCGAGCTAAATAAATAAATAAATAACCTTGACAAATGGTTATGTGTTCAGCAGGCCATTCTTGGTTGCATTGCAACCGATTTGCCTTATTTTTAGTGTGTAGCTTTTATTTGATATGCCCTTTCTAAATCAAGGAACAAATACTGCTATTAAATCGAAAAAAAATTGTGACGTCATCACTTTAGCACTCTATTCGTATTCACTAAAAAAAACGTACCACAACATTGTGAATCCTGAACTGCCGAGGATCAGCTTTCACAGCCCCATCCATCATGTCTTTTATCTCTGGGTCATTCTGCCATAGCGGTATATCATACACAAAGGATTCGCCTATAGCTTTAGAGCTCAATGAATCGGGGTCTTTGCCGTACAAAACTGTTGTGGCTAGAGAGCTGTCTGTTGATTGTGTTACATAATTCACGATTCTTTCGCTTGAAATCCCAGTCAAAGCCATATGGATTTGCTCTGGATTTGTGTCGCCCCCATCTGATTTTACAGCTCCACAAAGAAGGAAAGTCAGGGTTAAGGAAAGGAGGAACATTTTGGCAAGGAAGTCAGCCGAAAGTAAAGGTTAGAATTCATGTGATTACCACGAGGCATTTCGTGACCAGCGTTGCGTGACTTTTGCAATACCACAGGTAAACCGCAAAATAAAGTTTTCGATTATTCTCCGTTTTCTTTCTTCATGACATATTTCCCAACAAAATCGTTAAACCATGTTAAAAATAAATAAGAACAAACTTAGTTTTTAAACTTAGAATATCCATTGGCTTCTTAAACAAGTTTCCATTATTTGGAAGAATCGAAAAAATCTTTTTTCGCATGGGTTTCCTGTGGTACTGATCTTTTTCTTCCCGTCACGCCTTGCGTTCTTCGCATTTCAGTTCAAGATGGCGGCCATCAAGCAAGAATTGCCACCAAAAGAAGGTTATGCTTCGATTAGCGTCACTAAAAACCTTCCAAAAAGAGGGGTTAATGGATGGTTAACTTTATTAGGAGGTTGTTTAGTTATGGCAGGTGGATTTGCAATGGTTATCCGCGGAAATAGACAGAGATGGTGAGTTGAATTTACCAACCAGTATGTTGTCGAGTTTGCTGAAAACATACAACTGATTTTGGCTGTGTGCAAGAATTCTGCCTGTCCAGTGGTTATTTATCAAGGTTTGTTGTTGGAAGTGTTGCTTTTCTGACATTTAAGAAAATTCTTTAGAAGTGACATAATTGTAAAGGCTTTCTCTATCAGATTATTACATACACTTCTATACAGTAATAGCCTGCTAGCAGGCGTTGGAGTAACTAGAGGCTGTTTTATCAGTTCGTAGTCGCGAGCGCCATCTTGGATTTTTTGGCCGAGTGACAATGGGGCGAGTGACAAAACGAGGGGGTGGGGGGCGGGAAAGAGGCGGAAAGAACGCCTGCAAGGAAACTATGCATTTTTGAGTCGCTCATTAAATTCCCGTCCACCAGCAGACGGGAATTATGATTGGCTAATCGGTCAATATGTCAATCATCTCCGAGCGTGTTGGGGTCACACATTCTCAAACGGAAACTCAACAAATAAATATAGCGGTCGATTCGGCAGAAGCAAGTAATTTCGCGTGCGCCTTCTTACTTCGGTTCCAAGTCAAAAGAAATTGCTCGAGCTAGGAGCTGGCGATCAAAGGCCTGCTTGAAGGGCGAGATGGCCGTTTTTGAGATGGCAGTTTTTCCGACTGGCTTCGGCAAAACTATGATTTTCACTGTGTTTTGTATCGCGAAGAGAGGAGTGATGGAAAGCGTCCCCGCTTCGGTTTATATAGTAATATATCTCTACTCAAAAGCCTAACTGCTGACCAAACGGATGAGATCGAATCTATCGAATGTACAATGAGGGATTTAACTGCGGAAATGTTTGAAGAAAACCCTCCTCAGCCTGGTTCTATCCGGCGTGATAGTTGTTGAAACATGCAGCTTGATTCTCGATCACCGGCTTTTCTTCGCCACAGCGTCCTTCTTCTCCTCTCACACAGCGATCTCGATTACTTAAAATATCTGCGAGTGTGGCGTAGTTTCCTTCTGCAGGTTTTACTAAATACGAGACGAAATATTCACAGTGTTTTCGAGTTCAAAGGCTAGCGTTCTTGCACAACTCAGTGAGCGTATGCGAATCATTCTTTCCAACTTTATACCGGTCCCTGGATATTTGCGAAGTTTGTAATAAATCGCTTCTATTTATATAAATAAAAAGAATGCCATAAACTTAAACGGTAATATAATACTGTTGAAGAAAGTCTCTTTATACAGAAGAATTTATTTCGAAGTAAATTAACCGCAAACTCGCTGTAAAATGTGCATTATTTACGCACAACTTCGCACCTAAAACTGCACGCATCGTTGTTTCAAGCAACCTATCTTTTGTCGTTCTTTGGTAGATTAGAGAAGTGTGATATGTAAGTTGATCGCCAGCTCCTAGCTCGAGCAATTTCTTTTGACTTGGAACCGAAGTAAGAAGGCGCACGCGAAATTACTTGCTTCTGCCGAATCGACTGCTATATTTATTTGTTGAGTTTCCGTTTGAGAATGTGTGACCCCAACACGCTCGGAGATGATTGACATATTGACCGATTAGCCAATCATAATTCCCGTCTGCTGGTGGACGGGAATTTAATGAGCGACTCAAAAATGCATAGTTTCCTTGCAGGCGTTCTTTCCGCCTCTTTCCCGCCCCCCCACCCCCTCGTTTTGTCACTCACCCCATTGTCACTCGGCCAAAAAATCCAAGATGGCGCTCGCGACTACGAACTCCGGGTTTTCGCCGATAAAACAGCCTCCAACGCCTGCTAGCAGGCTAATACAGTCACTTCTATCAGAGTCGTCCCCAAGCTGCAGAATTGACCCCCTCACATATAGCTATGCCCCAAAATAAACATGTCAATGCACTGGAGATAACTAATTCATTATACACATAGCCTTCTACAGTGCATTTTAGAGGGCTAAGTAAGCAGTTGACGAGTTGACAAGCTTATGCACTAGTCAATATAAACCCCTGATCCCCCCCCCCCCTCCCCCCTCCCCCCCTCCATCCCCGTGCGGGGCCAGGCGGGGCATTTGACAAACAGTTGTTTCAAAAGTTATCAAACACCCCCGCCCCCAAGAACATTTTTTGTGCCGTTCCCCGCTCAATTCCCTGGGGTCGTTTTGTCTTTTAGTACATGTGGAGGGAGTAAAGGAAGATGCACAACCATTTAATAAAGTATTATTAGTATTGATCTCTGTGGTACACTTTCATTCAGTGCCCCTGACCTTCACGTGCAGGGCTGGAGAGAGGTTGTCCAATGTCCACATCGTGCAGAATGCTGATTGTTCAGACAAACATTTTGATAAAATCAAGCAATGAAGCATTAAATCGCTCGCTGTGCCCATTCACTCTATGCAAAATGTGTGTTTTGACCATGTTCCGTTAATACGCGGGTTGTAAGACACAACACAAGGTATTTTCCAAGATAGCGGCCGCTCGGTCAAATGCCCTGGCTATATTTCTATAGTATGTCGAAAGACTACAAATGACCTGGGTAGCCGTGCCACATCGTTCGCCAACTCTTGTCGAATCCCTGCACATGCCCCACTGTGCCCCAGCCAGGGGGGTGCAGGGACTTATATTGACTAGTGCATTACGTATTGAATGAGTTGACGCGTTGACATATTGAAATAGTTGACTAGCTGATTTGTGGACACGAGGACATGTTGGCTAATTGACGGGTTGACCAGTGGACGTGTTGTACCGGTTGGCAGGTTGACCAGTTTGAGAAGCAGCAGCATCTTCCAAAAATTTTCCATTGTTTTTCAGCCCCAAAAAATTCAGTTAAAACTAGCACAATTCGGTATAGCGGCTATTTTTGATGCACAAGAATTATCACGTGTTTCGAGAAATGGGCCACTGTGGAGCACCAGACAAATTCACTTTTGCCAAAACCCTTGATGCTTCAAGCTGACAGTTGACAGTCATGGTTTTGAGGTCACTGTACTCACTTCTGGCTAATGTTTGTGTAACATCTGGCAACAAAACTTCTATCTTGTGCTATGTTTGCTTCAAAATGTACTTTAGGTAGATTGCTCTTTTTGTTCTAAAGAATATTACACTAGCATGGGTTGTTAGGTAATATTGTGTTGATTGCTTGCCAATGTGGGCCATTCCATTATTTATCTGCAGCTTAAAAATGTAATTTCCCTGTACTGTAGTTCTTGCAATGCACAACATGTACTCTGTAGTGAGGCTTGTTTACTATAATTGAATTGCTTTCTTTGTTTCAGTGAACTGAGAAAAGAACAGCTTCAAGCAAGGATTTCATTGTTGCCTTTATTGCAAGCAGAGAGTGACAGAAGGTTAGTGATGTTTTGGACTCTTACTAGTGTTCATCAACTTTTCTTTCGTATCTGCTTTTTACCAACTACCGGAGCTGTCAGAACAAGCTGGTGACCACCTGAGCTCTGCTGGCTACTTAATGCTATTTTACATTTCATTGTGGGCTGCTTATCATCAAATCCCAGTCAAAAGCATAATTGAACCACCAAAATTAGCAGAACTGGGCCAGTTACTTTTTTTTGAATAACTGCCTTCTTGTATCAAACAATATTCACCAGAAAGTGTCCGAAGAAAAATCAGTTATTAAGGACAAGTGTACCAGTAAATATGAGCAAAATATTCTTCATTCCCACACTAGTTATTGGCCCAAATTTTCACACAATTTTCCTTAATTTTACCCGAAACCCTCAGAGCTGTCAGAGAACAGCCGACATGCAAATTTTTGTTGCTTCAAAGCAAAAAGTTTGTTTTCTCGCCAAGCCAATTCTGACACAGACACATAGCTGGGAGATTTAAGAGGAACTACAATTTAAGGATTCCAGTTAATTTTATTTTATATTTCCAAACAATGAGATGAACTTCAGGCTGCATTTAACAAAGTTCTGTGGTTCAAACTTGTTTGTGTCTCACATTTGGCAAAAAGTAGCCAATGATTTAATGTGAAGTACCTGTAGCCACCTGAGCTTGGGTAGTTGCCAGCCTGCTCTGACAGCTCTGGATCCTGTGATCCAATCCAGGAGGCAAAGCTTTTAACAGTATAGTTTTGCTATCCTTGTTTTTCCAGAGTGTTGAAGGGACTCAAGGAAAATGAAGAACTAGAAGCCCTTCTCATGAAAGATGTCAAGGGATGGAAAGTAGGGGAGAGTGTGTACCATAGTGATCAGTGGGTTACACCTATGCCAGAACAGATCCTTAAATTATAAACATTTTTTTATGAGTCAAGAAAGTTGATGTTGTTGATGTTACTCAGAGAGAAACGTTACATCATGATTTTTCACAGCTAAAATCATTACATTGTGACCTCAAAACATCAATTTGGCTTTGCTGTTCTGCCAGTCAAATCTTCTGAGCCAATCAGATTTGTGCCTTGTTTCACCTAGTGCAGTCGCCTGGCTTTCCATTGCGAGGTTGTCTGTTTTTTTCTGAGGGAAGCCAGTTGACTGCACTAAGCGAAACAGGATGAGAGTTTCATTGGCTCAGGTAGTTTGATTGGCAGAACAGCAAAGTAAAAAAAATCAAAAGATAATTAATTGTTGTTTTGAAAAGATGGGTCGCAGTGCAATGGTTTTAGCTGTATATGGGTGTAATTCCAGAACAATCCATATTCCTACCAAAGAGGGAATTGAAAATTCCAGGAGAGGTGTCAATATCTTTTACAATACTGGTTTGTAGATGGTTGACCTGAAAATTAGTGAGCTTCAGGGCATACTACAGCCGATTGCGTTTGAGCGTTTACCCTAACAGTTCACACGTTACGTTTGAACGTTTGAAAGTTGCGTTGTGAGACAAAAAGTCGGATGTTTCCAAGAGCAACCGCCATGTGTATTTTTCACTGACCAATCAGAGAGGACAGAACTCTTTGGTTCGCCATAGAAACGTCTCGTTTCATCCTAGAAACGCAACTTTCAAACGTTCAAACATAACGTGTGAACTGTTAGGGTAAAACGCTCAAACGCAATTGGCTGTATATGAATGTGTAGCAGTACAGTAGCCAGTAGATGGCATTGGGCAATACATATGTCATATTTCCTATGTAACCAATTGTATTTATCACTGGAAAGTCCAGAGGGGTTGGTGGGATATGGTAAGAAAATTCCCTCTGTAGTGGGGGTTATGGAGCATTTTTGGATTACACAATCTCTGGTGCTACAAATATGTTATGTTCATTCTAAAGTCTTAGATAAAAAAAGGGAAACATAAATGCAATGTTGATTTTTTGTAATTTCCTTTATTATGAATATACATGTATAACACCATTGTTTCATATATTTACAAGAACCAGGTATCTGCTATCTTTGTTGTGGTTACATCAGAAGATTTGATCAATCTGTCAAGTTGTTGAATATTAAAGGTAAAACAAAGAGATTTGCAAAGAGATAAGGCTACCAACAAGTGTGATATTTATAAAACCAGACTATCCGGGCTTTAGTATAAACCAACTAATGGTCTATTACAAATCCTGCACTCTGATTGGCTGAGCTAGTAATGGTCTATTAGTGATAGACCGTACCTGGAAAAAACACCACCTTTCTTTGCAAGAAAACTTGATTTTTTCAACATAGAAAATAATGGAATTCATTGCCAAAACCGACCAACTACTTGGTTTATACTAAAACAATTAGACCTGTCGTTCTCATGTGCTATGATATCAATAGACCATTCAGCCTTCGGCCTCATGGTCTATTCATCATAGCACATTCGGCCTCAAGGTCTAATTGTTAATCAAAACCCAATTTTCCACCATAAAATGCAAACGAAACTTAGAAGAAGTCCATGCGCCCGTCTAAAAAAGTTTGATTGACGGAAGCCAAAACACAGTTTGGCGTTCGGAAATGTAATATAAATTGGAAGTTCGCAAAATAATGAAAAAAGACAATTAATCTGGCGATGAACAGTTGTAGTAGGCAGAAATATGAAAACCGTTCTTAAAATATATATCAGTTTGTTGTGGCAATATACAAAGTTCACCCTAATTCTATCAGTCTTACCCCACACTTTCCAGAGCCCTGTATTTTCTCCGCATGCATCACCAAATTATGGGCTCTGGGAAACTCCACTTGTATAGGTTGCAATGTATGGTTTATACGAAAGAGTAATACACCAGTTTGTATTGCACACCTTGGCATATATTCATATGGCTTGTCGAGATTCCTCATCGAATCTCTGCGGGGGATGACTGATAGAATTTAAAATTAAACGATCGACTTACCTGAAGTTGACGTTTGATTGGAATTTTAGTCAGCCATCCCAAAGAGCGGAGATTACCAGGGGCGGATCCAGGAATTTCAGAAAGGGGCGGGGGGATCTCCCGGTCTCGTGCCCAAATTCTTTCCGAGGTTTATATGATGCGCAATGGTTTGTGGGATAGATTTAACAGGGCGCGCGAGTTACGGGGTTTTTAAGCACCTGTCCCACAATTCATTGCGCGCCGTGTCTAGTACTCGTTCCCAGTCCCTACGGCTCCAAAACAATTTTCTTAGAGAAATCGATTGGAGAAATCACCGTAAAAGACGCAAGAATGACCACTGCTCCTTATTTCTGTTCTCATGCAGCTACTAGATGCCTAGCTACTGCACAGTAATCTCTGCTCTTGGAATGACTGCTTGAATTCCAATCAAACTTCAACTTCCATGCCCGGGGGATGACCCCCCTATTTTTGGGGTGGGGGCGCTTGTCGGTAACTTTCGAATTTCACCCCTAAAAGGTACCAAAAATGGCGTGGCTTAGTTGATTTTGACCCCCAAAGCCCCATTTCCACGGCAGGTATATTTTGGTACGGCACAGATAAAAAGGGTAACAAATTTAATGGCTCGGCTATCTTTGTGCCGTGTAAAGGGCTTTGTCCCCCCCCCCCCCCCATGGGCTTCCATGTAAGTCTCGTTTAACTTTTAAATTATCGCAGGCAATAATATTTATAACGTATGACTTGTCCGTTATAGAATGAAATGTCATATCGTTTATTTAAACATCTACAGCCTGTGGGACATCGGCAAGGCCCGTTTAAATAAAATGATTGGGCTGGAGAGGACCGGTACTTGTAATACCATTTACATGGTGTTGTGCAGGCATTGAGGCACTGTTAAATAAAAAAGAAACATTATGTTATTAGCATGATCCCCATCAGAGTAGCCTGCGTAGCAACTGTTTCCGTGGAGTTTTAAGCCCCCCCCCCCCCCCCCCCGTCGAACGTAATTCAGTCGCACTAAATTGACTTGGCTTATTAGCCAGTGAAAACAAGTTATTTCGATATGAGTGATTTTATGAGGTTAATATAATCTGTCTGGCTAATGGAGAAGATCTCAGCCCTGATTTTAGGAGCGCTGGAAGGATTCAAAATTCTAATTTAGCACGGCAATAGCGCGGCGTTGGCACGGCAGATAGTGCCGTTCCTAATGCAAATGAGCTCAAGACAATAGCTCTAACTAACTACACAATGGGAAATTGACATTTAGTGTGACAAGAATTAAGTTCGACGTCTAAAACTGGCCTTAGGGATATTGGTATCTTTTAGGGCCGAAATATGTGTCCAAATTGTGTTGTCTCATGATGGCGGTCCTTAAAGCCGTTTTTACGAAAGAGAGATTACTCGATTAGAAGACGATAAATTAGACAACATTAAAGGCAGATTTTAATCAAACACGGAAATTTCTTGATGGGTATCTTTTACCTGTTACCTGTCTCCTTCGCGCCTATTTGGCACACACGGCCTCATCTTTTAGGGTAAGAAATTATTTGAGTTTGGTATCTTTTAGGGATGAAACTGAAAATTTCCGACGATCATCCCCGACCAAAAAATATGGGAGTCCCTCGCGGGTAGGTCCCTCCCTCGTAACCTCGCGGTCGCGGGAGAGGCTCTGGTGACATCCATCGACGCATGCGTAAAGAAAATGGCGATTTTATGCCTCACAATTACTTTTAGAGCGTTCAAGTCGAAGGCATAGGTTGAAAAGACGACTAGGAAAAGAATGCCAGTGTTATTTTGACAGATACGTTTTTATAAAGCGAGATTATGCTACTATTCACAGCGCATTAATTAGCGCGGAGCTATAAGATTTATGAACATGAATAAATTACTACTGTTGCTCAAGGGGGCATTCATTATTTATTCCAGGGGGTGGGCTGGCAAGATTTTTCATACAGCCCCAGAAACCTCTTGACCCCCTCCCAAGTATCAATAAAAACCTCAAAGCCCCATCAGGCAATTTTATAATAATGAAAGCCCCCCCCCCCACCCCCCCTAGATCAGGATGAAATGTTGGGGCATGTAGATACCAAGACCATTTCCTAGTGTGTATTTAATTAGGACAATTAGGAATTTCCTGTGACTGCACCGCATGAACAGTTTGTTGTAATTTTACAACAAAAAAATGTAGATGACCCCTCACAGAAGTTTTCAAATTTTCTGGTGCCCCCCTACATGAACGTGCCAAATTTAACATGGAGCCCCCTTAATTCTTGCCAGCCCACCCCCTGGCATAAATAATGAATGCTCCCTAAAGCAATGTAAGCAAACATCCCGAGCGCGAAGCGTGAGGAGTTGTTGTAAGCGGCTTCCTGTTGAGTGGAATGCTCCGCCTAGGCATAGGCATCGATGAGACAGAGAGCACTTCGGGGTTGTCTGTTCACTGTACGTAATGAGCAAAGCGAGACTAATGATACATACAGCCTGAAATGAATGGCGAGTAATAGTAGATCATTGACTCAAAGCATGTCATGACTTGGTTGTTACATGTATATACAACAAGATTGTATGATTTGCCTAGTCAAACTTTGCGCCACAATGTGAGGGCAGTTCCCTAATCTTCACGCGAGAGAAACAAGTACAAGTCATGTACTGAGGAAATAACTAATATCAACGCAGTCTTTGGTACCCTGTGAAAACAAAAACAGGGAAATTTGGATCCAGGGTG
Source organism: Scolanthus callimorphus (assembly GCA_033964015.1). Lineage (NCBI taxonomy): Eukaryota > Metazoa > Cnidaria > Anthozoa > Actiniaria > Edwardsiidae > Scolanthus > Scolanthus callimorphus. The sequence continues at coordinate 16,545,896 of CM066924.1, forward strand.
GATATGATTACTCAGCTGGGATAAAATTAATTTTAATCGCCCACCCGTCCTCCTCACTGTGTGAAGTCACACCGCGACTCTTATCGTATCGCCAAATTTATTGTCCATTACTTAACAACTTAATGCGATGCAGTAATTGTTGCGTTGTGAAATAGTATACTTTTATGTATACGTGCGCGCCATTTCAGCCAATCAAAGAATGCCCTCAAATGGATGTCACCAGAGCTGCCCGCCGAGGAGCCCTGGGTTCGAGAATGGCTTTAAAACCAAATTTTCCACCATAAAATGCAAACGAAACTTAGAAAAAGGTCCATGCGTCTACCTTAAAAGGTTTGATTGACGGAAGCCACAACGCAGTTTTGTGTTCGGATGCCGTAAAATTGGAGTTCGCAGAATAATAATGCAAGTGGCAGTAAAATGACAGTAGCAAAGCTTGAAGGTTTTCCTGGCCAAGGTTAGTACACATGTTCTTGTAATCCTCTCACCCCCACCCCCTCCTCCCCCATGCGATAACTATAATAACCTGTCCAGTAATGCCACAGGTCCGCCCCTATAAAGATCTACGGTACACGGTACTGCAGTGTTTTCACTGGCGCAATGTCATACACCTGTTTCAATTAACGTTGCTCGGCAAAACGTAAAACCATGAACCATGCTTCATAAGTCGAAATGGTAATTCCTGCCTAAAACGAAGCGGTTCACGCCAAATTGTGTCTCAAAGTAGTAAACAAAGTGCCATTGGGTGGTTTTAGTTTAGTTTGGTTTGCCAAACTCGAGGAAAATACGAGAAGTAACGTCTTCATTATGATGCATGGTTCATGGTTTTACGTTTTGCAGAGCAACGTTAATTGAAATAGGTGTATATGTGAACCGTTATTTGCAAAGACTAGGCCTACAGCTCCGGCCGAGGCTAACATACAGCTATAGCGATGAGGGGCCAGCGCGGGGGGAGGGGGGGGACTCCCATATTTTTTGGTCGGGGATGATGTATCTTTTAGGGGTTAAAATCATGGGGGTTTGGTCTCATTTAGGGGTCGTGATCTTCAATAAATTTTAGGGAGATTGGTAGTATGATGAATATCTTTTATATACCTGTTACCTGTCTCCTTCGCGCCTACTTGGCATATAAGGCCTTTAAGGTGATGTAAAAAAACATCCAAATAACTGAAGGATAACGAAAGTCTAGGTCTAGGGTTTGAAATTTATTGTAACGTGTTTCTGAAATCTTGGGTCAGGGTGGACTTTTCAAAGTTTGAAGTTACATCAAACTTTGTTTGAAAATCGGCAGTCTCCCCAATACAATTTACGTACATAACTTATTTGGCTAATATCAACTTGTGATGAAGTGATTTGGGATTATTATATTCAAATTTAGAGCCGGCTGTATTTACGAATTATTCAAATAACCGTGACACAGAGCGTGCTATGGACATGAAAATTAAAGCACGTGTCAAAATGAACCTCCGCGACTTTTCCAATTTAGACATCAAAAGCAACAACCTAAAAAGTCTAGTCATATTTACGTTAACAGGACGAGGAGGCCGTTGCGCTTGCCTTGCCCGTCTTCGCCGCCACGACTGCGTTGTGTGGATTTGTAGCAACAGGGCAATTATAATAATGGTTATCATCTTCCACGCTGCCATTGTGGTGATTTGGTGAATTTGTCGCTTTTCCCGTCCTTAAAATTTCAACGAAGCAACAAATGAGTTGTTTCATGGTAATAACATGTAGAAATGCTCCTATAACCTAATCAAGTTACCTTCTTGAGAGTCGACTGTATTTGTCAGAACTTTCGCACGTCCCAGTTAATAAATTTCAAATTGCAGTTTAAAAAGAAAAATAATCCATAATCGATGTTCGTGTTTTTTCTTTCGTTTCACAATTTTCGTATTTCTCGGTCTCTATTCCCTTTTCACTTAGCAAGCGTCGATTTGCTAGCTTCGGTTCGACGAAAAGAAGCGTTTCCCGGTAACCGTGCCTCCTCCGAAAGAATCAGCCATAAACATTATAAATCAAAAATTTGAAAAACAGCGAAAAAATCACACGTAAATGTCATAATTTAGTAAATAAAGAAACCACCCGCTGTTTATCTTTATCTCCAAAGTTACTAAACAAATACCTAAGTCGTTACTCCCAGGAATTATTATGAAACTGCCAATATAGTTATATACGTTTCGATGTGATGAGGTCAAACGGGTTGTGATTGCAGTAATTACTAGCTATATTGATACGTTTGTTTTCTTTGAGACGTTCAGGTTTAATGATATTATCGTCTCAGAATCCGAAATCTGACGGGCTCTATTAACACGTGTCAAGGGATTGATTGGGCTTTTTAGCTTTCCGCCTACGCAAAGGAAGACAAACACGACATGAAATGGCCGTAACGTGGTCGAGTCATACGTGGGCCTCTATGATGATTGAATGGCCGAAAGGTTAACTAGCCCGTCGAATAGGGCCTCAAAAATGGTCTTTCAAAAATCGACTGTGCTCTCTGCGCAGGTGCGAGCACAGTCGATTTTTGAAAGACCATTTTTGAGGCCCTATTCGACGCGCTAGTTAACCTTTCGGCCATTCAATCATCATAGAGGTATGTACATAGGTTCCTCTCTACTTCGAGGCAGTCCCATCCTTTTCAAGGCGCGCGGTGCAGCACTTCCCATCAGCCTTTGCGCGCCTGTATTAGGGATATAAGGCTAATAAATGATAAAGTTATTCAAGCAGATTTCGTAAGACTGTGAAAAGTACAGCGGTACGGTGCGGTACTGTTGCGGTGGCGGTACGGAACCTGGCCTGCTGTAAATGGAATGAAATCGCCAGTGGAATCGCGTAGTCGCGGCACGGTCGCGGCGCGGAACAACTTTGTCACGGTACTTTTCACACTCATACGAAATCTGCTCTATGATTATTATTATTAGTAGTAGTACATGCAATACCGATAACAGTAACGCAAAAGCGCAATAGAACAGTAACGACTTTTGACCAAGAAGACAGGCGAGTGAACAATGGCCCCTGACCCCACGCAACGCAAACGCACACACGAGTACGCGTGGATAAATCCGTAGCATCGTGTGAATGAAGCGAGAATATGCAATTGTGACAATCACGATGTCTATAAGAACGTTTAACCATCGAATACTTGTGAATGTTATTTCTCTTTAACTTGCTAGGGCCCCCGCAAATGGTCTCTTAAAAATCGACTGAGTGTGCTCGCGCGCAGCTCGCACAACGATGATTTTTGCGACGTTCGCTTGCTCGCGGAGTGTTTAGTTATTCGGATGATGGTTGTCAGTGCTTGCGCAAAAAGTGAAAAAAGTGCTCACTGCTCGTACTTCAAAGTCAAGAAATCAAACCGAGCTCGATCGCAATAAGTTCGCCAAGGACCATCCGAGGGCCCTCTTGCTTGTTTCCCGCAGCGATTGACAGCACAGATCTGACAGATTGCTGAAACAAATCACGGTTTCTAGATCGGCTTTGTATCATCGATATATAACGAATTCGACCTGGATTGCAAATATTATACGTTTTATCTCCTGATTTCAACAGATAGATTGCTTGATGAGAATCAGAATAGCTATCTAGTGATGTCACATATTGTTATATCCGAGGCTGTGATTTGATGACAGAATATGCGAGACGTAAGCCAATCAAAGTGGCCCGTACGAGGAGGGAAATTCAAAGGAATTCGGCTCATTTTACAACTACCGCTTCTAGATGGTGCTCTGCAAAATAACAACGCGAAATTGCCTTAAACTGACATCAAAGTGAAAGGTCCTACCACTCAACAAAAGTTCAATACACAAGGAAACTTTTCCACAACAGAGAGAAACGTTTATTTTTAAAGCAAGAGGAAAATATACCACGTTGAGGCAAGTAAACATCGCTTATCTTTGTTATTGTAAAATGAGAGCGGAAAATTTGGGCGCAATTATATGCAGCACAGCAATGCTATATATTTCCTGGGAAAGCCGATTTAGACTCAAGCGAAAGTTCAAGAGCATTTTCAATGAATGGCATTTTATGCTCCTGTAAGCTTTCCAAGCGCTCCTCTCGAGTAACTAGACAAGTACGCATAATATTTATTTACACAGATGTAATATCGAGTGGAATCCGTTTTGAAATTGAATTCAAACCATCATTGATTTCATTCATTCTACATCAATCATGTAAGTTATTAGCCATTGTTTACTGAGTACTTATTCCCGCCTTCGATCGTTTGGCGCCAGAATTGTGTATGTAATGAATATTATGATTTAATCTTATCGTTAGTGATTCTCTTCTGCGCGCAATTCGCCCGCTCGACCGTTTAGAAGTCGATTAGAGCGAAGGTCGATATGGCGCTAAGGCGCTAGCATGCTGTGACCCTTGTCACGGTTCTATGTCACGCATTCACGACGGGATACGCGCACTGCTGCACGCACATTTGGAACTGGGCGTGGATGAGGGCGGATGTCGCAAACTGTACGATCTTCCTGTTTAGCGCAATTTGCTATGGACTTCGGACTTCCTGTATTTCCCCATTTTTGTGTGCCAATTGTAACATCACCTAAGCCTGGTACACACTTGTGACATTTAAACGACATAAGAAAAATACACGCGAACAGAATTTAGTGGTTTCAAACGTAACAAAAAAATTGCATAAGATTGCATTGGTGAAGTAATCTAATGATGTTCCATGAAAAATATTGATGATTATTTCAATTATTTTTCCATTTTTGTCGTTGCAACATAACGTCCTGATGTCGCGCGTTATGGTCGCGAGTGTGCACCGGGCTTTACAGCTAGCCAAAGACGCTCAAGCGTCCCCCATAGAGCGCAATAATGAGTTGATTCTTTTGAATACTGGATCTCTTATTCGATTTAATAATGCATGCATTCGGCTTGGGAAAACATTTTTCAATTTCGGTTTTCAGCCTTTCGCATTTCGTGATCTCCAAAATATTCGAAATTATTATGTCGCGGGTTTTCCTGTGTCGTACGCACGCGCGTCACCAAAGCTAGCGGGAATCTAGGCAGGATAATCCATCAAAAATATTTTCCCTACAGGACAGAAGTGACTATTTTTTTTATTTCAATGTATTTAACAATTAGTCGCTGAAGGCGACGTGATCACCGGTGAATAGTTACCAAGACGGAATAATTGTTCAAGTGATTCATAAGGGTTTTAGAGGGAAATACTTTTTTGTTGGTTTTTCACGATCATAACAAAACTTGCGCGCGCACTCCCAATCCTTTCAATGTTAAGGCCCGTTCACACGGCACGATCTTAACTGCGATTTGAGGTGCGATTTCTGCGGCGATCGTCGACGTCATCGTGCGGTGTGAACGGCCGGCGATTTGGTTCTGCGATATTTGTCCGTTTGTTGGCGATCTGAAAAAATCGCACCCGCTTCGGAGTGAAATTTCAACATGTTCAAAACGCCTATGACGTCGCGGCGACATCGCAAGTGAAATCGCCATAAGATCGCCTGTCGTTCACACCGCGCGATATGACATCGCCACAGAAATCGCACCTCAGATCGCAGCTGGAATCGCGTCGTGTGAACGGCCCATCACCTGTAGGTGATTATAGCGCGCGAAAATTCTTATAATCACAATTATACTAATTATTTATTATTCTCTTTTACATACAACTGACTAAATATTTTCCTTCACTAACTCATCTGTTGTTTTTATGCTTCAGATGGCCTCTGTTCACAAGGTTTGCGTACTTTTCATCGTGTTCTTGCTGGTACTACAGTCAGCAGACTCTGTTATTTGGCGCAGGCGCAGAAGAAGCCGTCCCAGTCCTCCGTCAGGCTGGGTAAGTTAAAATGGCGAACCTTTCCCACGCTGCGCTAAAGCCGCGCTTCTGCCGTGCTAGAAATGACTGACAAATGGCGTGAATGATTGACAGTTACTAAGATACGTCCAATCCGAGGCGCGCGCCTAATATAACAGAAGTTCTAAAAAGACAGGCTGGCCGCTTGCGTCACTCACGATTACATGGTGAGAGACCTACATGGGATGGGCTTTTCTGTGGTAAACTTTTCCCTTGTTCAAGAGCTGAGCTTCAGACTCGTCTTTTCTAACGTTTCAGTGTGGCAACTGTGCAGGCCTGATATGTCGTATGGTATCTCCCGGAGACTATGACATGCCAGTCAATTACTGCAACTGCGAAGTGGACTGCTTTTGCCTGTACAGCAAAGAGGAAGAAGGGGTGCAAATATATACGTGTCAATCTCTCTAACATCAGGCAATCCTATCAATCCTATCATGACACGTCACAATGAAGTGTCTCCAATTTCAAGTACTGTACATTGGTAACCAATCATATCATGATACGTCACTTCACCGGAACTTAGCCTATCAAGTGTCTCTATTGTCTAGTGCATCTGGAAATCAACCAATCATATCATGACACGCCACGTTGATACTAACCAATCATATCATGATACGTCACGTTGAGAGTAGCCAAAATGAAGTAGTTCGAGTTTCTAGGATAAAATAGCCATTTCAATTCTAGCACACCAATTCAGGCTATCAACAGTTATATTCTAGGACGTTAGGATTAGCCGATTTATAGCCAATCACATCACTACACGTCACGTTCTATTGGCCATCAACCATCATGTGGGTGCGCTATTACTAGGAAAGCTGGTGCTAGATGTTGAATCGTCCCCAGCCCGCTCGCAAGTACTATAACGGAAAGCCGCAACATACCAAGACCCGCGGGCCGGCGCGCCCTGCTTTTGTAGAGACGGCCACTGGAGACTAGCAGGCATCATTTGATTAGATAATTAGTTTTGGCACACGTTTAAAACCGAGAAACAATGAGAAACAATTTGCGTCTAACTTTTGCTGGCAAAGGTGAGCTGCATCATGATGTCGTGAATTTTCAGCGTCGCATGGGCGGGGCGCCCAGCGGGGTAAGCTAGCCAACCCCATCTGGAAAGAGCTCCTTCTAAAAGTGATGACGTTTTTAGAGAATGAATTTTAAGTTGACAACTTACAAAGACAAAAGACTCGACGCATCTCTTTAACCCTGCATACGGATAAGACAAGAACGACTCAGGGCGGGGAATTCTATGCATCTAGTGGCTTTGCCAGAGTTTAACTTATTAATAATATCGCCCTCAAAACTCTACAGTCGCGAGGCACCCTGTCCAGTAGTACCAGTTGATTTGTAATCGATAGTGCTCACAGCTCGCGCAACGATTATTTTTGCGGTGCTTGCTTGCTCGCCGAGTATTATTAGGTGCTCGATGGTTGGTAGTGCTCGCAAAAAATATTCGAAAGTTTCCTAAGTGCCCGCTGCTTGTATTTGCTTAAAATCAAAATGCCCGGTCTTGCACAGAAAAAAAAACAGTGCTCGCGAAGGACCATTCGAGGGCCCTAAGTACGTCAATAGGATATATTTGTGACACAGTTCCATATTCACGCCTTTTAATAGTAATGTATAATTATTCACTAAAAAGCACACTTGTAAATATGTGTAAGGAAGCAAGATATTAAAGTTCTCGGGGATTAATATGACCTTTTCCACTATCTCAAAGACGTCCAAAGAGATCCCAAAAATATCTATTCCTATAGTTTCAGACACCAAAAATCCTTCGCGCTGGCCTCTCTGACACTCTTTTTTAGAACAGATTTTGTATCCTGGGAGAAAATGCTCAAGGAAAATTAGCAAAGTTTTGTCAGTGCAAACCTCTCCAGGCGTGAATAATTGTTCTTTGTGTTGGTGAAATGTGTGAAGGATAGCAAAGTCGACACCTTAACATTTTGAGAAAGTGAGGACAAATTACCTAGAACCAGGGGCGCAACTTTACACGAACAGAGACACAGAGAAGCAAAAACAATTTTTGCTCTGTAGTGCCTATTGTAATACACGTAAATGCCTACCCGGACAAGAAAAGGAATTCAGTCCCTGCAGTCGACAGCAGACAGGGCATATTAAGGCAATGGGTCTGTGTGACCACGCCCTGTTAAACGCTCAATTCGTCCTTAAGTCGCTCAAATTATGAGGAAGCCTATGATTCCTATTAAACGACATCATAGATAACATTAATCCTGATATTTTGAGGCTGTTCAGTTCCCATGGTAACCAATTCCTAACCTTTCACCTAGAAATTGATAAATTTTGTTTCAAAGCCGTTTGGGAATAGGAAAATGCACCGCCATCGGTAATCAAACTAGTGCAAATAAAAGGGCTGACCTCGAGTATTCTCAGAGCAACTAGATATCGCGACAGTCGTTTCTAATTAAGAAATAATTAACAGGTATCAAATTTTATAATGCACTAAAACGCAATTCCCTTTTAAATTATCATCATATCTAGTTGGATCAGGAATGCCTTCCTCGAACTTAATCACTTCGCAAATTAAAAACTTTGAACTTCACATGTTTTCCTCTTCCCAAATACCATTTTCTAACAATTTGTCAAATCTTAGGATCAAAGGTCCATTTCACGTTGCTATGGAAACGCTTGTGAAAATTAGTCTGTTTCTAGATCCCCTCAAACCTTAAAATGGTTCCATAATGATTCCATTGAGTCCATGGCATATAGACCACCCCCATAGTTTTTGCAGCCGCCATCTTGAAAGCATGCGAGACCCATGCCTTAATATGCCTGAGGACCTACTAAAAGTTGCCTTTGCTACAGAATGGCTTCCCTGGTAAAGGTTTTCCTGTGGTACATTGTACTCCTGGCTGTGGCTCTAGAGTCAGCAAAAGCGAGTAATGCGTGGGTAAGACATCACTTCTTACAATCTTATGTAATGATGTAAGTTCCTCCTGGTCTATATAGAAGACTGATTGGGGGGGGGGGGGGGAGGCTCTGGTGACAGCCATTGACGCATGCGCGAAATTTGATACAGAGCCGTTGAGAAATACATCTCAGTCTGCGCATGCCCTAACGTTAAAAATGAGCCAATCAGCGAAGCCACTAAAATGGACGTCTCCAGTGCCTCCCCTGCGAGCAGACGAGAATGGATGTCGATCATTCTCGAGCTCCCCGGCTCGTCACCTCGCGGGGGATGCGACACCGCGGCAAAACGCACTTGCCATGCGCTAAAGATTCGCTGGTCTGTGAAATAAAGACAATTGAAAAAATCTACATAACAACAGCGAACGGTAAATTTAGACTTTAAACCATAATTTTCGCCTTGGGTGCAAGCCTTAAAGCGGGAGGTGCAAAAGTCCAGAGAACGATATGTTCATATTCTAGCTGCTCTGGAATTTTTTGCCTTACGTTTTGTGTCTGGAGCTTAAGTTTTCCAAAGTTCCAAGACAGCACGAGATATTTTTGTTATGTAGATTATTTCTTTTGTTTTCATTTCACAGGAAGTGAATCTTTAGCGCATGGCAAATGCATTTTGCCGCGGTGTCGGGGGAGGCTCTGGTGACAGCCACCGACGCATGCGTAAAAGAAAATGGTGGTTAATTATATTCCTCACAACTACTTTTGGAGTGTTCAAGGCATAGGTTGCCGAAAAGACGACTAGGAAACCAATGCCAGTGTTATTTTGACAGATCGTTTTTATAAAGCGAGATTAAGCTAGTTTTATGTACACGTGCGCGAGCACCAGCAAATCAGCGAAGGCCCTCAAGTGGATGTCACCAGAGCGCGTCCCCTGCGAGCAGACGAGCCGGGGAGCTCTGGACGGATCTTGATAGCACACGCGCGCGCCTGGTCAAATTTATTTCGAGCCTCCTTACTTGAAACTACAGTTAGCAAGTACGTCCACAGGGCTAGTGTTATAGTGCGGATATCAGCTGACTGCCGAAAGTAAATCACTGACTTCTGTGTGTTCCTTTTAGTGAAGTTGCGGCGCCAAGTTTCAGCCAATCAGATGCGACATGCATCTGAAATCCGCTCTATCTATGCCCGTACCAGGCATCCCCCCCCCCCCCCTTCTCGGGAGATTCCCCATTATTTCGTATTTGCTGGAGGTCCTGGAGGAAATTTGACATTTTCCATATCAAGAAAGTTCTCGTTGAAATGTGTCTTTCCAAAAATTTCCTATGGAAGTTTCTACTTACCATATTTGGAATTCCGGAAGTTTTCCTTGCAGATTTTGGAGAGAAACGTTGTTCGTGTAGGCCGCCATCTTTATTTTGGTCCCCAACAGCTCGGAAATACCTACACAGGCAGCCCGCGTCACGCACGGGTTGGCACTGACAAAAGCGACACATTTATCTTGATATGCGTCCCATGTTTTCACTATCCGGCTGCGTACTAATGCACGTGCTTTTTTTTGTCTAGTGCGGAAGTTGTAAGGATACAATCTGTAGGATAGTGACTTCCAATCAGGACGCCAAAATCAAAGGCTGCGGATGCGGAAGCGATTTGCTATTGTCTGTATGACAGAACTCAAGGGAATCTGGACCTCTATACCTGCCTACCTATATAATGGACATGCTTTTAGCCAATCACATCACGTATAAAGGACATGAGATTAGCCAATCATATCATGAGGCGTCATGTTCAATGTTTTTTCATCAATGCACTATCTGGTGCATGGCGGCCAAGCCTATTAGCTTGCATGATGACGTCATTAGAGTGCATCAATCCTAATGTCCGGTACTATGACGTCATGAACTGCGCGCCAACAAGATTTCCCTGCGTACTCTTAACCAATCAGAATCGAGATAATGACGTGGCTGAATAATAATCTACTTTAGGCGGAGTTAAATATGTCACGTTTACATGTAATTAGGCGAATCAAGCTTGCTTTCTGAATGATAGATCACTATTGAGGATGCGTACATTTTTAGCGGTCAAGAATTCACAAATCGCGCTCCTGATTGGCTCGGCCGCGGTCCGGAACCCTTACGATACGGATCACGAGGTCCGGATGTCGTCGCGCGATAAATTCTGTGTCGCGCGCGCGCACTATATGAGGTTTGAACTATTTCTTGATCAGTGGAAGCAAAAACAGAATAAACAAGCCTATACTTACCGACTCAGACCTGGCCCAGGAGATCCGTGTCCGCCGTTCCTAAAATTATGTCAACATTTTTAAATGTAGCAGAACCTCCTGCCGCCAGATGTAATATGGGCCTCCTTGGTCAGGAACGTCTCCATCCTTATTCGAAAACTTTCCCGGGACCACAGGCGATCCAAGCTCTAGTCATGTGGGGTACTGTAGATTATTATAACATACGGTAGCCAGGGGTATTAAGAAAAAGGCACAAAAACACCCAAAATGCAATAAATCGCTGCAGGAGCACTTTATTTGACAACTACAACATTCCGAGGAGATGTCACATGATTTTATTTCAATATTTACATTTACGTATAATTTTATTAGCGACAACGTTGCATGTTTCGTTCACAGTACCCCACATGACTAGAGCTTGGATCGCCTATGCCGGGACCAATCAAAGAAAATTACCACTGTATGCATTGCTACGCGACCTCAAAATTCAATGTTGCGATGGGCAGTTGGCGATTTTTGGCCGCCAATCAAACCAAAACGTTGGATTCGGCTACTTCAGAGGGCCGACACTGATTGCAAAATCAACCAAATTGGTTTAAGCTATCCATTGGTTTCCTTGACTCGAAGGTTTAACTTTCTGGTTCAAGAAAATTGACATTACAATTTTCTTGCGTAAAATCGCCAATCGCCCAACAGTGAATTTTGAGGTCGCGTAGCAATGCATACAGTGGTAACCGGGCCCCAAAACCCGGCAGGTCTTTAGAATTTGTCGTTGCCTAGAGGCATTAGCCTGCTTCGGATGTGATCGCTTCGACTCCTTCTGTCGGGACGCACTTAGAAACCCTAGCTGTCGGCTAGCTATAAATATATATGAAGATTAGAGAATAACGGATTACATAAACGGGCTGAAAACGGAATTCATCAAAATCACCCAGTCAATTTAGCGCGACGTTTAAAACGGGCCTTAGAGGGAAAGCACCTTAAAAGGCCAAGCAAAAGGCTAAGAGCAATTACTTGTAAATTTGCACGAATAACGGAAACAGTGCAGGAAAACTCATAAAATATCACCGTTTTTCCAAGGGGCACTTGAGCAAAATATACCTACTCCTCCCCGGCGAGTGGGGCGCATGACCACAAATCCGTGACGTCACCTGTTGTCTCGTAAGTTTACCGAGAGTGTTTCACGGGTTTTAGGAATGTCGGTGAGTTTGAGCTCAAAATCAACAGAAATAACAGCTCTCAACGCGTATATCTCACATAATAGCACAACCAATGTCTGCCTGATGGAACTGTTACAAAATGGTGTCATTTAGCGGCAAACTAAAGGGTCAACTTGTAAATTTTAACGGGAGTAAATAGCCGATAACGCAAATGCAAGGAAGTGCTGGGCCTACAATGGTTCCTCAACATGGCGGATAATATTTTACTAAGTAACTTTGTCTGAGGTTTGGAGCACTTAATACGGAATCTGAACACCTTGGGTACAAGTCTGTGGGATTTTCACACTTCAAGGGATTTTATTTTGCGCGGGGAGAGAAGATATTGTACAGAAAGTGAAGCGTAGTTTGGAGAAGTCTTACAGGCGTTAGTGGACTGAGAACATGACTTCTTCTAACACCAAGAACTCGCCATCAAACTCAGGTAATGGCCTCTTTTTGTGAAGTCTGAGCGACTCCTAAAAGGTTGTTAATATTTCCAAAGGGAGATTACATCGAGTCTTGATCCTTTCCTTGCCCGACGCTTAGCTGAGATGACAAAGATAATTTTGCCAAGAGTCTTTGAACAATTTTCTCTGTACTTTCGCATCGTGTGCTTAAACTCTAGGCATTATCATAACCACTAACTTTACCAGTCAACTCGCTAATTTTATGCAATATCGATGGCTAATTTTACTTTGGAGGGCTGCTTTCTTAATTAGCCTAACCATTTAGCAGTGATTTTCGAATTCTCTTCGAGATTGCGTATTCTAGAATCGTTTAAATCCTTTCAAGCCGGCGTTCCAATTCGAAATGGACGACATTCGATTTCAGAGTGAAATTTACACATCGCCAAGTTAAGTTACTTAACCAAACTTTCTTGCCATCAAGTAACTATTACATTGGAAACAAAAATAATAGACAACAACGAAACTCCCAAAGGGTTAGTCCTTAAGTGTTTTTAGTGCAAATCAAAAGTTCGTAGTATCACAACAACAATTTGAACGGCGAAAATAATAAATATAAACGGTGCTTCTTTGAAATTGGAGGGTAATTTGCTTTTGAAAATAATCGCTTTAGAGAAAAAGCTAATTCTGTTGAATATGCTTGATATATTTGAATATTAAACTTGTTGGATCTGTGTTATTTTAATCTTTTTTTATTGATTTTATGTCTTGTATTTTCTTCAAAAAAATTCACTTCGCTTCATTTATTACCATGGCATTCTATAAAAGAATCGGTAAACTAGAATATTCGAGAACGGAAATGCTATTTTAAATCACTTAAATCCCGACTTGGGTAATACCGAATTCACAAAAAAACAGTTTTATAATACCAATGCTAAACCGTGACTTGCATCGAAAAGCCATCTCGTGATTTTGCAAGAATTTTCCCAAAAGCGAGCCATTGCAAGTCGCATACATTTAATGAAAAATTTGACATATTTTTATGATTTATTTCATGAAATATATGCTTTACTACTACACCGTTTCTAATTCTGCTCTAATTTTCCAGCGAATTCGCTACGCTAAACTTCTCACTTCTAAAAGAAACAAACTTTTAGGGAGAGCAGATTTGATTTGCATTTGAATGGTTTTCCTGACGGGCGCGCGCATAATAAATGACATCTCAAACTTCGGCTCGATCGTACAGCACTCTCCCGGCAAACACGATCAATCCGTTGAATCAATTAAGAATTCTTATTTTCCCTCCGCAGAGGCATGTTGTATGGCGTTTGCACCGCAAAGCTGCCCCACCAAGGTATGACAAACTGTCCCCTACATTGAAAACCCTATGTTGATAAGTTCCCTCGAAATGAGCACTTTGGTGCTCAAGGAATTTCTGATCAAAATAGACCTTGTCTTAGTTGCTCATTTAAAGCACAGGTTCTGCAATTCAAGCTTCCTTTTTGCCATCCAGAATTGTGCTTTTTAAAGTTCGAGTGTTTGTAACTTGGAGTGTTGCGCGCTGCAAATTCGCAACTTCATTAGCACAAGCCCCTGGAAGTTTATAAACCTTCGAACGTCTTGCAGTTATTGACACAGATCACAAGATCAAACCTTTCTGTTTGGTCAGCATCCGTAGCTCAAAAACAACCCCAAAATTCTTTAATCCGACATCCTAAGAAATCCCCGCCATGTTTTAGCCGTCTATTTGTGTATTCTTAGCCAAATTCGACTCCCCAAAGACTTGCTAAACCGTCGTGCTATTTATAGTTTGTAAGAGTCAACCCCAAGACTCGTGAGTCTTGTAAACAGCTATTTGCACACACCGTAAAGTCACTAGGAAGTATTTTACAATAGTCATGTTCATCCAGATATTATCCTTGATATGCAATTTTTGTTATTTTGGTATTATTGTACAATCATTAAAAATCTATAGGTATTACTTTTAATATTCCTCATATTTGAGATCTTTCCCAAATTCTATAACTTGTTTGAATAGTTAAGACTTGTTTATATACTATAAAACACCCTTCTATTACCATATAAATTACGGTTCTTGAATTCCACCTTTATTAATGTCTGTCTGCATGTTACAAAGTTTATTAAACTTTGCATTTCTTGCCACAGTGACAAAATGAAGGCAGCATGGTAAATTAATTACAGTTAAATGTTGCCATGCTATGAAGTTGGGTTTCCATACAACCCACATCAAAGCTGAAGGATAGTCTTTTATTTTCCTTTGCATTTTAACAAGTTTGCTTTACATTCTTGTGGGCTCAAAGCCTGGCACATCACAGGATTAGAATCTTTTAAAATCTTATTAAAATGAGATTGTTTGATTGGCTTATGGAAACGTGCTAACTTCATCTGAATATCATTAATTATCCTCAGTAATTAGAGAGAAATACAAATTCCAGGGCTGTTTGAAGATATTATTGTATCTGATTAAACAGTTTTGAAGGCTCTGTTTATAATCCCATACCATTTAACTTCTTTAAAATGAGAAATATAGTCCAGTTAGAGTTTTAAACATATTATACAATCATATTTCTTAGTATAGGCATGTAATTGTTAAATTCCTATGTTGTACAATACATGTATGTACAATGCATTTCTCACACTTGCACTTATCACAAGGAGTTGTGAGAGATTTTCATTTTTCTTAGTTCATACCTGTCAACCCTAGACATCCTGAAACCTGGAGAATTCGTCGGAACCATCTTGTTTCCCGATTTTTCCCGGAAACCTTTCTGAAAACGTCCAAACTCTCTACTGAATCTTTGCCGATGGCGCAGACTTCGGTTGACTTTTTTTGTGCCTAACTATGAATCATAGAATATGTTGAAAAACTGGAAGATTTGATGCTTTTACCTGGAGACCGGGAGGTTTGTTAAAAAAACCTGGAGACTCCCGGGTAAACCTTGAGAGTTGGCAGTTAGGATGCTCCCATGATGTACTGTGGAGTACAACAGACAGTTGTGACAGTGCAACCTTGTCTGAAATAGGTGTATACTTAGCCATTATCCTGCAAGATTGCGTAGAATATTGTCTGATACTTAGCTGATGAGGGATGCAGTCCCAAGTTGCCTAAAGCAGACAATATTCTGCAAAATTGTGCAGGATAATGGTTTTATTATTCAGCAACATGCAGCACAAAAACATCCCAGGAACAAAAGTTATTTTGCCTATTTTTACAAGCTACACTTGTGTGTTCTTCTCAAAGAATACTTAATGCAAGTCAAAAAAACATTAAACAATGAATCACATTATCTCGGTAGTACACTAGGCAAAAGTCCATGATAAAATAAACATGAAACAAGTATATTGACATTTGCAGCCACCATATGATGGATCTAGCTCACCAGGAGTATGGTACTATCCAGTCTGTGTTAGCCCACCTTTATTACTCAGGCTCAAGAATGGCAAACTAGAGAGTGTCCCAACAATGAGAGCCTCACTCCTCTAGCTTCTAAAATTCCAAAGATAGAGTCATTTTGAGGCTTTTTGTATACTGTACACAAGCAAAAGCTATGGTTAAACCTCTATTTCAACTTTTTTGGAAAAGTCCCACCCAAATCTCTGGATGACCTAAAAATTTGACTGGTGGACCTCTTGACCCCCTGGGAAAAATCCTGGTCAGAACACTGGATATTATGGGCAGTGTAAGGATGTGCTGTATAATAATGTACAATACATACAGTAGTGTTATGTGGTGTGGTTGTCACTAGTGTGTGGTTTGGAGTTTAGGGCATCTTTTAATGTGATTAGACATGTTATTGCCTTATGTATCAGTTCTTATATAAAGTGTTTCATTTGCAGGGTGGGGAGGTGGTGTTTATCACATACTCAGAGGAGTTTCCACTGCCTGAACATGCTGAATTCTACTTGGTATTTAGTGGCAACCATCAGCGTCATGTGACCACTGCACAGCAAATTAATGCCTATACATTAAGGGCCATTATACCAGGTATGCTTTATGATTTGATATACATAAGGTACATGAAGGTGAATATAAAGGCACGACTAGGGGCTAGGTTGTGATGTCATATAGACAAACAACCAGCAGAAGTGCAAGATTTTTCATTGTACTCGTTGCAAATAATAATCTTGATGCAAAAATGTAGGAGGTGAAAAACCTACCAGGTAAACATTATTCCTTAAGAAGGATGTTTTTAGCCCTAAAGTGTTTCTCAATCAGGGATCTCTAATTTAACAAACCTACACTAGGATCTTGTAGGATCACAAACAGGGTCATGTAGGAAGCTACATAGGATCATATAGGGATGTGGATCCTTTAGGACCCTGTAAGATCTTTTAGGATCATGCTTAGGTTATTCACCAGGGAAAATGTTAAGATGGCTATCATATTTAAAAAAAATTAATTTTGCCCGAGGGCTGGGAAATCCTCACAGAGAAATGCTGTTAATGTATGGTAGCCCATGTAGATAAATTTCACAAGGGGGAGATGCTAATAAATCTCTAGATTTCCACTAAAAAACTGTAATTTTCCCTGCAGCTTGCCGGTATGTATTAGTGCTTTATGCATTCATTTATAAAAATCACAGATATTGCACCAAATGCATGACCTAAGTTATCAGCACTATTTTACTGGTTAGTTGACTTCTCTTTTTTCACTGATGAATAGATCATTGGATAAAACATTACATTTTAGTTGTGATTTACATATTGTATATAATTTCCAAAAGATAGAATGTTGCACAAAATAGAAAATTGAGTTCCTGATGTTTCTGTGTGTGAGGCATTCTCCCACTTTTGTTGTGTGACCATCCCATCCCATGCCTTTTCTATTGTTTATATAGAACAAGATAATATTACATTTTCTTTCTATAGATGCAATTATCACCTGTTTATGGGTCTGCAAATTATTGATGTGCAAGTCATTTGTATATAAATGGGCAACAGCTACTGTAGCTATATATAATATTCATAGAGACAATCAACTGTAATGGAAAAAAAAATCTCTGTCCCCATTCTCAGTGCCATTTCTACGTCAGAAAATTGAATCAAGGATGGCTATTATGCTGGGTTGAATACCCTGCCAAACAATTGGGGATTTCTGCACTTTTCGTAAGTGCACTGTTGAAGCCAATGTTTACAGACAAGTTGGCCTCCAACTGGTGCATGGTCAGCTGAACACGTTTTCATTAGATGAAAGAAATTAATAGATAAAGTTAAAAGTCCTTTCACCTGTTCTTATAGTGGAAACAGTATCTTTGCATGACCCAACAGCAGAGATGCCAACTCCCCGCTTTTGGTGGGAGTTTCCTACTTTTTTTTTCTTCATCTCCTGCTACTTAGCTATAATATCTGGGTTGAATATGAAGAGAACAACTGCAATGATTATGTGCAAAACATATGATTTTGTGAACATTTGTATGCCAAAAAATGGACCATCAGCTGGATAGTGAGTGTGAGCGGCTTCGTGTAAGGTCCAGAAAAAGACACAGTTGTGGCAAAGAAAACCTCCTTGGTTGTGGTTACACAACATTAAAACATGACCAATATGTAGGAAAACCTTCAAACATTACTAGCTAAGTGCTGTTTTTACTCATTTCATTAACATCATATATATCACAAGGTACATCTAGGGTAATACAGCATGGCAGTGCTGTGATGATGAAGAGATAGGCACTATTTTCTTTAATAATGCTGCATGAAAGGGCTGAAGAAATTCCTACTCTAAGGTCGAAAACCAGTCTTTGTCTCATTTGCAATGCAAATTTGGAGTCCCTGTTCGTCAGTTGATCAGGAAACAATCAAGGGTATAGCCAGCATAATTGCTCATCATTTTCAAATTCCACTTTGTTGTCAACTGCAAATAATGCCCAGAAAAGTACTACAGTCAATTACCAAGCAACAGTTGCTGGTGAAATGCATCTTGACTCCAAGTTATACTGTACTACTCTAATGGCTGATTACTACAAAAATCACTGAATGATGCCTTTTAAAGCATTCTGAAACGTGGCAGACTTCAATGGTCATGAAATCAACTGCAATGTTTCAGATACAGTAACAATGTTAATTTCATTTTGGCCCCAAGGGGAGACATATTTGATTGGTTTGAATGTTTAAATTACAGTGATGGTACACATCTGCAAGCAAAAGCATTAATCCAAGTATTAATCCTAACTATCAGTTCTCATCTTTTCTGTGATAAAAAGGCTTAGAGTAATCACACAGAGGAAGATAGTTGATAACTTTCTCAAGGCCTCTTTCGCTGTTTGATGCATTTTATCAAGTTTAATTTTGTTGCTGCAGCTGAAAAAAAGCAATTAATTTGAATTTGATAAGAATTTGTTGTCTGCTAATGTATTCACAACTCCGATCTCTTGGAACCGGCAAACAGCCTTGTTTTAGAATGAAAACACGAACTTTTGTACAGCGAATCTGGGCTCAAACCAGGGCTTTTTAAAAATTCAAACATTGGATTTTGAAAGGGCGAGAATTTGAACATTGACAGAAATTTTTGAGAACAACAAACAAGAAAATCTTTATCATACTCTAAATGGTTCTCCTGTTATTCAGTAAGATAGCTGATTCATTGGTTTCTGCCTTGGACTGATCAGACTTAGAAACGATCCCTTGCAATCAGACTGAAAGTCAAAATACTTAAAGTAGCCAACTCGCCTTCCCATAATGCACTGCTGTGCTATCATTTATGACACCATCAAAATCCAGCAACTCAAAAAAGCACTTAATATGTATTATGGGCATGTTGCTTCTTTTTAGCAGTCTAAAGGCAGGTTTACACTTGCGATTTTTGTTGCGGCGATTCTTCTCGCACGAGTTGCATTTCCAGCTCTCTAAAACGAGATGCAAATCCGGTGTGATTTCTGCGCTCTCTTTCTTCAAATCGCATCAAGTTGCAAAGAGTTTCGAACATGTTTGAAATCTCCGCGACATCGCTCAAAATCGCGGCAGATCGCGCCGACTTGCACCTAGTTTACATTACTGATTTTGAGTTGACGCGTACGTGCGAGCAAAGTCGCCGCGACTCGCGCGATAAAAATTGTAGCTCAAAAATTGCGGCAAGTGTAAACGGGCCTATGCATGCATCATTCAATGGTATTCCTTTCCTAAACAAGAATCTACGTCAGCAAGTGAAATTGTTAGGTTAAAATATCAGTTTTGTGTGTCTTTGTTTCCCTGCTTTTACCTTTTTACTGTAATCATATGCTGTAATTTTAGAACTCGTTTTCTTGCTCTTCAGGTCATGAGAATGCGGAGAAGGTTTCCCTCACAGTTTATTGTCAAAAGGATGACACGCTTGGTGTACTTTCTTCACACAAATTCTTGTATCTACAACAAACCGAACAAATTCTAGCTGAGCTCTTGGCAGAAAAAGTATCAGACACTGGATTCTTGGAATCACTAGCTCCATTGAGTTCTGTCTCAAATAATGTCCCCAGTAATTTGCGAGAAATATTGGACACTAGGATAGCAAGCGCATTTGAGGTTTTGGAGCTATCACCATCTTGGACATTGCTAGGAGAGAATGGACAAGATGTACACAATGGTAAGTAAATAGTTTGTTGTGCAATGCATTTTTCAATAGCTGGGAACCATTTTGGATTACGCGCGCAGAGAATTCTGTGACAGTCGCAAGATGATATCCGTGAAGTGTCGAGATTTTCGTGTGTTTGTCTGTCTGGACAATCGATATCCAATCGATATCAGCAGGGGTCGCCTCATATTTAACAATTAGATTACGAGCTCAAGATTTCTATGAGCTGATATTTGACGAGGAGTCTTCAACGAGTAAAATCACACTCGCAGACTACCTTCGAATAATGAAACCTTTTTAGAGGCCGCCTTGTTTTGTTTTTCTTCAAAACGCCGGCCTTTTCACTATCTATGACTCAATCAGAATGCAGGATTCGAGATAGTGTTTGAGTGTGATTTTACTAATATATTTTAGTATCATAAAGAATCACAGCATCTGATAGGGTGCCCAAAACCCACAAATTTTGCGAAAATTTGAGAGGAAACTGTATGTAGAAAATAAATTTTATTGTGCACAACAAATGGCAAATTGTATCAAGCAATTTAAAAGTAAAAGTACAGTCAGTACATGTCACTCAACATAATCATTATATAGTTTCCCACTTCACCGCTTTGCAACCTTGGGTTTCTCCTGAAATGTCAAGAAGTTGCATAAAGTCAATTTTTGGACATCACCTATCATGCCTTCTACCCACTGAACATGCCACATTGAACAAGTTACACCCGCATTAAACCCCGATGTATGAATATACTTTATTTCACAGGCCAGGAAACATTACTACATTTATCGGCCCGACTAGGATTTATTCAGCTTTCCAAGTTCTTACTGGAACAGCCTGGAGCCAGTCATGCACTTGGTATACAAGACAGCAGTGGAAAACTACCTCTGGATATTGCAAAAGATAAAGGGCTCAAGTTACTGGCAGATGTTTTTTCGAGGTACAGTTAAAACACTTGCAATGCGAATTGTTATAGTTGGTTTACACAAGCGACATTACGACAGTTAAAGCATAATACGTGATACATGCTAAGTATTTTGAATACAACGTCATATCATTGTTCCCTGCTAGCAGAGGTCTCTTTTCTCTGCATTTCGCTGGCTGAGAGAGAAAAGAGACCTCTGCTAGCAGGGAACCTCAGCCAGCGAAATGCAGAGAAAAGAGACCTCTGCTAGCAGGGAAATATCATTGCTTGACGCAAGCGCAAGGGACGTAACGCCTCGATTTTATTTGCTTGCGTTCTAGTGTAAACCACATGAGGGAAATATATATGAGTTTTATACTCTAGCGCTTGCGTTCCAGTTGGCGCTTGCGTTCCAGTGAGAACCAGCCTTGGTTTTCACATGCTCGTTTTGCCCTTAGTGTGAACCAGCCATAATAAAACGAATCCGTTTGCTTAATTGACGATTCCAGCTATAACGCACGCGCGCTGCATGTCGGTAGATGTGGGACATTTGTCAAACAAACTGCTAAAACAGCGCACGATGCATTCTGGTAGTTTTGGGTCACGGCTTGGGCATTTCTGAATAAAAAAGAGCGCGCGTGCTTATAGCTGGAATCGTCCATTACAGGCCGTACATAGGATATTTTCGCTCTTGTGACGGGGCGACTTGTTTTGTCAGTATTCTCCATTAACATTATTTACTTGCTTGTTTTTTTTTTCAGGGGAGCAAAATCAGGTGAACACAAGAAGCCCAAGGACACCAGTAAACCACAAGTAAAGAAAAGTGAAATCGGGACCACCACCATCTCTAGTTACAATACAGATGCTCAAAATACTTTAGGTAAGTGTTTGGGTCTGTACATTCAGGACAGTTACCATCTGTATTTCACCATCTCTAGTTACAATACAGATGCTCAAAATACTTTAGGTAAGTGTTAGGGTCTGTACATTCAGGACAGTTACCATCTGTATTTCACCATCTCTAGTTACAATACAGATGCTCAAAATACGTTAGGTAAGTGTTAGGGTCTGTACATTCAGGACAGTTACCATCTGTATTTCACCATCTCTAGTTACAATACAGATGCTCAAAATACGTTAGGTAAGTGTTAGGGCCTGTACATACAGGACAGTTACCATCTGTATTTCACCATCTCTAGTTACAATACAGATGCTCAAAATACGTTAGGTAAGTGTTAGGGTCTGTACATTCAGGACAGTTACCATCTGTATTTCACCATCTCTAGTTACAATACAGATGTTCAAAATACGTTAGTTAAGTGTTAGGGTCTGTACATTCAGGACAATTACCATCTGTATTTCACCATCTCTAGTTACAATACAGATGCTCAAAATACGTTAGGTAAGTGTTAGGGTCTGTACATTCAGGACAGTTACCATCTGTATCTCACCATTTCTAGTTACAATACAGATGCTCAAAATACGTTAGGTAAGCGTTAGGGTCTGTACATTCAGGACAGTTACCATCTGTATCTCACCATTTCTAGTTACAATACAGTTAGGTATAAAGTGTTTGGGTCTTTGCATTATGGATTAAAGAGCCTGTGTCAGCCACTCCTTTGTTATTGTTTTCGTTCGATATTAGAAGACGAATTTCGTGTAGAAATCTCTAATAAACATCTAAAAACAAAGTTTCAGATTTGATTAACCAAATTCAGTCAAGAACATTGCTATATATTCTCTAAATCAGCCGATGGAAATGGATGCTTTCCCGGACTTGGTATGTTGCTATGCTGTGAAAATGGCGGCTGACACAGGCTCTTTAAACATCTCTTTTATACACTACGCACGCTCAAGATACATTATGTAGGAATTTGTGTCTATATATTCCGGCCGAGCACCTCTCTATTCAGAACATACAAATCGAGCAAGTATAGTTATAGAAAGAAATGTCACTTAGTGAAACTTAGCCGCATTGGCTGATTGCATTTTTAAACCGAATCGGGGGGGGGGGGGGGATGGGGAGAGGTGTCTATTTGATGATGGAAATTCCAGGGGAGGGCATTTGCCCAGTGCATTTGCCCAAATGTTTAGTAATAATCCCATTGTTCTCGGGAATTTTTGAAGGAAATTCCAGGGGAGGGGGGTGATTTCCAGGTGTGGTTTAAATGCAACCAGCCATACAACAGAACATTTTGTATTAAATTTGAACTACTTGAATGAGAGAAATCATAATTGCTGAATTATATCTTTGTGTCTTCTTGATCCAGAAAAAGACATCGACATGTTGAGAGAGATTAACAACTTAGTCCGCGAGGAGGTAAGAGAACTATACTGATAACACGGATCTCATCGAACTGCCTGAAATGTTTGCTACCGAAATGTCAATAACTCCGCCTGCGATCCTTTGCTCACGTTTCTTTCTTGTTTTTTTTGGAGCGCTACAAAAGCATCAAATAAACGGTCAACCAACACCAAAGTCTAAATTAACTATAAATATAATATATTCTCCAAATAGTTCTTACGCACAGATTTCTAAGAATTGTTATGTGAGCATAAGAAGTCTCATTTATGATTTTCCGTGCGTGACAAATCCCCTGTCGCCGTTTCAATGAATAATGTTGCAATGTTTTTTTCGATAGGTTACAAAACGGATACCAAATTTCAAGCATTCCTGGCCCGTAAGAAGGAAAAGCGATCGGCCCAGAGGTAAGTGAATAAAATGTTGAATGATATAATACTTTGAAGCTCTGTCGTTTATCAGGGTGTTAAACTCATCCCATTTATGTTGCGCTGGCAACATCGTGAAAACTGCCCCTCAGTTACCAACCTAAAATATGCAATAACATCACCCCGTGTTTTTTCAGCTCAAGATGATGGCTCGTCAAGTGATGATGATTTGAGAACGAGAGACCGAACACAGAAGGCACATGGAATTAATAACTTGTCGACACCGAAAGCACCTGGCTCAAACCGACAACTACTTGGTGCGTAAGAACGTTTTTGGTGTTGAATGCGCCCGGCTACGTGAACAATTATCGTCTTCAAGGGACACGGCCATCTTCTAGAAAACACGAAAATAGTTATTGTCACAAAATACAAAATTCTCTGAAATTGAAAAAAAATAGTTTAACTATGGAAAATGTATTGGGATTCGGATGAAGGATTGCTAAGGTTTGAGCGAATCAAGATGCCAAATTTTGTGTGTTTGAAAAAAGATGGTAAACCGATTTCAAATGAGCCAAATTTCCTCATGTAAGCTGTAATAAGAATCCGCAAATATCGTTTCAATCCTACATCGAAATGTCCTGGCATTTTCACCATATCATGTTGATAGCATTCTTTAATAGTTTCAGTTGTTATTTTTATAATTGGTGATGTTATTTTGTTGATGTTTTTTTCTCGGTGCCCCATCCCTTTAATGGTGAGATAATTTCGCCATTTGCTATTATAAAGAAAATATTATATTTTCCATTGCAGAGCAAAACTTACGGCGGTTGAGGGATATCAACGAAGAAATCCAGAGATTACGGCAAGTCAACCAACAGAGAGGTGCTCAGGTAACTAAAAATTGAATCGTATTCTAATGAAACTTTGAACCTCTCCCATGGTCGAAATCACATTTATTTTTTCATTCACACTCTGTTGATTTTCTTGTGGTATATCTCAGGGCGGAAGAGGAAGACTGAACAGACGGCTGTCATGCCCTGCCTTCAGAGGTTCGGACATCCTACAAGCTCACTTAGCCATCGGTAAGGTTGCTACTAGGTAGACGACCCTCTTGTTTTGAGCTAGTGTTAGTTGTAGCGGGGAAAATCTCGTATACAGCGAATACTGCTCTAGATTTTTGGAGAACTAGCAGGCCTGCACCAAAGTAATATTGGAGGTTGAAGTCAGGACCATGTGGTCACCAATGGCTTAGAGTTAGGGTTTGCGACCAAAAATGTCCACCAAGTCGCCAAATCGCGATTTACCTTCCGAGTCTGTAGGATCTTAAAATGAGCTGTCCACAGCATTTATTCGAGAAAAAAAAGACGGGGACCAGGTTTCTATTATGGCTACCAAATTCACTATTTGGCAACTAGAAGTTTTTAGTTAGGCGCCAATGGTACATCTCGAAAAAAGTCAATGTAGGCCCTAGAAGTCAATCTTATTTACTTCGAGAGTTTCAGTGACTCATTGAAATTACCACAGTTCGTGTGCATAGTAATTGTAGGAGATTATGCCTCAGATGTCTCAGTACATAACGCTTTATTCTGTTCTGTTCAAAGAAATGTCTTCTTCATTTTCTAGGTAAACCTCCAGGAAGGGAAGACCGGCTTCCCATCAACGGAACGACAGACGATCGAAAATCTCCCGAACAAGCTCCGCCTTTCCGAACGCGCAATCGGCTAAAAAACGACAGCGACGACTCTACCCTGAAAGTCGATAATAAATCGGACATTCTTAAACGCCGAAGTTGGGGTGATGGAGGAAAGGAGGCCGAGGAAGATAGACCTGGATTTCATCGCAGAGTTAGTGCCAGTCTTGACGACTTATCCGCCGAGGGAACTAAAAAGAAGAAGAAAGACAGCTCCCGGAGTCGAACCCAAGTAGTAGACTTCAATCCAAATTTGAGTAAACAAGACGAGAGTAACAAATTGGCAGATATTTTGGACTCTATTAAGAAGGCAAGTGATGGAAGACAGGCTGGAAAGGGTGATGGGATCAGTAATAGGGTTGGCATGCAGGGCAAGTCGTATTCACTTGCGTGTCTGGCTGATCTGAAAGATGACGATGATGAGGGATCAGATCTACAGCAAAGGTAAGCGTTCTTATATGCAGTAGACTCCAACATGGAAATGAAGCTTTGAAATAACCTTATTCTAGTCACATATCCTAGATCTCCTATCTCGACTCAAGGTTTTACCACATTGCCTATTGCCTATCAACAATGAATCGTATTTGCTCACATTCATATCACCGCCCGTGATACGGTGATACCTTCAACAATCGTAACTAGATAGATAGATAGAAATTTTACTGCATCATTTGCAGCTCTATGACCAAAAGTCTTGTTCCTTTTCATTTTGTCACATCACTAGACTTCTCTTCCTTTGGGCATGCTCTGGCTTTCTTTAAAGGGGCTCTCGCACGCTTGCTGGCCACTTCTCTGACAAGAAAATAGCTGAAATCGCAATCAATTCCATCCTCTTGATAACAGGTCAAAACCACCTAGAATTGCATTTGTCTAACAATTGAAAGGTTTTTCTATAAATCTGGAAGCTTATTTTGATTACTTACGGGTAAATGTACATTTATACCACAACGCGCGCGTTTCTCGAATTCTGATTGGCTCTCAGCCGTTGGTACATAAAAGTATATACCACGAAACGCGCCATCATCAGCGCGCGCGCTAAAAAGAACCAACGAAAACAACGTTTGGCTGCGCGCGCGCTACTGTTTTTGTATTTATTTTTGCCTATTTGTTGTGGTATAAAACAAATGTCCTCTGATTTACCGTGGTATGTCCTCTTATATACCACGGGATGACGTAATAAAGTGGTCAAAATGCACGCGGACCCACTCGGCTGCGCCTCGTGAGTCCACAACATTTTTACTACTTTATTACGTCATTCCGTGGTATATAAGAGGACATACCACGGAAAATCAGAGGACATTAGTTAAGTGTTTTCACGGTTACAATTTTACTTATTTATGAGAAATGGCACGGAGGAGCGTATGTTGAATGCGTGCCAAGTTTAATCCTACAAACTGCATTAGTTTTGCCAAGCGTTGAAAGAAACTACAATATTTAAACTAAATACTAAAAATTATTGCTGCGAGAAACAAAATGCGTGACATCCACAATAGTATACCCTGCGGTATTACTTATTACTATTTTGGCCTTCCCAAATGTGTCCAAAATGGTCGCGAGGAAGAATCGCGTTTCGCAGAGCTACTAAATGCATGTAATTATTATTCCTTCCTTGCGTGCAGAAAAGGGGTTTATATTTGCACGAAACCTAAGGCAGTCACTCTACCAAGGACAGCAAATAGCAGGAAGGCAATTTGAATTTCCATTCTCTTTTATCTTTCAGTGGCGAAATGGGACCCGAAATAAACGAGTAAGTGCCACAGCGTGACTATTATGTGATAATTTATTATGCCTTAGCTCTTTCCGTCAAATTGCTCTGTTTTTTTTTGTGTGTGTGTTCGCTGTGAACGATTCCTCGCACGGGTTTTACTGCGTTTTCTTGGATGCGACTAACACTTGCATGCATGAATGCTTCCAACAAACTCGTGTTTGTGGATGTTAGAAAGTATTATGCTTTAAATATGGCACGTCTTTCGCGTAAACCCAGACACAGAGTCCTCAAAATCGTCGTTCGCCATTCGTGCCTTGATTTACGTGCTATCCTCCAAGTTTTAAAGAGCCAGAACTTGGTTTCTTTAAAGAAATGACACAAGTCGTCTTCATCCATTTTGCTTGACATGTTTCTGTCAGATATGCAGTTGCCAGGCATGGCAAATTTGGACATTTTGCTCAAACAAACGAGCTAAAAAATACTTAATTATTAGTAAGTGTCCTTGCCATATGTTACTAAGCATAATATTTGGAATAATGGCCATGATTATCTGTCTTTCAATGCTACATCTAAGCATCATTCTTATTAATCCATAACACTTCATTTTGTGAAGTCTCCTGAAAGCCGTTGTTTTGTTTGTGAACTAGACGCATTTCATATGTGATAATGATTGTAAATCTGGCTTCATTGAACATTAAGATGGGATTTCTCGTGAGTGTGGATTGAGAGGAGGTCTGTAACGATTGTTCATAAGGATTGTTGATAAGGCCTTTGTTCGTCATTGTGAATGAAGAGGGACTCTATCTTGATGCTGAAATTTGAACAACAACAAAAGTTGATAATTTTCAATCAATGGCTGTATAAGTTCGTTTGTTTGGATGTCGAATTTTCTCCGTCTCAAAGTTACCTTTAGCTTACCAAATGGTCCTTAAAATCGGGTCAGGGTCTCCTGAGCCTTTCTGAAAGCTTGTAGACTTAATCTATTCTGTTCTAAATGTTCTAACCCTACTTAAGATTAATCTGCAAACTGTAACTCACTAAGAACCACGCGCAAATTAAGCAAATCAAATGGGGAAATAAATCGTTATGTAAGTTAACTCTAATAATAACTGCTTTGTAAACATGTGCTTGGATCACTAGGGAAGGATCAAGAAGTCCTACAACTCCCGTACGGAAAATATCCAAAGGCGAAACTAAAATCTCTCTCTTGGATTTCCTGAATGACGAGTAAGTAGAAAGGCGTGTTTCAATTGCCGAATGGCACTTGTGAAATAAAAGCCTAGTTTGGGTTTGAAATTGAATGAAGTTATGACTAGAATTTTCAGAATATTTCATGCCTATTTCTATTTCCGGTTCCACGAAGTAGTTTCCAAGAATACCACCTGAAGTGGTGTAAATAGTATATCCAACAAAAATAGAGGCGGTTGGGCTCCTTCAAGCTCCAAATTTTCGAAAGATAAAGTCATTGGAAGCTAAACTTCTTTCGGAGTTTAATCAGTGCGGTACTTTACACACAAAACGCAGCTGACAACTTTGACTCTTCAATTTAACAACTTGACTGCTTTGAGTATGCGAACTTGAATCAAACCACTTGGTTTGATTTAAGTGCACAAAATCTCTCGTTTAGGTCTTCATGTACCTCTTTCTACACAAACTCCCACTCGAGTAATATAAATGCATAGTTTCACACAAATTGTACATCTGTTAATCCTTTTGGAAAAATACTATGTAATAATTATGTGTCAACAGTTTCAAATAAGACTTTTTAATCTTAATCTCAATAATGTACCCCCAAAACCTAACTGCATTTTCATCAATAACTACATTGTGTTTAGAGAAAAAAAGAAAGTTCTTC
The DNA here is from genome assembly GCA_033964015.1 of Scolanthus callimorphus. NCBI lineage: Eukaryota > Metazoa > Cnidaria > Anthozoa > Actiniaria > Edwardsiidae > Scolanthus > Scolanthus callimorphus. Next base: position 16,574,804 of record CM066924.1, read on the forward strand.
GCAGAACTACGACCAAGAAACCGAAGAAATGGCCCTCTGCCAGTAACCTTGGTCCAGTCAGGTATAAATCTAAATATATAATTGCAAAAATAATTATAAAACAAAGTAAATGAGTAATGAATAGTCACTCTAAAGCTAAATGGTATTGTTGCTGAGACAGAAGTTCTAGCAGAAAACCACAGCTCTACAAAAACAACTAAAAATCGTAAATTGCGTTTAGCTTATTCTAAGAACGGAAAGCAAACAAAACGGTTCGTGATATTGGTGTTTTGCTCAAGATTTTGATTGCTTTTTCTTTATCTATTCAATGACAGATGAAAATAATCAACATTTTTTTGACAAATGAAATATTGTTAAGGTGACTCAACGAAAAGTCCAAGCGCATTTTCTGTAAATAGAAATTCGGCCTTAACTTTATAATATTCGTGTGACGGATATCAAACTTTGAGGACGGTAGGGGGCATCTTTTAGCAATAGTTTAACATATTTCGATCTTTATTTGCGTTAATACTTTGAATAATATCCCAGCTACAGTGGACCCCCTTTTTCCTCTTTAAACATCTCTAAAACAAAATTTTGCTATCACTTTTGCACGAAATTTCAATATTGGTGTTCAATTTAATTCAGATATTTAGAGAGTCTTAGCCAATTCGGCGGAACCAAAATAAACAAATGAATAAATTAGCAAATAAATAAACAAATCTGAATTTTGGCTCCGCCGAATTGGCTAAGACTTTCTAAATATCAGAGGCACAATACTGTCCCTACTGTCCTCAAAGTTTGATATCCGTCACACGAATATATTATATTTACAGGAAATGCACTTGTACTTTTCGTGGAGTCACCTTAAACAAAATTCCTTGGTTATTTAGTTTATTCCTTGCTCTGTAAAATAAGAGGAGTTACATTTGGACATCGAGCAGTTTCAGGCTTTGGTGGACAAAATTCTTGTACCAGAGTAATATCAGGTATTCAAATTCTGTTTGCATTGTCTAAAAGCTGTAGATGTTTCTCATTAACTGTAGTAACATCTAAAAAAAAGCTATTGGAGAATTTTAAAATTCATTTTCATTGTTTGGTTATTAGAAGCGGTTTCTTTTCACAAGATATTGAAAACAGTCCAAAAGTTGCAATAGGCCTTTATCACGCAATATTGATTAATGATATATAATAGTTATCAGAAAATGAAATCCAGTATTGAATTCTGCACATCGGTATGAGTAAAATTGCAAAGTTTGGTGAAGATTCCTTGAATACTGACTGAAATATGAATTTTCAAAACTTCGTATTCTGGCTTATCTTTTTACAAGAAATGTATGGGAAAATACATCGAAACGAGGCTGGACGGGCATCGATGCCCGTCCAGCCTCGTCTTGGCGTATTCGCCCATACATTTTCTTGTAAAAAGTAATCCAGAATACGAAGTATTGAAAATTCATATCTCAGCCAGTTTTTAAGTAATTCTTTCGAAACTTTGCAGTTTTACTAATACGGATGTGTAGAATTTGAAACTGGATTTTATTTTCTGATAACTATTATATATTATTAATCAATATTGCGTGTTAAAGGCCTATGCAATGCAATGCAATGCAAACGCAAGTTAAGTACCCCACATCAACACTTGGTACAAGATTTTTGTCAACTGCTTAAAATTAAAAATTCTTTAAAAAAATTCTAAAATCGTGTCCCTTTAATTATATATAATGAGCCGAATTTGACGATTGCATTTTAACCCTTATTTTTCTATACACATAACTACTGTAGCTCATAAGCGAAACACCCTGTCACTCCCAGACTTGGTCACAGTCGCACTTAAAACATCCATTATGGTGTATAAATTGATAACAGAAGATATAATGCAGTGATTAAAAACTGTAAACATAAACTCCACTTGTGAATCATTCCCAATGTATACTAAATTCAAATCCTTCTGCCAATGATATGCTAAAGGTGTCATTCCAATAAATATAGGGAGTCCCTCGATAAAGCAACTCACCGAATTTCTCTAGAAGAATTCCTCATACAGCAGTGAGTATTAATGTGTTATTGTGATAATTAATGTTTAATTAATGTGTGGAAGTGCGTGAAGTATGTGTAAGATCGGGTTTCACATGACTTTTTGGCCTCTGTAAACTAGTTGATGGCCTGTTTAACGGTATACATCGTCGAAGATCTCGGGCTATATTTCTCCGCCATGGAAACTCTTTCACGAGGTTACCCTTTTAGCGAGCGCCTGCTAACGGCGATATTCTCCATCATGCTGTTTTTAAGAAGGAGAGGAAGCCAACTCGGTTATGGTTAGTCTTTGATTCGCCCCGCCGAAACGGGCGCCGTAAAAATGAGAGCTCAAATTTTCAGACTTTATGCCATGTGCGCTAGAGTCATCTCCTCGCCTCCACTCAAGAGAGAGGTGAGGAGTTTCAAGGACTTCCCAGGAGTACAATAAAAATCCTAGACTTTCCAGTTTTCCAGGAGCCATACGAACCCTGTTTAAGGCTAATCGCACTCCAATTCAAGAGACCTGGAAAGACAATGTCCGACCAAAATTAACAAATTGTCATATGCTCCATCCTAATACCCGGTACCATGTGAGCAGCAGTTTCTTTCAGTCACTCTTTTATTAAATGTTCGGCCAATCAAGGGGTTCGACGTTTGAATTGACGCCACCTTAAATCAGTATTACAGTCTCTCTGAATTCGGGCGGGATGAGGTCCCATTTCGCTGTACAAAACTCATCCTCGTGCACCAGGGTTCTGGACTTTCGAACGAAGTCCTGGAAAACTCCTGGAAAAATGAAACACATTTCATCATTCACAAAATCAAGAATGTAATCATTCTAAAAATCGTTTCAAGCTTGAACCGTTATCGAAAATGGATTGACAAACTATCCTGGAAAACTCCTGGAAAAATTTCCAAACAGTTCCTTAAAACTCCTGGATTTTTCCAATTCCGGAGCGTACCAACCTGCTTTAAAGACCTTGTAGAAAATGCGGACATACTGCGTGTTTACAGTCATTTGAAATCCGTTTGTTGTTAAAGATGTTCTTTATAATTGCATTGCCTGTGAAAAATCCATGTTAAGTTATACTTGTCGTTGTCGCCTATCAGTAACTTCATAACATTCAAGTCGATCCATCCATCCGCCTATCATATGCATGCATCTCACATTGTTGTCAACATATCACGAGAAAAGTTCTTTACACGCACTCAATCCACCACAGATCAACAATCCATAACGAAACTCCCATAAACATGCTTAATGACGCGATTCATAAATATGACATTCAAGAGTCAACCTCCACCGCCGTTTTGTCAGCCTAGTAAAACATCGAGCCAGATAAAGCATCCGTTTGTAAGGTTACTCTAGCCTCTTCCGCAGACAATGCTCGAAAGAAAAAGAAAAAAAAATGGCGGCCGCTGCTCGTCACTTCGCCACAGGACACCCGAGCGGCCTTTCGCCGCCATTTTTTTTTCTTTTCTTCTTTTTCTTTCGAGCGTTGCCTGCGGAAGAGGCTAGGGTTACTCTGTAAGGAAATACAACGTGCTTAAGGAAAAAAAATATCGTTGCGTCGCAATTTATGTTATGATAATCAGTTATGTATCGTTTTAAGGTTACTGAGAACCTTCGCGGCACCTCCTCGGAAAAACAATCATACACGAGCTTATGGAATGGACTAGCGGGCTATTGCAAAAAATAAATAGCTTATTGATAAATAGATTTTTTTGTAAAGGATTGATTAAATATTTTGGCGTACCATTTTAAGGAACTAACGCCGTCGAACTGCTGGACATTGACTCCTATTTAACACATTGTTTTAATCCTTCAAGGTGTTTCTCAAAAACCATGTCTGCGTTTGAATTTCAGGAAAAAAGTCATATTATGGATTGTTTTTTACATTTTTACCATTACAGAGGAGAGACCTTAAAAGCGAAATTAAGCAAGGCAAAGCTGCGGTTGATTGCGACTCACTTATCACTCATGGCTTCATGAGAGCCAGCTGATAATCATCTCACTACATAAAGTTACCATAAACATCGCATCATCATCCGGATACTATAAAAACCTCTAAATATGTTTTCTTTTAAACTGAAATGTGCTATATATTTAATAAAAGTAGTAGGAAAGCGTATTGTCCGAAAAAAGGTTATCTGAGATTAATGGCAATTCTGTTTTCATCGATTGGTTTATTTCTTTTTTATTTATTTATTCTTTCATTCATTCGTTCACATGTGTGTGTATTTTTATTGTCAATTTCGTATTACAGCCAAAGACGCTCAAGCGTACCCCGTAGAGCGCAATAATGAGTTGATTCTTGGAATATTGGATCCATTATTCGATTCAATAATGCATTTGGCTTGGGAAAACGTCCTTCGATTTGAACTGGGTTTTCGCTTTTTGATTGGACGATAGACGACGAAGGCGCTTCCATATATGGAAAAAAGCCACAGGGAGCCTTTTGTTTGTGAGTTTTGTTACCAATATGGCGGGCCTGGTAGACTTTACGAGCGTGGTAAATCTCTCCCTCGTTCATTTAGAGAAGAAATTGTTGATCAGTATTATCATGGATATTCTAAGAAGCATAAAGGCTGTGACTTAAGAGTGTCGGAGCGTGGTTCAGGAAGGTAATCTAGCCGAAATCCGAGTTCAAATCGAAAGACGTTTTCCCAAGCCGAATGCATTATTGAATCGAATAATGGATCCAATATTCCAAGAAACAACTCATTATTGCACTCTAGAGGGGGACGCTTGAGCGTCTTTGGCTGTAAATCAAGCTATATATTTAAAAGTGCTAGAAATGCATATCGCCAAATTTTTTACAGAAATTCTGTTTTTGATTTTGTATTTGTTTTATTAATTCAATCATTTAATTGTTGGTTTGATTGTTTATTCATTCGTTTGTGTGTGTTTTTAATTCCTTTGCTTGTGTTTGTTTGCATTCGGTATGCGTTTATTGTTCTTTTTAACTTTTGTTGAATGTCGTAAAATTTGTAATTTGAAATTTCGTGCCGAGAAATACCCACCGTATCTGCTTATCGTTTTTAACAATAATGTAAAATTCCAAAATACATGTACATATATTTTATTTTCACATGAAATTACATACATAACATCACAAATCTGCACACACTTATTAACACACCTCACTCCTAACACGGTACTTCTTAGAGCACAAAATGTTTGACAATTTGTAGTGGGTTTTTAGACACAATTTTTGTATTTTCTGTTATTATAAAGGCGTTTTCAGATGACCCGCGAACAAGGCGGACCACTACTACGCTATCCAATCGAGTTTAGAGCTGCTATTGAGTTTTGTCGACAAGTTTTCACGCTTCGTTTTGACAGTTTTTTGTCTAAAAAGCATGTTGTCAAAGGCCGGTTCACAACGTTGTCAAGGAATATCGAGACAAAGTTGCAAAATCACGATTTTTTTCTTGACAACATTACGAACTCGCCGTGACAACGTACTTTTCAGACGCTCAAACAAACGCGAAACATAACGACATAAACTAAGTCGCTCCAAACTCAACTGGATAGTGCAGCTTGACCCTGGCCCTGTGTTCTCTGAACCTCTTGATTTTGACCTTGACCATGAAATCTGCTCTAAACGCAAAAATTGCGAATTCGAATTGGTTTATAATTCTTATGTCATGCGATGCCATTGGCTAAACTTTACTTTTTAGCTAATTAAGCACAAAATGCACACTCTAAATAATAATTAGTCATAATGAGGAAGAATTAATTTCTTCTACTAATTTCTTCTAGCTATGCGGAGGCGAAAACGAATCTCATCTCGAAGTTGACCAAATAATAATTTGGCTAAGTGCTTTGTCGCAGAGAATCAAGCTTGATGCACACACGCCTGGTTCTTTCGCCAGTCATCTGAATCCGCTTTCATTATGTCTCGCTTACGGCTGCTGGCTATAACGTGTATGAAAATCAATTTTGGTGCAATGTTTTTGATTGGCATTTTCTGCCATCTTCATGATTCTGCGAATTCTACGCCAACTAACAAACCGCGGTTTGGCTTCCGTCAATCAAACGAGTGAGCAGCTCTGGGTGATTTCTCGTAGGATGCTGTGAGAGATTATTTGAACTAATAAGGGCTAGCGAGGCTTAACCAAACCTTGTGCTTGTTTCACGGACAGCCAGCAGTTTGGCGTTCGGAAATGTAATGTTGGAGTTCGCAGAATAATGCCATTGCAGTAAAATATCATTTACCGGTTATCATGGTTATAGCTGGTCAACAAGAAACTGTTTAGAAGAAATACTGAAACGCAATTTGTAACTTTTAATTATCAAGTTAACTTATTTTTTTACGCAATAATATATTAATCGACTTGTTTTCAGGCCTGAAGCAGATGCTGATGACTCAGATGGAGTTCTCGATAAGGTACCCATACAAAAAAAAGAGGAACTTGTAAAATAACTACATAAAAGCATATTTTATACGTGCCATGTAGTTTAAACCCGTCTAAACAAACCCCGTGTTACAGACGTTGTATTTCTTTGTTTTCCCTTCTGAGCCCCCTTAATTCGTCCTCGAGATTGGGCCTTACTTGTTTGAGTAGTTTGTAAATAAAACTCTGCCTCTTTTTCTTCCTCAAAATGTCAGTCGCAACCTTTTCACTCTATAAAAAAAAACCGCTAATGGAAGGGCAAAGGAAGAGAAAAAGCTTTATTAACTCGTGTAAAATCACGTAAACAAAGCAACGGAATAAAATCCAGATACAGATCAACTCTTATTCCCGACCTTGACGAGAACAAGTAATGTCTGCTATTTTTACAGGATAACTGATAAATTAATATTTTTACTTTTTACAGATCAAATCATCTGAAGCTGATAAGAAAGGCATTAGAAGATTCAGTATGCTCTTTGGCAACAAAAGTAACAGGGTTAGTATAGTGTTTGTACATGTTACTTCTGATATCGTTATTTAGAAATCACTCCCAAGTCAGGTATCGCCTCTGAAGAGTCGGTGCTCATGTAAAAATTCCAGCGTGCGAATTTCAGTGATTTCATTGGTCCTCATGCGATACAAAAGTTACCTGTTTTGCTCATACAAATCGTTTATGGTGAGTATGCCCTACGTTTCCTCTTTAAGGCCGGTTTACACTTGCGATTTTTTTGCATTTGTCGAGGCGATTTTTCTCGCGCGAGCTGCTATTCCAACTCTCTTGTGTATACGAGATGCAAATCCGGTGCGATTTCTGTGCTTTCTTTTCTTCAAATCGCATCAAGTTGCAAAGAGTTTCGAATATGTTTGAAATCTCCGCAACATCACGCGAAAAAAATCGCGGCAGATCGCACCGAGTTGCACATAGTTTACATTAGTGATTTTGAGTTGACGCGTACGTGCGAGAAAAATCGCCGCGACTCGCGCGACACACATTGCAGCAAAAAATGCAAAAAGTGGAATCGGGCCTTTAGACCCAAGGTTTTTGTAATTAGGGAGTCGGGTGCTGGTTTTTTAAAATAAAACACAATCCATAGCTGTGCAATCCATAGCTGTGACTTTTCTCGTGTTTTTCTTACTGTTCCTGCGCGATAACAGTAAAAAGTCCGTTTTTTTAATATTACACGTGCATTTTATTCTGTTGTTTTTGTTTTACAGACATCTTTGCGTTTATGTTTTGACATTGTTTTGGCGCATTTTAGTGCAGAAAGTATATCTTGGTTTCTCCTGATTAGTTTGCATCTATTGTCGTGAGAAAATTTGTTTGGGTGGCCTTGGTTGGGGTACACTACAGTAACCTGAACCAGTGGGACGTTAAAGAACATCCTCAGTGCAGGGCTTACAACTTACTAACCCACCACACTGACCAGGGAACCTCGTAATTGGAGCCTCGCTCTGTGAGGATTTCCCGGCCCTCGGGCTAAGCTAAATAAATAAATAAATAATCGACTATTAGCCAGGTAGTTTATTTTTGGCTTTCTGTATCATGGCATCTGAAGCCACTAATTGATCATTGTATATGAAACCATATTGATTGTTGATTACTTTACTTTTCGTTTTCAGACTTCAAAGAGAGATGTAAACAAGGTATGGCGCCGTTAAGTTGATTCCATCTGATTCATGCTTGTGTCAGTCGTACAAGTCGATTATGGGTGGCTCAATTGGAAGGGTGTTGTACTGTTGTGTAGAAGGCTGTATGTTGAAACTGTAAATAGACGAAGCGCTGGAATTTAAAAATGCTGAGGTTTGTTGTGCGGAAAGTTGGTGGCTTGATCTCTCCGGTGCAGCCCTCAGGATATCTGGAGGTTTTGGAAGGTTGTTGTACTGCTGTGTATGTGGTTGTGGGTTGAAACCGTAATTAGGCCACGCGCTGGAATTTAAAAATGCTGAGGTCTGTTGTGCGAAAGTCGGTTGGCTCGATCCCGCCGGTGCAACACTCAGGGTATCTTGAGGCCTAATGGTTCAATAAAGCTTGACCACTGTACTGAACACGGATTCTGTTTGTATCTTGGTATAGCTTGGTCACAGTAGTCACAGTACTAAGACTTCAGGAGTAAGAAGCAGCATGCGGAAGGAAAAAGCCCAATGTAAGTCCGTGCTACATTTGTCCATATATAATACCATTGATTTTGATGTTTTGGGGGATGAATCTGTATGGACGACTCCCTCAAAGTTTTTTCTAGCTAAATCCATTGTTTCGCACTGCACACTTTCACGTCGCTTTGGGTTTGGGATTTTGTGTTTTTCTGTTCCGCCAGTCAAATCATCTAAGCCTATCAGGTCCTTGCCCTGTTGCGCCTAATACCGTAGATTGGCTTTCTGTCGCGACGAAAAGCCAGTCGACTGCTCTTTGCAAGGTCCTGATTGGCTCATATGATTTGACGGGTGGAACAGAAAACCCCAATTAAAAATTTCCCTGCCGCGTAAACTGAGTGCAGCTGAATATGGTCCCTACTAGAAGTATCTATTGAGATAGTGAGTGCTCGAGCGGAAAGCTACTCTCTCTTGAAAGTGTTTTGTTTCCATCCTAGTGTATAAAAACTGAGTGGTCTGAATGTTGTGAACATTCCATGGAATTTAATAAATCATTCAACTGTATACATAATCAGGTTGTTGATTAGTATCTGAAGCCAGTGAAGGATGCCATAACATCAACAATTTGTAGCTGCTTCAGGAATGTTTCTAGAGTTCTCACAACAGTCCAGAAAAAAGCACTCTTGTTACTACTGAACTTTGGGTCTGTTAAACAAAGTATTCTTTTATCATAGAATTTTACTCGTAACAATTGGACATAAACAGTTGATGCAACGTTTCTGCAGAGTGATTGTATTAACATGTGAACATCTCCTGTGACTTCTGCTGCAGTTATCGAACTATAGGAGGGGTGTAGACACTTGCATGTTAAATATCAATGTATATGTATGTTTCTGGAATCAGGTTCGTGTGAATATAATTTCTAAAGCAGGATTTTCCATTGCAGTAGCTTCGTTTCCTGTTTTGGTAGAATATTCTAGCTGTGGGGCCATTTTCTTGATTCAGTTTGTTCCAAGTAAATATTCTTTGAACTTGTAATGCATAAGATACTCTCTTTAACCAGTTTTTAGATATTGTTTGACCAAGTCAGTCATTTCTGTTCTTGAGATAATTATTCCCATAATAATAGACACTGGTGTCTTACAAATTAAAGCTTGGTGTCTTTTACACTCTGTAAAAGCTTCCAGATCCTCTGTTGATTGTCTTCATTCAAATAATTCTGTCACAATTTTTCATAATAATATAACAACGTGGCGCCTTGTTCCATAATTGTACAACAACTTCTTGTACATATCAAATTTGTAAATGTTGATTGGAAGCAATGGTAACAGTTAACTTTGCCTCCTGTGACTGTTTTTTTTCTCTCTCTCTCTGCCATGATAATAAACAGTGTCATTCCCTTGATTTGTTGCTTGCTCACAGGGCACCAGTGTACTATACATGTCCAGTCTTGTTATCATTTTCCATAGGAAAAATTCACCATAGGAAAAATTCAACTTGTGACCACTGCAGAGTATGTTGATTTGGTAAAACCAAACGTGTTGTGTTCGATGGCCACCGTCGGACTCGCAAATCGTCTTATTAGTCGTCGAGAAATCTGCTGTGAAAATGATCTCATACCAGTGAATAACATGCTTTGAAAGCTGTGATAGCTTTCAAGAATAGAACTAAAGTGATTCATAACGTTTATACTTACCGAATTCCCAGAAATTTCCACAAACACGTCGCTTCACTTCTGTTGAGTGTTGTGAAATAGCAGCAGAACACGCTTCGTCGAGAAACCAAATTATGGTATACCAAACTGCGTGGCCGACAGGACCTGGTAACAGGCTACTTTTGCATGCAATCAAACGGGTACCCTGTGGCATGTTGCCGCCAGCCCGCCCAAAATCTATTCCGTCTCACATATCATCGTACTGCGCATGCGCGAGAATCAAAGAGGGATAATGGCGAGCTCGTGAGTACGGTACAAACTGGTACGAAAAGAATCAAAGAGGGATAATGGAGAGCTCGTGAGTACGGTACATTTGTAAACTGGTACGAACTTGTAAACTGGTACGAAATTAGAGTTGCTCTCGCTCGCTGCGCTCGCTCGAGCAATAAACCAATCAGTTAAGAGAGATTGACGTTTTGGCTGAATGGCTTCCATGGTAACCAATCATAGGCTTTGCTGCGGGATCCATATTTCTGCGAACTCCAACTTGTGTTTTTATTGACGGTTGGTGAAGATTTTCCTAGGAAATGTAGGGGTTCCAGAATGAATTCGTAACTCGTATCTGCTTTCTATAGCTACTATCAACCTCTCGGTAAAAGACAACGAGTTTAAAGACAAGTCGGACTTGAAGGACTTCAAAGACACCGGTAATAAGACTGCCCTGGCACGACGGGCTTCTGGACTTCCCAACAGCCGCAAACCAGAGGGGGTAAGTTGTGTTATTACTGCTCGGTGGACTTCTATAAAGTTCCCAGGGACCTGTTTCTCAAAAGCCCGAAAATTCTCGGAACGAAAAAGTTTTCCTATAGGGAATTGCGTTAGTTTACCCGAATTTTTTGGGCGCCGAAGACCTCGGGTGAAAAAACAATGGAGAGTTTTCGTGAGAAGCTGCTCTCTCGAGACTGTCACAGGGAATTTCTGCAGAAACCATGGGAAATTGAGCTTTTCCCATGGATGGGTTTCTGCAGAAACTCCCTGTGTGTTCGGGTGAGTTTTCGGGAATTTGGGGGTTTGAACGACATTGAACATTTATTTTTTTTAAATGCAAAATTTATAAATATCCGAAAAAATCTAAACTATTAAAAGCAGCAGGGTAGTAAAAAAAAAACGGGAATCAAAATATTAAAATGGCTAGGGCTAGTGGGCTAGTGCTTGTTACTAAAACGTTTCGCTGTTCCACAGGGAGCTACTCTTCCCAATCCTGGCTTGCTAACGAGGGGAAGCCAGGGGGGCAAGCTTCCTATCCGGACTCCATCAGGTCGATCAACCTCCCTCTACCATTCAGAAAGTAAGCACACATGATGATATTTGGTATACAGCCGATTGCGTTCGACTGTTTAATCCTAACAGTTCGCACGTTATGTTTGAACGTTGGAACGTACGTTTCTATGGAGAACCAAAGAGTTCTCCCCTCTCTGATTGGTCTGAGAAAAATAAACATGGCGGTTGCCCTTGGAAACGTCTCACTTTTTCTCTCACAACGCAACTTTCAAACATTCAAACGTAACGTGCAAACTGTTTGGGTTTACGGTGAAACGCAATCGGCTGTAAGAAGCATTTATCTTTTTCTTTGCTCATCTTTCTTTCGGATGTTACTCCTATTGAAGTTTTGAAGAAGTCATTGCGTATTACACTGTAGATGAGTTCGAGATCTCGTTTCCATCATAGTAATCAGAACAGATCAGAATTCTCTCAACAGATTTAATAAATTCCAATCTTTCCTAGGAATAAAGCTCACACAAGAGCTAGGTACCTTGAAACTGATATGGGACATTCTTAAAGGCCCATGCCGCAGTTCTATAATGCATTGCGCGGTGTTGTTTATGTCCTTGACATCTCAACTAAAAAATAGAGATTGAAAGGCCAGTTGGTAGATTAATGTAAGTTTTTGAACATTTATTTTTCTTTTGTTTTCTTTTTTTCGTTTTCAGATCAAAACAACACGGCGCGCAGTGCATTATAGAAGGGTTACATGAGCCTTTAGCACTTGCTGTACGGCATGTCTAATTTGTAGAAAGTCTAAGATTCAGACTTTTGAGTGGAAAGTTTAACTTGTTCTTCTCCTTCGAATCAACGATTGAACGATTTTTTTTTTGATAATTCAACGAATTATTCCTGCCTGCCATCTTGCCCTGATTACATTTTATACGAGAGCGAACTCGACTCATCTATTGAATAAGCTGATTTTTATCAGATCTCACGTTGAAAGATCTTCACCAGTGATGAACAAAAAGTAAGTCTTTCTTGCCAAGATATTCTCGACCAGTTATCCTTTGAGATCATTTTGTCGCTGCGATTTCGACTTAATAAATTAATTTTTGCCAGATTTGGTGAGAAATCTCCGTTACCACCGAGAAAGAATACGCTTATGTAAGTCAGTTTCTCACTTGGCAAAATTGTGGAAATTGATAATGGTAAATTAAAAAATATCAAAATCAATCAATCAATTCCAATCAATAAAGTAAATAATCTGAAAAGACAGCAATATAGAATGAACTAAGTAACATGCACGTGAAGTGAAAAGAGTAAGCGGGAAAATAATTACATTAGAGCAATAAATGGTTACTACAAGTGATTGCGAAGAAATATCTAGTAATGGTAACTTAATTGAACACATGGTAACTTAATTGAGCACATGTTAACTTAATTGAACACGTGTAATTGTCAACTTTATGTGACATAAAACAGAATTCTTTGGCTTTTTCTTTTACTGTTCTGTTACAAAATTGAACGGATATTGCAAAGTTTCTGACGAAGAAAAAGATAAGCTTAAGCAAACTGTTGATGTCACATCCTGTTTAATCTATTTGTTTGTTTGTTTACTTGTTTGTTTGTCGTGCATGCATGCACTTTGTGGCCTGTGTCATCTTTGTTTCTAACTAGAGGCGGGTATCGTAGGACTGTCGTGAGTAATTGATAATCACTTTGTAATCACTCCTACAGGTTTTTAAATTCATAATTGGTGTAATGCTTTCACTACAGTCATATGAAATCCCCCTGATATCTCCAAGTGTAATTGTTGCTCAATTACATACAGTATGTGTCTTCTTGTTGTTTGTTTATTTGCTGGATTGTCTCTTGCTTTGTTTGTAGCTTTACGCGGCGAGCTAGAGTAAACTGGATGTGGTTTCACCACTTCTCCTCCCTTCCTCCCCCAGTTCAGTCCCCCTTCCCACTCAACGTCCCCCTCCCCACCACCACCACCATTCTTCCGGCGGCATGCATCTTTATCGTCGCGATTCCTCGGGTCTCGGAATATCCTACCTTTTATTGCTTTAAACCCCCGGCACAGTTTCAAAAGAATGGGATTCTAGCGATCTTTTCCTAGTTGGAGTTAATCTTTAGTTGCCATATGGAACAGCGGCCCACATAGAATTCAGGAAGTGCAAGCAATCATATTAGAGGCGACCAGAATCATAGCAGAATGCTTTACTCAGCTTGACGACCCGAGTAAAATGTAACATTATAGAATCTTACAAAAGATTTCGGCTACCCCAACAATGCCTCATTAAGATCTGGGCATGTTTCAAATTTAGACATTTTGTCTTGCAGAAGCCTGGGCGTTAACCAAGATGAGGGAGACGACAAGAGTGTGTAAGTGCAATATAGATTTCAGCACTGTCTACCACGCGGAGATCACCATACCTATTTTCACTCATTTACAACTTGTCCCATTGCAGGCTTTGTCTGATAGTCTTGCACATTTAGCCTCAAAATTTACTCTAAAACGATTTACGGCACAGGTTGATACACAGTCCCATTTCAATTGATTTATTTTCATTACTATATTTGTTCAGCACCAGTATGTCTATGGATGAGTCACCAGAGGAGGATGAAGACGAGGAGGGAGGTAACAATATATGCAGTGCCGATTGATGTGATTGAAAGCGTAGTTCGCGAACTCACATTTGTTACGCGATCCGTTCCAATTGTTTCTCTCGAAATGTTCGCGAAACGACCACTTTACGACGCTTATATCGTTCAAAATTCCCTCCATGCTCCTAGTCTCCCTACAATAATACGAGCGACAATTTGTCTTTTAGATGTTTGATTTCAAAACTAACAGTTGTTACCATCAAAAGTGATGTTATACGTACTATTTTCCTCCTATTTTTAGCCAAAAACCCCTATTGTCCAACACTCGATTCACATTTTCACATTTTAAACAACAACACAAAAACATAGGGAGGAAGGAAGTTTGGATACGCTGTCTTCATTTGCATACATTTTTGAGATTTTATTCCTTCGTTTTCTCGTTTTTGAAGCTATATCAAAAACTCAACAGTGTTTTTCAACCCACTTCTCGGTGTTTGGAAAACCTTATGAAATCGCTGTCTCGTGTTTGATATATTATTTGGACCACTCTGCCGATCGTCACCCTGGGATTCGTGAAATGTTCCATTTTTTTACCAAACATGTCTCTCATAATCAAAACATATCCTGTTTCTTTCATTATTTTACACCAAACATCATTCTCATAATCACATCATATCCTGTTTCTTTCAGTATTTTATATGGAAGGTCTTAACGACTCAGACCTGGAGGTGAAAGAAGAACCGGAGGCCTGGAGTGTCACAGTCGATAAAAAGGTAAAGGCCACGGCGTCGCTTCTACCTTGAAATATCTCTTGCTGTACCTCCCAAATAGGGGATCAATTAATAAAAAGTGCCCAAGGCCTACAAACGCTGCACGTGAGTTTTTGTTAAGTGTGTGCAATCAGAAACATATAACTTAGTTGAAACATGTAACGGTGAACCAAGCTTCGGATTATTCGTATCGAGTTTATGACCATATTTGGTCAATAATGAACTCTTGACTGCTAACCCAAGCAGGTTTTCTTTGCATAATATTTCATTTTTCGCTTAAATAAAGTAGAGCAACAGTGGAAAGTGATAATAAACTAACATTTAACATCTTCAAGTCTTTAAACAACATTATTTTCAAAATCAGTTCAATTGTTTATTCTGCGAATATTCCGCAGCTTGGCACTAAAGCAATGTATGTGTGTTACACGTTTCAACTCACTTATATGTTTCTGGTGCAATCTGATGCACTCACCTTACCCATATTGCATTGCTTTGGTTTTGTGTACATTGGCTCAGTGCATCAGAAACTGTCACTTAAATGTAATGGATTTCCCTTTCAGCTTGGTCGTGAAGTATATTGTGCACGGCATTCTCTGTCGGTGGCACTGTATGCAAACCCGATCGCCTCCGATCCAAATAGATTGCTTATAGCTTTAAAAGCTTTCTCTGCGCAGTGTCGTCCTCAAATTGATTGACGTTTAATATGGACCTTCACTTAACTCTCTACAGACCCTGAAGAAGATGACAGCCAAAGACATCAAGAGACAAGACGTAATTCATGGTATGGAGTATGGAGTAGCAGTTGATTTTTACGGATGTTTTTCACGAATGTTGAACGGTGGACATCACTGAACATGATGCAACACCGTCTTCAACAAGATTCAGTGTTTCCCGAAGTTGCATTTTCAGTGATTTAGAAAACGCGAAACTTGCATTCAACAACGTAAGCATCGCTGAGCATGCATTGAAAAATATTTACCGAATTTCGTCGGGTTCTGAAAGCTTGTTCATGAAGACATTGTTGGACAAACATTCACAAATGTTGAATCAAACGTTGGACTGGATTGGCCGCAGCCTAACTCATTAATCGTGGAAAGTTTCATGCGTTTACCAAACATCGCACAATCATTTCAGGGTTCGTACGCTACCTGGAATATCCTGGATTTTCATTTTCTTCCTGGAAAGTCCTTGAAAATACTGGAATGTTAAGGAAAATACTGGAAAGTCCCGCCTAACTATTACACATCTTTTTAAATACAATGTTGACTTCTCTTACAGAACTTATCCAAACTGAAATTCACTACGTCAGGACATTAAAGATCATGCATAAGGTACGTGATCGATGTCATTGTAAATAATTATTTGATAAGGTTCTCAACGTATGAATTCAGTTCCTTTGTTGTTTCACTTATAATAATACACATGAAAACATTTCTGGATTCTGATTGGCTGAGAGCAGTGCAGTTTTTAGGTAACAAAGTGCCAAAAAAGGTAACAAAGTGCAAAAATGGTTAACAAAATGCAATTTTTTTCGTTTACAAAATATTTTGATAACATAGAGCTATATTATGGAAACTTTCTTTTTGTTCATGCTCAAATTCTGTCAGGTTTTGGTCCAGATTTCAATCGAGGAAAAATGCGTGCGGCTTCTTCAGTTTGTAAGCAGATTTGTGAATTACTCCTTAGAAATTTATTATTTTATGTATTATTAAAAGGAAATCATACGACTTTTCTCGTTCAATTCCGAATTTATTTACACTCGTGGGTTTTTCAAAAAGCTCAAATTGCACTCGCCTGCGGCTGGTGTAATTTTGATACTTTTTGAAAAACCCACTCGTGCAAATAAATTCCAAATTGAACTCGAAGTCGTATGATTTCCTATGCTAAGCGCCATTTCTGTTCTTTGTTTTCTATTTTAACTCATCATTTTTCTTGGAACATAATACAAGTTCAAGGGAGAATGAACATATTTCGGTAATTGTTTTAGCATTCTGGCAGAAAAAGTGTTGCTGTGAACAAAGCCAGTAATTTCGCATACACCGACGAATGGTTACAAATCCGCGTTATATACCGATTTAACTTCAAAACCGACAAGTCGATTCCTATAGTCAATCATTAAAAGTCTTTTCTTGTGCAGCTAAGTTGCTATTTTTTCCTCAGGTGTTTTATAATGGAATGTTACATCTCTTGAATATGTCTCTATCATATAGTCAATCATTAAAAGTCTTTTCTTGTGCAGCTAAGTTGCTATTTTTTCCTCAGGTGTTTTATAATGGAATGTTACATCTCTTGAATATGGCGAAGGAGACAGTCGATCAAGTATTCCCGCAGCTGGAAGAACTATTAGAAATCAATGGTAGGTCTTCTGTTCTTGGATGACTAGTAGATTATGGAGGGGAATGATTAGGAAGCCCGGCAAACTTCAAAGAATCAACACAATACCGTGGGCTGGATGTTCAGAGGGGCTATCACGTGACATTGAGAATGCGCAATCTTTTGTTTCAAGCTCATGTAATGTGCGTAGGTGAAAGTACACTTGCATCTTATTTGCTGGGTTTTGGTACTCATGTACCGTGACAGTGTACAGACAAAAGGATTTCGCAGAAAAACTGAACAAAGAGATAGTACAATAACAGGGTGTCAGGTTTCCTAACCATTCCACTCGATTAACTTTGGATGACTTTCCCAAACAGCAGCAAGGACCAAGATGATGTTGTGTTTCTTACGGTTTGTTTGTTTGTTTGTTTATAGGTTCCTTTTTAGCACGTCTGAAACAGAGACAAGACGAGGCTATTGTTGTGGATAAAATCGGAGATATCCTGGAATCACAGGTATGTTGCAGTAAAGCACTGAAGCACAAATATTGAAAGAGCTTCACTCAGCCGCCATTTTGTCAGCCTAGCAACATACCAATAAAAAAACATACCGATTCAGGAAAGCATCTATTTCCATCGGCTGATGTAGAGATGTTGTACGATATTTTCCATTGAATTCGGTAGATCAACGCCTTGTGCATGATCATTTATATAACACCTCAACTGACCGCTCAGCCAATAATTCCCCATTAAAGAGAAGCAAGCTGTAATGGGGAACAAAATGTTTCAACTTTTGACACACGCAAAACCATATTCCCACTCAACATGTTGATACCACCGGCTTCCGCTACCCAATCTTTAAAGTTTGTTACCCCTACGCAACTGGACAATGTCGAGAATGGCCACCGTAGAATTCATGTTTATCCACCGGAGAACTACATAGAATTTAAACAACAACAACCAAGGGTTGAGATTTATGTTAAACGCCGTGGAAAAATGGTGTTTTGCTGACGTTTCGAGCGTTAGCCCTTCGTCGGAGCAAAGAGGGAAAACTGAGGGAGTGGGGCTGTATATAAAGTAAATGTAGAGCCGTTGCTAGGCAACAGATAAACATTCGGAATGACTAAAGGCGATAATTGGTTAAGAATAACAAAGGATGCCATGGGCCATTGAAATCGCAAACTAGTGATAAAAGTAAAGAAAGAGGAAATATGATGAGATGTAGAAAACTAGGTATAAGAGAAAAATTCATTGATGCCGTGGGGTGATCGGCAACCGAGTGAAAGAATAAGTCTATTCTCTTTATGGAAGCGAGAATGATTAGACCCGTTGTGAAGAGAAACACCGCAAACAGTCATATGATCTCTAGTGTGACCGGAAGATTGAAGTGTCGGGCCACTGGTTTATTACGGTCATTTTTCCTCACATCATTGCGATGCTGGCAAAAGCGCGTAGAAAGCATTTGACCGGTTTGTCCTATATAGATCATGCGGCAAAGGGAGCAAGTAATACAATATATGACGTTGGCGGTGGTGCAATCAAAGTGATCTGTGATGTTAAAAGACTCGCCGTTAGGGCCGATGATCCGGGTGGTGGAGACGACATGATCACACGTTGTGCATTTTGATCTAGTACATTTGAAAGTGCCGGGTTGTAGACCGCCAGGCGTGAGAACGCCTCTAACAAGAGAATTGCGCAAGTTTCGGTCCCGCTTAAAAGAGAACAAAGGCGGCTTGGGGAAAATTGCGGCTGTTTCCGGGTCCCTTTGTAGGATCTTAAAGTTCCTGGACACAAAATGCTTGATTGCTAGGTTAGTAGGATGAAAAGTAAGGGGGAAGGGAATCCTATCCTCTAGAGTGGGTTCTGATGGCTGCAAGGCTGTGGTTCTGTCGATCGAACGGGCGCGGCTAAGGGCGTTAGCGACGACATTGTCAGGGTAACCACGATTTCTGAAAAACTCGCTCATTTCGTCCGATTTAGCCATAAAATCGGCCTCCTCGCTGCACAAGCGACGGAGTCGGAGAAACTGGGAGAACGGGATAGCTGTCTTGACATGCGCGGGGTGCGATGAAGAGAACAACAGGTAACCATGAGAATCAGTAGGTTTGTAGTGAACCGAAGTAGCTAAGCGATCTCCGTTAATAGTAAGATTGATATCTAAGAATGTGAGAGAGGTACTAGATCAAAATGCACAACGTGTGATCATGTCGTCTCCACCACCCGGATCATCGGCCCTAACGGCGAGTCTTTTAACATCACAGATCACTTTGATTGCACCACCGCCAACGTCATATATTGTATTACTTGCTCCCTTTGCCGCATGATCTATATAGGACAAACCGGTCAAATGCTTTCTACGCGCTTTTGCCAGCATCGCAATGATGTGAGGAAAAATGACCGTAATAAACCAGTGGCCCGACACTTCAATCTCCCGGTCACACTAGAGATCATATGACTGTTTGCGGTGTTTCTCTTCACAACGGGTCTAATCATTCTCGCTTCCATAAAGAGAATAGACTTATTCTTTCACTCGGTTGCCGATCACCCCACGGCATCAATGAATTTTTCTCTTATACCTAGTTTTCTACATCTCATCATATTTCCTCTTTCTTTACTTTTATCACTAGTTTGCGATTTCAATGGCCCATGGCATCCTTTGTTATTCTTAACCAATTATCGCCTTTAGTCATTCCGAATGTTTATCTGTTGCCTAGCAACGGCTCTACATTTACTTTATATACAGCCCCACTCCCTCAGTTTTCCCTCTTTGCTCCGACGAAGGGCTAACGCTCGAAACGTCAGCAAAACACCATTTTTCCACGGCGTTTAACATAAATCTCAACCCTTGGTTGTTGTTGTTCATGTTCACGTCTCCGCCGACGCAGACCACCTAGTTTTCCCGTAAAACTAGTCATACCATTACATAGAATTTAGGATGTCACTCCTGTGCCTACCCTGTAATTTCATGACTACCCATTCGAGGGGGGGGGGGGGGGTCAGAAGTTATTTTACAGGGGTAGGGAGGGGAGGAGAAGCTGCCCATTGGTCTGTGAGGAATTTGAAGGTTAACCTGGTATTACCTTCCCGCCAACAGTTCAGCGGCCAGTCAGGCGAACGTATGAAGGCAGCGTATGGCGACTTCTGTAGTCATCACATTGAATCTGTGGAATTATACAAGGTGCGAGTCGAAAACTAGACGATCTCTTTTGCTTTAACTTTTTCCTATAGTTATTATTTCCTATAGTTATTATAGTTAGAAATCTTGATTCGCAAGTGCGCCCATGTTTCAAGGTTGATAACAGCCAGCGAAGTCTGTAAGCAGGCTATATGTACTTACGCTCGGAGACATGACATTTGCAGTCCAAATAATTCTCATCTTGCCGGAAATGACATGTAAACTTGGTGTTTCTTTCTTTAGAAATTATTAAGAACAAACAAAAGATTTGCCGACTTTGTCAAGGTAAGAAATAGTACAGCTACTGTTGCCTGCTTTCTGTACTTTGCAAAAAGCCATTTCCTCAGAAAATGTTAACTGGGTTTGACGTAGACTTTGATGAAATCTATTTTTTGCTTCTCAAAACTGAAAACGTCCGGTTATTACTCGCTGGACAAAGTAACGTTTCTTTTTGACAAACAATCCTTTACTCATCACGGGATGAAATCGGCAGGTATTCAGTCATACTTAGATGAACTTGCCAATAGAGCGGATTTCACATGACTGTCGTGTTTGCAATTGGTTTGCTTTCTCATTGGCTGCTTATTTCCATCAACCAATCAAATTGCGAACTAATTACAAGCAAGGAATTACTAGCCAATTGGTTCGGCTCCTGATTGGCTGGGCTGGAAACCATTCAGCAGTAAGTTGTAATTACTCTTGTTTCTGATTGGCTAGTGATTGCACAATTGCGTTTACTTTCACGATGGTCATGTGAAATCCGCTCTAAGTGAACTCGATGGAGTCGTCATTTCCAAGCTAGCCCCGCAGGCCTTATAGTTTTGCTGTAGCAACTAAATTATTCTAACTTTATCCCGCAGAAATGTGGCCTCAACAAGGTTTGCCGTCGACTTTCAGTACCAGAGTGCATCACACTTGTCACCCAAAGACTCACCAAGTATCCACTTCTTATCGAGGCGATAATCAAAACCACGAAAGGTATAGTGCCTTACCAAACTGCTCAGCCTCGATCAACTGCACTACTTATTGAAGCAAACGCAGCCACTCTGAACATCACTGTTGATTCTCAAATTCATTAACAATTCTTCTTCTTCTCGACATTAAATAATTCGTTTTGGAAGCCATATCAAACACGAGACATTGTTTTTCATCATCATTTCCAAACACCTCTAAGTCGGTTAAAAACTATTTCGTTTTTGAACCCACTTCTCGGTGTTTGGAAATGGTGATGAAATACACTGTCTCGTGTTTGATATTTATTGCTTATTAGTCGATTACCCGTCGTTTTACGTAACACGGAATCCTTTACTTATTGAAGCGACCATTCAATCTGAGGAATAGTGTCCTACGCCGGCCTTTTTCCCTCCAAGAGTCATAACCGTTTCAAAAATCGCCATCACGTTTTTAAGCTCGTTGGTCCGTTTCTTGCTACTCTGAAATGAAACGATCTTCAAGGTCACTAAAGATTTTGAGCGCGTCACACCACTTTTCGAGCCGAATGATCTTAGTTGTCACCGCTGTTTATACGGTTAGTATTCATTTTGTGTACTGAATTCCCTATTTTATTTTCCAGAATCGAAGCAGGATTATGGAGCACTCAAGAAATCCTGTGAACTGGTCAAGGTGATTCCCATTAATTTCCAATTTGAAAGTTCCTTGTTATTAGCCCAAATCTAAACCCTACCAAGTTGCTAAGTCCCAGGCTTGCAAGTTAACTTAATAAACTGATAACCAAGGTTCTACGGATTACAAGACCTCATTCCTTGTGAGGGCTGAAATCATTACTTTGGTTTTCATAGTTTAGCGAGCTCTAAACTTTGAAGATTTGAATTATTTTACACTACAGAAACCTTGATTTTTACCTATTACCTATCTTTTTCACGAATGTTGAACGGCTGAGCATCGTTGACCATGATTCAGCACGACGTTCTCAGTGACTTTGACGACATAAACATATTGACCTGTGCCAGTCATGAAAAAGTTGTTGCCTCCCATCTTAGAATAATCTGTAGGACATGATATTCTAAATGATATTCTTTTTTTTTCTTGTTCTCTTATTATCTAGGAAGTGTTAAAGTCCGTGGACGACACGATAAAGGATTACGAAAAACAAAAGGTAAATAATAATGAAATGAGGAAGCTGAGAGCTTTATGGTAATATTTTGTACTGTTTGGTTTTGGAGGTGGAGGAGGGCTCATCATAACCTTAAGGCTCTAGAAGGGGGGCTTGTTAGAGAGGGGACTTACTAGAGCGTTTACGGTAATTACAGACAGTTGCCCATTGAAGCAACTGCACCTTGCCCCCCAGTTAAACTCCTAACAATGTCTGCGAATTACGAAGCTGCTGGGTCGACGCTTGAACATGCGATGTTTGAACCAACAGTTAGTGCATGCAGTTCGTCTGGTTCGTCTCTCGCCCTTTGAGCGTTTCTATCGTTAGCTGATTGTGTTTTGTCGTGTGATGTAGAAATTGCAAGACATCAAGATGAAGATGGACCTTAAAGGCACCATTACGTATAAAGGGGGCAAGAAAGTGAAGGTAGGTCAGAAATTCGTCTGTTCACGAAAAGCAATCAATGGACGATTCCAGGTATAGCGAACGCGCGCGCTACATGTCAGTAAGTTACGGCTTGGGCATTTCTAAATAAAGAAGAGCGCGCGCGCTTATAGCTTATAGCACAAAGGCTAATCTAAGGCGGGTAATGTGATTGACAAAAATCCTGCTTCTTAAAATAACGGTAGTTTGGAGAACCTTCTAAATTTATTACCTTGGCTTTTGTCTTTTCTCAGAACATTGACTTCGCTTCAAACACAAGTAAATTAATCCACGATGGAATGTTATCTTGGAAGACCGCGAGAGGAAAATTGACAGGTAGGAAGACTTCAAAACTGGTCTGGCAAACCTTGCCTCGTCCCCTGACATGTTCCTTTTCGTTTTCAGAAACGGTGGCCGTGGTTTTAGAAGACATGATGGTATTCTTACAAGAGAAAGACCAGAAGTACACCATGCTATCATTAGACCAAAAGGTGATGTCCTTACAAAAATAGACCACCCATATAGAGCAGATTTCAGATAACCGTCGAGAGCAAACTATTGGTCGAGAGCAAAGTCTTTTGTCTTTCAAATCAAAACCAATCAAATTGCGGATTGTCTCGGATGAGACAATAAACCGTGGTCCCGTCTCCCGATAAAATGCCCTAGTTTGTCTTACTCGTCTTTGTTGCCTAGTCTTCAATTATTCTTATTTACCCTCATCCAAACCCCTGCTAATCTATATTTCTGTTTACCCAGGCGCCAGTGATTCGACTCCGTAACCTTATGGTTCGAGAGGTAGCCACAGACATGAAGGCAATCTTCCTCGTCAGTACTTCTAAAGAAGGACCCGAGATGTACGAAATGGTGTGCAGCACGATAGGCGACAAGAAAACGTAAGCTGGTAGACACTAGAGATGCTCGATGATCCAGCGCCTCTACGAGAGCTTGCCAAAGCTCGACCCCGAGAAATTAGAAAGGGGCGCTGGAGAATCGACCTGTCCATTCGAATTCTAAGGCGTGATGTAGCTGAAAATTTGCCCATTATTCCTTAAATATACTTGTTTCCCACATTTTTCAGGTGGATGAAGATGCTTCGGGAGGCTATCAAAGATGCACCCAAAGAAGAAAGTATGTTAATGAAATTTCTCATCGCTACAGTTGCTATAAATGAGTGGCGACTGAACTTTTTCGTTGTCCTTGCAGATCATGGCGAGATCATCACAACGGGAGCGAATGAGAAGCGTAAAGTACTACTACGCAGATCAAGCGTCATAATTGGTAAGAACTAATTGTGAAGATTCTAACGCGGTATTGATCGTGGTAGCGGCGATGGTGTGGGTTGTAATAACAGCAAAGGGGACGACAGACGATACGATTATTCTGGGCGTTCGCGAATAGTTAAACAACAACAACAACAAATTTCTTTATTTACATATCACACTGAATATTAACATACAAAATGAAAAACAAAAAACATGCGTTATATATGATGCTGCCTAGAAAATAACTAAAAAGCTAATCGAGCTAGGCAGCAGGGCTATATGTACGATTAAATGAAAAAGTCAGACGAGGCACAAATACAAACAACACAGAACAATAAATGCAATAAAGACGACCCAGGACAAAAAACAACAACATTACGTCGGTGATGACAAGTGATGAAAGAGAAAGCGAAATGGGGGAGACGAATATGAATTTAGTAAATTGGCCCTGTGTTCGATGGTGGTGACAATGTTATGATCTGTTTGTTGTACTGATCTAACTGATTGAAACAGAGTCTGCGAAAAAATAATCCTTGAAAATCAGGAGAGTGTATCCAAACCCCCTTCCATCTACTTTGACAAGCCTGGATACCTGTGAATTACCGGTTTTTTTTTACCTCCTCTCTAATGAGATAGAGCGGTTTTCACATGACTGTCGTGAAAACAATCGCAATTGAGCAATCACTAGCCAATCAGAATCGAGAGAAATCACTACTTGCTCCTAAATGGCTTTTTTTCTCAGCCAATAGCAAGCCGAACCAATTACTAAATAATTACACAATTTATTTACTGCAGAATTTGATTGGCTGAGAAAAACGACTAGCCAATGAGAACGCAAAGCAATCGCAATTACATAACAAGTCTTGACAGTCATGTTACATCGTGAGGTTGACGACGACAAGGTGCTCCTTGTTGTTGATGATGGTGGTAGTGAGGGAGTAGTATAGAGGGTGATTGTTATGGACAGAATAGTAATACTACTAAGGCGTGTTTACAGCAAATAATGTTTCGTATTCATTTTCCTCTCAGAAAACGTACAAATTGGCAAAGAAACAGAGGACCGTAGAAAGCACCTCGTCGAGATGCAGGATTTGATATCCCAAATAGAATTTGAGGAGGTTCGTAAACGTTCTTACTCATTAAGTGTGGTGATGTGTTCCTATTTCTGTGTACTATACCATCTGATTTCGACCAAAGCTCTGGACTCCCAAGGATGAACTCGTCACTCAACCTTTGGCTGTGACACCGGGTTGATAAAGAAACTGATGTTGCTTTCTCTCTGTGTCATATGTTCCACTTGAGCATTCCTAACTGTTTCCTGTGTGTATTTCTATTCAGGTAAAGGTAGAAGGCGAACAGAAAGATCAACTAGTCAAAGCCAGGTATAAACAATTCCTTGATATTTCAGCGCCACGCTGTGCCATTCGTAATCAATAACAGGAAGGGTCAATTTCTCTTCTCCCCCCCCCCTAAAATATCAAGAAGGTGTGTACAGTTTGCCTGAATTCATCATATCAATTGCTAGAGAAGTAACAAGATATCTCAACAAAAGCTGCTTTTATATATCGTTTTTGCGCCACATTTTTCCGCGGAAGCGTATCGTATTTCTTTGATGAGCTGTTTCTAAGTGGAAGTTTCTAAGTAACGTACAACGAACGTTGTGGCCCATCCCCCCCCCAAAAAAAAGCGAAACGAAAATAAAACCAGTTTGGCAAAGAATGGCGAAGACATCAGAGTAACGTTGTTTATTGGTATTTTTCTTTTAACCCTGTTATTAGAAAATTGTCCGCCCTGGAACTGTTGCTTGGGGAACATATTGACCCTTATAACTAAACTTTTGGCTCAAACCCTGAACCACTCCTATGCATGTATGAAGTAATAGTTTGAATAACAATCAGTTAACGCACTGACCATCTGATTTTCAGGGAAGACCTTGTTAAAGTCATGGAACAAGTTCAGCAATCTTTACCAAGCGAAGAGGACGATCAGGTCCCAGAAGGGACCCTTGGGGAACACCTCAAGAGCTACTCTGAGCAAGAAATTGGTCCAAAACGCGCGGATACTTTTAGCGGCTTTGACAACAAGTTAAAGCCTAGTAACGTTGACCAAGCGGTCATACGAGCAAGCTCAATGAAAACTGAAAGAATAGGAAAGACTTTTAATCGGCCTATGTCAGGACCAAGTCCTGTGTCAGTGGGTAGCCCACTTACGCGGCATAAGAGGCGAGGGAGCGGTGGCGGGAATTCAAGTTGGTTTATGGGAAAAGACAAAAAGTCAGAGTCTACAGGTAGGTGTACAAAACGTCTCGCGTGTAGACGTAGCCAGAAGAAGATGGAGGAAATAGTTCATATTCTTAGATGAAAGGCAAGCCTGGAATCCTCACTAGAATTAATAAATTCCGATCTTTTCACTTTCAAAAGTTATCGCATGAATGTTACTTCCAAGTCCAGTTGCTTCTGGGGTGTTTTCGAAAATTCCTAAAATTCATGGTTCCCGCTTACTAGAATTATTCCATAGACCAACACACCCCTCACAAAAGTCAGATGCTCCATCCCTAAGAATCACGTGGCCTCTCATCTTCCGCCTGCAAATTACTTCTGACAAATTCCTTGAGAAATCCAAATTCCTCAGGAGTGATACAGCTTCTCGGAAGATCTAAGCCTATTGGATAGGCAGAGTAAAGCATCCCATTGTTTCCTCGTTCTACTGTATGACAGAGGGTATCAATCCAATAGGCTTAGATTTTACGACAGCTTTATCATGACTCAAATTCCTTGAGTCTTCATCCAAATTCCTTGAGTCATAATGAAAATTCCTTAAGCCTTCACCCCACAAGACCTATACCTGAAGAATCTAGAACTGGTCTGAGAAATGCTTATGTCATTTCAGGCGATCTCGCTTCATCTTCAGCATCTTCGTCTCCCGGCAACACGCCTTCACCAGCGCCAGGACAAGAGGTAACCATGGTTTTAGACCCCGTTTACGCCGATTAAAAATGAGTCAAATTTCGTACAAAATTTGTGTGTTTCTGTCTCAAACATGAACATTTGCTGCCCTTTCAAAACGTGTTTCTACGGCGCGTGGTGCCAGTATGCAAACGACTGTATTCATTGTTATCAACTTTGTCTTGGTACTCACTACTCATATTATTACGTTTCAGAATTCCAATGAAAATGCCAGGTATGTTTTCGTTTTGTAATAATTATACATTTATTGGTCAGAAAATCGAAAGTATCAACCTTTGAAACTCATCTTAGTCATTCCTCAAAAATCATTACCTTAGGGTCTGTCTTATACTACTGTTATCAGATGGCAATAACAACAACTTAATTCAGTTCGCTTTACATCTTTCTACTAAATACTGCAAAAAATTTAGAGATTATCACCCAATTCAAGAGAAAATTAGTTTATTTCTTATTTTATATGCAAAAACGGAACTGACGGACTTGATTTAATTTTAAGGGGCAGGATCATTCCATAATCTAGGGGGGGGGGGGGGGCAGTTGAAAAGGCCCTCTCCCGCCCCATAGGTTTTCACCCGCGTTAGAGAATTACCAGAGATTAATCCAGCAGATCGACTATCGTAAATTTCGGCCGTCTCTTCGCTCCCATGAGACCCCGAGAGACTCTGTGCTTGAATGTAACGAGCTAACTTACGTAAGCTGGTGCGAAGATATTGCGTGCCTTATTTGCTAAGCCTCTCTGCCAGAAAGTCCAACAAAATAGCAGAAAGAATTCCGTGGACAGAACGTTCTCTTTACTCTCAATTATGAAAACAGACAGCAGTGAAAATTAGCACTTGAACATCTAAGGTTCACCACCTTAGAGCACAGGCGGGAGAAACATACTCTGAAGTTAGGTAAAAAGTTCATAAATAAACAGTGTCCGCAAGGGGCATAGTAATTAGAATGACACGGCAGAGCCACCTCTTAGCATCTGTAAAATTAAAATGCACCAATAAATAGTTTTTTATCATGGTGGCTTGGTTTTTACTGAATCGAAATAGTTAGCTAACAGCGCCTTTTTATATAATTATTTCTATCTACAAATTTTTATCATTAGGGTCATTAGTATTGTTATCATTTTTATGTTATTTACATTGTATTTAAGTAGGGCCTCTAAGCATGTAATAGTTTTTTTTACAATTGTAAATACCGAATGAGTTTTACCCTGTTTAAGTAAAAGTATCTGTCTATCAACAGTTTGAACCACGTGAGAGACCACCAAAGCCCGAGTCGAGCTGACAAGCGAGAGTCCCACAAGGCGCCACCAGGCACTCCGGATGATGTTATTTATTTCTAAATGCCACCCCAGGGAAACTGCCCCTTTTGGGGGTCGCCATAAGGTGGGAGCGTCAGCCCCTCGTTCCTTCAGTCCCCTCATCGCAGCCCCACGGAGATTAGGGGCTCCATAGTCTCGAAGTTAGACATGAAAACATGGATTAGGAATGCCCCAGAGGATAGAGCAGTACATGTATGAGGTGATAATGTACTTTAACGGTTAGGGGAACTGGGGAATTGGACATGCTAAATAAGAATTTACGGCTCCACTATCCGTAGTAATACGTGGTTAGTTGAGCGCGGAGTTGGAGAGGTTATAGATTAATGAAACTTCACATAGCGTGATGTTTGGTACAGGGGCGTAGCTAAAGGGGGTTCTAGGGTGCATGTGAACCCCCTTTTGGAACAAAAATACAGTGAACATTAGAAAAATGGTCAGGGTCATTCAGTAGTTGTGACCCCCCTTTCCCACGTGTTTACCACGCCCCTGTGGTAGAATTAGGGAGATGTGACATACGTGCCATTTCATCATTAAGGGCCCGCCCCATTAGGTACGAGGCCTCGCTCCATTCACATTGCTGTATATAACAAGATGGAGCGCAGTTATAGTAGGCAGGGTTTTGAAGTATATAGAATTTAAAGTAGGCGGACTGATATTTAGAGGTTCACGTTGTACGTGAAAACATAACAGAACATTAACGCATGTTATGTTGCAACAAGATGTAGAGTTTATCAGCCTTTGAACGATAGACTTTTAATTAGTGCTGTTAGTCGCTAACACCGTAAGGCCGGATACACACGTTGACAACATGGTGCACCTTCGTGGTACAAGAGGGCACAGACCCGTAGGAGGAGAGGGCGTTCAAGTTCGAACGATCCCGCCTTGGGGCCTGAAAAATCAGCAATTTGGTCAAAAGCAACTACAATAGGAAGGACAACAGAATTAGTGTTATAAAATGTTGCTTATCTAATGAGTTTTTCTGAAAAACTCAGGACAACGAATTCCCCCCTACAAGGGTCCGAGCTACGGGTCTGGGGCATACCATTCAAACTCAGAGGACAAGTGTTTTGTACCATAGTAATATAAGGTGCTCAAACAGGAGCAGCGCGTTGAGGTATACGACCGAGAACTTTCATGTTTGAAACCTCCCTTTCATGCCATGATTTCGTTTAACGTTTTCTTTCCCATCTACATTAGCAACCTTATGATAAAAATCGGATACCAGTCTCGATGGTCAATGGCGCGTGGCTGCCTTGGTTGGTCTGAAATATAAAGGGGGCCAGCCTTGTACGAGGTTTATGCTCCTAAAGAAGGAAAAAAACGTGGCCATAATTTCAATGGGTTTCTTGGTTGTTTTGCATACGAGGGACGCCTTCTTGAATTTTGACCCACAAGAAAAGGAATCGTGGCTGCTAGAGTTGCTCTAAAAACTGCATTTTCAAAACGTGATTTGATTTTGCTTTTTTCTGTCCCGTCAGTCAAACCATCTAAGCCAATCAGGTACTTGCCTCGTTTCGCCTAGTGCAGTCGACTTGGGTTTTCGTCGCGAAAGCGATGTTTTGAATGCGCAGCGCGAGACAACGACTTCAGCTGTAAAGCTTGTATCAGCTGCTTCCCCCAGGGTGCGACCCCCGGGGAAACCACGGGCATAGAGGGGCATTTGTCGAGATTGTAAGGCTATTGTTGCCCTTGGGAGTGGGGATTTTGGCGATTATGAAAGTATAGTACTTACCCACGCATCTACCCTGGGGATTTGCATTAGGGGTGGACCATTAGAAATTGGGGGAGGGGGGGGGGGGGGTGGCAATTCCCAAAAAAAAAATTCGAGAAGGCCAATCCTTCCAAAAAAAATCTATCTAGTAAAAAAACATGATATAAATTCGGAAAAAAATTCTTGCACAACCTGATCCCCGAAAAAAAAATTCATACGCAAAAAATTGCCACCCCCCTCTCCCCCAATTTCTAATGGTCCACCCCTTAAGCAGATTGCAAAACATGTGTCCATCTTGATTGATACCTTCATTAGAGCCCTAAGAAACGAAATCTCTGGGTTGCAATCTCAAGATCAAAACTTGCCTGCATATTATGCGCGTGAAATACAAACATATATGTGAACAATGGACTTCTTGATGTGAACCAAATCTGGCAATCTGTTGTAAGTCTAGTTCCATGTACGTATCCAAAAATCATGATAACATTAGTACCGAAAACCTTCCCTGGCGGTAGGGATTTTGTCATTTCTTTATCGCCCCATACCCAGGACAGTCCAGTTTGATTGAGCATTTTGACAAATCCCCATGGGTCCCCGGGGTTCGCACCCTGGGGGAAGACGCTGATACAAGCATAAAGCTTCAAAGACATTACTTGTTCTTCAGTTTGCTCTTGTTCGATTAGTTATCTGTAGAAATTTAGGAAAATAAAAACAAAAAATATCAGTCATATTAAGCGGTCTATGTCTATGTCCATGTGATGTGTACAGAAGCTAAAGGCAAGTTGAAAATAGTTGGGTTTGGGTAGATCAAATATTGCATCACATGGAAATAGCCTTTTAGAATACACAGTTATAATATGAATAGAATTTAGAAGAGATTACGGAATTGATTACAATAATTTAAGCTGCAATGGTATTTTTAATGATGGAACAATTAGTGAATCGCTTTGTTAGCTTATTGAATCCTGATATTGAATCCGTCCGGATACCAAATGTCTATTAACCTAGTGCAATGCAAACGTCAGGTGAAAGAGTCTCACTCATCTTGTTCTTGAGATTTGATTTTCAGGTGTTAATTGGGATTTTGTAAGAAAAAAGTTTTGTGAAAATTCCTGGATCAACCTTTTTCATAAATGGCGGCTGAAATTTTTGTTTAATAACAATGAAAAATAAATATCAGTAGCAGAAAAAGCCTCATCAAAAACTGCAACGCTGTTTCTTGGTAAAACTGCAACGTTTCCTTGTTTTAGATGCCATATTGGCGTGTGTAGCTTTTAAGACAAGTTTGTTTTAACCTTCGAGCAATGAGCGTCCAAAAATCAGGTTACAGAATTGTATAGAGTCTATAGAGTCCTAAAGTGATGACGTCACAAAAACAAAATTTTCGATATAGCAATAGTTTCGAAAGGGCATATCGATGGAAAGCTACACACCAAAAATGAGGTGAATCGGTTAAAACGCGACCGAGATATGGCCCGCTGAATACATAATTTTCGACAAATCACTGTATTATTGGTTCAGTTCATAAAGTTATGAACTGAGTCCAAAATACAGTGATTTGTTAAAGAAAATTATGTATTCATTGGGCCATAGCTCAGTCGCGTTTCAGCCGATTCACCTCATTTTTTGCATGCAACGTTCTTCGAAGTTGGTCTTTCATTATCCGTGGACTAAAATCTGAAATTCGAAATTTTTCAAATTTGTGACGTCACACTTTAGGACTCTATTGACTAGATTTTAGTTTCCCTTGAAAGGTTTCCGTGCATGTAGTCACTTGTGTTTAGGCCGCAAAAAAATGTTGATCGAAACCCGAAAAAAAATTCCAACGATTATTCAGAACCTATAGGAAATCGAGCGCAACCTCGTACCCAGAGCCCGTCATCTTTTGGCCAGCGGCAAGATTCAGGGCCCTGGGGGAATCCGATTTGTGAGCATGCGTGGTAGGCCAAAAACGTAACGAACTCTCATACAACAATCAAACCGGAAACCCAGAATCTGGGTTTTAAAAAAATCGATTTCCCCAGAGCCCTGAATCTTGCCGCTGGCCAAAAGATGACGGGCTCTGGGTACGAGATTGAAATCGAGCGCTATCGACGTTGGGAGTCGAATTTTCACCCATTTTTCCTCAGGTCAGCAAATTTCAAAATCATTTTTTTTTTAAGTTTTCTTTAACATTTCTTCACGGCCCAATGGCGAGTCATTTCCTATATTCTCCCCTTTCAACAGATACTAAAATCTAGTCAATAGATCTTATACTTTTCTGTAACCTTATTTTTGACTGCTTGTTTACAAAATTGCTCGAACTTATATGAGAAGTCCTCTTAACAGACTTCGAAGTGTTTTGAAATCCTAATGAAAACACTATCAAGTGTTTGATAGAGCGGTTTTCACATGACTGTCGTGAAAACAATTGCAATTGAGCAATCACTAGCCAATCAGAATCGAGAGAAATCATGACTTGCTCCTAAATGGCTTTATTCTTAGCCAATTGCAAGCCAAACCAATTACTTAGTAACTACACAATTGTATTTACTACAGAATTTGATTGGCTCAGAAAAACGAGTAGCCAATGAGAACGCAAAGCAATCGCAATTACATAACAAGTCTTGACAGTCATGTGAAATCCGCTCTATAACCTATCAAACGATTCATTGAATGTCAAGAGAAAGAAGGAATGAAAGGAAAAAATCCATAGAAATTTAGGTCGCGTATCCGAACCTCCTGCACGCCCATGACTGATTTTCTTTGTTTAAGTTTGATGATTTGTTTTGATAAATGTCGTTCCAAGGTAAATTCTTGGTCGCTATTTATGAAAAAGGTCTGCCACAATAGAGTGGGCTACAGCTGCCCGAGGATAGTGAAACATTTTTCAAACATGCTGTGCTGTGGAGAAACAAAAATTGAATGAATCGTGCTTGCAAAGCTAGCACGTGTGATACAAATTACGACGATTTCATCAAATGAACTGATATAACTTTATAGCGGACACTTTTTCACTTGGACGATGCACACTTAGTAGATACTTTATTAGAAACATAGAACAGATATCTTTCGATATCACCATTACAATCAAACTGTTGCTAAATCTGTATAGACTGACCAGTAGTGTGATTCAATAAATTCTATTTTCTTACGCATGGCAACTAGCACCTGTGTGGTCATCATGGAATCAATCAAAATAGGATTTACAGCCGATTGCGTTTGACTGTTTTACCCTAACTAACAGTTCGCACGTTACGTTTGAACGTTTGAAAGTTGCGTTGTGAGACAAAAAGTCGGACGTTTCCAAGGGCAACCGCCATGTGTATTTTTCACTGACCAATCAGACAGGACAAAAACCTTTGGTTCGCCATAGAAACGTCTCGTTTCATCCTAGCAACGCAACTTTCAAACATAACGTGCGAACTGGTAGGGTAAAACGGTCAAACGCAATCGGCTGTATGTGGGGCCTACTCTAGTACCTTATCTTGCCGCGAGTGAGGTTATGCGAGATAAGGGGGGAATGGTCCAATTGAAAGGCGAGATAAGGCAAGATAAGGCGAGATAAGGGGAAAATGGTCCAAAAGACCTCCTCGGCTTGGGCGTAAAAGTTTTGCCCATTTCAGATCACGTGTCATTCCCATGAGTATTCTCTCTTTGTTTGGAATGATTCCATATTCATATATCCTTCGCTGCGTAGCAGAAAAAAAAAGAAATAATACTCATGGGAATGCCACGTGATCTGAAATGGGCAAAACAAACGGGCAAGCCGAGGAGGTCCATTGAAAGGCGAGATAAGGCGAGATAAGGGAAAAATGGTCCAATTGAAAGGCGAGATAAGGGGAAAATGGTCCAATTGAAAGGCGAGATAAGGCTGCATTCATTATGTATACTACAGGGGGGGGGGGGGGGGGGGGGGGGCAGAGGATTTTGTGGGGGGATCTCAAAATTTGGGAACCCGAAAAGGGGGATGTCAAGTTTTTTTCATAACATAAAGGGGGGATGCATATTTTTATGGCAATATATTTAAGACAAGGTTGTGCAGTTTGATAGTAAATGAAGGAAGGCTCAATTGTTGAACACTGAGTTTATACTATTCTTGTGCATTTACCCTCTTTCAACTGATATGTTGAAAAAAGCTGCGCGCTTCGCGCGAATAAAGAATTATAAACTTAAAAAATCGTAAAAGGCCTTCTTGTTTTACCACAATTCCTCGAGGTCCTTCACTCTTCAGTGACTTTTGTCTGCCAGACAAAAACGCCTTTTTGCTGCGCGCTTCGCGCGAATAAAGAATTATAAACTTAAAAAATCGTAAAAGGCCTTCTTGTTTTACCACAATTCCTCGAGGTCCTTCACTCTTCAGTGACTTTTGTCTGCCAGACAAAAACGCCTTTTGGACTTTTGATTAATAACCTTGTAGCTTCATTGTCAAAATTGCGGCGCGCTTCGCGCGCACAACGGAAAACAAACCAAACAATCAAATACAAAATAAATGACACTCAGTCTAAGGTTCTAATCGAGGAGCGCACCAGAACACTTGGTAGAAAGTCACTACACACAAAAGAGTACAGCCACCTAGGATTTTTATTTACATTTTAACGCATTGTATTTTTTTATTGAGCCTTGTTCTGCATCTTTGAAAAAATGTAATTGATGCAACCCTACCTCGACATAAAAATTGAAAAAATGTCTCGTGTGGGGGAGGGGGGGGGGGGGGGCATGTTTTTTCCTTTTGACCAAGAGGGGGGATTCGTAAAAATATGTTGTGCCTTGGGGATCTGAAAATTTTGCATTGTCAAAAAAAAATCCTCTGCCCCCCCCTGTAGTATACATAATGAATGCAGCCTAAGGGAAAATGGTCCAATTGAAAGGCGAGATAAGGGGAAAATGGTCCAATTGAAAGGCGAGATAAGGGGAAATGGTCCAATTGGAAGGCGAGATAAGGAGGAAATGGTCCAATTGAAAGGCGAGATAAGGTCCCAGAGTAGGCCTTGTGCGAGGTTGTCGATGGGAACAACACGCGGAGACTAGCCAGGGTCCGTACAGAATCCTCAGTGACAATTTCCAAAACTTTTCCAAAGCCCATTGACCTAAATTTCCAAAACCACACTATGAAAACAAATGAGTGGAATTCATGAAATAAAAATACAGCCGATTGCGTTTGAGCGTTACCCTAACAGTTCGCACGTTATACTTTTCTGTAAGTTCACACGTTATGTTTGAACGTTTGAAAGTTGCGTTTCTAGGATGAAACGAGACGTTTATATGGCGAAGCAAAGAGTTCTGTCCTCTCTGATTGGTCAGTGAAAAATACACATGCATGGCGGTTGCACTTGGAAACGTCCGACTTTTTGTCTCACAACGCAACTTTCAAACGTAACGTGCGAACTGTTAGGGTAAAACGCTCAAACGCAATCGGCTGTAATCAACATACCAAGGTTCGTACAGTATTTTGTGCAAAATTTCCTACAACTTGGCAAAAACATTTCAACATCTACTGACTCAACAAAACTACAATGTTGAGATATGAAAGGGTTTGTTTATATAATATGTAATTAAAATTTCAGAAAATTGAGACGAAAATTAATAACTTTACCATAGCCCATTTGAAAACGCTCCTTTTTCCAAAACTTTCCAGGTCCTGGAAAATGGCATTGTCGAGTCAATTTCCAAAACTTTCCAAAATGTGTACGGACCCTGACTAGCCTGCAAAAGTCGATGCCACCACGTTTTAAAGAGCCTCTGTCAGCCTCCATTTTGTCAGCCTAGCAACATAACGAGACAGAGAAAGCATCCATTTCCATCGGCTGATTTTGGGATGTAGTTATATATCTTCGATTGAATTCGATAAATGAATAGTAAAACTTTGTTTTTAGAAGACTATTTCAAGATTTCCACACGTAATTCGTTGTCTGATATCGACTGAAAACAATAACAAAGAAGTGGCTGACAAGGGCTCTTTAACGTATTTGCATCTTTTTTCACTTTATTTGAATTCCTCACCAATGTTTTCTGTCTAAAAATTAATATCATCTAATCTGTGTCAAAATACGTCATCAGTATGGAATGTTTGGCTTGAGGACGGAAAGTATATAAATAGAGAATGGCCGTATTTATACTAGGAGACGGCTAAGCCGTCCAGATGGCCTTAAAAAATATATCGCATATAGTTCTCTTGGAAAAGGGAATTCTGAAAAAAGTTTGAAATAAGCTGCGCAATTTTCGGTAAGGCCGTCTTGATTAGTCGTCTCGTCTTTATACTAGACGCCTAAGCCGTCCGCGGCAGGAAGGGCGTCTGTTGGATGCCCTTATTTCAGACGGCTAGAACGCAAAAAAAAACAACCGACATTTCAGTCGGTAGATTCCGCCGAAAATAGCACTCAAGAAAACGAGATCGCCCTCGTCGCTGCGCGACTCGACGTGCGCTTCCTTATTTTGAATGTGCAATCAAATAAGCCATTAAACGTCAGCATTGAGTGGCATGGGCGCGCGGGAAATGAATTTATCTTCGAGTGTTCAAATTTAATATCTCACGAGTCAGCGAACGAGTGAGATATCAAATTTGGACACGAGAAGATAAATTTCATATCTCCAAGCGCCCATGTACTATAACTTTTTTTGTTAAAAATTTTCGATTTGATGCAGAATATCGCGATAGTAGGCATTATCGTAATTTTTCATACGTGCACTCAACTTGTTCCCTATTATTTGTAGGGGCTGATCCACAGTACCGCGATTCACCCTGCCCTATTTGTTTTGTTTTGACCGGATAATAATTTGTGGTACTGACGGCTTTGAAACGAGCCAGAGAAATTCAACTTTTTTGCCCAGATTTGTCCTTCATTTCATTGCCTAAAGTTAGAAATAACGTTTTACTAATATCCCTGGATATGGAAAAACCTTTTGCCGGAAAAGAAAAATGCTTGAGCATGTGCTGAAAGCCGTTGAGTTGTATGAGAGCGCGCGCTTGTAAGGAGAATCGAGGTTTTAATCAAACAAAACGAGCTATATATTAATCTAGATTTCTTCAGAAAATTTTAACGGAATCGCGATACAAAACAAATAACGATTTTGAGAGCGCGACTCCACCAACTACGGAAAATATGTTCTCACAACTATCCGTCCATATGTTGTGGTATTGCCGTCTCAAAATCGTAATTTATAAGTTTATACTTGTTTCACCCAAAAGCGGACATTACTCTATCTATTTACGTCATCCACTCCCTATATATAACATCGCTGCGACGTCAAGAATGAACTCAATCGAGCCCCTCCTCGATTTATGTTTATTCCCTTGTTCAAGAACGCGTAACAAGTGCGTCGCATTTATCCTGGTCTATTTTAAAATGGCAGGATAGAAGCCTTTTACGTTCCAAGACACTTAAACGAGAGCTCCTGAATTTGCATTTTTCGGCCATTTCGGGGTGTGGCTTGCAGTCAGCTTGTTCCCGCTACTTTGGCCAAAATTGCCCCAAAGCATAGGAAGAAGGCTCACAGGGCAATATGACCATAAAGCTAAGAGCAAGGACAGTTTTAAAGGAATGATGTTCTCTAATTCGATGTTTTATATACCAAAAACTATTTAGACGAAACAGACACTATTTATGCAGCAATTATGCCTTTTTAAAGAAAATATGGCTCCAACTCATCTTTACAAAGCTTTGCAGCTATAGCAAAGTGTTTTTGGGCTATTGCTACAGCGAATCCGACATGCAGGCGCCTTCGCGATGTTTGCCTTTCCTGCAAGGCTTTGCAAAGATGAACTTGGCATCTGAATAGGAAATCTGAAGGGAAATTTGTTTACATCACTTAAAAAAAAAGCTTGATTCTGGCTACGGTCCTGTTTTTTTTTTAAGCAAATAGACGGCAGAAAATTAAGGCTACTTAAGAAAGTTGCTGGCGAAAACGACAGAATGAGTATATTTTTAGTACTTTTGCTGGGAAAAGTTTTTGTATTTCCTTTCGCTGGTCCAAATATTACAGGGATTCTGGCAAATTTAATATACTTAAGAGTTTGTGCTTTCAAAAAGAACGTGGGGAGGAGGGTGACCCCTGCTTAACTGCTAAAAGTATGTTTTTTCTTCTCGCAAAAGAGAAACTGGTTGATGTTTGTCATCATTAAAAAAAAAACTCTATCTTTCCCCGACATACTCAGAAAGGACCAAATATGTGCTATTAAAAGAGGTTTATCGAGATGGGCGTGCGTTAGCAGCCCTGCATGAGTCTAACAAATATATCGCGTGATGAAGATATCGAAGTCTTCGTTATAACCTTTGAAGTGCAGATGGAGACAAATTGACTGGGAACTGGACACCTCAACTCATACTTGATAAAACCAGAAATCGTATTTTTATTTTCTTTTTTTTTTTATAAAAGGGAAAGGCAGCAGTGCAGTAACCGATCTTTAAAAAACTTGCTTTTAACGTACCTGACTTAAGTTCCAATAATTTTGCCTGACAGAGTTTCCTTGTTTAAGACAGGACATTTTTTCTTGTTCTATTTTCGTTGATTTTAAAAAAGGGAAACGCTGACCCCAGTGACCAGTGACCGATCTTTAAAAAAATTGGCTTTTTTGACGTGCCTGACTCATTCCAAACAAAACAAAAATTATTTCTTGATATAAAAAATAAGTTAAAAATAGTAAGACTATTTATCATTCCTTGGGTAAAACAGTATTTATTTTGTACATTTGTTTACAATGTCTTATTTGGTTATGATATCATCCTTAAAGTATTCACCTGTTGTTTAACCTATTATTAACTATGGACGACTGTTTGCCACTTTCAGCAGCCACTCTCGCATAACTTGAAAAAAAAAAAAAAAACCTTCATGTAAGTATGCAAAAAGAGCATCAGTAAAACGGGGCCAGGACTGATGTTTATAGTTTGCTATGGCTACGTGAATAACCGCGACTGAAATCCTAGCCATTTCAGGAAGTCCATATCACTTTTATTTCCCTGAAGGTTTCGAATCATCTGCTGCTAGTATCCGTTACATATACAAATATCCATAAGGATTTCTTTAACAAGTTTCCGGGCCGCTTGTTTTATATGCCACATTGGCAAACCACCATCTTTGTTGAAACAGGAACGCCCCTCTAATGCTTCTCTTTATAGATTCGACGTAATGCAGCGACAAAGTGACGCTGTGTTTTGGTGTAATTAACGAATACAAGCCTCTTTTTTCTCATTAATTAGTTTGTTTGGAATACCCAACATTTTTGCGAGCTCGACAAATCTCCTAGCAAAGCCGTCTTTAATTTGTACTTGTTTTAAAATAACCCAGTGGGAATTAACATTGATGCCACGAGATTAAATTCTCTCAGTGCCGCACAGCTGTGAATCCGTACTATATTGTCTATTCTAGTATTTTTAGAAAATTTTTTTTTTTAGAAAGGTCAGTGTTGTTTATGGTCAAGGAAAGATAACAATTTCAACAGACAAAACTTCAAACATCCCAAAGGTGAAAACGGAAAGGACGGGCACTTGGCTCCCTGTTGGGGTACACTAGATGTCTATTCCCTAGCACAAAAAGACAACAAGAATGCATGGTCAGTGCTT
This sequence comes from Scolanthus callimorphus, assembly GCA_033964015.1. Classification (NCBI taxonomy): domain Eukaryota; kingdom Metazoa; phylum Cnidaria; class Anthozoa; order Actiniaria; family Edwardsiidae; genus Scolanthus; species Scolanthus callimorphus. The sequence continues at coordinate 16,614,413 of CM066924.1, forward strand.
CACAAATTTCCGGAAACAAACGAAAACAGCCGTGCCAGCTTTGGCGAGTTTTACAAAAGAGAACAAGTTTCTCACTCAAGAATCCCATCTCGAATTATAAGCACCTTCGAAAGCTCTTTTGACACGTGAGGTCAAGTAAAGCCCTGCCTATTGGCGGAGTAATGACATGTAATTATAACATTCCCAGGGGTAACCATATTCACGAATAATATCACGCTGCATGCGCATCAAAGTTTTGCGGGTGCAAGAACTCGGTCATTGTTATTTTTACCAATATTTTGATATTGGCCGCTGACAGGAGAGAGATTGGGAGAATGTGAGCGAGTTCATTCAAAAACAGTTATCATTATTCATGGTCGTGTTGTGGCTAAGTGAGCATCAGAGAATCGACCTCTTCGTGATCGGAGTGTTGTGGTGTTACGTGTAATGTTGCCTTTTGTTTAGAGGATTTTATTTCTCCTTTCGAGAAGAAAGTTTGCGGAACTCTCGGTGAATCCATGGAGGGAACGCACACAATGAATTTACATCTAAAAGCGCGAGGTTAGATAAGACATCAAAATGGATTTCGATGCACCGGTTTCTTCGGAGTTGTCCGTTGATGTGACTCCGCGAAATCGCGCTAACCTAAGACGATTGAAGACGAACAGCTTACAAAGTTTTCAACGATGGGAGAAAGAGAATGAATTATTATATGCTATGATTGAAGATGAAAGCGCCTGGCTTTCAAAACTCTTCCCTGAAGTCATCATAACTCCCGAATTCTTTTTCTTCGCGTTAGAAGATGGTACACTTCTTTGCAAATTGGCTAATTATATCCAAGAGATGGCAGATGCCTATGGACAGAGGAAATGTAAAGATCCCAGGAAGGAAGTTGAAGTTTAAAGAGTCCAAGCGCGGACACCGCGAATCAAAATTATTCCACTCAAGGGAAAATGTCCAGAAGTTTTTAACGTGGTGTAGATGGCACGATATTCCCGAGGCGATATTATTCGAGTCAAATGATGTTGTACTGGTGGATGAATGTAGAACCGGAGGAAGAGAGATCGTGATATGCCTAATGGAGATCGCGAGAAGGGTCCTCAAATACGAGATCAAAGAACTGCCCAAGCTTATACAGCTAGAGCAGGAGATTGATGAGGAAGTTGAGAATGAATCTGATGTGAGTATCGAGGACGAGCAGGACAAGCTCTCGAAACTGCGAGCGTAAATATTGATTCACAAGGGGCTGGAGACAGAAGTCCCATTGATTCTGACTCGGAGTAGACTCAGTCTTCGACGAGGGTGATCATCCTACCAGTCCACGGCTGGCGCAGATAAACGCAGATTCCGAAAATGAACTCAGAAAGGACCCAGAACCTCCGAAAACGCCAGAAAATCCGCAAAAGTTTGGAAAGGGGCAAAAAAGAGCGCTGCCTTCTCTACTGGATAGCGCGCAACCTAAAACTGAACTGGACAAAAAGGCAAGTACATTCAGTCTAAAGATCTCATTCTTATAGCGGATTATTAAAACTAGTTTCTTTCTCAAATGTGCCGTCTGATTGTTAAGCTATTGTGTTTTACTGCCCTCTTGTCCCCGACAATATATTTTAATTATATTTACCAGAGCTTGAATATGGAGTTTGTAATTAAAAGACTTCAAGTGACCCTGCTGTATCAGCTAGTCCAACTGATGTTTTGACTAGATTTAGCAGCTTACTCAGCAACGTACTTCGCGGGAACTCTTTCAGGCACAAAAGAGATAGTGATATAGTTTGTTTTCGTCTCATACGAAAAGCAACTTTTAGCACAAACAAGCTCTAAAGCTACTCTTCACGAATCATTACACAGGATTATTTGCATGTCTCATAAATTTCTAAACTTATTTGCCCAAAAACAAACCCGGGAAGAAAAACATTAACCTTTACCTACTAAATTAATTATTTCTAACAAGTAAAACGTTAAGCGATTTTCAATTCGGAAATAATTTGGCGAGTTTTGTGATGTTTAATTAATTGAAGCTTCGTAGACATTTGTGTCTGGTAGTATTTACAATGGTTCTTTTGGGGTAGTCTGCATTGGCACTCACTCGCCCCATTTGTCAAGAGCCTATTGCGATAAACTGATAAACATAATTGATCGATCTGATCTCATTTTCAATCCCGGTTGTTCAAAAAGCCTGCTGAGATTACACTAAAATACGCGCTGCCTGATTTAAACAAGTGACGTTTTAAAATGTTGTTACAAGGTTTCTCATTCCAAACATTTCGCCATACAAAAATTTTTAATTAAAAAATTGTTATAACATGTATCGTTTACAAGTTAAGTAGTGGCAGCTTTAATTTTTTGCGATTAGAGATATTGTATTAGTATAGAATACTTTTAACAAAAGAGGAATCCATAATTTCGTAGCAGTGAGTTTTTCCTTGTTCCATTAATTTCTTTAATCCAGGTGAATTATCCCAGTTTTAATTCCCAAGATTATAAACACCCGCTACTTCTAATGCGAAGCCATTTAAGTGCCGGGAAGCCAACAAAATGCACACCTGTGAGAGACACTACAATATATTTTGCCTTTAATTCCGACATTAATCTTTTTAACGTGAATTTAAATAGAATTAACATATCGCTATCGTTATTTCTGAAACCAATATTGTCCAATATTGTGAAGCGTGTGTCTTTTCTTTTGGCAGTTTTCAACAAGGAAAATAATTGAAAAGGGGAATATTTTAACGCTTGAACTTTATGCTATACTTAAAATGATTTAACCTGATTTTCTCATTAATTAATAGTTGAAGATCACTGCATTTTTTGTGAACTTAACATTTTTGAAATGATATGCAGCAATAGTCATTAAAATAGATCCCATACTAAATTATTCATGTCAGGAAATTCAAAACATGAACAAGGGGTTTGCCCTAAGATATCATATTATTTAATTACTTGAAATGAAAAACCTTAAATGTGTCTATTTATTATAACAGAACTTCAAAAGAAACATAAACATATTTATGAGAAGAAGAAAAAATGAAATAGAGAGAAAAGAAGAAATTTTTACCTCCTGAGTTAGAAAATGTGGGGTTTACCCTAAGGCCAAAACAGTTAATATTTAATTAATTTTGAACAATTTACCATTATAAACAAAGGATAATTTAGAAAATAACAGAACTAAAAAAAATTATAGAACAAGGCTATATCATATCATATAAATATACTGTATTAACTAAAAAATCCCAGTTCGAAGTGCATGAGATTCAGTCCTGTAATATCATCAGTCTTTTTTTAGGCTTCTTTTAATTTATAATTATTTGACATTTATGGCTATTTTATGCACAAAGAAATAGAAAACAGAGGCTTGTGTTGTAAAATGAAATTGTACATGGATTAATTATTATGAAATAAATTATTCCTAGCACCGTTTTATTTACTGTGTAGGTAAAATATTTCATGCCATAGCTACATAAACATTATTGCAGCGACCTTGATATATTTTAACCTGTAATGTTCTCAAATAATATAGTAGTTCTAACCAAAATGCCCAATGCCCAATAGATATGGAATAGTATTACGCATCAAATAAATAATATTATTATTATTATTCTGAAGGTGTGCAAGATTGCAGAGAATTACAATATCAAGCTGGTGCATAGGCTAAAAGAAGGAAAATACATTATTCTTGGAAAGATAATGTTTGTGAGGGTAAGAGACTATTAATTCTCATTTGTACTTCAGATCACTTTAGAGCTGCAGGCTGTTCATGCATGATGCTACTACTTACTGCATATTTTGAGCATGGACCAGCCATGAACACTTTTGAATCACATTTGTTTAAGTTTCTAATGAGGAAACCACATGTTTCTAGGTCGGTTTTGAGACATTTCCAACAGCAACCATAGCTGACCACAAGGGCTCATCTGTCTCACAAACCACGTGGGTGCATGCTGCATTGCAAAAGACTGTCCTTTCATTGGCTGACATCATTTTGTTTTGGTCTGGTTGCTGATGAAATAAGTCTGAGCACTACAAGTCTTGAAAATAATATATCAGCCAGTTGTTTAAATGTCTGCCAGTTTTCAAGTAATTTGCAGTTTAACTGGCATACAGATGTGCTGAACTGAATACTGGTCTCCATTTCCTGATAACTATAAGACATTTTATTTTGATAATTAAAAGTAATATTAACGTGGGAAGCAGGTCTAATTGAATAAAAACGTCTATGTTTTCAAAAGGTGTAGATGCCATCTGAAAACACAGGGACCTATAGTTCTGACACCATGTAATTGTGATTCATGAAAAAAAAGCTCATACCTCTCCCCCAGAGTAGAGATTTTGAAATTCCAGAGGGTTGGGTTCAAATGCCTTTATTTCCCATACAAAATGCCTTTATTTCCCATTTTTCAGTGGAAATTCCAGAGGGTGGTGATCTCAACCCTTTTGATGGGGGTTATGGACATTTTCTGGAATCACACAATAAGGTTAAATAGAAATTTGCTGTAGTTAGGAATTTGCAGCATTACTGGCAATTAATATATGCACATAGACAACACATCTCAATATTATACCCCCAGGGGGTACTCCCTTACAAGAGCTATACGGGTGTGCCACCAAACGGGGTCCCAATTTCTTCCTCCAACCGATAGAACAGGGTACCTTTTAGGAACCGTCCTCTAGAACGGGGTATGATAATGAAGACCACCCAGTAAAATCTTCAAGGAAGCGACCCAGCGGTCACGTATTGTTTTATTAAATATAAAGAATTCAACAAGATAAAACCGTAACATGTAAACAACAACAATTTTGATTTACAGGTATCATTAATTTCTCTTTAGAACAAGGTCTCAGTTTGGGTGCAAAACATTGAATGGGGTAGCTTTTCTTCAAAAAATTGTTTTAGAATGGGGTCCGCATTTGAAATTTGCAGTGGCACATACCCACCCTATATCAAGCCAAGCACCCCCCTCCCCCCAAGGATTATACTATACCAGTAATGCCCAGGTAAAAATCAGAGGTGGGATCCCGCCTAATCATCCTGCCTGGGATATATTGGACAGGACAAGGTGGGATCCCATGGGATTTCTGGGATCTCAGCTTAGATTGCACCTGGGATCTCCTATAACTGGGGGAATCCCATGATCCAACATGGGATTATTAGACACCCCAGCTCAGATGGGACTCAGTGATTCTAGGATCCCACCCAGGATTATTAGACATCCCAGTCATATGGGATTAGTGGTTCTATTTGGTGGCATGGTTATTCATACACTATGTCTCTTCAGATGTTGAATGATCACCTGTTGGTGCGGATAGGTGGTGGCTGGGATACACTGGAACATTACATCATGACTCATGCCCCAAAACCTGCAAGTAAGCAAAGTATTATGTTACATAGTATGATAACCTAAGAAGCTCTGCTAAACAAATTCGTACATGTAATTTTCGAAATGATGATTATATCCCTGCCAGGAAATTATCTGAGGACCCCGTCCCCCCTGGCATTTACCGGTACTGTTAAAATACAGTTGTATTTACCCATCCCCTGGAAGTTTCCAATTCCCATTCAATTTCATTGTTTGAAACAAAGAATCACTTGCATGAGCCTCACTTGAGTGTTCATCCCAGTCTGACCGTTCAATTATGAACATTGCCTATATTCTTCCCTTTCATGTGACGTCATCAAAATGCTAACTTCTAACCTAATCTCTCTACGAATATACACTTTCACTTTTTATTACAACTCTACCGATGGAGTCTGCACATAAATTTCAACACTTTCTAACAATGGTCTCTGAGATATCGCAGAGGTGATTTATGTCATGCAACACCAGTCACCAGTATTTTGATCGTGCCTTATTTCTCTAATTTGTTCAGTGCTTGCCATTGTTGCAAGCCAACATGTCATATAACCTAGTTGATATCCTACCAATCCTATATGATTTATATCAATACAGTCTGTAGTAGTAATTTGGCTGCCATGGCAGCTCCATACAATTAATGAACAAAATGGCGGGCATTCATTCACTTAAAGTTAGGCTGGAAAACACCTAATCGATCTCAATTTTCACAAGAGACATATTTTTATGATCTCTTCACAGTTCTGTAGCGTATTTAGTATCCAGGTGGAAATTTAAGGAGATAATTTTAGTCACGCAACAAGTTTTGTACTGAAAAATGTCTACAAATTCCTGTGAACTGTCATGCCTCCCATAATTGTAACATCTAAGGGGTTGACCATTTGACTTTTCAGGGGGGAGGGGGTGGACCTTTTGGTCAGTGCAATATCCCCCCTTGTCAGTCATGCCTCTACCATAATTGTAATGCTCAAGGGTCAACTGTTATGCCTCAGCATTCTGAAATTCCAATATTTTCACTGTTATTTTATTGTGAGTACAGTATGGTACACTTCTATTATATGGGTAAGTTTGAATTTCTAAGTAAATCTTCCAAAATTGAAGAATGTCTTGCCTGGGACTTAGAATGTAATTGTTAAAATGCATTCAAGTTCTTTTCAGTGGAGTATTGGGGAATCAGGAAAGAAACCTTACTTTTATCTTTTATAATACTTTTATCTCCAATTTTAAATACTCTTCATTTGCAGCTTTTTCCATCTATGGTGATAAAAAATTCATATCAAAAGTAATTCCCTCTATTACATACTGCAGTCGAGCAGTTCTTTTAAAAAAATATTTGATTTTCGGTTTCAAAAATATTTGAAACGCATACTGAAAATTTATGAAAGAAATTCCAAGTCCTGAAAAAATGTTTGTCTTGACCTCAAGATATCGAGTATCAAATAATTTTAGATTCCTTTGAAGGTTGTAGTTGCGAAAACAAATCAGAATTAATACTTATTACTCTGACTTGAATAGTGCTATTTATTCTGTGCCTCAAAGGAGGATACACCTGCCTATGTTGAATTTCTTGGTTTTTCTCGTGTACTAAAAAAACATCTCGACCTCAATCGATCTTTATAGAGATAGGAACCAATGGGTGGTAGCACGAAAGACGCTAGTTTCCATTCTCTAATTCGAACAGCAAGGCAATAAATGCTTAGCTCTTACCCTGCCAAAGCTCGTGTAGTTCTTATGTGTCGATCAGTTAAAGGCCCTTGAATTTTGTTTCACATTTACAATTTATAAGTGGTCAAATTTGCACACTCGAACAACCGGTTTTCATCTCGGAGACCAGTTTGTAGTAATTATGTACGGGAAGCCATTTGACAGCTATTGTTTTCCTCGCGCTCGGATTGGCTGTCAGCTGTGCCCACCCTTTGTGTAGTCGATTTCACGAGCCTTTGGCAAGACCCTGGGTAATACTTTGTGCTGTTATCGAGAACGCGATCAGACTACGGCTCCAGCCATTCCTCCAGCTTTTACGCTCAAGAATTTGAGTCAAAGCTTTGGGCCGTTTTGGGGAGTTTTTCTGAAAGATTTGGTGGCTGCTTTTTATCTTGAAAGGTAGGACATACCAGTTTCTATAGCAGGTTCGGTTTTGACTTTGTTACGCTGGGTTGGCAACATTCTGTCGCTTGTACATTTCAATCGTGCGATTCTTCAAGGTGTACGCGGTCGAGTTTGAACAATCGTGCGTCTGTTCTAAGTCAAACTGGCCTCTAGCCTCTTCCTAAGGCAAGGAAGAGGGAACTTTCTCAGAAACAGTCAGCTGATCATTCTCCGCATCTCTTTCACTCAATTTGACGACCACGTTTCGTCGACGAGCTAAAGAATTGCAACATCCGCTGGCGATTTTTGGGGTGTGATGCCTGGTGTGATGCTGTCAACTTCAACTACAGTAAACACAAAACCAGTTGTATTTCATTTTCGCTCTGTTCCTTTCATTATAATATATACAGGCTCCCTCAACCACTGAATTCAAAACAACTCTATTAACCATCCTTTCGCTTTGTTATAAATCGCGTCTGAAAATGTTGACGATTAAACGTTCGATATTATTAGAAATCAGCAATATTTCTTTGAAATTTCGCAAGGTAATTTTTTAAAGAATTTTAAGTGAATGAGTTATGTGTGTGTGATTGTATAATTCTGTGAATATTATTCGCTGGCGGCTTTTTGGTCGAATAATCGTGTTAGCTCGTGCGTTCGCTATTATATTGACTATACTCATGCTGAGAATATAACAGTCCACCCGGCTGACATGCCCTGAAAACTATCTCCTCCATGTTGGTCGATAACCTACTACTCAATGTTATGGCACTATACTCTCCTTAGTTAGGTACCTTTGCCACGCTGTTTTGGCAAATTACAGGAAAAATCTTCGACTTCATTTGTATAGAGGAATTTAAATAGGAGTTTATAGACATGACATTGTATATATATTAATATCAAGATGTCAAGAAGTGCTCCGAAATTGATGTTAAGTTATTTACTAAAGCAAGAGGAGGTTTGCAACACATAAATACTACACTACTTAATCCTTACATAAGAGAGTCGAAATTCTTTGCCGTTTATATTTTCAACAGTGAGTCAATGTTTACTTTTGCCAGCTTAACGACTGGACGCCGTTTTCACTCAGAATCATTATTTTATGCGACAGGAATTTCACTCAACTTGACTCTTGCAAGTCGGATGATCAAGTTTATTTTATACTTTACGTACTTCCTTTTTCTACAAACAAACTTGAACTGCTTCCGGGAAAATTGTCTTTCCTCTAAACGAGAATAATATTCTCTTTGATTGAAGTCAAACTTGTTTTTTTATTTAGGCTCTGCCTATAAAACCTAATATATGATACAAATGAATTTCAAAATGATTCCCATTCTTTATACATATTCTGCAAGTCGTATCTTTGGGATCCCAGATAAGTGAACTTGTCTTAGTAAATTGCGTGATGAAAGATGTCCTTATTGTTATTTTCCAAATTGTTTCCCTTTTTAAAAAAAAGTTGTTTTGACTTACAAAAACAAAAGAAACACTGAGTTTTGTTCAACCGTTTCACAAAGGTGAAAATTACCCCATAGATAGTTATACCTCCAGTGTTCAAAGACTTATAGTTCTACAATATAATGCAAGTTTTGCTAATTAAGTTAACAATTATGAATTTGCTACGCATTAAGAGCCTCAAGAAAATTACAAACTCCTAAACAATATTGTTAATTTCTTTTTTGTTGTTTCAGGTTTTAGATCTTTGAAGTATTTTGTTTATAATATTAGCAGTGGCTCTATTAGTCTTTCTTGTAATTTCTCCAATATTATAATATAGCTATGATATAACGTGGCTCTGATTGGTCCAAATCTATGCTCTATTACACCGATAAAGTGATGGTTCTCTCCCGCTGTATCATAAAAGCATCAGAGCTCAACCTGAGGCTCATGATTTTACAACGTTCTTGTGTCTCTCCCATCATCACACATGCTCTATTGCGCCGATAAAGTCATAGAAAGTTGTGCTCTAATGCTTAAATATTGTGGTTCTTTTTACGAGCCATATGTACATGCAAAACAGGGCACTTCTTAAAGTAACTCCAGCTAATAAAGACCAGAGCAATAAATCTGCATTACATCACTGCAAAATTCATTCAAAGTCGAAATCCTCAAAAACTTTGTCAATTTTCGTGTTTGTATATACCTGCTAAGAAATGAGATTAGAATAATGTGTTTGAATTTTGATGCTTCTGAAGTTTCCTACTGTTTTTACAGACTCACATAGCTTATAGCGGTGACACATCACGGAAGAATGATCACACTTCAAACAGAGCATGCACTGTTTTGCTATAGACCTTCATGCACTTCCCTGTTATTATCAGAATCCTTTTTTACCACAGAAGAATGTTCACACCTGAATATAGTGAAAAACTGAATGGTTTGGGTCAATCAAGAATATAGACTTTTCCACATCCTAGTACTTTACAATATCTTAAAAATATTTTCTCAATTGGATCCGTTTACAAGAGAAGAGTTAAAAGGTATTGCACACCATCAACCTCAGGTTTGCTATTTGAATAATAGGCCTTATCACGGTTTCTGCCGCCATTTTGTTGGGTAACAGTAGGCAAGAAATTCAAAATCCAACATAAACACTGCAAACGCAAAGTAAAATCATTGTGAAAAATATCAAACATATCGACAAAATATTAATCATAGCATTGAGATAGTGGCTGAAACAGTTTACCTGCAAAGTTTTGAGGTTATAGGTACTGTATGAATTGAGCAATTGCGTTTTTAATTCTTCCTACTGATGCCTATAAAATATGTGTACATTGATGCATAAATTGCCTCTGTCAAAAATACAGGGTAGATGTGGGAAACTAAAATGTGTGTTTCCAAAAATCAATCACACAATCTACAATCGCTCACTTTAGAGAAAGCATAGGGAAGCTGAATTTAGTAGATTGATTGTTTAGAGTTATTGTATGCAAAGTATTTTGTTCGAATTTTCAGAGTTTATGTGGGATTTTGAACTTCTTGCCTACCCAACAAAATGGTGGTGGAAACCATGATAAGGCCTATTGTTACAAATTATCACATTATATAGAGCGAATTTCACATGACTGTAGTGAAACCAATTGCAAAGTGCATGTTACACCAATTCTGAATAAAACCATAAGAATAACAAAGTAGAATAAGAATTACTCGCCATCATCTGAAATCGATCTGTTCTATTCCAGCTGCTTTCTTGCTCTCAAATTTGTTTATGAGAATGATTATTTTTTGCTACATCACCAAGCGTTCCAAACAGATTTTAAAAAAAATATTGCAATTGATCATAAAAAAACTTCCGCAGAAAATCTTGCCTTCTTTCAAATGTAAATTGGTTTTGCTATTTACAATATAATTAAATCTAATGTTTGCTTCCCCAAACTGCGAAAAGTTGGGTATCTCTTGCTGGACCTAGGAATTTTTCCTTTGACAAACAAGCCTTTGTGCACCATGAGGCGAGATCAGCTGGTAGCTTTTAAGCTGGGAAACAACAAGCTTGATTTTTTAACGGCTTATAATGCTTGCTATCTAAATATTTATTTGGAGTACTACTGTTACTTATTTGTATCTGTACAAGACTTGAGTCGGTACATGGATAGCACTTTACAGCTGTCAACTCTTCTGCATTTGGCAGGGGTTTCAAGATTTTTAAAATTATGTGCAGAGCCCGGGGGGGGGACTCCCAATATTTTAGACAGGGATGCTCGTCGGGAAAATTGATTTTGACCCTAAGGATAGCAAATGGGTGTGGCCAACAGCAAATTTATACCCTAAAAGAAAGCAAATTTGGCATGGCGAACGCCGAATTTACCCCTAAAAGATAGCAAATTTGTCAGGTCAAAACAAATAAAAGCGAAATTTAAGGGTTTTCATCCAAGTTTCCTTTGTAAATATCGGTTCTGGTGTCAGTACCAATATATTTCTGGGCAAAGATTGGTCTGGACTCCCCTAAGGGATAGGTCTGATTTTAAACACCCCTAAGAGATAGCACGTCTGTCAATTTTATACCCTAAGGGATAGGACGAGCACCCCCGTCTGAAAATTTGGGGAGTCCCCCCCCCCGGGGTGCAGAGGCTACTTTTGCGTGGTTGAAACACATAAGAAAACACTAAAAAGAAGATGCAGGGAGATAAAAAGTATCCCTTGCTCGCAGGGAATGTCTGGATATGACGACCCTTCAAATTTGTTCTATTTTTCCAACAAAGAACCAGTGTGTTGTAGCCTGAATTTTTAGCCATCTGTTCTCTGTACTCTGGGAGAAAAGACACCTAGGATTTCAGGCTAAACCCACCTTTGGTCGAACTCTCGTATTACGGTCTCAAATAGAAATATACCTTGGTTCAAGAGGGTTAGCTCTTGCCGTAACTTTAACTGAAGAACCATAGTATACGTAGATAGCGCCTGAATTTTAGCCACCCATCTCTCTCAATCGTACTTCATTTTGCGTACGATTCCATTTTGAATCAAGTTTTACATTTTTTCCTTCCTAAGCCTAATTCTTTCCACTCTTTCAGTACGTAAAAAGTTCTTAAAATTTCAGGTAATAATTATTGGTTCGTATTTTTCTACTGCCTTTGACTTTGTAAAAGGAGAAACATGTGACTGCTATGGCGCAATGGCGCATATTATTCAATTACGACGTACCTTTTTCTTCAGTTTCCAACTCAAAGGACGGTCAAAATACAATCTGAAAAGAAAAGAAGTCGTAGATAAGCACAAAATTTCAAGCAACAGGTCTCAAATAAACAGCGCAGCTGTTGTAAAGTCAGTTAATAAAATTGAAGATGTGTTTGCTTTCCCGCTCTTTTTCCCGCTTGTATGACGTCATGTCCGCGTATTCTCGTACCCAGAGCTCCCCCAGTGAAATACCATATATGGCTTGGCTGCAGTTCTAAAACAAAGACAGTATTTTGTGACCAAAAATGTCGTTGGGCTATTGTTACATCGTCCTGAAATACTTCACGCATTCTTCGACATTCTGGTTTTGTCCGTTTGACCACTTATGTGTAGAGGGTAAATGAAGTGCTTTGAAATGTTCTCTTCCTTAATATGAAATCCCTTTTCCTTTTCAAGGTCTTAGTAAATAAGAATTACAGGAAAAAATCACGAGAACTTGCGATGTTCCAGGAAACATCGTTCTCGCCTGGTAGTCCTCACGCGGGATTCGTAAAAAAAGCAGCATTTTCTGATATACCCGAAGGGCCGCTATTCACTTTTCAATAACACGAGAAGAGTATGGACATGATGGATGCAAAAGCCTTGAAGTGAATATTCACCAAGGCCACTATTAAGTAATATATAGGCCGTGCACTAAAACTCAAAACATAATTCCATGCTAAGTCTCTTTAGTCTGTACGTACTTCAATTTGAGTGCAATTTGTCACAACTACTCTTCAACACTGACGCTTTTATATCAACGCATATTCTCATATGGATGCCAAAATACCGCGGTACTGCGGTATTATTCAGTGCAAACGAGACTAAAGGTTTTGAATTATAAATTGCTAGCACTTCATTTCAATTGTTCTTCCAGAAAAAACCCGCTGTTTCTATCCTAGTAATAAAATGCCATTCCTTCAGCTTTTTTATATCCCACCAGGGATATATTATCCTTAGTGAATAAGGTCATAATTACCCTTAGATAGTCAGTATTTCGCCTTTCTGGAACTGACAACCAGGTTTATATTTGACATAAAGACACGTTGTCACAATTTTCTTTAAAACGTAGGGCGGCCAGGCTGATCGAAAAAATAGGTATAATGTTTCTGTTATTACCTAAGTCAGTGAAAGGTGCATGGGGAATTAGTTTTTGGCCAGAACATAGAGTTAGCACTTGGATATAGTACTAGGTGTGGACTATGAGGGAGTGACAACCCTAGCGGCTGACTAGATTGTAGGACGTTTTGTTTCTCAACTTTTCCCGCTTTTATCAAGACTCCCGATACTTATCAGCCTTTTTCTCTTTCATGGAAAACACTGTCGAACTCCCAATTCCCGATGATTCTCTAAATGATTCCCGATGTTTTTTTATGACGGACTCCCGAAACAGCCGTTCTTTTTTTTACGGGTTACCACCCCCTCCCCCTCCCCCTAAAACACACGTAGCGTTTTCGAATCGTTAAGCCACGGGGTGCATTGGTAAAAAGAAAGGTTTAGCTGTAGAATCCCAGAAGACTGACAACATGCGAAGAAATCTAAATCACACATTGTATGTTAGGTGTTTCCTTTCTTAATCCGCTGACCACTGTCTGGAAATTAAGCAGGTGTTTTTTAATTGGTGGTTTAAAAACGTGGGCTCATACAATTGTTTGCCGGTGAATATCCATCAAACTCATTTACGGCTCGACTTGTCTGTTTTCTTACAGCCACCGAGTGTTCGCCATCGGAAGGAACGCAAACGCCCTCCGCCCTCCGAACATCAAGTCTTTTTGGAAAGCTTGTTGACAAAGTCAAACGGAGGGAAAGCCAGCCAAATTTGACTGTGAAAGGTATGGAATTCATTACATTTTTAAGTTCATTGCCAGTATAACGTTTTCACCACATTAGGAAATAATGTGAATTCAATACAATAATATTCCTGAGACTGTCGTCTTTTTCTGTATGGTTCAATGTTATTCAGCTTGAAGTTTCAAGTGCCGAAAATTCTTAACTTTATAATATATGCAATAGATATGCAGCTTAAGACGATGCGATACTTGAGTTTGGGTATTTCCCAGTTTTCCTGTTTATTCAAGTACACGTATTGCTGTATTTCGCCCAATGTGATCTTCGACTGTGTTTTGGCTTTTCGCGAAATAAAAGATATTCCCATTGAAAATCCTTGGACTTCTTTTTGATCGAACAACTATTATCTGACATGATTTATCTCAAAAGCGCTGCGTTATCGTTCAAATCTTCTAGCCTCATCTGTAACGTACTTCCAAACCGCGTCCAAAAATATAAATTCCAATAATCTTCCTCTTTTTCCGCCTATTTTTCAATCTATAAACAGATACCGAACATCATACATTATTCACCGATTAAGCTCACCTTCGGCGCCGAAAACAGTAATATTATACCGTTTAAATCCCTTTAAGCTGAATTTGAAATATCTATTGCAAATGGTATCATTAATTCTTTATCGTGGAATTCCTCTTTTACCCTACCAAATTGCTACCAAATTGTAGATGTATAATTATTATTTGAGACACTCTTAATTTGAATATTTAATGTATTCTGTCTCTGCAGATTCCCCAGTTGTCATTAGTAAATCGCATCGACCCGACAGTTCTCCAGGATCTTATAAACTACGAGACCGCGTTAGAAAGAAGATATCAACCACAGAAAAAGACGAAAAGGATATCAGCGAAGCTATCCGAAAAATCGAATCGAACCTTTCCTCTAGAAGCTCGCCATCATTTACGAGTAAAACTTTCTTTCAGTTGAAAATAAATTCGCTAAGCGATCATCCTGCGACAGTCTATTGGATAGCAAAAAGAAATGGCTGATTTAACTGACCAGGAAATCAACGGAGTTGTGGACCATACTCCTCCCGAGTCGATGAACGGAAGTCACGAGTCGAGTGATGTCGTTACAACATCGGATGTTGTCGCTCACTCCAAAGTGACGACAGTTACGGAAACGCAGTTTATAAGCGACGATGGGGTTGTGAAAGAAACTACTTCTGTGACGACCGAGACTAGTAACATCGAGAGCGATTTGCAGCAGGCGTTATTCAAAGACCATCAATTTTCAGAAAATCCAGAAGCTCTTCTTGACTTTAGCGGTGAGACTAAAACTACTGATCACTCCGCAGAGGATATATTTAAAGATCAACTTCACGAGGATAACTCTAACCCCGAAGGAGAGTGTACAGAGCATGTTCAAGATGTTCAATTTCATTCGGCCAACCCTGATCCGAGTCAGTACGATCCAAAAGAGTTATTCAAGGATCATCAGTTCGCCGAGAATCCCGATGCATCTATTAGCGAATATCTACAGCCGGCAAGTACGGGATCGAATGAAGCGGTAGCTGATCTACTGCCAACAGGCGACGAAGGTGCAAAGACCCCTGCCGACTTGGAGCAAGCGCAACCGACGGAAGACTCGAGCCTTCTCCTTGAACCTGGAATAATGTCACCTTCTCCTACAGAAGAGCAGCCAGCGTCAGAAGTGCAGCAGCCTCCTGCGCAAGAGGAGGCAGCCCCCACGGAGCCGGCAGAGGTTTTGCAGGATCTTCCTCCTGGAGTGGTGTCGCCTCTTGAAGAGGAGCAGCAGCCTTCAGAACAACAGCCTCTAGCTCCCGCAGAGCCGGCAGAAGCTCCCCAGGACCTTCTTCAGGCCGAAGTGATAACCCCTCCTGCAGAGGAGCAACCTGATTCGGAAGAGCAGCAACCTCCTGCTTTAGAGGAGGTAGTCCCCGCGGAGCCATCAGAAGCTCCTCAGGAACATGTAGTACCTGATCAGGGAATTGATAGTGGGGCTCACGGCGAGGAAAAGGAAGACCAGGAGGTTGAATCATTTGTAATGGTTGAGGCGTCCTCGGCCATTATGGCGGAAGCCTTCTCTTCTGAGAGTTTTGCACGAGAGGAAACACCAGCTGAACCACCAGCAGCGGTAATCGAAGCAGCTGAAACTGCCCAGACGGATACTTTAGAGTCCTCTCCGGAAGGGCTTCTGTTAGAGCTCGATCAACAGCAACCTGCACCTGACGCGGAGCCCCAACCGAAGCCCAACAGCAACAAGTGCAACAACCGAAGTCCCGGTACAACAAGTAGAAGTCCCACAAGCTGAGACGATGCCTGAGAGTGTAGAGCCACAACAAGAGGTTACTCCAGAAGACAGGACAACAGAATCTGAAATATTAAGTCCTGAAAGGACCATGTCACCAACTGAACCCAAATCACCCGAGTCTGGCGAAGCCGAGCCCGTTACCGAGACGTCAATAGTTACACATACAAAAACGACGGTGGTCGAAACTACAAGTTCTGCAGAATCAGCAGAGAGGCCTACTAGCCTGTTCCCTGCTGAGGAAGAATCAGGTTCTCCTGAAAGAACAAGCCCTGACGACAAGTCACCGCCCTCAGAAGAAGCCCATACGTTGTCCCCTTCTTCTGTCGAGGAACCGAGCTCAGAAGAGACGCCAGAGAAATCTCCTGAAGCTCAAAGTCCTTTGGAGCCAGAGGCGAAAACCCAAGAAACTGTAGTCAAGGTTGAATCAAGAAGCCCGAAGAGAAGAAGGAGAAGGCTGCGGCGCATGCTAAAGAGAAGCCAAAATCAGCGGTGGCAGCAAAAACGAAGCCTTCGGCGAAGACGGGTCCTGCAAGAGTACCATCTGCAAAAGCTGGTGCAGCATCCAGAACAACGGCGACAACAACGAAGACCACTGCGAAAACTACTGTTAAGAAAACTGAAGATAAGAAGACAGAGAAGCCCAAGAGTGCAGCAACGAAACCAACCACAAGAGCTGCCCCATCGACAACTAAAGCTGCCACCGGTAAGACCGGTGTGCCTGCTGCAGGGAGGACGACTACCACCGCGAAGACAACGGCAGCTTCTACCAGGAGCCCGATAGTGCTGCCAAGAAGGCATCCCCAACAGGTGTAAAGTCGCCGCCGACTAGCGCTGCAAGGACAACGTCCAGACCAACAGCAGCGGCAACTAGTACCACGAAGAAGCCTCCCACATCGACTGCCACTGCGGCTAAGACGGCAGCAGCTGAGAGGAACCGGCTACTAAGCCAGCCTCTGCGATGACTAGCAGAACAAAGCCCGCTCTATCAGCTGCAAGACCAAAACCTGCCAGTGCTGCACCTAAAACTGGAACAGCCAAGAGCCCTGATCAAGCGGACGGAAAAGCGCCACCAACGCGTACAGCTGGTATGAAACCGCGCACGGCCACTACAACTAAGACAACGGTTACTAAGACTTCTGCTACTAGTAAAACTGCAAATAGACAACCTCTCACTCAAAGTAAGGTGACTAAGACAACTACAGAAGTGTCTAAAGGTGGAGCTACTGCAACGACGACCACAACGGTCAAGAAGACCACAGACGCTGCGGGTAAAACGAAGACAGTGCGAGAGACCAAGACGACAGGGCCTCCTGGAAGAGGGGTTACCACTACAAAGAAGACACCGGAGTCTAAACCAGGAGCGAAGACTACTGGAGCTGGTGCAAGGCCGAAATCAGGTGCTGCTAGACCGAAGAGTCCTCCCAAAAGCGCAAGTCATGGCAAGGCGCCAGGAAAGAAACCAGCTGGCGAAGAGAAGAAACCGACAGAGAAAAAGCCGAAGAAGTTAAGACAGAAACAGTTGAGACGCAACCGACAGAAGAAACTCCAAGCTCACAAATTGCTGAGTTAAACCAGATACAACGGAGACCGTCGTAACGAAAGAGGTCGTCGAAACGACTCGCACCGAGGTTGGCGAGATGGCGTTACCAAGACGATTGTCACACAAGAGGTAACGCAAACGGCCACGCAAGACGGTGAGCAGCAAACGACGACGACCACCGAAACAACTGTTGTTCAGGATGGAGAGGTCGAAGAAAGTTAAGTATATTTAGTGAACTAGAAGTGATAGTATTACAGCCGATTGCGTTTAGCCGATTGCGTTAACCCTAACAGCTCGCACGTTATGTTTGAACGTTGGAACGTTGCGCTTCTGGGATGGAACGAGACGTTTCTATCGAGAACCAAAGAGTTCTGTCTTTTCTGGTTGGTCAGTGAAAATATACATGGAGGTTGCCCTTAGAAACGTCTCACTTTTTCTCTCACAACGCAACTTTCAAACGTAACGTGCGAACTGTTTGGGTTAAACAGTCAAACGCAATCAGCTGTAAAGGAAATTCTGTGGAAAACGATAAAGAAGAAAGTCGCTACTATAAATGGCTGTGTACTATAGAGAGCAATTCAGATTAAATTAACTATAGTAAACTTGACTAAGTTCACTATCTATCGTTCACTATTATCGTAGCCATTGTCATGTTTGCTATCGCACTTGACATAACACTGAATTGCGCTGGAGAAATATGTGTAGGTTTATAAAACGATTGGTGCATGCGAAGGATGATAGAGATGTAAATTAGTAACAAAGTGGATGGCCCGAAGGTGAGCCAATGTTAAGAGCGGATTTCAGATGACCGCTGAAAGTAAGCCAGATCGACTTGCGTTTTGCCAACATTTCTATTGGTAGAGAGCAAAGTCTTTCGTCTTTCAGCCAATCAAATTGCGCCAATGCTCACGTCATCACTAGTGCAAGTCTGACTTTGCCTCCTGATTGGTTTGTTGTTGAATGGCTTCCACTCCTGATTGGCTAGTGTTTTTTATTTGCGTCTAGTTTTCGACAATCATCTGAAATCCGCTCTAGTAGTATGATCATCCGGGTGAGGGTAGTCCTAAGGGCTGTTGGTTGGTGACTAACGTTTCCACGGCCTGTACGGAAGTAATCTTTTTTCCACTTGACTCTGAAGATGAATATTCTCGTCAAGACGATCATAGACAAGATCGGCAAACGGTTGTTGTCACCAATTCAGGTCAACTGACGATTCATTTGGGAGGTTACCATTGTTCATGCGCTCTCTCGTGTATGAGAAATGGAACAATTTTATCCTACAAATGAGTCGCCAGGTGATCTGTATTGGGTGGCAACAAAACGTAATTGCAATGCAAATCTATTGTTATGCATACTATTGTCATGTAGGGAAAAGTAGGGGTTTCAGTGGCCCATGAAACTTTATAACCATCACTAAAAGTAGATTTTTAATATTTGTTTTGTGCATTAAAAATGCCACAATGACGTTTATTAGTTGTAAATATCCTAAGGTTATATACTTCATGGGTCACTGGAACTCGCGCTATCCGCACGTGAGGTTATTTGTGGGTGCAGGGCAGGGTTATCGTTAGGAACGCAATGTGCGCAGGGATTGTTTTTGCTTTTGGAGCGGAATTCTGATGACTCATACTTGCGTTTTCTAGACGTCCCTATTAGTTGAGGCCAAAAACATATAACTTAGTTGAAACGTGTAACAAACATACATTACTTTAGTGCCAAGCTGCGGAATATTCGCAGAATAAACAATTGAACAGATTTTGAAAATAATGTTGTTGAAAGACTTGGAGATGTTAAATTCTAGTATATTACCACTGTTGCTCTACTTTATATGAGCGAAAAATGAATATGGTCATAAATTCATCTCGAATAATCCACAGCTTGTAGATGTTCAGGTAAGCCTGTGGCCGCGTAGCACTAAGTTCAACAGAGTGAGATAAGGAATTAACCTTGTGTGAAAGCTAACGTGCTAATGAAATGGTCCCATGTGTGTTTATGAGCGTTAGCCCTAGTAAGCGGAGAAAGAGAAAAAATCTCTGACCCCGAGAGCGATCCACAGCTTGGTTCGCCGTTACATGTTTCAACTCACTTATATGTTTCTGTTGAGGCTTGATCGAGTATTTGTTTCAGTGAATGAGAATACGAAGAGAAACCAAAATCATAACGACTCTTGCTTTTTAAGGTCACGACTATACGATTGGTAAGTTGCTGAATGTGTTTCGCTACTGACTGTGCATTTACGTGCGTGTATGTGACACTTATATCTGAAATCTGCTCTACGCAGTAGCAAATGCATACAATCTGCGCGACGACATTATTTTGACTACAACTGCAAGAGTACTTTTTAAAGTTTTCCTTCTTATTCAGATTAATTAACGAACCCTTGAGAATAGGGAAATAAAGCCTTGATTTTCTACACAATGAGCCCCAACGCAAAGGTTTCTGGTAGCTGTAGTCAACCACGTGCGCGCGTGATGCACTGTGTTTTTACAGCTATTTCAATAAAGGTTGTCGGTCTTGTAAGCGCACAAGCCTACGTGCCCAGACCGAAAAGCAATATGGGTAGAAACTAAATATCCTATTTCGATGATACCTCGCTGGGCTTGCTTCTAAATTCTACAAAACAGAGCTTCGTTTCAAGCTAGTAAAGTCGAGTAATTAATTAGTAACTCGAGTACTCAACAAGGGAGTCAATTTGAGATCTTCTACCCAGACACCCTTGCGGTCTGGGCGCGAACGGCTTCCGACAACGCTTCTTGAAATAGCTGTACACGTTGCCCTCGGTTTTATCAGTCGTATTTCTATTCCCAAAGACAAACCGCTCGGTTATTGAAAAACACTAATAGCCACTACTGATCGGTGCAAGAGTCTTTTACTAGAGCAAGAATCTCCCATATTGGTCTCATGCCATCAGCGCCAGAAAAGAGTCTATTTTTAGAAACAAATTTCCCCATATAATTAACCAAAGATCAGACTTGCACTGCTATATGTAATATAAGGACTATGAAGCATCTGCAAGCCATACGAGTACAATGCAACAACCAGCACGTAACTATTTTAACAACAACAGCAACAATCTTTATTTGGTACTTTTCAATGTACAGTTCATAATAAAAATAATAGGTTAAGGTAAGGCAGGTTTATAGGTGCAAAATCTGACATCAAATAGTTTTTGTACAGGCAACCTAGAGTAGCACTAGACTAATCGAGCTAGGGTGCGCTTAAGATTGGAAAAATTGCAATGTATGTATCGAGAGAAAAGGAAACACTGATTGTACTAGATTGTGTGTTGCAGAGGGAAAAGCACAGGAAAGACTTCACGACGAGTATACGAACAAAGCAAAATAAAATAAAAGTACAAGAAACCACGAAAAAAAGCGATGCAGAGGTGATTTCGGATAGCGGGACACTAACCATCGCCATTAAAAAAGGCACAAAGAACAATGAATAGGTTACTAAAAATAGACACTTTCTGACGCTCATTAGAACAATGCAAATACAAGATTTTTACTATTAGTAAACTCTTTCTGAGAACGAGGAATTAGAAAGAGTGGGCCTTGTCTTTAACAATCACTTTAAAATATACTAAATATGGATTAACTGTATTGTAAATGTCTGGAAAGATTTTCGTAAGTCGTCCATTTTTCGTACTCGTTTAATAAAAAAATATGGACAAAAAAGAACGTGTTGAAGAAAACAGTTACTTTCAACTGGTTTTGACATTGAAGAGCCATTTATTTTGTAAAGAATCATTTGGAATTTGTAAATTTTTATAACCATAAATTTTCTAGCTATACAATTGAGCTATTTAACTATGCGAAACCAGTTGAAAGTGATTTAAGGTCGGCGGCTACAAGTAAGACAAGATATTAGGAAGCTGATATCAGTTTGGTTATTTAGCTTAAAAACTTTAAAGGCTGAAATGCAGGCAAGTATCCTGTCATAGGTAAAATAAAAACGAGTTTGCTTTTTCGCGTGGCCGCTATCTGGATTCGGTTCCTGCCGCTGCTAGAACGACTGCTCAGTATCCCACCTGCTGAAGCACGACAAATAGTGACAAATCGAGGGGAGGGGGCGGGAAGGAAGTTATTTCTTTCCGTCCCGCTGCCTTCCCCTCGATTTGTCACTTTTTAACCGAATCCAAATTTGGCGGCCAGGCGAAAGCAAGCTCGTTTTTTTACCCAAGATTACTCTTGCGAGCAGGCTTGCAGTAATTTAAAATCGAGTTAAGGTTTCTCGGGTGTAGCAATTTTTTCTCGATTTGTAGCAATTCTGACCAGACTTTCCAAACTGAAATAGAACTCTTTCTTCCCTATAGATCGACGTTTCCAGTTCTAGAGAACTGGTGAAAATGGAAAACTTTGATTTTAGAATTTGAGGGCTTTGCTTGTGTGATTTTGGTTCAGAACTGCACTGTCTGAATGTTTACCAGGTAATGTTGCTTTCCACGACGGGCTTCACTATTAGTGTTGTGTCATTTAATTGACTAAATCTCTAGGACAATTTAACAGACTGTTGTTAAGCACGGATTGCGTGTCTTCTGAAAGGATAAATAAAAAGTAAAAACGTTGTTGCACTGCTTTGAAGTTATTCTGTATTGACTGCATTTCGCATCGAAAACAGGCCGCACCCCCTTACGAAAGAGGTCATTGGTAAGGATGTATGGGAAGAGAGAAAACACAAAATACAGTAAATGTATGAAAATTTGAAGAAAAATGGGGGTGCTCGAGCACCCCTTTAATTATGGCTCCGCTGCCCTATGGATACACACAACTTAGGACGAGTCGACCACTACAATGATGTGATTGTCTATGTTTTTCGGACCCAAGCGGCACACACTCGTCTAGCATCCTCGGCCTGATCACTGATACGCTCTATCGTCATGATCTCTCTTCCATTGGCTTTGCCATGTCTTCTTCCAGTGTCTTCATCTCTGTACCCAAGTGTCGGGAGCTCGGCCAGCGAGGTGGCGTAGTACATTCGGCGTATTCTAGAAATACAGGTACATTCTCTGGGCATAAATTATCCTTTCAGTCAAAATTGTATGCACTTGTATGCCGCAAATATCCATAGAATGTTATCGTTTACGCAGATATGGACATGTCTGATCCCCTAGGTGTGGACTGCGATTTATACAAACAGGCCCTAAGCATTTTGATAGGTTTTCTGACGCTGATGATGATACTCATAAACTACTTTTCTGCCTCATATGCAAGATGGAAAATGAGCTCTTGGTCACACCAGCAGCCCATCATCATGAGCCTCTCTACTCGACTACGTCTAGTCCTATGCACAGGTGTGCCCATCAACAAGAACCTCCCTCAACTCCACTAGGTCTAGCCATATGCACCGGGAGCCCATCAACAGGAGCCTCCATCAATTCCACTAGGTTTAGCTATATGCATAATGAGCCCATGCATAAACAGGAGCCTCTATCTACTCCACTAGGTCTAGCCATATGCACAGGGAACCCATCAACAGGAGCCTCCATCAACTCCACTAGGTCTAGTCATATGCACAGAGAGCCCATCAACAGAAGCCGCCATCAACTCCACTAGGTTTAGCTATATGCATAGTGAGCCCATGCATAAACATGAGCCTCTATCTACTCCACTAGGTCGAGCCTGGTGCACAGGAGAAGCATCTAATTTTCCCGCGAAAATGTTCAATGCGTGCAGTCGTGGTGCAGTGCAGTGTTTTCCTCATCTTTGTTATGAGAGGGGAAATACTTTTAACCTAGATACCAAATAGTCAAAATACATTAATCTTCTCCTGCACTTCGCCCAGGGGTACCCAGGAACAACATGGCGGGAAGGTTCCGACGTGGTATTTTTCTTTTGCGCTGAAAATTTACTCCTGCATTTGGGATCAAGACATTTGCCGCGTATTTTTTTGGGTACGAATATTTGTTCCCATTTTATGTTGTTGGTGGTGTTGCTTTCGGACATATAATCTTGGCTTATAATAGACGCAAATAAGAGAGCCCATTTGATTAAATAATAATGATGGTTTAGTTATTTATGTATCGTACGAAATCTGTAGCCAGATATTTTTGGGGCGGTATGAATATAGGCTTGTGAATTTTTTTTTTGGCTTGGCGAAGTAAAGCTCTGTCGGACTCCTCCGTTATGTTTTGTCCTGAGTACCCTTCTGAGGTGCCTTGGACCCCAACCATTAGTGATGGGGGCTCCTGGTGCTGGGCCCCTTGTCACAGTCTTGTCATATACCTTGTCCAATAAATGGCCGCCATGCACATTTGGCACGGATAGCAGCTAGTGTACAAGTCACACCCCATCGAGGTACTCGACTGCACGGCTTGACACGCCTTTCTTATGGCGGAGACCTCACCGTGTGCTGTGGGGTCCACGTTCACTAGGACAGATTGGAACTTTCACCTGGAAACAAAGGATATATTTACTCACTTTTGAATAGCCCGATCACGTCTTCGCTTGATTAATCACCACCAGTGGCGGGCAGGTGGCCGTTCGCATTGTTTTGCGTACCTCACGGGCAAAGCCAAAGCTTGACCAAATTCCTTATCAATGTGGGTAGCGGCGAACGCTCGTATCATCATGCACGACCCAGGGGGGTACTCGGATATAAAAATAACGGGGGTCCGACGTATTTTTGGGGGTATGAAATTTGTAGTAAAAGTATTTTTTTTGGGTTGAAAATTCTACCAGGTATTTTTTGGGGGTGTTGAAAATCCGCGGGTATTTTTTGGGGGTTGAAACTTCTGACAGGCTAGTTGATCATCAAGATACTGAAGCTATTTCCCGTGCAAAGAAAAGGTATGGAATAGCCTTTTTAGGCGAAAAAAGGTTTGGGTGCAGGTATTTTTTGGGGTATAAAATTTATGGCTCAGGTATTTTTTGGGTATGAAATTTGGAGCTCCGTCGGACCTCTCCCCCCCCCCCCCCCTCATTTTATATGCACGAGCTAGTCGAGACGGGAAAACTCAAGAGATCAAACGACCAACTCCGTTTATTTAGACGAGCTTCTGGATCGCATACATTTGGCCTCAATTTTGTTATACGATAACGAATACCGCAGGAAGCTTAATTCGCAGCACCTTCACACTCGGTTTCTTATCAGGCGGCACCAGGCACAAAACTCCCCTCCCTAAGGGGCTGACCATTTGACTTTTTTTTTTTTGGGGGGGGGGGGGGGGGGGGGGGGGGGGGGGGGGGGGGGGGGGGGGGGGGGTGATGATTTTTTTTTTTTGCAAGATTTTTTTTTACGTCTCTAAGATATTGTAGGATATTTATTTCGAAAATAGTTGAGGATTATGACAAATATGCTGTGCAGGAAATTTTTTTCGGCCCTTCGGGCCGTGAAGGATATTTTTTTCAAAATCATCCCCCCCCCCCCCCCCCCCCCCCCCCCCTCAGAAGTCAAATGGTCGGCCCCTAAACACCGCCATTTACCCCCCATTGAGACAAAATGTCTCTGAAAACAATTAAATTACCCCCTGTTTTTGAGTGAGCCAGTCCCACTATAATCCATATGAAGGTTTACTATAATCACGTTCCATGAGGGACCATCAACGAAAAGTTGGCAGGCAGCCAGGCCCCCACAAAGCTACACGAGTCCGACTACTATTTAGCTACAGCAAATAGCTTAAAAAACACACACACAAAAACGTTGACGCGCGTCGACACCTTACCGATAATCTGCCCGTCTCTGACAATCACTGCTCCAAATGGAGTCCCGATGTATTGTGATGAACCTTGCTTGCTTAGCTCGATCGCCCGTGCCATAAACTTAGCTTTCTCTTCAGCGCTGGGATCTTTGGACATTTTGACTCTATTAATTATAGTCAAACACGGTTGTTCCTATAACTACAGTAACTAAACTACGTACTAAACACTGTAAACAACACACGAAGGTTTCGTGGTAAACGGACTGATATGATCCCAGTGCATGTGTAGAGAGGCTTGTCATGTGATTGTAAACTTGAAACGTGAGGCTAACAACAGCATGTAATTCGTAACGCAATCGCAACGGGTCTCTTCTTGCAGGTGTCTGGCTCGATCGCACGACAGGTACCCGGGGTGCTTTTCATTTACCACACATTTTCGGTAATAGCGGTGGGAAATCAAATGGAAAGCGCCATTCCCGGCAAATATTTTCGGAAACTCTTATGGCTATGTTGTGCACGGTGTTGGTGCCCAAGTTGTGTTACATCCGGAATTTCCATAGTTTTTGAGAAAAATAAAGACAACACAATAATACTTTAGCTTCAAACTTGGTATGTGGCTAGAATTTCTGCTCTCTTGTGTGACTATCAGGTATTTATGTAAATTTTCAAAACGAACAAGAAAAAAAAAAATAGTCAAAGTAACAGAAATTGCGAAAGCGAGCGTTACATTTTACCAAGTCAAAACGCATCATTTTAAAATATTTATTTTATTGCTGATTTTCATCACCTAAACACCTACACTGTGTAGTGCACATGAACTACAGATTACGATGATGTGTATTTCATTTAGATTTCATAGTTCCGAAAATGTGCAAAACCCAGGGTTAGAACAATTTCCACTTTGTCGTTACGCCAATTGTACACAAAAAATGAATGCGTGATTAAAGAATCTTCTTCGGTAAGAAATACAGCAAACAATATATGACTGGGAATGCACATGAGCTATACTATACGAATTCACTGACATTTACCTGATTATAATCCCATTCTGTTTGGATGACAGGACGAAAGGTTAGAATGGCTTTCCAATCGAGTGCGTCATGATTTCAAAGATTCGGTGCGATTTTGGTGCGTTTCAGCGTTGCCTTTTTCGGTGCGTTTTTGCCCGTGGCCTTTTCCGGTGCGTTTCAGTGTTGCGTTTTAGCGTTGCCATTTCGGTGCGTTTTTGGTGCATTTTTCGGTGCGTTATGCGTTGCTTTTTCGGTGCATTTTCTGTTACCTTTTCCGGTGCGTTTTGCATTGCTTTAATCACGTCGCTGCCTTTCTACGACTCGGTGCTTGTATAAGACATCTTTCTAGTTTTAGCTGTCGTTTATAAATGATCAAATCGGGGAGCAGAGGTTGCGGGAGTCCCGAGAGCGGAAGCTTGCTAAACAACGCCAGAAGGCTATACGAGAAACAGATGTTGGAAAAACAGGAAGTTAGTGGAGAGAAAAAGCGAGAAGTAAAATCATTGCCGAGAAAAAGGGAAAATGGCCACCATGTTGTTTAGTGCTGCCTAAGGTGATTCTGAGCTCTGATTGGCTAAATTGGTGCTTAATCTCGCCAAAGCCATCGTGTATTACTGTTAGCGCTTCCTCGTGGACCCTTTCAAGACGTGTGTAAGAAGCACAGCAAGACTGAATAGATCGCACATCTTGGCCTCAAGCTGCACTTGTTCTTGGTTGATGCTGTACAACTCATCATACTACCGAAACAGGTAGAGCGTTTGTCGGGCTCGACAAAAAGCGCTCGTCTCCAGACAAAAACGTTGGCGAGTCTGGTGCATTCCTTCGCACGAAATCAATCATGCGTTGTCGCTGCCAAAGAAAATCGTTAAAAAATTGGGAAATAACACACTGATTTGTATTTCTTACCTCATAAAATTAGTAGAAAACACGAGCAGATGACTTTTCTTGTGTTTTAGGCGGTGATTACATGAGACCGGTACGAACTCAGAGCGATTTGAGTTCATACCGGTCTCATGTAATCGCCACCTTTTTGATCGCGTTTACGTGAGACCGGTACAGACTCGAAAGTCGTTCGTGTCGGGTCAGCAACCGGAATGAGCTCGTGCCGGTAAGGACTTTTTTCAGACCGGCCTCATGTAAACGCATGTAAAGAAATGTATGAGAGCTGATACGAACTCAGATCGACCGGTCTCATGTAATCACCGCCTTAGTTTGAAAATTTTCCAAATTTAAATATTTGCGTTGCACGCATCGCTGACCTCAGTAACATCAATGAAGAATAAACAGTCTACCTGTTTCGGTAGTATAAAGAAAGTCGTTCCTCTGGAAGTGTTATCATTTTAGAGGACGACGAAAAACAACAACAGGCGTTTATTTAGAACTTCAAACCGCACTGCAGAAGGAAACACAAAACGCACCAAAATCGCACCCCCCAAATGCACCAAAAACACATCCCCAAATGCACCAAAACACATCCCAAAACGCACCAAAATCGCATCCCAAAACGCACCACAATCGCATCCAGAAACGCACCAAAATCGCACCTCAAACGCACCAAAATCGCATCACAAAATGCACCAAAAAACGCACCAAACAATGCACCAAAATAGAACGCACCAAAATCGCACCTGTTTCGAGATGTAATGGAATTGGGTACCAACACCGTGCACATAGCCTTAGGACAACCTTTTGAGCTTGTCCAAGAAACCGGTAATTTCGAAAATATCGGGAAATTAAAACGCTTTCCATTTATTTTATTCCCGGTTTTCCAACGGAAAGACGCTTTCATTTGATTGCCAACCGGTAATACCGAACATTTGTGGTAAATGGAAAGCACCCCGGCCTATCTCGATTCTCAGTTGAGACACTCACGTGACTTTTCCATTTTTAACACAGGAATTACCGGAAACTCAAACCGAATATTGTTGGTAAATGGAAAGCACCCAAGAGTCGATATTCATCGAGATTTCGATGTTGACGACCTCTGGAAATTCCAAGGGAGGGGGGTTTTCAAATGATAAAACCCAAAAATTAACTAACTTCCCCCTGTCGGATTTCTGCGAAATTCGGATATGTTATTCCTACATATGTTTTTGACAATTAGTACCCAAAATTTCCCATGTTGCAATTTTTTCCAGGTTCGGGTTTTTTTCAGGCTAAATTGACCAGACTAAGGGTGAAGTTTCCGTGTTTGCGAACCAAGTCATATGTTGGTTATTTCAGTGGTAGTTCGTTTTGCCTCAGTGACCCTAGTGTTGCTCTGTTCTTGCTGAAACTTAACCCTGGGGACACTTGCTTATAGAAAATATAGTGCAATCAGGGAGGGGGACGAAGTAGCCTCGCCCCATTGTCACTCGGCCAAAAAATCCAAGATGGCGCTCGCGACTACGAACTCCGGGTTTTCGCCGATAAAACAGCCTCCAACAAGAGACACCATTGTGTTTGATTTTTCTTCGCATTCTCATTGGCTGACTAAACAATGTTCAAGACGTCGACCAATAGCAACGCGTAGAAAACTCCGCTCTAGGAGTAGCTGCAAAGTAATTGCAAATTACTCACGACAGTCATCTTAAATCCACCCTAGTACGTCGCCGTAGATTGACTAGACTAGACTAGCTGGGTGCCAGTGGGTGGCAACAATAAAGATGTAAAGGCCTTCAACCACTAGAATCTATTGTTAATTGCCTGAGGCACCCTCCTCTGGTCGCCATGGTATCCATACGTCAACTGATCAACATCGCAGGCCACTCAGCTGTGTATCATCTAATACTATCAGGTTTTTCACTGGCGAATATTCTACGAAGCTCGCTTTTCACGGAATCGTCGGCGAACACGTGGTCTATGGCCTGGTAGGACACGTCCCAGACTTGGGATGGGGTGAGCTTGAGGGTATCTGCCATGATGAGAAACTCCTTGGACAAGCTCGTGGCGAACACGCCTTTATCGTCGGTCTGAGGAAGAAATGAACGGCAGAGTTTCATTGCGTCAGGCAGGGCTTTTAGGGTGATATTTCGCGCTGTATCGAAGCCGTGAAATTCAGACAAACAAAAAAAAAAAAACACGAAATACTGCAGATAATAACAGTCGGTAATACATAATTGAAACTTTTCTTGGATATCGTGGCTGTTTACTTACCGTTTAAAACCTTCGTCAAATCAGTGCATATGGATCGCTTTCCCGCGAAATTGGCATTTTTACCGATCGCTTTTTGCAAAAATTGACGGAATATTTCCCGCGAAATCGGCCGTTTAGTGTCTATGGACACTAAAGGAAATTTATCATACTTACTGCTATGACAAAAGGGTGACCATGATTGTACCAGTGCCACATGTGATGGTCATCAAATGACGCCACCGTATGACACTGAATATTGGATGATAAGCACAATTCTAAAACAAGAAAGAAAAAGATACTGTCAGACAGGTCATCAGAGATTAATACAAGAATAAATAAATAAATAGAATTCAGAGGTTATTTTTCAGATAATAAACTCTCCCTTGAAACTTGCAAAATTGTCTCAGGTATAATACCCATTAGTATGTTATGTTTTTTTGAACGTTTGAAAGTTGCGTTTCTAGGATGAAACGAGACGTTCCTATGGCGAACCAAAGAGTTCTGTCCTCTCTGATTGGTCAGTGAAAAATACACATGGCGGTTGCCCTTGGAAACGTCCGACTTTTTGTCTCACAACGCAACTTTCAAACGTTCAAACGTAACGTGCAAACTGTTAGGGTAAAACGCTCAAACGCAATCGGCTGTATTTCGTTGTTTAGACTTACCTAGAGGAATGTGATGTTTCTCTACAAAATCCATAAGTTCTTGAGACCCTCCTTGATCAGGGTGCAGACAAGTTCCATGGCCAATACGATCAGTGGGGATTTCAAGAAGAGCTTTTGCTTCCTCAACGTCAGGGACCTAGCAGAGAAATTGTGGTGCAAGTAGGGTATTGTTTATTTCAAAGAGATCTTGTGAATATATTCTTGTGAATATATGGGATCACACAATACAACATTCATGTACAAGTAATCTAGGCCCTTTTTACATGTGGAATCCCAGGTGTCTGTCCCAGCTGGGATTCCGTAAAATCAAGGCAAATTGACAGTTTGGTGTCCCAGTTCTCTCAATTTTCCATCAGGACTAAGAGTTCAGCAGTGTCAGTGACACCAAAGAAAGGTGAATGCCGAATGACCATGCCACCTTAGGCATCGACTGGGTGAGTATGGGCTTGCTGCCAACAAGTCAAGACTATAATAATATATAATAAATAATTGATTATATTATTAGACTTACCTCAGCAATGTGAAGAGAGAGTTTAAGCCCATTTGTCTTTGCAAGGATCAAGGCAGGCACAAAGTTCTCTGATGTGCAAGCCTGCAAGACAAAAATAATATGCAGTATGATGTATCAGTAGTGGCCTGCTTTGCTCTACTTTATAATCAATTTGCAAAAGGACCACAGAGAGGCTCAACTGAAGAAGTCAAAAGGTGTCAGAAGACTAAAAGAGGTTGGGTCTGGTTGCTCGAAAGTGGTTTAGATCTAATCCAGAATTAATTTCCATGGTGACTCGATGGTTTTGTTCAGAACTAAACCTGGTTTAAATTTTAATCCACCTTTGAACAACCCGCACGAGGGGACTTGGCTTCTCCGACTGTGATTTTTGTCATGTGAAAATTCATGCAACGTTGTGTGCAAACATCAAGTCATGATACAGGAGTTGTAGCACCTGACATAGTAAGCTAGGGATCCTGACAATACTACTCACTGCTGGGTCTCCTCCAAGATCTACACCACACACCACGTTGCCTGCCTCTTTTCTGTACTTTATGGCTAACTGAGCATTCTCCAATGCTTCCAGGGGCCCTCTCTTTCTATCAATTGACACCAGATATCTAGAAACAATGAAATACATGTACAATCAGTGTAAATCATGTCAAAATATTCAGCTGCAAAACACCACTGTAATTATGGGTTGGGTACCCTTTACAAGAGAAAAGAGTAGTGGAGCATGTTTTTACATGTATTCCAAAATATATGGAATACTAGGTGGGTAAACTATATTCCAGGGTGGTCATGAGAAGCATGACCAAAAATTGACTGGCAGCTAAAAAGACTAGGGTCCCCAGCAGGAGGGGGCAGGGGTGAAAATATCTAGAACTGCCAATTGCCTAACAATAATATTATAATCATTATCTTTATTGAGCTCACTTGTAGATATTTTTGTTTACATTATCTAGAAGAAGAGGTAGTGGTAGGTATGTAACGGACAGACAAAGGGACAGAGGGAGGGACAAATGGACAGGTGGACAGATGACAGACAGACAGACAAACCCCAGACTTTCTTACCTAACAATAATTCCTGGAGTTGTTTCCTTGGCCTCTTCAATAGCACTAAGAATAGCTTCAATGTAAGATTTTTTGGTCATTCCTAAAACAACAAGTAAAAAAAAAGAAATGCTGGAATTTGGACGTATAACATGTTCAGGATTTTATGCTTGAGGTGCAAATTATTTAGTTAATAATTTATTTGAGTGGCCCTGGCCCAATAAACCAAAGTAAGCAAGCATCCTGAAACATTCTATTTAATTTATCTCACCTTTTGCTGGATTCACCTTTGGAGTACTGCGTAACTCTAGATACTTCACATTTTCACGAGCAAAATCATCAATAACGTCTTTCGTTGCCTATGTATGAGTATAAACAACGATTGATAGTGTGTCACTCAATAAAAAAATATAATATAGCATCCCAAAAAAAATGAAAGGAAATGGATACTGTACCAGTTTGACAGAAGGTGCATCATCAACAAGTTGGTGAATCAGTGAAAATACTTTAAAACCTCTAAAATAAAAAATAAACATGGTTTATTCTCCTTAAAGTTGAGGCAGCCTGGTTGAGGGTTCCTTGAGGTAACCATTCACCCCGGTGGGGGACTCCAATATCTTTGGGGCGGGGGTGCTCGTCGGGAACTTTCGATTTTACCCCTAAAACAGGGCATCTGGGGAAGTGCGGCAGTGCGATTCCGCACTTTTGCCCAAAAATCGCACTTTTCCGCACTTTCACACTTTCTTCGCACTTTTCCGCACTTTTTAAGAAAATTACTAAAAATTGTGTGGAAAAATCCTTCTAAACACGGTAATTTCAAAGATTTGCAGGTCAATACCTAGTTTATTATGTTGATGCTGAAGTATTAAGCGCAAAAAACCTTGAAAACTCCACCATTTTCTTCCGATACGATCGCCACCGAATGCAAAAGAAGAAAAAATACCAGGCGTTCCACGGCAGACCGTTTGAGCATAAGTACGAGAAACCATCAATTAACCATTATCCTGTGAGATTGCGCAGAATATCGTCTGATACTTAGCCGACGAGGGACGAAGTCCCGAGTTGGCTAAAATCAGACGATATTCTGCAAAATCGAGCAGGATAATGGTTTTATTATTCAGCACATCGATAGCACAAAAAAACCCGAAAAAATGACTTTTGTGTATTATTTACGAGCTCAAAACATCATATTTTCCTCAGAGACGGATATCGCAGGATAGCTGTCATGTACAGAAGACAGCTATTGACGTTCCAATGACCATATTTGGGCAGTGCATCGATGTGCTGAATAATAATTAAGGAGATCTGTAATTGGATGGAAGTGTAGATGGAAATAAGCCAATAGCTGATCTTGTAAGAAATGGGTAAAATACAAATGGCGCACGTTTTTCGGTGACCCCGATTTTTATTTGCTAAATAGGTCAAGTATTTAGGCGAAACAAAATAGAAGAACGAAAAATGTTTGATGTTAGAAGTTCGATTATTTGTACTTAAACGCCATAAATATCCTATGAAACTGCCGGAGCCATTTACCCTAGATTAAGATGGTGATGACAAAGCACAAAGTTTACATTTTGGAGAACTTTATTGCAAGATAGAGCAGATTTCGTATGACTGTGAAAAGTGCCGTGGTGCGGTGCGATAGCTACTGTCGCAGTGGCGGTACGGAACATGGCCTGCTGTAAATGGAATGAAATCGTGTAGTCGTGGTACGGTCACGGTCGCGGTCGCGGCGCGGAACAGCTTTGTGGCGGTACTTTTCACAGTCATACAAAATCTACTCTATTGTTATGAACAACACATGCGGGAGTTGATTGTATGGAGAAATAGGCGCTCTTAGTGATTTTAGGGGTTCGCGTTTTAAATGACTGATGCCGCGCAAGCAAG
Organism: Scolanthus callimorphus; assembly: GCA_033964015.1. Classification (NCBI taxonomy): domain Eukaryota; kingdom Metazoa; phylum Cnidaria; class Anthozoa; order Actiniaria; family Edwardsiidae; genus Scolanthus; species Scolanthus callimorphus. The sequence goes on from CM066924.1 coordinate 16,647,992, forward strand.
CATGGTGAGCCCTTCTTTTTTTGCATTTGTCCATTGTTCTTGACCTAAATATTGATCATGCGAAGTTTCATAAGTTAGCTCTTACATCAGTTTCAACGAAATTACGTTTTAAAATGACAAAACAAATAGAAAATCAACAGAAACGACTTGTTATGATCCCCCAAAAGCGGAAACCTTCAAATTAAAGAAAATAATTTACCGCACTTTCACCGTTTTACCGCACTTTTTTCCGCACTTTTTTCTAAAAAATCCCGCACTTTTCCGCACTTTTTTGCCGTTTTTTACCGCACTTCCCCAGATGCCCTGCTAAAAGGTACCTAAAATGGCGTCGCTTAGTTGATTTTGACCCCTAAAAGGTACCAAGAAGACGTATTTTCCCTCGTAATTTTCTCTTGTATTTTTTACGAGGGAAAATACATCTGAAATTCAGGCTACCAACAAGTGTGATTTGCTTGCTTTGCTTGATTTGGGCCATTCCCAGTCGCGGTATGCTGAAAGTTGTAACAATTACATGGGAAACACATTTGCCTCAGTCAGTGTTCCAGTGCTGGCCTCTCATCAAAGTGGGTGGCGACTCCCAGCCAAGCAGAGGAAATTTCTTTTTCTGTTTGGGCCATCAAAGCAAGTTCATAAAGAGAGTTGAACATTGTTCTACTATCGTATAAGACATTACTATAACTTTGGCAAGCATTGTGGTATATTATCCATGCTCTAATGAGCATTTTTGGTGGGCTCTAATATATAATAGAGCCTGTGCGAGTCAATTAACGTTATGATGATTAACGTTATGATGTAAAAAACCCTCTTGCAATGATCTCCCTCTGGATGAGGTGCTTAAACTTGGCTGGCCAGTGGCACTGTTAGGACCCAGCAAAATTCAGCTTATGAGCTGTACAGGTCTGAGGAACTGGCCTCCAACATTTACCCACCCTCCATTTCTCAATACTTACTCACTAAAATCACCCTTTTTTGCTTTCCAGCCAGTCAGCAGATTGCGAGTAGCTAATAGATTAGCATTCGTCTTTGATTTCACCTCGATTAACTTGTCAATCGTTTCCACACTGATGGAACCATTCAAATGAGCATGGAGTTCCTACAAAACATTGCACACTTTTTGTCATAAAAACACCAAGAATCAACTTGACCCTGGGTCAAAATGGGCAAACACAAAGTGTATACAGTATTTTAATTAAATATATTTTTCCTTTAAATGAGTGCCACTCATGAGGTTGTATATAGCCATGTACAGGGCTGGAATTTAAGAAAAAGAAATGTTCACTTAAGGTTGCATTTTGGACGTCAATAATTTAAATTTTAAGTTACATTTGGTGAAAAAATGGATTAAATTTTAGTTGCAAATTAGACACGTTTAGTTGAAAAAGTGACTCATACAGGCACAATATTACCAGCCCTGATGGATATAGCCATGTCATTTAAAATCCATATTATCGAAACACATCAGTGTTTTCTTTGTGGAAGTGGCTGGGGTACTTCATAGGGCTGGAACAGGGGCGTAGCCAGGGGGGCCAGGGGACCACGGTACCCCCTTTCTCGGGAGATTTTCCCAAATACATTTACTGTATTTTGCTGGAGGAAATTTGAAAATTTTCGTCCCATGTTTTCACTATTGCACCATTATAAGGTCTCTTTTCACTTTATTGGACCCATATAATTATATACAGTGTAGTAATGCAGAGATGTGATTAACTCTTTTGCATTTTGCAGGAGACTCGTGCATTTGAACCTCGTCTCCCACTCTCCTGTCTGTATTAGATCCAAATCCCTAGATTTACATGTATAGAGTTTCTGTGGTTTTGTGAAGTTGTATAAAATATATTTTAAAGTGCAAAGACATTTTGTGGGTTCATAACATAACACTCAGTAGACTCCATAGCCATCTTTGTAATATTAAGGTGTGAATGAATGGGATAGGACTGTAGCAAGTGAAAAAGCAATCTAAATGCAAATCAGGCTTTATGGAAGTGGGAAAAAGTAAACAAGACGAATTACTTCTGAATGAAATTGGAATATTAAGCTTAAACATAATTGGAATACATAGAATGAATAAGTGAATACACCATTTGCATGTTGGAAAACCAGGCAAATTTTCAACAAAATGTGAAAGTTACTGAAGAAATGTAAGTAAGAAAAAAAATACAAAGAAAGGGAAAGGGTGTTTTGTCTAATGTTTGACGACAGTTTATCGAATCACAGGTAAGATCAGGGCAGATGTCCGATTTCCAAATCTATTAAACTTAATATTTTGAGTTGTGAAATTGACACCGAGTTGGTCACTAGGGAAAACTTTCCCCATTCCGGAATACAATGGGATTTTGTTTTCTTCATTTCCCCAGAGTCTAAAAGGGTTAATGAGTGAGCCAAAAAACCTGTCTGGGTGAAAAAACAACGTGAAATACTCACTATCTTGGGGATTCGCTCACAAAACAACTTCATCTCCTCCGAATCCGCCATCTTTTTCATGCGGGATTACTGAGTACTCAATCTTGATTGGTTGATTTTCTTTTGCAATCCCTCCCGCTGATTGGCTAGTTTTGATTGTTCCACATATCGATTGAAATCTCAGTGATGTGATTGGCTAAACGAATTATCGATTACACTAGACGAATTTTCCCGCCAAGCGACTTCGAAGCAGCTTCGAAATTTGATCAATTCCACGGTAGTTGTGTCTTAAAAGTCCCTAATTTACTTGGTTCTAGCGCTGAAATATGGGCAACGAAGGTTCAGTACCAGTTACTTATGGCACAAGGCTTCTTAATGACATAAAAGTTGAGTGGAAAAAAGTCGAAAAGCCTAGTAGTTTCGCTCCAAGAGATGGTCATTGCTCGGCTAGTGTTGGCTCCAAGTTGTACATCTTCGGCGGTGTCGCTTGGAATGCAGATATCGGTGAAGTTAGCGAGCTAAACGAAGTTCTGATGTTCGATCTTGGTAAGCGTTGATCACTCAACTGTCGTGCCTAGTAGTAGAGAACTGCGCCTTTGATTAAAAATATTAATTGTTATGATTGTTAGTATTGGTGCCAAAATGTGTGGTTCCAGAAATTATCCATACCATGGAAATTCCGGAGGAGTGGGGGGTCAGTTTACCTGATCATTTCCATACAAATACTGTATTTTTCCTCGGAAATTCCAGACAGGTGGGGGGGGGGGTGGGGGGGGGGGGGGGGGGGTCACTTTTCAACACCCTTACGTGGAACCACACAATGGAAAAGATACCAAAATGGATGTGCCTCAGCTGCAGAATAATGACCCCCTAAAAGATTCATCTGTTCCCAACACCAGACACAACGCCACAAAATTGTGGTTTACAGCGATTGAAATCGCTATTTTCTTAATTTGTTTAGGCACCCTAAAGATGTCAGTTCCCAAAATTTCCAGGCTTTTATATTGTTACATTGGCTGGCCAGATTGGCCACACAATTTTAAACCCCCAAAAATATGACTGAGAATCTGAAAGCCATGTCGTTCTGTCATTTAGGCAAGGAAAACAAGGTCTTAATTATGCAGGTTATGTGAGGAAATCAGAATTTTTAATTTTATGTGAAGAAAACCTGCAAATGCAAGGACGTAGTGCCTGAATGCCTGTAGGGCCTGATGGTCCTGCTATAAGAACGCTCAAGGTGCCCAGCCACCTTCGCAGGCTGTAGAACACCCGCTGTCTGTCCCTCCCGTAATTAGAGTAATCTATCTTAGGGAGTACCTTTTCAAAGTTCTAAGATGTTGGTAGGTCTTCCATTGAAGGTTGCAGGGTAAATATTTGTATGTTATGTAATTTATACAGAAATAACATCTCTGATTCCTACACAATTGGTACATTTGCCATTGCATCCCCAGCTGTTCTGAAATATTTTCTAAAAAAAAGATTATTTATTATGGAGGGTAATAATAGTACAAAGTATCACTTTGGCTAGGATGTCTTTTTTCCTCTAGACATTTCAAGCTCCCTTGTACAAACAACTTCATTTATATCAAGTTTTGATTCCTGAATTGTGTGATTCCCAAAAACATTCATAGCCATCATGGACAGAGTTGAGGTACATGCGGTATGACCCCTTCTTCAATTTTTTTCCTGGAGTAACACATAAATTTTCAAATGTTTTTCCCTTCTAGACACCCAGGAGTGGTCCAGGCCATCTGTAGGTGGTGATGTACCCTCTCCAAGATCATCTGCAACAATGTGTGCCATTTGTAACAAACTTTACATGTTTGGAGGCCTGAGCAGAGATAGTGGATGGCTTAATGACCTGTATTGCTTAAACCTAGGTATTGATGACAGTTTGCATGCCCTATATTTTATGTGACAAGAAGTTTGCTAGTATATAACTAAGTAGAAAAGGGCCAATGAAAAACAAATAAGCCATGCTCAGAGATGTCATCCTGATTAAATAGAAAATGGGAGATTTTAGTGGAATTACAACAACTGCATGAGAACAGCCCATGATCAAAATGTTGAAGAAATACAGTAAATGTATGAAATGAAAAATTAAGAGGGAGATTAGGCTAAAAATATGGGTGAATCTCCTTTCAAAATGTTGGTGAATTGGCATCTCTGCATACTATGGACCATCTGTCTGCTGTCCAGATATCTAGCCCATTCCATATTATGCGCCTGCAGGTAGGAAATGTATGTAGTTGATTACAGTATGCTGTTGATTACAGAGTCCAGTGTACAAAGACAGCAACTATATATCAGGGATATTCCAGGTAGAATTGTCTCTCAGAAAAGTGAATGGAAATATTGGGTTCCCTGAAAAAGAGTGGCTTACAGAATAAAGAGCTCATAATTTCTTTTGAATATGGAGTCAAAAACTCAGGGCTCAGAGTATGAACAGAGGCTCTGTACTATTTGATTGTACCTTTTTGTACTAATCTTTTTTGTATTGTGAAATTGATGTTAATTTCAGAGACAATGATGTGGCAAGTTGTGAATGCAAAGGGCACCCACCCCTCCCCCAGAGACAAGCTAACTTCTGTTGCCATGGGAACCAAGATGATGTTGTTTGGAGGTTTTGGTCCTATGGAGGATCTTCAGAATGGCTCTAATGAGCCAGGAGAGGCTCAGTTTGGCTGGTTCAATGACTTGTTTTCATTTGACACAGGTGTATACTCTATTCTCATTCTCATCAGTTTGTATCTGGCCCTGTCATTTTTGGCCTAAAATTACAAAAAGCCTGGAAAGAATATTCCTGTAATGGAATGTTAAATAATTGTGATAATGGGAGACTGAGGGGGCCATGCCCCCGTTTTCAAGTATTTTCCCACACATGTATTAATTGTGAAGGGAAATCTTTGATGTTGGCCCCCTTTATGACCCCCTCCCCCTCTTTTCAGAAGTTCCTTGATCTGACCCTGATGATTATGTTTTTATCCAACATGTAGATACAGAGACATGGAAGAAGCTAATGCCTAACTTATCAGGATGCCCCACACCTCGAGCAGCTCACAGCATGTCAGTCATTGGCTCAAATATTGTCGTATTTGGAGGGAAAGACAGTGTAGGCAGGCAGCATGATTTGTACATATTAAATACAGGTGAATATTTGAGTTATGAGATATGTTTTTCATGTTTTGATGACAGTGAAGTTTGATAGCACCTGAAATGATCCCTTACAAACTACATACACCCAGGGTGCAGTTTTTCCCATGTTGGCATGTTATATTTAGAAGCTCCTCATATTTGTATTCATTATTTCATAACTTTTTTTTCCAGAAACAATGGAGTGGCAGTCTTTAAACAACACTGGACGGCAGCCAGAGCCTCGCTCATTCCATGCCTGTGCTTCAGTCGGCAATAGATTGGTTGTGTTTGGTGGACGTGGTACTGATAATGGACATTTCAACGACTTACATCTTTTTGATACAGGTAAGTGTATGAAGATTGATATTGTTTTGCCAATGATCTTGTTTGTTTTGATGGCAATGATGTGGTGGTAGAAATGCAGAACTGTTTAAATCGTGAAATGCCTGACCAAGATTGTTATTTATTTGGTCAAAATGTCTAGTCAATTATTTGAGGGCTCACCCTTCCCCTTCCCCTTCCCCTTCCCCTTCCCCTTCCCCTTCCCCTTCCCCTTCCCCTTCCCCTTCCCCTTCCCCTTCCCCTTCCCCTTCCCTTCCCCTTCCCTTCCCCTTCCCCTTCCCCTTCCCTTCCCCTTCCCCTTCCCCCTTCCCTTCCCCTTCCCCTTCCCCTTCCCCTTCCCCTTCCCTTCCCCTTCCCCTTCCCCTTCCCCTTCCCCTTCCCCTTCCCCTTCCCCTTCCCCTTCCCCTTCCCCTTCCCCTTCCCCTTCCCCTTCCCCTTCTTCCCCTTCCCCTTCCCCTTCGAGCCCTGTGTTGATGATATTTTTGGAAAAGTAAGGAAACACAGTGCCTCTCTTGGCTAATGCAGTTATATTTCTTTCTAGATAAACAAGAATGGCTGCAGCCTGCAGTGTCAGGACATGTCCCCACCCCTCGTGGAGTTCACACTGTTGATGTTGTCAATGATCATCTTGTTGTATATGGAGGTTCATCATCATTTGATTCACAAACAATGCAGTGCCAGGAATACCATGGGGATACTTACTTGCTGCCCACAGGTAAGTAGCCTTAGTCAGGTTCGTATGCTTCCTGGAAATCCTGGAATATCCTGGATTTTCCAATTTCAATGGGTTTTTTCAATCTTGTGGAAGTGCAACACACTTCTTTACAGAGCTGAGTGGTTGCTTCTAAACATTGGCAATTGAGTATTGTTCTTGTAAATGGTATAACATAACATGACACAGATATAATTTGCACTCTTGTGGGCAAACTAATCTCAGCAGAGGGGAAACATCAAGTTACATTAAAGCGTTTCTTTCATTTTAGAACAACTTCTTTCTGGCTCTTCACTTGGTGCAGATCCCAGCGAGAAACCACAGGAATCAGTTGCCATGACAATGACTGCTTCATCAAGTGGCATAGAAACTATTGATGAAGATGAGGAGGAATGGGAAGATAGTGACGATGAGCCCTCATCTGGCCAAGAACAATGATTTAGATGATCTGTGCAGTGTACATAGGTTAGGGGGACTAGTAGAGTGAAGAGCATTCTCATTCCCTGAGCCTCTCGGTCATGCTGACACTGGTGCCAGACAAAACCAGATGTTCCAGATTCTGGGGCACCTGGCTTTTCCATATACAGTGACCATCTTTGACTGTTAGGCAAATTTCAAATAATGTCAAGCGCAGGTAACAGTTACAATTAATAAAAAATCCTCAAGCCAGTGGTTCATGCACAGGTGGGCGTGGGCAGGATGGGAGGGACGAGCTGTGACCTGCATTTTGTACCTGATGTTCCCAATATCATGGCACAGTCAAGAGTTCTTTATTTTGTGATTTGGTTAACCCATGATAAACTGTACGAAGTCTCTTGAAATTCCATTCCCTTTCCCTTGAGAGTGAGGGGGGGGGGGGGGGGGGGGGGGGGCGACTGCAATTTTACATGTAAATGTTTGCACCCCCTTGACAATATCACATTCGGTACTCAAAGTTATTTATTAGATAGGCATTATAGCTAGGCATTATAAATTTGTAGAGGAGGATATTTTTATCTCAAAATATCATGAAAGTAAACTTTACTTTCATAGACTGCTTGCAGCCCCTTCTTTGGCGAACGTCTGTAAAGTCCAAGGGCGGATCTAGGGGGGGGGGGGGATTAGGGTGGGTAGCCACCCCCCTTGTTCTCATATTTCTTGTAAAAAACCTTAAGATTAGCCACCCCCTTGGTCTGAACTCTGTAGTATATCCTTTGTACTAGCCACCCCCCTTGTTAAGGGTCTGCATCCGCCACTGAAGTCCTAGTCCTACATTTATTGTAGTTTGTTTGCGCGCTCGTATTTCCAGACTCCATTTCCCTTTCTCTCGATTTACGGACGTTCACCAAACAAGAGACTGCAAGCAGTCTATGAAAGTAAAGTTTGCGAAGGACAGAAAAAGCGTTATGTTGTAACGTAAATCGTACGTGGCTTTCCAATGATTGCTCATGAAACAAACTGCATTTCCTGTAATTTTCTTTTGTAATCACTTAGGTATTTGACATTCTAGCATTTTGTTTTCTGGAAAAGTAAGCGCTGTCTAGCTTAGAAATGACATTAGCTCTAAAACATGTCCTTAAAGGATTTCTTCTAAGACAAAGCGCACTGGCTTGAAAAATACTTATTCTGTCAAATTCTCAAAATACAACTTCGAAATTTACGAAATGAGAAAATAAGCATGCAAAATACCTGCGAGCAAAATATAAAAATGTCAAACGATGAGAGAATTTACGAGCAATTTGCAGTCAACAAAAAAACTGGTAGTACATAATAATAATAATAAGTAAGTTTCTGACAATAGTGATAAATTGTCTATTGGAAGATATTAGATTACGAAATAATGAAAAAAAAGCTGTTCTGATTATTATATTGCTGTTTAATTATGTATACATGTTTTTGTATGGATTATTTCTGCAGTTTTCTGTAAAATAACGTATACGCCCAGAGAAATATACGTCTTCGTAGTCTCTATCAAACATCAATTTTCGTAACGGATTAATAGTGAGACGTTTTTGCTTTTTTGCAAGTTTTCTTTTCCATTTTTTCATGAGAAGTTATATTTTTAGAAATGATAAAGCACAATATTTACAGTTCGTCTCGCGGACAACGTGCTCTATTAACCCAGTAAATTCGTGTTGTCAAATTTCCGACCGCCTTCTCCAATCAGAACGATGCGAGCCAGAAACCACGACAACATAGGACGCGTTCTGCCACCTGTAACTTTGTATGATGCATTTGCCTAACAATGGATTACTCATCGCTTAAAAATCTTATTGTGCCGATGGCAAGAAATTAAGCGTTAGCCTATTCTGAATGCTAATGATTTGAGTCGAGAAGATAACTGAAATTCCACTCTGGAAAAAAGGAGAGCCAAATGAAAAGCGCGCGTTGCAACATTTTTTCGCGTAAGGTTTTCTTGCTTTCAAAAGAAAAAAAAGAGGTCTTGACTATTTTCATTGAAAGGCATTTGAGATTGTCGTTTCAGTAGGGAAACTGCGTAAAACTGATTTTGTGGTAGTCTAAGCTTCGGAAAGTGGTGTTCAAATTCATTGGAGATGGCCCAGCTCGGAAAGGTTTGAGGTCATTTCTATTTATAGCATCAACCCGACACCTGCTTCGGCGAAATTAATTGGTCGAGTGAAAATCGTGAGCCAATCAAAATGAATATGTTGTCCATCGGAAGCCGACCGTAAATCGATTTTCCGTAAAAGGAACCGTTCGTGTTGCCGAGCGCCAAAATGTGAGAGATGGGCAGGGGAAACGAAGGTTTCCGGCTAAAAAACTTCCTTCAACTTGAAATGGCTCTACCGGTTTAGCGATTGCTCTGAGTTCTTAAATTTTTCACCAAATTGTTCCTGTGAATCAAAGCCAAGGAAAGGCTTATATTCTTCAAAATGGTGAGTGGAAAGTCGTTGAATGGATTCCCAAAAGCATAAGCCTGGCTTCCGAAGTTACGAGCTATGAGAGAGGCTTCTAAATTATTTCTCGGCTTTTTCCCTCCACAGCCGTCGTCGTATCACTGGCAAAGCAAGGGAAATATGAAGTCTAGTGGAGTGGAAGACATGGTACTCTTGCCAAAGATCCAAGAAGCTGCGATTGTGGAAAATCTAAAAAAGAGATACATGGACGATCTGATTTTCGTATCCTTTGAAACAATTCAGTCGGTTAGAAAATACCGGTTGACATAGTTGACGTATTGTACCGAAAGTTCACTTGTCATTTGTGAATAATTTGTCACAGCAATGCAGAAGCATATTCCGTTAATTTGTCCATCGGGTTGGATTTCAGCATCATTGTTTTATAGTACAAAATTTAGCACTTTTAATGAGACCTAATTTGCAAAACTTCGACTAGCGTTCATAACACAAGCTGCGCGAAGGGAGAACAAAGGAAAGTTCACTAAAATCTACCACAACTCCCTGCTTCCCATCTAACGAAACCGAAATCATATCACTTTATTACTGTCTTTGTTTTTTCTATGTTGTTTTAGCTCTGTTTATAGTGATTTTCCGGGCTAAATTTTATAAAAAGCTTTCTAGACAGAGTTCTTCCAAAATAGGAGGCGTTTCAGAGTTGTATACGTTTGCGATGTTATTGTGAATTCTAAAGTACTTACTGACGCGAGAGTAGTTTAGACATTTGATCCTGTAATGGTTTGAATGAGTTTCTTGTGAAAGCCGGTAAAATGCGATTCTTCAAATTGTATCGTATATTTTACTCTCGGTAAATTCAAACCAAAATCCGAGTTTTATTTCTTGTAAGTATTGGACTGCATCCCCAGGAGGGTATTAGTCTCCCGAGACTAGGAGGGTATATGCTTCATTGAGAGTTTCAGAGCTCTTTTATGTAACGTAATAAAGACCACAATAAAGTTTGTTAACTTGAGGAACCTGTCGTAAAGCTATTTTAGTTAAAAACATTTCTTATTAAATCAATATTTCTGTCTGGTTCCCTTTCTGTCGATTACGCATGCTTTGGTGATATGTGAATTTATTAACGTAACTTAAATTATATATTACATTCAAATGTCTTAAATTAAGAACATTTTAATGCCTATTATTTCAACAGATAAGATTTCATGACACTAAAACCACTACTATTTCCACTTGAACCTTTTATGCTGTTTGTGTGTTGTGTGACAAAAGTGTAAAATATTAATCATGTGTTTATTGTATTGAAATTAATTACTAGGTTATGTATTATTTAAAGAGCAATTCTGAGATATCTTTATAAATTCGTAGAGTTAATATCTAGTGATTTTAACATGCAATATGGAATGAGCTGTTAACATTAAATTAATGGCATTAATGTGGTGGGTGACCTTGGTGTCTTATCTTTATCTGCACCTAACACTAGGGTCATGATTAAACCCATGATTAAGGAAGGGGTTGGCCATTTTATTAACATGTTTTGCAATTCTTGTGTAAAGCTATAAGCTTGAATTGCTTGTAACTAATATTACATACAGCTACAATTGTTGCCTGCAACTCTCAGAGTGGCTCCACCTTGTCTGAAACTGATCCTTGTTTTACCAAGACATAATACTATGAACATGATTAATCTAAAATGAGGATAAAAGCAGAATATGCCATAAAATCCCAGTTGAGCAAAATAGGTACAAAATAGACAGAAAGGTTTCTTTATCATGGAAAGTGTTTGATATTTCTTTACGGGGAAATAGTCAAGTGCAAGGGAAAATGGGCTTTCCTCTCTCAGTTTCAATATTATGCATGGGAAAATTGATCTTACAATTTTGTATTTTCACAAGTGTTTTTTTTTTGCATTAACTTCTTGAAATTGACTGAGGGGAGTGGATACTTTCACTGACTCATTTCCGCACTTGATACAAAATTTCATGGCAACAGGATTTCAGGCCATTCCTACATTTTATCCTAAACATGCTTGCACATCCATAGTTATCATTGCAAGTATGCAGAGTTGCAGGAATACTCTCATACAAAATTCAACAAAATTGTGCCAAAAATTCCATCCTGCAGGTCTCCTCCCCCCCCCCCCCCCCCCCCCCCCCCCCCCCCCTCCCTGGAAAAAAAGAAATGGTGAGAACAGAATTGTAACATTTTCCTTAAAAAAAACTTACTTGCTGTGGCATTACAGTAATTTAAGGCAAATATTCTATTTTTTCCAAAGTGTGCTCAAAATCTGTAAATGCTGTATTGCTTGTAGGATATTGGTTAGTGTATTTTTAAAATGTATTAAGGATAGCATTGTTTCCTTGACAACCTGCTAGACCTATATTGGTCCTGTGTTGGTATCTGTCAATCCATTCAAGCAGATGTCATATTTCACAGACAAAGAAGTGGAAATGTATCAGGGAGCTGTAAGTACTGCCATCATGATTTACCATAAAGCATAAGGTGCTGAGGGAGTGTCTTTAATACTTTAACTGGAAAATCATATTAATGCTCGCTACACCCAAAAATCCTTTACTAAAAAATAAACCCAAAAAGTCCCATAAGATTCCTCTGGGTTTATCTATTTATTGTTGGCATTAATTTATCATGAAGTCAATCAAAGAATGTTGTTTAAACTATTTAAATTTAAATCCTGATTTTTAAATGAATCTATTAACTTGTTTTTGCTACCTTAAATAATCCCTTCTTAACCAAAAGATCCCCAAATCATAAATTCCATACAAATAATCCTTCCCAACTCCCTGACAATAAAAAAATGTGCCATTCCAAAAAGTAGCTGTACCCCTGTGGAATTTACAGGTTCTCCCCATGATCCCTGTAGATCTTTGAAGCAACTCCCAAGGAAATTCCAAGTTCTCTCTTGACCCCTGTGGAAATTCCAAAGTTGTAAATGAAGACCTTGTGGGAATGGTCCTGTGGAAATCCTAGGGTCAGAAACAGAGACCCCTGTGGAAATTCCAGGTCCTTTGATAGGGGGTAATACACAAGGAACATGACTTTTTATTTATTCAAACAACATTAAAGTCTTTTAATTTATTTTTTTGCAGGCCTCCTATGAGAACCCACCTCACATTTATGCGCTAACGGACAACATGTACAGAAATATGCTGATTGATAATGAGAATCAATGTGTCATCATTAGGTACGTTTTATCCCAGTACACCTGTCATGTATGCCTATGGCATGCATGTCACACCTAAAGAGAATGTTATGTCTGAAGTCACGTGTGGTTTTATCAAACCATGTGTTAGATTGTAATTACCAATTAATTATTTTTTCGTTTTCTTTGATTCTAGTGGTGAGAGTGGTGCTGGTAAAACAGTGTGTGCCAAGTTTATCATGGGTTACCTTGCTAAAGTGTCTGGAGGGGGCCCTAATGTACAGGTAAATCTTACTACTAGGCTGAATGATCAGCTGTTTTTGTTTTCTAATTTAGTAATCACTCAGAAATGTGGCTCATGCAAGTTGTTTTAAGGTATCCCTACTGAAATTTGGAATTCTCTGTGCTTTCAATTTGGTGTTCTTCATTCATTCATATGAATGTCTCCTTGAAAGTTTCACTTTCAGACTTTTGTATAAATGTTTGTAAATTAGTCCATCACAAAAAATTTCCCTCCCCCTTCCACTTTCAGCGTCCACATGGTAAAATCAATAGTCCAGTTTCGAATTCTCTACTCTACTGCTGAATCTGGCATCAACGGTGCATAAGGAGCCTGAGGAGCCTCAATTTGAAGCCAAAAAAGTTGTGAATACCAGCGAGTCAGAAAAGTTTCCTCAAGTTTGTCTATTATCTCAATTCAAGCTTCATCCAGTTTCTCTTTTTCGACTTCAACTATTGAGGCTCCTGCTGTCTTTATGTGCCATTGATGCCTATTCAGTGGTAGAGCAGAGAATCTGAAACAGGACTCTTGCTCCTTCCAGTGAATTTGTTCATCATGATCACTCCATATGTTGGGAATAATACTGCCGCACTGTAGCTGGGTACCCACTTCAAAGATCAAAAGACACAACAGGGGTTGCAGATTGTTGGGCAACTGTTCATTGGTGTTCATCAAGGTTGTTGCCACACATTATATAGGGGTTTTTGATATGAAATCATTGTTTTCTTTTTGCTGCCCAACCAGTTTTTCTTGTAGTAGCTCAACTTCTTCATTTATTCTTTTCTTGCAGAAAATTAAAGATGTTATCCTGGAGTCTAACCCTCTATTAGAAGCTTTTGGCAATGCTAAGACTGTTAGGAATAACAACTCTAGTAGATTTGTAAGTATATCTTTTGTAAGTTTTGATCTTACTGCAGGTTCAAGCTCATTTTTATTCTTTCTTCTTAGGGTAAATATGTTGAAATTCAATTTACAAGAGGTGGACAGCCTGATGGAGGGAAAATATCAAATTTTTTATTAGAAAAAGTAAGTGAATGTACTGTATTAGTACATGTTTTAATGCAATTATCTCTTGATCCCAATGTGGGGCATCATTGAGCTAATATTCTTGACTAAGACCTGTATTGTAGCTGCCCCCAAGTGCCAAAACTCCCATATAAGGAGTTTGTGTATTCTGCCCTCAGAATCCTGCAGTAATTTCCAGTCCAATTTCCAACAGATGAAATAGGTGCCTTATGCTTTCACGTTTCATCTTGCAGTCAAGAGTAGTTATGCAAAATCCAACAGAGAGGAACTTCCACATCTTTTATCAGTTATTAGAAGGTGCTTCAGATGAAGACAAAGGTTGGTGTTGAATTTGTAATTGCAAGTGAAAGGTGGACAAACATAACAACAGGGAAGCAGGCATAATGACGGCAGACAGGTAGACTGACTAACAGATAGACTGACCAACTATCTGACTGTTGGACAGACAGACGAAATGATAGACAGGCAGTGAGGCAGGCGAAAACAGGTAGGCAGTGAGGCATGCAAACAGACAGGCAGTTAGGCAGGCAAATTCTAAAAGGCAGTTAAGGCAGGCAAACAGACAGGGCCAGTAGGGCAGAGGTAAACAGAAAGACAGTTATAAGCAGGGGCAAACAAGCAGGCAGGCAGGCAGGCAGACTTTACAGTGAGTGCATATGTAGGTGATGTTGACACATTCTTGTGTTGTCTCCACAGCCAAGTTTGGCCTGACTGAGCCCTCATATTATTATTATTTGAACCAAAGTGGCACATACACTGTCGATGGTACAAACGATTCCAAAGAATATGAAGAAACCCAGGTATGTTAGTCTGGACAGTTTGAAGGCCATCCTACAAATAAATCACAAAATCTTCAACCCACTACAGAACTGTTTTTTGAGAAATTTAATTGTGGGCAGCAATGCATTGCTTTATTTCTACATTATTGTGACCTGATTATCTAAGTAAAATTTCTTTTTCAAAGCACACAGCAACACATAAATAACAAGAATAAGACCAAACAGAGGCAGGATAAAAGCCAGTGTTTTGGACAATTATTCACCTGTCCCAGGCTGGACACACATTATGTTTGTTTCTTATATGTTGTTATTGTGTTTCATTTGATTTACAGAAAGCCATGGATGTTATTGGGATTCGTGATGAGATCCAAGCTGATGTGTTTGCACTGGTAGCTGGAGTTCTTCATCTTGGTAACATCACATTTGTAGAGGATGGAAACTACGCTGTGCCTGCTGATGCAGAATGTAAGTTAATTGTCATATGTATTAGCCAATTGTGTGGTTCCAGAAAATATCCATCCCCCCACGGAATGGCATTGTGTATTTCCAAAAACAATCATACCCCCCTCGGAAGGGTGTTCAGAAATGACCCCACCCCGATTTTGTTGCTTGGTTGTAACCCCACCCCCCATCCCTCTTGAATTTTCGCACGTAAAATGTTTACCTCTCACCCCCCTCTGGAAATTTCGATGTCGGAAAAAAACGTCGAAATCGTCTGAATATGGGGTATACGGAGTATATTGCAAAAGCGTGCTCCGAATAGGTGTAACAATATTTTCTAATTGTACTTTAAGCAGTTTAAGCATTCACAAATTGCGAACAGGGCGAAAAAAATGCTTTCAACGTTTGTAAATAGGAGGTTAAAAGAGAGTTGCTATTTGTGTAAATATTGCGTTCTTGTCAAAAAAGATGAACTGGGCAAGACGCCACGTTACGCATTCTCATAATTTCACGCGTACAACAAACAGCAACTTACAAACCGCTTTAGACAGAAAACGTCAATAACAATAAAAATAGATTGCAAAAAAAGAAATTTGTTTTGAATAAAGCAAGGATTAACGGGTGCGCAAAATCTAGGAAAGCCATTCCCTTGGTGAACATGATCGTGCGAAATGTCACGCCTGATCGCGCATCGCTAGCGTAAAATTAATTCTTTGACCAGAATTTTTCTTTGATATTCTAGACTATTGACAAGGAAATACATTTCTGTAATACTTGAGACTTGGGACTAGAAGCCAAATCACAGCTTCTTTAGGAGCAAATCACTAGTTTTCTCGAACGTGTTAGGGGGGTCACTTTTTAACACCCTTCCGCCAAGGGTGGGTGGTCAATTAAATGTAGCTTGGAATACCAGGGTGGGTGGTCAAAATAGAACCAAGGTGGGTGGTCAAAATAGAGGGTGGACACAAAATTCCAGGGTTGTTAAGCGTAAATTTCCGGGTGGTATAAAAAATTCCAGGGTGGGTGGTTGAAATTAAAAAGATCCAACGTGGGTAGCTGTCACTGGGGTCCTCAACAAGGGGGGGGGGGGGTGTAGATTTTTGAGACTGCCCATTATGAATGTTTTGCTGCTAGGAAATATTGGGTTGTTTAAAGAAGAAGAACATTGACATCGCATGTCAAAAAGAGGCATTATAAAGGCAGTGTCAATCAAGTTCGTCATTTGATTCAACATTTTTGAACATTGTGTAATTCCATAACAACATACATTTGCTTCTCTTTTCCAGTTTTGTCTTATCCAGCATTCTTGCTTGCTGTCGATGCTTCCTTGCTTATTGAGAAATTAACAAGGTAAATATATGGTGTAGATTTGGAGGCATGAACAGTGGACCCTGGGGGGCTTCAGCAGGTCTTGATATTTTGTTTCTGTAAACTCAGCCCCCTAGGTACTTCTGTTCTGCCGCCTATGGAGGCTCATATACAATGTTTGGATTCATACCATTAATGCTGTTATTATATAGCTCGTGTTTATTCGATCAAAGCGCGCGCTCTGATTGGTTCTATCATGGTCACGTGGCGGGCTACAAATTCAATGTAGCCCGCGCGGGCTACAATAAAAAATTGTTGCCCGCGCAGGCGACATCGCTAGAGCGAGAAATTTCGGCGGACTATTTTTAACGTATTTTCTTTTTTTTACACCGAATTTCCTTTTTGCTATATAATAAAACACTTAATGACTGCATCCTCGATGTTTCCCGAGACGAAGTCGAGGGAAACATCGAGATTCGAGGGAAAACAAAACTCGCTGTTTCCCTGGGAGCAGTCATTAAGTGTATAATATTCACCTAGACAGATCTAGGAATTTTCGAAGGGGGGTCACCATCTGAGTATCGTTTGTATTGTTTTTCTTTCTGTTTGCGAAGTGTGGCACGATTTTGAAAATCAAGCTACGTGATTAGTGACTAGGCTTTTTTCAGAGACGATGTAATGTATTCTTTCTGGAATATATCTGTTGTTAAGGCCGAAGGAGGGTATCGGCCCCTCCTGAATCCCATCCCCCCTCCCCAACCTGGATCAGCCACTGTATTCCTGTGCGATGAATGCAGGGCTCGAAATTAAGAAATGATCATAGTCGATCATAGTCTTAATTTTACGTTTTGTTCCAACATTATAAGTGTAATTCATAAAAAATCTAGGCGCAAATCCGCTAGGAGAACATTTTAGAAACTGAAAACACAGTCGTTATTTTACGCCTAAGTCTAAAAAGTTAGACGTAAAAGGAAAATGCTTATCCGTATTTACGCCTTCGGGCGCAATTTGAAGCCATGGAATGCCCATATTAGTCATTAAATAACTCCTGTTATTATATAGCTCGTGTGTATTCGATCAAAGCGCGCGCTCTGATTGGTTCTATCATGGTCACGTGGTAAGGTACAAACTCAATGTAGCCCGGTGGGCTACAATTAAAAAATTGTTGCCCGCGCGGGCTACATCGCCAGAGCGGGAAAATAAAATAAAAACATGGACTATTTTAACCGTTTTTTTTTTTTTTGCTATATAATAAAACACTTAATGACTGCACTCACGGGAAACAGCGAGTTTTTTTCCCCTCGAATCTCGATGTTTCCCTCGACTTCGTCTCGGGAAACATCGAGATTCTCGGGAAAGCAAAACTCGCTGTTTCCCTCGAGAGCAGTCATTAAGTGTATAATATATCTTCCCTTGCAGCCGAGTGATGGACAGCAAATGGGGTGGCAAGACAGAGACAATAAATATGAAGTTGAATGTTGAACAGGTAAAAATGGCCTTGTGTCTTCAAGTTATCATTAAAATAACAAAATTTGCTTTCCTTTTATGAAGCTGTGATCCGCAAATGTTGAAATATTTTTTTAGACGGATTTAGGCCCGGTCAACATGGGGAATCAGCCATTAGTATTAAAAACGGTGGTTCGTAGCGACAGCACCAGAACAAAAGTTTCCACTAAGCCCCATCTACACGACAAAATATGGCTCTGGGAATATACCTCACCACGTAGTCCTTGCACAGATGAAATTTCGGTCCGGCTCTGATAAAACGTACGGCAAAGCACAGCGGAAATATACCCGAGCCGTGCCATTAAATTTGGTACCCCGTACCACGTTTTATCCGAGCCGTGCTAAACAATCCCTGCAGTGTAAATGAGCTTTTATGTCTTGTAATCTTGTAGGCGTGCTACACTCGTGATGCTTTGGCTAAGGCACTATACACAAGACTGTTTGACTTCTTAGTGCAGGTGAGAACTAGCCTTCAATACAGTAAACATAAACTATACAAGGGCGTAGTGTATAGTACATTGTTTTCATTAACTCAGTTTCCCATTTCTGCTGTATAATTATTGTATTTGCGTATAGGTAGCTAAGCGCCCGGTTAATGTAGGATTTATTTTTCCGAACATTTTGTCCTTAAGAAATAAAGCATTTTATCTGTGCCTTCATAGAGTTTTGAAAACCGAGGCGTTGTTTGGGAGAATTCGAGACGAAGTCGAGTGCTTCATGATCTGACTCGAGAATTCTCCCAAACAAAAGCCGAGGTTTTCAAAACACTATGTAGGCACAGATTTCTTTTATAAAATAATTTCAGGTAAAATAAAATAATTTCTAAAGCCAGAACAATAATAATACGCGGGAGGAGAAGTTTCAATAGCGCATCGCGTTCTGGCGTCATTTCTATGACCTTCATAGAGTTTTGAAACACAGCTCTCGACCATTAAGAGCGCGCGAACTATCTCAATTATTTTATAAAGCAATTTATTGTTCCAAGTCACTTGTGATTAGAATGAGAAACATTTTATAAAAAGAAAGTATACGCGTCAATGTTTTCCTAGCCCGCCTACGGGCTCTCATTTTGTTTCGTAATCAGAATGATTGTTTTTGAATCTCGCGGGCGTGTTTCCTTTTTACTTGTTTATACGTACGCGGGTTTCCTGCGCGCTTGTTGTTTGTCTTTTGTAAATGGTCGAGAAAATGGAGGGCTTTCAAATAAATCATATTATCGATCATTACGTGCTACAGGCAACCCATATAACCATCGTCGACATAAGAAAACAAACTAAGAGAGCCTATGAGCAAGGAAACACTGTTCCTATGGCAAGTTTTGACTTTAGCAATTAGGGAATAGCAGAAACATCAGGCAGTGAAGTGTTTGTCGAATTTAAACTGAACTTAATCGTTTTCTTTTAGGCTGTAAATAAAGCAATGCAGAAAGACGTGGTCGAGCTTACAATCGGCGTTCTAGATATTTATGGTTTTGAGATTTTCCAGGTAATATCTCACTTCTATTCACCCGCATCTCGGAAAACCCTGTGTTATTGGCGACTAATTCAAACATTTAAGTCGCCAAAAAGTAACATTTAGTCGCCACATAAACGTGGATCTCAGCTGAACTCACAAAGATGGGGTGTCACAGGGCTGCACAAAAAAAATTCGAATTTTTTTGACAAGTTTCAAAATTCTAGTCGCATTTTCTAAAATGTTAGTCGCAAGAAGTGAATCGCAATACTTCGACTGACTGACAAAGTTTAGTCGCAAAAGAGAAAAACTTAGTCGCAGAAGCGACCCCCACGGGCGCAATTTGCAGCCCTGACTGTCATTTGGCTACTAGGTCTAACGTTTTGGTCGCCAAGTCCCAAAATTAAGTCGTTGGCGATCATATGGTCGCAAACTTGGGCCCTGATTAACAATGTCATTTTTATTTTGTAGAAAAATGGTTTCGAGCAGTTCTGCATAAACTTTGTAAACGAGAAGCTTCAGCAGATTTTCATTGAGCTCACTTTGAAAGCTGAACAGGTATGATCAATCAAATTATCAAATGGAATTCGTCATATTGCTCCAAACCATCGACGGTGGTTTTAATATGCTTTCTGTAACTCAGCCCTCTCACTTTGCCGCACATTGTCTGTAACGAGTCCCCTCAACTCAATGGCAGTTGTAATTAATACTATCCCCTTAGGAAGAATACGTCGAGGAAGGAATCCAATGGACGCCGATCGATTATTTCAACAACAAGATAGTGTGCGATCTTATAGAGTCCAAGGTAAGAGAAAATAGCTCAATGTTGTTGCACCACAGAGTCTCATTTCTCGTCAAGTCTGTATTCTAATTAGATAATCAAACATTTGGCTCGATCAGCGACCCTACCATTTTAAGACCCCCTCCGGACCCCCTCCCCTTGAATTCCCAGGTCCTCAACACCCCTGGAATATCAGCAACTCATCCCTTGGAATTTCCAGGTTGCCTAAATACAACCCTTTTTCACAGCTTAGATACACCCCTCCGGGGGTCCTTCAACCCTCCGCGAGGACATTCCAGGGCTTAGATAGTCCCTCTTCATTGGAATTTCCAGGGATTCGATAGACTCCTCCCACCTGGAATTTTCCAGGGTCCTCAAGTGACGCCGATGCGGAAAGAATATGGAACCAGCCAATCTATCCCACGACCCAAAAACCCTATTGTTTAAAAGCACCATCATAATCATAATCTGTTTCTCATGAACGTACAATTGTTCTTCCAGCGACCTCCAGGAGTCATGTGTGTTGTAGACGACGTCTGCGCCACAATGCACGCAGTAGGGGAGGGTGCGGATGCCACATTGCTCGAGGTACATGTCCCTTATCACAGATATTTACACAACGAAATAACTTCAGGGCTCGAAGTTAATAAATAATCATAGTCGTGATTTTACGCTATGTACCAACAATATAGGGTGTAATTCATCGAAAATCTAGGCGTAAATCCACTAGGAGAACACTGCGCAAACAGAAAACACGGTCATTATTTTACTAAAAGTCTAATATAAAAGGTTAGGCGTAAAAGAACATTTTTTAGGCGTATTTACACCTGTATCGAGCGCAATTTCAAGCCCTGCATAAAACAGTTGATATTTGTTGTATTTCCGTCACTTTGTAGTCTGGCAACAGCAACATTTGTGTCGAAACTAATGAATTGTTTCAATGTTTGTTGTTATTGACTTCGTTGTGGTCTTTATTGCGCACCTTTGTTGCGGTCTCATTTTCATGTTTTTCTTATAGAAACTAGGCAACTCTGTTGGCAGTCATCAGCATTTTCAAGGCGTCAGTGGAGGCTTCATCATTCATCACTATGCAGGAAAGGCACGTATTATGTCAAATAGCAATTTCCCATTTAATCAGGAACCCATTACCTAGGAGAGTCCATCTAGGGGTAGGAAGGTGTAACAGCGAATTCTTAAGTGAAGGTATTTTTAGAATTAATAAATTTGCCGCTTGAATAACCTCTCTGAACAAAGCGTAAGCTTCGTGTGAAGATTTGAAGCTAAAAATAACAAGTTAAGGCTAACGGTGTTTACATCTTGTTGCCACCCGATTCAGATCATGTGATGATTCCTTTGGGTGGAGACTTTTGTTAGTTCTGCACATACACTCGTGCATTCGGTCGAGTGAGAAAAATTTGACAATTCGCCTTTGTCACGCGCCGCCATTTTGTTTCCAGAATGACCCGGTAAAGCAGAAAAAAGCAATGAGCCAATCACCTTTTTGGTTCTAAAACAAATAAAGAGTACTTTTTGGTAGTTTGGTCAACTTTTGTACCATCAATCCCAGCATCAGGCTTCCCTTTCCAACATGAGCAAAACACGCGCCCTGCTTGGCCTCGTCTCCATGCTGAATAAATCGACTGAAAAATTCAAGATGGCGCTTGTGTGATAAAGGCGAATTGTAACCACCCAAAGGAATCATCACATGATCGGAATTGGGTGACAACCGATTTGGTCTATTGGTTTGCGCCAGCCTGAAAGAAACTATGCAAGCCACTCCTTTGTTATTGTTTTCGTTCAATATTAGAAGACAACTTACGTAGAAATCTCTTAAGAAACATCTAAAAACAACGTTTCATATTTGATGTACCAAATTCAATCGAGAACATTGCTCTATATTATCTAAATCAGCCGATGGAAATGGATGCTTTCTCCGTCTTGGTATGTTGCTATGCTGTCAAAATGGCGGCTGACACAGGCTCTTTAAATTGGACTTGTCACGCTGGAATGCTGGGGTTCGTATAATGTTGCTACTATAACAAAGGCGGTTACAGAAAATAACACGAAGCGAAGCAGGATAGGGATATATCATTCCAATTTTCATTTTTAGGTCAGTTACGATGTGGACGGGTTTTGTGAGAGGAACAGAGATGTCTTATTCAAGGACCTCATTGAGCTGATGCAGAGCAGTGACATGTAAGATGCCTTTTACATCTGTAGTTGCTTAACTAGGCTGTCACGATTAGGGGTTAATTTAAGCTAAAATTGAGTTCCCATTTTGTGGACGCTTTCCTATTTTCTCCTATTTTTCAAGCTTTTGATTACAAAAGATAAGTCCAATCCAGTCGATTTTGCGAGCTACGAGCCTGAAATGTCAAAATTTTCTCGCCCGCCAGATCTACTAGGAAAATAACCAATTACGACCTCCATTTACCACTTGATACCAAATATGGACACTGCTCTCTTTTAAGCATGTTTTGCTATAAAAAGTTCCGATAAATAGGCTAAATACATTAGCTGAGCATCCACAAACCTCTCTCATTTCTTATTTTCCTCCTATGTTTTGGTTCAAATCTTTCACTTTTTCCTATTTTTTCAACCCTGAAACTCCTTATTTCCTATTTTCCTGAACCAATCAAACCACTTGATACCCTGTACTTATCCGATTGCATTTTTCTCTTTGCATTTTGTTTAGTCCGTTTATCAGAGCGTTGTTTCCCGATGATGTGAAAGCCGAGAAGCGGGGGCGACCCTCGACTGCTAGCAATAAAATCAAGGTATGAAAAACACACTGTACTCATGTAAACCTGATTTGCCCATCTTGAGGGTTGGTGTTAAAGGCCCATCACCAACCGGGAGCCTTTGCGCCCCGTTTTCTTTTGTTTTCAAATTGATCCATTGTTTTTCGGGTGCTCTGATTGGCTAAGAGTCCTCAAAGGCTCTCGATTGGTAATGGGCCTTTAAAATGGGAACAGCGAGAATGGACTCAAAGACCCCATTTGATACGGGTGTAAATACGCCTAGAGACGCCTAAACTTTGTTCACTTACGCGTAAAATTGCGCCTACAAATCACAAAAGTAATTCAAATACACCAATGTTTTATTGTTAAATTCGAGTCCTAAAGTGTGATATTGTAATCCACCGCCACCTAGAGAACACGAAATAATTATTCTAAAATCGAGAGAGTAAGTTTATGGGAATCAGCATGGAAATTTTCGGGGCGACCCCGATGTAGCACTGCTAAGATTTGAGCGAGGTTTTTGAAAAAACGGCGAGGAAGACCGATGTCAAATTTCATATTTCCTCGCGTAAGCTGTAGCTATCTCTTGCTATCCTACATCGAAATGGCCTCAAATTGCCACCATGTTGTTGACGACCTCTGGAAATTTCAGGCGAGGGGAGTCTTCAAATGGTACGGTCCTCGATCCCCGGGTGTGGAAAAAAAAATGCGATCAGCCATTATTTGAAATCAGGCATGTTTTATCCCTACGTGTAGACCCAAGCTAACCTATTAGTGGACAAGTTAATGAAGTGCACGCCACATTACATCCGCTGCATCAAACCGAACGAGACGAAGAGAGCGCATGACTGGGAAGGGGATCGAGTTAAACATCAAGTGGAGTACCTAGGGCTCAAGGAAAATATCAGAGTGCGCCGGGCGGGTTTCGCGTACAGGAGACCGTTTGACAAGTTTCTACAGAGGTAAGGGCTCAGGTCTTTATCATTGGGCAATCGGCAAAAACAAAATCCAAGCTTCCCCTGCTGAGGTCCTCTGGAATTAATCCAGGGTGGGTGGTCAAAATGGAGCTCGGAATTCCAGGGTGGGTGGTCAAAATAGTACTTGGAATTCCCGGGTGCGGGAGCTACAAAATTTCACGGTGGGTAAGCAGAAATTCGGGGGTGGTCATGACAAATTCACTGGAATTCCAGGGTGGGTGGTCAAAATAGTACTTGGAATTCCCGGGTGTGGGAGCTACAAAATTTCACGGTGGGTAAGCAGAAATTCCGGGGTGGTCATGACAAATTCACTGGAATTCCAGGGTGGGTGGTCAAAATAGTACTTGGAATTCCCGGGTGCGGGAGCTACAAAATTTCACGGTGGGTAAGCAGAAATTCCGGGGTGGTCATGACAAATTCACTGGAATTCCATGGTGGTTGGCCCTGGGTGGGTAGCTGTGACTGGGGTCCTCAATAGGGGGATACGATTCTTTTTTTGGGGAATGCCCATTGCTATTGGCGTTTCCATACTTTTGTCCCTCGTCAGGGCTCGCAAATTATCAACCCACACTCGTGATTGCAAACTGCATGTATTGCAGTGAACATCTTAGGAATGAGTTATATCTCACATCTGTAAACCGCATTTGATCATATACAGTAAGCATACAGTAAACAAAATCCGCGTAAATATATGTTTTCCTCGGCCTTGTTTACTGTAAGTTTCATATAAACTTGTGTAAAAAAATGGGTAAATTTAGCCTTAAATTTTTAGGTTCTTATACGCGTTTTTCTTCTGTATTCGCGGTAAACAATTCAGCGACCCCGCATGCATTGTTCTACCTCCCTAGTTACTGTTGCTACGTCGGACAAGCCAAAATGTTACTTTGGCATAGAGCACGGAAAATATACCGATTACAGGAAGGTGTTAGAAGTTGCCTCATAATATGGCTTGTATATTTTCGTCAGAAAAAGCTGAAGAATTCTTCGAATTTTGAGTTTGTTGCTCGGACATTTTGAATTCCATAGGGAAACTAACCATTGTTTGGCGATTAATCAAGCGAAGACGGGATTGGTCTATTGTGAGTGTCAATATCATCATTGCCACCAGCATCTTAGACCTCGTCCACACTACACCGTTTTCACACGAAAGCGGATACTTTTTGCTCCGTTTTCAAAAAGATTTGCGTCCACACTTATCGTTTTCGTATTGTTTTCGCCGTTCTCGGTGATCGTTTTCGGCGTTGTAGTGTGGACGATAGCCGTATCCGGAGCAAAATGTATCCGTTTTCGTTTGAAAACGGTGTAGTGTGGACGGGGTCTTAATCGAGATCATTACCCTTTTCTTTGAAACCGAAACATTTACTTGGGAGGTTCCGAAATGTAAGACATCAGCTTGTTATCATCATCATCGTCGTCGTCGTCTCCACCAGTGCACTGAATCATCGTCGTCGTCGTCTCCACCAGTGCACTGAATCATCGTCGTCGTCGTCTCCACCAGTGCACTGAATCATCGTCGTCGTCGTCTCCACCAGTGCACTGAATCATCGTCGTCGTCGTCTCCACCAGTGCACTGAATCATCGTCGTCGTCGTCTCCGCCAGTGCACTGAATCATCGTCGTCGTCGTCTCCACCAGTGCACTGAATCATCATCGTCGTCGTCTCCACCAGTGCACTGACTGCTCCTTATTTTTAGGTACGCAATTCTAACAAAAGAGACGTGGCCAAGATGGCGAGGTGATGTACGAAAGGGCATCACACACTTGATGAACGCGGTGAACATGGAACCAGACCAGTGGCAGATGGGAAAGAGCAAGGTGTTCATCAAGGCACCAGAGTCGGTAGGTGTGGAACACTTATTGCCCGCTTCAGTTGGCCGAGCTGTTTCCGTATTGAGTGGTAATCACTTTACGATTCGTTTCACTACTGTCATGTGAAATCCGCTCTGGCATGAAATTGACTTGACTTGTATCTATATATCTCACGACAAATAATAGTTTTTCCGTGGGGGTATAGCAAAATTGGCTTTTCCGAGGGGGATCAAACCGGAAAAAAAGGCCTTCTTTTCCGAGGGGTGCAATAAAAAAATCCTCGTCCGTGGGGGTGCAATCCAAGAATTTCCGAGGGGGTTACTAAAGAAAATGACTTCTTCTGTAGGGGGATGCGGCTAAAAAATGGAATGGCCCCTTCGGACTTTTTCTCGTAGATTGAGAGCTGAACGTACTGCGAATGATAATTGTTCAGTCTGTCCATAACTTGTTCTGTTGTGAAAAGCAACTACATATTCACGCGTCGAATGGAATGAGCCGTGGCATTATGTGGTAGCCGGGGCACTAGCGTTCGTAGTGAGTCGTTCAACTCACTACAATAAACTCTGTAGAATCATTCTTTGATATATCATTATCGATTTCATGTCATAGGCTCTTTCAAGGGGGTACCTCGCAGCAAGTGAAATAAAACAAGACCATCTGTCTTCTCAAACAATCCCCAATCCTTCTTCTTAAGTCTTCATCTTAGTCTTACATAAGAAAGGAAGTTAAGCTTTTTGTGTGAAATGGCTTGCCAGCTGTTTAATCCCAGAGCGACTAAAAAAGGATTGCATTCCAATTCCATCCGCTCGATGGCAGGCGCAGACACCCCAAAGTCTTATTCATCTGAACAAGGAGCATCTATAGGTTAGAGGTTTTCGCATCTGCCAGCTAGTTTCATCGATGAAACCTCATTCTTTGTATGACTTAGCCTCCTTTCGGTCCTTCCGAGCACTTGCATGTAAGTGTCCGACTAATACGAGGCCATTTCTTTGTGTTTAGTTATTCTTGCTGGAGGAGTTGAGAGAGCGCAAGTTTGATGGATACGCTCGGCGCATCCAGAAGGCCTACAGGATGTACAAGAACCGACAGTACTTTGCTGAGCTCAAGCAGCAAGGTGGGAAGAAATACACCAAGAAGTTTCTAGACCTTTATGTTCCCATACTGCTATTGCCTTGAAACACATCATTGTTGGTATTGTTCTGGGCTTTGCAACGTTATGTCCCGAAAGTACGAACCCTACCTTTCTATGCACAGAGAATTTCTGCAGAAACTCATCCATGGGAAACGCTGAATTTCCCATGGTAGAAGAATGGGGAGTGTTCGGATTTCCCATGGCTATCCTTGTGAATCCGAACATTTCCCATGCGTGTGCCTTGGGTAATTCAGCTTTTCCCATGGTTGGGTTTCTATAGATATCCCTGTGATGGGACAAACAAGACGTTGGTACAACGTCTTGATTTTGCACATGCTAAAAAGCAAGTCTCCACCAAATCGCAGCACTTTTTGAGAGCATGCTTTATTTTGTCTCGCCTTCAACAAAACGTTTAAGGAAAAAAGTTTCTTTCCAGCGCTTATTAAACAAATAGCAGTAATGTGAGAAATACATGACAAGCGATGTTCAATATATGATTTTCAAAGTTCAATGAATATCCTTATCCTTCGACAAATGAGTAGGAAGATGATATTTTGGATTAATGTCCTCAAATTTTCCTCTAGCTTCTGATATCTTCTTCAACAAGAAGGAAAGACAACGAGGCAGCATCAACAGAAACTTCGTTGGTGATTACATTGGGTATGACGAGAATCCTGCTCTCAGGGCTCTAGTGGGTAAGTAAAACTACAGGTCAGATTTCGTCGCCCGCCGCGCACAACAACGTGACCTCGAACTTAAAAAGGAGGATTATCATCAATTGTTAAATTGCCTTGAAATGAGGATTATCATCATTTGGGGGACATGACTATATTACTCTTATCTTCGTTCTATTAAAAACATAAATAGAACGAAGCAATGTATATAAATGAACATCAGCCAAAATAGTCCGAACCAAAAAAAACAGCCCCTGTCCCCCACCCGCATTGCCCTTAAGAGCGCTCAATACAATTGTATTACTTCAACCTACAGCCATGGGGGACACTTGCGCATGTCAAATAACCATGTCACCAGAATGATGATAATCCTCATTTCAAGTTTCGAGACCATGTTGCGCTCAAGTATATCATGCAGGATTCATACGAGTCCTGGAAAACCTGGAAAATACTTGAATTTGAAAATTTCTGGGCTGGAAAGACCTGGATTAGTTATCAGAGTCCTGGAAACCTATCACAAAATCACAAAGATATCCTATCAAAACAGGTAGAGTTTCAACCGAGCCGTTTCAATTTCAAGCCTGTGGGTTGCACATGTCTATCACGTGACGACTGAAAAGTTGTCACGTGACTTAGGCTTGGTATCTGTCTTCCAATTTAACGGACGGTGTTTAGTCACATGTCGATTATTTTGCCATCACGTGGTATCAGAAACATATAATTGAGTTGAAACGTGTAACAAACATACATTGCTTTAGTGCCAAGCTGCGGAATATTCGCAGAATAAACAATCGAACTGATTTTGAAAATAATGTTGTTGCAAGACTTCAAGATGTTAAATATTAGCATATTATCACTTACCGCTGTTGCTCTACTTTATTTGAGCAAAAAACGAAATGTTATGAAGAGAAAACCTGCTTGGGTTAGCAGTCGAAAATTCATTATTGACCAAATATGGTCATAAACTGGCCACGAATAATCCACAGCTTGGTTCGCCGTTACATGTTTCAACTAAGTTATATGTTTCCAGGTGGTATAAAACAGCGACCCGTGGATTTGAAATTTAAACGGCGCGATTGAAACTACCTGTTTTATAATAGTATGTAGCAAACTTTGCAATTTTTAACAATGAGGGCGAGAGGAATAATTGTTTTAGTCAAATCAAACTAGTAGGTTACTTTGTATAGTCAACAACGTTCTCTGGTCTGGTCATTTGCCATTTTCTGGCTTTCAAATCCGACACATTTCTACTAGTAGCTCAACCAATCAGAACGCAGCATTGACACTAGACCACCTAGTGTGGTATGGCTAATACTGCATACACTGGTGTCTGTCTGAGGACCGCCTTACCACATCAAGCTGCCTAAAGTAGAAAATTGAATAGGCCTTATCACGGTTTCCGACGCCATTTTGTTCGGTAGGCAAGATGTGCAAAATCCCTCATAAACTCTGTAAACGCGAAGTGAAATCGTTGCGAAAATATCAAACATATCGGTAAAATATGAATCGTAGCATTGAGAGAGTGGCTGAAACTGTTTACCTTAAAAGTTTGGAGGTTATATAGCTGCTGTATGAATCGAGTAATTACGTTTTTAATTCTTCATACAAACGCCTGTAAAATCTGTGTGCATCGAAAAAAGCCTGTCAAAATACAAGGGTAGATGTGGAAACATAAAAACTACAATTGCTCGCTTTATAGAGAGCGTAGGAAGCTTACATTTGATAGAGTGATTGTTTGGCCAAGTAGAATTATTTTACGCTAAGTACTTTGTTGATATGTGCAATATTTTCGCAACGATTTCACTTCGCGTTTACAGAGTTTATGTGGGATTTTGCACATCTTGCCTACCGAACAAAATGGCGGCGGAAACCGTGATAAGGCCTATAGGACGAAACGTGTACCGTCCAAGGTAGTTACCCTGGAAAATGCTCTTTTAAAAATCCTGGAAAAGTCCTTGAAGTTCTGGAATGTTTTCTTTACAACCGTGTACGAACCCTGTCACGGGTAATCAGGAAAAAGTTCAGAAAATATATTCATTTCCCTTAATTTGCCTTTCCATTGCAGAGAAACGCGAGCGGATCGAGTTTGCTGTAACAGTCAATAAGTATGATCGACGCTTCAAGGCGACCAAGAGAGATCTGCTCCTCTCCAGCAAGCATATCTATCTTATAGGAAGAGAAAAGGTAAGCATTGTTCTGTGCTCTGTCGTTGCGCTTCAGCGTACAGAAAGCGTTGGTATTGTATCTACAGCAACTCGCCAAAGGGTTTAGGATCGAGTAGACGCGTACCAGATTATTGGAGACGAACGTTCTGAACAATGGTTTAAGCTTTTGTAAAACAAAAGTGAGTTTATATGAAGCTTTATGATAACTAGGGTCAAATGAATAATGAATGTATTAACAATAATATATAGGTCAAGGCAAACCCCAAGGGAATGCACAGGGCGTAGTAGTTTCGAATACCCAATAACAGGCTTATCTTATCTCTCTACCGGTGATTACCGTGCTTTACATTTCCTATAAAACTCCAACATCCGAACAACAATGCTGTCAAACGAGCATTCACAAATAGAAGCCCATGGCTGTTCTGTTGTTCTAGGTAAAGAAGGGCCCAGAGAAAGGAAGAGTTTATGAAGTCATCAAACGTAAACTAGAAATGAAGACGATTGGGCACGTTACAGTAAGGTAGGAAACTTTTGGATTTCTAAGTTTGTTCAAGTTTTTAAGACAGACGGTTTTAGGACTTCGAGCAATGCTTGGCCAAAGGTATTGTTACTAAAAAGTAGGATACCTATTACCTTTACTTTGGTTACATTTTGAATGTTCCCATGAAAGAAATAAACAGTGGTAGTCCCGCCAAAGAATTGTCATGGAGACCCGAGAAACTAAACTTCGTACGACAAAAATACCCCGAATTTGTGTTAAAGGTCATTCATGAAGAACCCTAAAATATTATTTTGCTCACTTATGAATTGGACTGGAATTTAAGCTTTACTTAATTTACCCCAACATTGTAACATTGCTCTTGTTAATTATAACTTGTTAATTATATTGTTTCTACTATAGCCATTTATCAGACGCCTTTGTGGTTATCCATATCCCAAGCGAGTACGACAGCGTGCTGGACACCGTGTTCAAAACCGAGTTTATCACTCTACTGTCCTCAAAGTACAAAGATGCCACGGGACGAGATCTGAAGGTCGAATTCATGAACAAGTAAGGTTTACGTTTGCTTAGATCGTTACACCTCTCTCTCCTCTTTTGACCCAGTGGCGGATCCAGAGTGGTTCCATGGGTTCCACGGAACCCCCCTCGAGCATCTGACTTTTTGAAAAAATAAAAATAAAACGTGTACAAGGAGAATGAAGCTATCTTTTTTGTTACGGAGTGATTCATCATTGATGATCATCGTTTAAACAGTAGGTATTAAACAATAAGGATTTAACTGCGTTACCCAGACCGCGCCCGGATCATCTACATAATCATATTGTTGCATCTGAGACCCAATTCAGCCCTTCTTCCTGCTTTGAACACGGCGTTCAAAGATGAAGTGTTGTAATAATTATCTGAGTGAACAAGTTGGCGATATGATTCCAATTATGATAATGGAAAATGCAAGCTTCAAAGATATTCCAACACATGATCTCTTCACGATATCAGTGTTGCCCTGCTGTGGCGTGGAACGAAATCCAGGTCTATTTTGACTTTGAAAGAACCCAGCTCTCAAAGAGGCCGATGCAGACCAATGTGGGGTGTTTCCCTATTTAAAATAATCGGAACAGTGGTTTTCAAACGTGGCATAACGGGACGACTCACGGTAACCTCCATCAAGCTGACTCTTGCTCAGTCCGATTTCTCATCTCTTCCATTTTCTAGCATCACGTTTACTGTAAAGAAAGAAGGCTGGGGAGGTGGCGGGACACGATTGTTGGCGCTCAGCAAATCCAATCTGGACTTCATCACAATGAAGCCTTCAGGGAAGACGCTCAACATTTCTGTACCGAACGGACTACCTCCAGATACTAGTAGGTATTTCATGTGGGTTAAAGTGAACGTGTTTTGGCGACGCCGCATATAAGAACAGCTCATTTCAGGGTCAGCCTGAATAGAAATTCCATATATATACTGTAAGGCTCTTACAGCACAGGTATCTGAAATAACAAATTTCACCCTAATGTCCTTATCCATTTGTTTTTATATGCGGATGTTTAATGTATCTGCGTCCATTGCAAAGTCATCTCGCTACTATGGATTTCATTGTGCACGTCTACTCCGTTCATTATAAGCGAATGCACGTTAGTTCTATTGTGTCTAGGGCCAGAAAAGTTGGCTTTTTAAATCACTCCTGTGGTAATTCTGGAGAAGCTGCTGCTTTTCTTGACCAAGAACTAGACCTTCGCGTTTTCGCGCATCGTTAACTTCATTTTGTATCTCAGCTTTCCTGTTTTGTAAGCTACATGACTTATTATCAAGGACCTTAATAACAACTGTCTAGGTTTTTTGGTTACGCTAACAATACTAAGCGCGTCTTGCCTAATGACGCTATATTTGTCTTGTCTTGTCGCTCTCTGGTTTGGCAACCTGAGCGCTAGCTTAGCAAACACACCTGTAACGACGCTCGTAAACGCCCGACTCAAACTTCCGAAACTGTATATAGCGGTCCGAGAAAAACACTCAGAAAAAAAATTGAATTCCAAGATGGGACTTGCTAGTCGGATGCTCTACCAACTAAGCTACGGAGAACTCTGTGGTGAGCAGGTCCCTTCCTATTTGGGCCCCTGACGTTAGTGTAATATTATTCCTCTCCCAGGGCCGGGGCGTCTGCCCTCCAGTGCGGGCCCAGCGAAGCCCCGTAGAGGAGCACCTGGTGTGCCTAAAAGCGGTGCACACTACGACCGACCTCATCAACGAAACCGCAGCGCGTCCAATGCGTTCCGTCAATCAACTAAACAGCCCTCCTTGCCTCGCTCTGGAGCCCGTAACCTCGCCCGTGGGCAGGCTAATATGGACACGTCGTTTATGCAGACCCCCGATTCAGGAGTGTGCGGGTAAGAAGAGTGCTTATATTCATAAACCAAATCGGCTAACGCTGTTTAAATCTTGTTGCCACCAAATTCAGATCATGTGATGATTCCTTTAGGTCGATACTTTTGTTAGCTCTGCACATACACTCTTGCACTCGGTCAAGTGAGAACAATTTGACAATTGTAACCACCCAAAGGAATCATCACATGATCTGAATTGGGTGGCAACAAGATGTAAACAGCGTTCGCCGATAAGGTCTGTTCATCACCAACACGTTATATGTTTGTCGCTTTGTGTGCTTTGTCGCTATATCCTGTCATGTTATGCACTCGGTCCCGCTT
This sequence comes from Scolanthus callimorphus, assembly GCA_033964015.1. Classification (NCBI taxonomy): domain Eukaryota; kingdom Metazoa; phylum Cnidaria; class Anthozoa; order Actiniaria; family Edwardsiidae; genus Scolanthus; species Scolanthus callimorphus. The sequence goes on from CM066924.1 coordinate 16,680,864, forward strand.
GACATTTCTTACAGTTCAAGAACTCTGCTGCTAAAATCTACGCCATGCGTGTCGCTCCAGTGTGAAACAGTTAAATGTCAGAATTGCGCAAAAACTACGCCAAGCAAAAAAGATCTCTTATAGTGTTTCAAATGGTTTTACGAAAGCGAAAATGATTTTTCAAAGTTAACAAAAAGATTTCGCATCCATATTCAAATGCAAATAGCTGTGTGTTCAAGTAGGTTCTAGAGGTTTGAGTGCCGAGATGCAACAAAAGTGTTTCATAAGATTGGTCACTAAGCACATCCTGCAAACAGTTTTTATGTTGAATGGAAAAAGGCACGCTTGCCAAATGTTGCTGGCTGCGTTTACTGCTCCAATGGGCTGTTCTATTTTTTATCCATTGCATCCCTATCGAGGAACCTGGAATTTCCACGGGGCCATTAATTTTTAGCCTGGAATTTCCACAGCGTATTGAATTGCAATTTTGGGGGCAACATTGTAACCGGGGCCACAAGAGAATGTGGAGTTTCCACAGGGGTTGCTTCAAATTTCTATAGGGGTTGTGCAGAAGCCTGGAATTTCCACAGCGGTAGAGCAATTTTTGAAAATTTAGAGTTCATCGATAGGGGGTACGGAACAGTCCAATGTTTGTTGATTTATGTTGTAAGGTAGAACGTCACAGGTAGTGAAGTTGTTGCACTTTCCTCGCCTTCTGTTGTGGGTTCGCTGTGTGTTGTCAGCGTCTGCTAGTCTCCCTTGCAGTAGAGAAGACTGCGCGCTTGCCACTGTGATGTAGCAGAGTAAAGTTCGGCAAACTGCACGTCGCACCTCCCATCTCATGATAACCCAATTAAGCACTCACAACGAGCAAAAAAAAAACTAAAACCACTATCAATCCATAAAACAACCACCTTCACAATTCATAACAATACTATCAATTGTTACGTTCCTTGATTCGCATTTAAATATGAACTATTTTGCAGCAAAGTGCAAGTGCTTAAGTAAAGACCCCAGAAGACAGGAGTCCTATACTTAATAATATTTGGTCAACTCGGTACACCCAAACCATTTCTTATCTACTGGCCAAGTACATTTACCGCAGCTAGTAGTTTAAACTGAAAGCCCCAGAAAACCAAATTACTTTACACTTTTGCAACTTGCAACATAGTGTAATATTTCTCAAGAACCTGTTACTAAATAAACTATTAACTTCATTCAGCAATCAATTTAAGACGAGAGGCCCAGGATTGCAACCGTCAAGGTAGACTGCATGAAAAACACATATTAAACTCGTTAAATGTGTTTTAAACTGCAGTTAAACTAAAGCGCCTTTACAACACAATTTGGTTGGGTCTCGTCAAGAGATTAACATTGCTTTATGAGGATTTAAAATGTTTTTGAACCATTCTAGAGCGGTAAAGTCCGAAGCATGTGTTGTACCTTCACACCTGCTTGGTAAAGAAGATTTAAAACGTATTCATCAAAGCCAAGATCCACAGGTGTAATTGTGGAGCAAATGCCTCGGTTTTGTTCATAATCATATACATCAATCATCTCAGAATATCATCAACGAAACATAAACATTAACATGTGGCATCACAAATACACAAAACATAAACCCATGCCATAACCCATAAAATACAGATAACCAATATATTGACGCCTCTAAACCATAAACAGATTTAACCGCATGAATCCCGCACCTGGAAAAGTCCCAAGGATACCCAATCGCCAGTGTGTGTCGTACTCCGCGGGAACGGGAAGAGTCGTAGAGAGACCAAAGCCTTCGAGAGCTAAGGCGGCTTCGTTTGGAGAAGGAGACAAGAGTCAGAATGATCAACGAGTGGTGTATGCTTCATATCAAGACTACCAAGATGCAGTGAAAAGAGCAGCCGCGAGGCGAGAGGCTGTAGGGTACGCTACTCTCGGCGAGAGAGCGCATTATCGGGACTCCGAGTACGCCAGAGCAATAGCACGAGCTCAAGAATTAGGTTACGCAACACCCAACGGGGTTGTACGCCTGCCGCCACAGCAAAGTGGTCACAGCGCCTATTATGGTCACGCTCGGGAACATCCTGGGAAGCAGGAGTTGCACGGACAACATCCCCATTCCGGGCAGGTATCGCGCGATCAAAGTGACCATTATCATGCAAGCCTGGTGAATCAACGGACGTCGGAATCGTCATTTCAGCAACACCATGATAATTCCGGACGTCCTAGACCCACAGCAACGGCACACGAGCTCAACTCATTGGGACACCAACAGGAAAGGGTAGGCCTAGTGAATCAACGGAAGTCGGAATCTTCGTATCAGCAAAACTATGATAATTCTGGACGTCCAAGACGCGCGGCAACGGCGCACGAGCTGAATTCATCGGGACACCAACAGGAAAGGGTTTATACTAGAGCTGACGTCGTCCATTGTGGATATGGGACTGTTGAGCGCGTGAGGAGGCCAGTTACAGCTCAGGAATATAAAGCACTGAAGGAGGCACAAAGTAAAATGTACACTTCTGATCAGGACAGACATAAAGAGCCTAAAGACAGAAACGTTTACAGGCCACCTCGGCCTGCTACAGCACATGAGCTTGAACAACACGCAAGGCAGGCGCAGATATATGCGTCTCCGGAGCAAAGTTCTGCATTGAGTGCGTACGCCACGACTGGTCGTCCTCGCAGGCCAGCGACAGCCAACGAATGTATGACTCTGACTGCCGAGTATCGAGATACAAAGCACGGGGTACCGCGCCTGGAGACAGGGGTCGCTGGACGAAGTTCCAGCTCTGAATATGATAGTACCGAGTCTAGACGACCCGATGTCCTACCGTGTGTTTCGTCGTCTCCCAGGGGTACCGAGTTCCAGCCGGGGCACAGGAATCAAAGCTATCGAAAGGCGATGACTGGTCCAAAACAGCAACGTGTAGCTAAACCTTCCGGGTGTGTTCTCATCGAGGAGGCGAGCTCGGTAGATGAGTCAGTGAAGAGTTTCCCTGCTAAAAACGGCACCCTCTCAAAGTCAACGCCAAATATTGTTACCATGACGGCTCAGATCAATCCAGAGTTGTCGCGATTTAAGATGCCAGGAAAGTCGGTGGGTAATCTATCAGGGAAGCGTGGAAAGGGAAATATTGCTTATGATGATTATGTTAGCATGGAAGATCTTCCACATCCTCCTAGCGATATGTTGGATGGGATGGGGCAAGTTGGTAGTGCTGATTATGTCAATATGGAGGACTTGCCGCATCCACCTGCAGAGTGGTGTGAAAGTACCGATGAGGATGTTCTTAGTCCTAGAGAAAAGGAGGCTGCTGTTTCATCGTCTGCCGGAGCGTCGGCTAAGGTTTATCGAAGACAGAAAAGCGTTCCATGCATCGTTGATATGTCGAGGACGACTGCTACGACCAAGCACACTGGAATCCTGAAAACCAGCAACCAAGATGCGCCTTACTCGGAGGTAAAGACAGTTGCAAGCTCAACTTCGAAAACCATTTTGAGTCCATCTTCTGTTGCAAGCATTTCGGCAGCACTTTGTAAGCCAAAAGACAAGATCAGTGTTACACACTCTATCACCGCCTGTGGTGTCCGTCATGGAGATAATAACGCATTCCAAGGTGCTGAGAAAAAGGTTACTGGAATGGCGAAGTTTATACGATCGGGATCACCAAAAGAAAGCCACCCAATACCGTCGCCAACAAGTACAGCTAGTACAAACCCTATGACCAAATCTGTCGAGAACAAGGTGGCCGTGAAGACAGTGGAACGCCACGGAATTTTAGTGACCACGTTCCCGGTCGTGTCTTCCAAGTCGAGCAGCACTTTGCCTAACATTACCAAAACAACAGTTAGTCACTGTGGAGCCTTAAAGACGCCTACTAATGCAAAACCGCTTGAAACAGCGGAAACGCCAACGACGCACAACGACCTTCACAAAAGCCCAAGTACAAAAGTCAACGGTATCGCTGACTCCTCGTTGCAGGACCAACAGAAAATGCGAGCTGGAGACGACTTTCGCTTGAGGTCTAATGGCGGAGGCTCGCAAAATCCACCGGTACGTAGGAACTCGTCTGGTAAAAAGGGCAAGGCGCCACCCGTACCTGCCGGAAAGAAGCCCTATCCTATTGCAAAAAGTCCACTGAAAGGAGCTATCCAAAATGGGAATGTGGCGAAGAAACTAGAAGAAATTTACTCTTCCGCTGGTCAAAACAATAGCCACGACGTGTGCTTTACTGCTGTCCAAGCAAAGAGTGAGCCACTGGAAATTCAGTTGGACGGTTCATTTTTCGGTGACGAGAAGTCAACAGCAGATAGTCAACCTAGTCCTAAGAAGCCATTATGGCCGGCTCCGCCCCCGCCTCTTGAATGGCCAGAACCCCCACCAGCATTTCAAGACGACGATGATTGCAATCCCGCTCCTTCATGTAACGCCAACATTGCCTTGCCCGAGAGCTCACGATGCGAGAGTAACAGAAATCCCAGTTGTGTAAAGCTGCAGGGAGGTGACAGGGTCGACGGGGCACTACGAAAGAGGTCAAAGAGTGAGGCGTCGATAAAGGATGCTGATTCCACGGCAACAACTGGAAGCCCAGCTGAACTTGTTGAGTACCTGCGATTGATAGCGCAACGAAGACGCAGCACTTACTGCTCGTCTAGCGAGACAATAGACTCTCTTGATGACGGAACAGACGCAATGACGCCAAGAGAAGAGACAACGACCACGTCGCCGACAACAACGGCCAAAGGAAAGGCGTCTGATTACGAAAATAGCAACTGGTATGATAAGTACGCAGCTCGTCAAGAAGCAAAGCAAACCAGTAACACCAGTTACTCCGTCGAGGATTATCTCAGCGATGATGAAGATGACGGCAGTGATGATGAATTTGATGATTTTGATGATGACGAGAATGAGGATGACGAGAGGTGAGATGACTTATAAACCCAAACAACACCCCTAAACTGAACCACGCGTAAAAGTTTAACTTAAATTTCTTAAACCCGCTGCTAAAGTTTATGTGGCTTTTACTGACTAACTCTGTGTCCAATGAAAGGCTTATTTGCCTGAGTCTTCATTACAGCTAAGTTCTTTGTTTCGTGCTGTTCAAATGCAAAACACCGAGTAGGCGTTTAGATATTTTCTGTTCTGCTGTTTACCTGTTCAGGTTCTTGTCCTGTCTGTTAAGGCCCGTTTACACCTTGCAGTTTTTGTCGCGCGAGTCGCGGCGATTTTCCTCGCACGTACGCGTCAACTCAAAATCCCTATGTAAACTAAGGTGCAACTCGGCGCGATCTGCCGCGATTTTTGTCGCGTGATGTCGCAGAGATTTCAATCATGTTCGAAACATGCAAGTTCATGCGATTTGAAGAAAAGAGAGCACAGACATCGCACCGGATTTGCATCTCGTTTACACAAGAGAGTTCTACTTGCAACTCGCGCGAGAAAAATCGCCGCGACAAAATGCAACAAAAATCGTAAACCGGCCTTTACTCTGGTTTTCGATTCGATTGAAGCCAAACCACTGCACTAGGCGACACAGGACAGAAACCTGGTTCACCAAACTCGATGTTTTGAAAACGCGCAGCGCGATACAATGACTTTAGCTGTAACGGTGGATTTTATTGCAATTTTCTTTATTCTGCGAACACTACGTCAACCAATGGTTTGGCTTCCGTCAATCAAACGAGTGAACAGCTCTGAGTGATTTCACGCAGACTTTGAGATGGTGTTTGAACTAATAAGGACTACCTAGGATAAAACAAAACGTTTCACCATAAAATGCAATCAAACTTAGAAAAACTGCCTGTCTTAAAACGTTTGATTGACGGAAGCCAAAACGCAGTTTTACGCTTGAAAATATAAAGTAGGAGTTCGCAGAATAATGAAAACGGCAGTAAAGAGATTCCCAAAGCATTTAGAGCCTTCTTCGAGCACGGTTCTCTGTTTTGGCACAACATTGACATACTTTTTGTTGTTCTCGCAAACTTCGTGACAGAACGTTGCATGAACAGTTGCTTGGTGTAACAGCATGTTTTTATCCGCAATCAAGTGAGTTTGTAAAAAGCAATTACACCTCCCCAAATGAGAGCTCAAAAGTTCAGAGCTCAATTTGATCACTACACATATTCACAATTACACATATTCAAAATACAATACAAATTTGGCTGTAATTTGGTTGTCATGTATCAGTAAATGCTACAAGTATATGGCATCATAAAAATGTAATGAGGATCAGTCGAAGCCGCATAAACTCCTTTTAAAACATTAATCTTGAACAGTCGTTGTAAAGGTTGCTGTTAGTTTAATTGTTGTTCATATTATATTTGTATAGAGCGGTTTTCACATGACTGTCGTGAGTAATTACAAATTACTCGGTAATTGCGATTGCTTCGGTTTGTGATTGGTCGAGGGCATGCTCTTTGATCATTCAGCCAATCAGATCGCGTAGAGAAAACAATTACACAAGTACCTGTGATGGACATCGCTCGCGAAAAGGAGAGATTGTGAATCACTTCGCTCTCTGATTCGTTTGTTGTTGAATTACTGTCGCATTTGATTGGATAGTGAATTGCTTTCACGACAGTCATGTGAAAACCGCTCTATTCTACTTCAATTAATTCTACATTACTTAAAGCTTCTGTACTATTATCGACGTCCCCTCTAAATGGCCTTCAAAACTATAAATATATGTTATATACATAGATACTGATTCCTTTATATAAATTTAAGACGGAGAACGTAATGTTTCTAACCACGGAGATACGTGTTTTGTACATGGATACCGATTCGTTGTTGTAAATTTTAGACGAAGATGATTAAACCTGATATAAAACTCGTCTCCTTTTACATTAACTTGATCAACCCGCCCGCCCGCCTTCCACTCGTAAACAGTGATACTACAAGGCTGCGAACACTTTCAGCACGATGGCAGAACCATTCTAACGAACTGTAACTTTCCTGTAGTGTTCAAAGGGTGACTTCGCAGAAGGCTAGGAGTAGCAAGCGTCCACCAATACCCGGTAAACCCAAGCTCGCGCCCAAACCTGTCCCAAGCTTGCCCAAGTGCAAGACGTTGTACGCTTACGAAGCGACAGACGTAGACGAGCTATCATTCCAGGCTGATGTTATTATAGAGATTATCAAGGAAGGTGGGTACATGTGACATAGCACTCGTATAGGCCCCAGCTGTATATGGAAATAATTATAAGCCAACATGGATAAAACTGAGCTGAAATGCTAGTACGAGTTAACAGATAGGGATGGGTGGTCGGTGGGGCGGTACACTGAGTCTCAAAATTTATCCCACCATTGTCAGTCGGGAAAACAAATCCGCACCCCTGTTGAGGACCTGAAGTTCCAAGGGTGGTTCTAGAGCAGCTCTGGAATTCTGGGATTAGTACCCTAGTACGGGCAAACGTCCAGGGTGGATATTCCCAAAAGGGTGTGTTCATGACAAAATTCACTGGAACTCCAGCGTGGGTAGGGACAACCTAAAATTCCCAGGGTTGGTAGCTGAATCTGGGACCCTCAGCAGGGGGGTGCGGACTTTAGTGCGACTGCCCAATATTGCAGAACATCCTTGGCAGGGTTGATTACCTTTTTGCGATTTTCTTTGTTTCGATTCAGTTAAAACAACACTTACATACTGAGCGGAGCATGGAATTCATTTATGGATATTAATGAATTTAGCAGCCTTCGATAATGATAGGGGAGTAATTTCACGAAGACATGTTGCTTTCGCGAAGTTAGAGGTCTGGGTACCAGAACAAAGTCGAAATGGATTTTTAATTGACATTATTGAAAACTGAAACTAAATATTTCCCTCAATTTCATATTTCAGACCCATCTGGATGGTGGACAGGCCGTCTTGGTGGCCGAGAAGGGTTGTTCCCCTCGAACTACATCGAAAAGATATAACGCTACGAATAAGTAAATTGTTATTATCATACGCGGTCACGTAGCAATGAAACTGAATGAAAATATTGCCACTGATTGATACGAGAACTATATTCCTATCTGACCTCACGCGTCCATACCCTGATTTCCTTCGCTGTCCATCGTACCCCATTTTGCCCGAGGAGACGTTTCAATTTCTCAGCAACTCAGGCTGATGCGTCCCTGTCAAATGAAATACAGTAAAAACCCGCATAAAAGAACAGGCGTTTTTGGGATTCAGGCTGATTTTGTTCTTATACATTGGGTGTTTTCTGCCAAATCAGCCTAAAAATGTTCTTAAAATTTTTAACTTCAAATACTGCATACACTACCAACAGTCAAATAAAGAATATGATAGGCAGAACGTTAAGCTATATGGGCAAATAGACTAAATGCACCCTGGAAATCCGCATACAGTACCTGCTGTAGAATTGTGTGTGCAATGGTCTTTTGATCTACTGTACTCTACCACAGTAGGTTACTGTACTTAAATCTAATTGGCAGCCATTTTTTATACAAGAACAAATTTTCATTTTTCAGGCTAAATGTGTTCTTATGTATGAGGTACCTTTTGGCCAAATATCAGCCTGAGTGTTCTTAATCCACTTGTTCTTTTATGCGTTCTTTTACTGTACACAGGGAACCAAGGGTGCTTACCTTCTTGTGAAAAGTCACTGAAAGTGGACGATTCCAGCTATAAACGTGCGGGCGCTTTTTTTTTAATGTATCATAACTACCAGGAATGTATCATGATTAGCAGGATGCAACGCGCGCATACAAGTCAATTGGTTCGTGAAGTGTACCACAACTACCGCATTCGTAGGGTCCGTAGGTGCAACGTGAAGTTGTGTGCTCGTTATAGTTGGAGTTGTCTATCTTTCAGCCATTTCGGCTGGGTTGAGGACAAGCTTCCGAGGTTATTCCGCCTTTTTGAGGTGGAACGATCTGTGTCATTCCCAATCAACCGGTTTTATGACCGAACAAGGCAAGACATTCCAATTTGCAAGTAACAGGCAATTGCCATTACACTCAGGACTTTATTTTAAACCAACCAAAATGTCTAAGAAATGGTAAGCACCCCAGATCTAGGATGTGCCAATTTAGTATCAGTAGTGTCAAATCTACCATGTAATTGTACAGTGCTTTTCGGGAAGAGAAAAGTAATCCATGCTAAACGAATAAACATTAAAATTTGTTTTCGATTCTTCCATATTTCATTTTTCACATGGCTATGTGGTAAGCACAGAGAAAAGGAAAAGCGACCAACCGCGTACGCGCTTGCCCTCTCTTAGGTAAAGATGAAAAACGAAAGTCACTTGATAGTGATACTTTTTTATTTACAATATTTACAAGAAAAATTAAGTGTTGTTTTCAGATATCACTGTAAAATACAGAATGCAATTTATAAACGGTAATAAAAGAATGTTGAATACTTGTGTCTTGTGAAATGATGTGTATTATTCATCCAGTAGTTTTAAATATTTAAAAATAGTAAATCTATAAATGGACAGCAGTCTTCTTGATAAAGGTCGATGGTTTCGACCGATATTCTACCTAAAGGTCCAGTTAAAGATTTACTTTTGTGTCTTTGTAATGTATAGTTTTAGATCATTGTATTTTCTACACAATGGCCGTCACTAAGGGTCGTTAGGGGTGTTTCCCCAAGGTTAAAGAGCCTGTGTCAGCTGTCATTTTGCCAGCATAGCAACATACCAAGTCGGAGAAAGCATCCATTTCCATCGGCTGATGTAGAGAATATAGAGCAATGTTCTCGATTGAATTTGGTCAATCATATCTGAAACTTTGTTTTTAGATATTTATTAAGAGATTTCTACTCGTAAATCGTCTTGAAATATCGAATGAAAACAATAACAAAGGAGTGGCTGACGCGGGCTTTTTAACTCCCTGGAAAAGTTGCCTTTTGCGAGCTAACCGTCGTAGTAGTATAGAACAATGTTGAAAGACATCTCGTAAAACACCAGCGAACCAACTAGTTTTAAAAAGTAAGATATCCAGAGATAGCACTATATGGGTTGGTGTAACGTTAGGGAATAAACCTGCCTTCCTTTCACCATGTCAACAGCCCTTAGGCCCATGCCAGGCACTTGAAGAGCCTTAGGCACCATTTTGTCAGCCTATACCAAGTTAAAGGCCCATCACCAACCGGGAGCCTTTGAGCCCCGTTTTCTTTTGTTTTCAAATTGATCCATTGTTTTTCGGGTGCTCTGTTTGGCTAAGAGTCCGCAAAGGCTGTCGGTTGGTGATGGGCCTTTAAATAAGCCATCCATTTCCATCTGCTTAGTGGCGCCCTGCACCAATATACCCATTTTATGTGCCGCATCTGTGCTGTACGAACCGTGACACGTCTCAGAGTTATGTGGTGACACGTCTCAGAGTTATGTGGTGACACGTCTCAGAGTTATGTGGTGACACGTCTCAGAGTTATGTGGTGACACGTCTCAGAGTTATGTGGTGGTCCTTCACTTTAGTAATGCTGCATGCATGATTCTTGAGTGGCCGATACTCCCTCGGCAGTATTATTACTCGTTGATCAGGACAGTCCCTGGCGCCACGAGGGCACAGCCCTGTAATCGGATTCACATTTCGATGTATTAGTACGTCGCCTGGTCGGGCGGGCCTTTATATAGCCCACGTTAGTGGCGTACCAATCACTGGAATTTATTAGTGGGAGGGGAACGGGGATCATTCGTCTTATACATATCTATTTCTGACTCAACACTGTGAAGTATGAGTTCCACTTTGCTGTACGGCGTTTCGTGATAGATGGTGGGCAGCAGTGCCAATCAGATTACAAGATTAGTGATAGTATAGGAGCGGTGTCTACTTAATATCGATAGAGGTACCACTAACCTGTGAGGCATATGTAGCATCGCTCCACCACTCCCTTTTGGCTCTTCCTTCTTTCTCTCCTCCCAACCTCGTGTCAGTTTGTACAGTCGAGATGGATCGCGCTCAGCCTTCACTTCAACCTAGGACACGGTACGCACGAGAATGCCGTCATGACACGGTACGCACGAGAATGCCGTTATGACACGGTACGCACGAGAATGCCGTTATGACACGGTACGCACGAGAATGCCGTTGTGAGTGACGCGGCCATTGGTTAAGCCGATAACATCTTCATATTTTTTATATTCTAAGACAACAAACTTTTCCTTGTCATGCTGGTCAATCTTAGCCTGAATTTCAGCCGTCTCTTCGCTCTTGATCGTACCTCACTTTGCGAGAGGAGACGTCTGAACACAACTCGAGATTTTCTCATCCATTTTACGTAATTACTGCCCAAAACGATTTGATGAATGACGAAGTTCAACAGAGAACGAAATGCAAAATGAAAATAAAATAATCGCATATAGAACAAACTGGCGGAACGGAAACGAGTTGTCAAAGCTGTTGGCCTGTCAAACACATCAAAACGAGTTCTAGCAAATTCGATGAGCCTACGATCATCGAAGCCGTTTTTGAGGACTCGTACTTTATTTATGTTTGCTTTTTACTTTTAAAGTTGTTTCTATTTGCAGTCTTGAAACGCTCGAATGACTGGTCCACAAAACTCCGTGTTCAAAAGACTCCGAGAACAATGGGTTTCCAAAAAACAACGTATGATGTCATGCCTCAGCTCCGTGCCAAATAACAACAGAGTTCAAAAAAAGCCATGGCTCTGCACTTTTGTTCCGCGCCAAAGAAAATACATTATAAAAAAGGCCAAGGCTATTGTCACGTCATGGCTCCGCGGATCAGCATTTGGCTCTGCAGTTGGCTCAGCACAAATGAATAATAGATTTCAAAACAAGGCTATGGCTCCGCAGTTGTCATGCCATGGCTCCGCATTTGGCTCCGCGAACAAAATAGCTTATTCATTTCGGTGCCTCCTATACTACTTCACAATTTGTCTCATTTGAATGGCCTTCAGTTACCTGTTCCTAGGCATCTGCTCAGCATAACGAATAATCGAGGGCAAATAGGAAGGGATATTGTAGAATTACGCAAATTATTGTCCTTCTTTCCTCGACTACTGTACAATGCGCGTATATTTAACCATTATCCTGCGAGATTGCGCAGAATATCGTCTGATACTTAGCCGACGAGGGACGAAGTCCCGAGTTGGCTAAAATCAGGCGATATTCTGCAAAATCGAGCAGGATAATGGTTTTATTATTCAGCACATCGATAGCACAAAAAAACCCGAAAAAAGTGACTTTTGTGTATTATTTACGAGCTCAAAACATCACATTTTCCTCAGAGACGGATATCGCAGGATAGCTGTCATGTACAGAAGACAGCTATTGGCGTTCCAATGACCATATTTGGGCAGTGCATGGATGTGCTGAATAATAATGTACATTATTATGCATTGCATAGACAATATATAGTTTGCGTACCTGGCTTTTTAACTTTTCAAGTCTCTTTTCTCGTTCCACTTTCTCGGCTTGTTTAGATCTTATCTTCGATTGCTTTTCCTCTAGCATCTTCAGATTCTATAGAAAAGAATATTATAGGTAAATCCATTGCTGAAGAGGAAATACATTTAGAGATCTAGCAATTTCAGGCTTTGGTGGACAAAATCCTGTACCAGAGTAAGATCAAAGATATTCAAATTCTGTTTGTATTTTCTTAAAGCTAGAGATGTTACTCGTTAACTGTAGTAACACCATAAAGAAATTCCCATTGTGGCCTATGAAAGTAATTTTCAAAGCTAAAAAAGTAGGTCAAACACAAGAAAAAAAGATGTTGTCAATTTCATTCCACTACCATTTCCGCATGCTTTTTAGGAACTTTGGACATTGGTGTTATTAGAAACGAATTCTTTTCCGCAAGTCATTGAAAACAGACTAAAAAAAGTTTGCAATACAATGCAAATAATCTTGGTACAAGTATTTTTTTCCACTGCTTACTCGAACTGCTGGCGGATTCCTTCTTAATTTCACGCTAAGGTTCACGCGAAAAGCCGATATCGCTCGAGTCGCGCAGCTCCCACAGTGAAGTCAATGAAATTACACCGGCAAAGCAGATGGAAAAAAGCCACCACATGAATGAATGAATGAACCGCGGACACGGCGCGGCACGGAACATGACAACCAATCAGATTGCATTGTCACGGCAAATCAAGGACGGCCAATCAAATTGCATGGACGCGGCAGAAAATTACGGTCCTTAGAACGAGAGCCAATGAAACCGCGTAGTCGCGGCGCGGCACAGTCACGGTCGCGGCGCCGCACAGATTTGTCGCGGTTCTTTTCACATACCCTTTCCTGTACCCTAGCCAAATCCGCACTGCTAGGTCTCTTGTTTGTTCTCCCTTGTGCGTCACGAGCCTCCTGTGCGAGTCTCATTACCTCTTCTTCCTCGGCACGGCGGCGGGAATATTCCTCCAATTGTGCTTTGAGCTCGAGCTATTGGAAAGAGGGATACAATCTTGAACAGCTGTGTAAAGAGTGGGAAATAAAATTCCAAAAAAGCAGATTACCCTTCGCCTTTCTTCTTTCTCTTTCTCCTTGGCTTTTGGATCTGTTGCTTGAGCCTCTTCTCTTCTTGTTGAGCTTTTTCCAGTTTCCTTTGCACCTGGCGTAAGCAACAATTATTTGCCAATTTTATAAAACAAATATCATGTTTCTTCTAAATGCAGTGATAAAAAAATAGTTGGATGAGGTTGAGCATGATAGTGAGATTTTTTAACGCCGAAGCGGATAACACTAACTCGAGGCGATGACAAATCTCACTATCATGCGAAAACCGAATTCAATAAATGTTTTATTATTCAGCAACCAGCAATTCGTGCCTAGCTAAACAAAGTCGACGATGAGGCCTTGCTCGGCGAAACGGTTTTTCAACTTCAGCTTAGGTCCATTGGTATTTTCCTCTTCGTATTCAATTCAAATAGCCATAAATGATGTTTAGATATCCTGAGCAATGATCACTCGGTAAAAATCACAACAGCTTCAACGAGAATATTGGCAAAATTGGCTTTCGCTTCCGAAATGAAAACCAACATGGCGGCCAAACCTATTGGCTTGCGTTATGACGTCTAATGTCTGCAGTATGACGTCACGTATTGCGCGCCAACAAGATTTCGCTGCGTACAGCGAAACCCCGGACCAAACGTGGATCTGAATTCGCTTCTTATTTTGAAAGCACACAACACGTGGAGGTAGCGGCAAGCGTCCATGGCCTGCTGTCATAAAAAAACTAAAGGCCGGTTTACACTTGCGATTTTTGTTGCATTTGTAGCGGCGATTTTTCTCGCGCGGAGTTGCAATTCCAACTCTCTAGTGTAAAGGAAATGCAAATCCGGTGCGATTTCTGTGCTCTCTTTCCTTCAAATCCCATGAAGTTGCAAAGAGTTTCAAACATGTTTGAAATCTCCGCGAAATCACGCGACAAAAATCGCGGCAGATCGCGCCGAGTTGCACCTAGTTTACGTAGTGATTTTGAGTTGACGCGTACGTGCGAGAAACATCGCCGCGACTCGCGCGACAAAAAATGCAGCAAAAATTCCAAGTGTAAACTTTATTTATTTATCTAAACGGGCCCTAAAGTTGCTCACCTTATACTCGCTCAACTTGGCCATTCTCTCGGCTCGTTCTTTTTCAAACAGTTCTTCTTTCCTCCGTTTCCTTTCTTCCTCATCTTCTATTTCCGTTTCCATCTTCTCAAGACCCTCTTGTTTTCCACTCTAAACATTTGTTGAGACTTGTTCAAATTAGGGATGGCGGGATATAAAATGGTAGGTAGGTAAAACTTTATTTAGGCACGCTTGCCTCGATAACTTAGAGCTGTGGGCGTATCTAATTAAGAGGTTTGTCATAGAAGTTCGAGCAATTTCGTAAACAAGCTGTCAAAAATGAGGTTACAGAAAAGTATAAGATCTATTGACTAGATTGTAGTATCTATTGAAAGGCGAAAATATAGGAGATGACTTCGCCATTAGGGCGCGAAGAAATGTTAAAGAAAACTCTAAAAAAATAATTTTTGAAATTTGCCGACCTGAGGAGAAATGGGTGAAAATTTTGATTTCCCATAGGTTCTGAATAATCGTTGGAATTTTTTTTTTTTTTTCAGGTTTCCATCAAAATTTCTTTGCGGCCTAAACACAAGTGACTACCTGCACGGAAACGTTTCAAAAGAACCTAAAATCTTGTCAATAGACTCTATACTTCTCTGTAACCTGAGTTTTGTCCGCTCGTTGCTCGAAGTTTTTAAACAACTTGTCTTAACTATTGAAACTATACTTAAAATTATTCTAATATATATTGGAGAAATGTATATACATATGTACAAAAATATACTATCAAGGGATTGTACTCACAGGAAGTTTACTCCCCTTACCCCATGGGTCCTTATGTCGCCGCGATTTGGGGCGAAAAGGGCATAAAACAAATCCTGATTACATGCAAGTGCTCTATTAGCAATGCTGCATTCTGATTGGTTGAGCTACAAGTAGGCTATAAGTTATAGCCTACTAATAATGAAAAGTGTCGGGTTTCTACAAAAACCATTCAGCAGCAACTTGTAGGAACTTCTTTATTCTAACGTTCATTATTGGCTAGGTGTAATTGGTCTAACTGCATGCAGTTGTATTATAAAAAAGCTCTATCAGGCCGTTTTACCTCCTTGCCGTGTTTCCATTCCTGTATCGCTATTTTCTTGTTCTCCTTCAGCGTTAGGTACTCTGTGTACCAATCATAATGTTGTATGACGTCATCTGGGGTCTTGCCGGGAATCGACGAGCCTGCAGCGCTTAGGAGGGCAGTCTTGCTCTATAGATGACACAATAGCATGGATTAGTTGTGTCAGGGACACACAAGTGTACATATTAACGCATTGCTATACACCTCTTTCATAATGGCCGCCGCTCATTTGCATGAGGCATTTAAACTTTCATGCTATTTCAAATTTTGACATGAAAATTACTAGAAGTTATAGCGCCTGATGACTTTACAAGCATTTGTCAATTTGAGTTTAAAACAGCAATTTTTGGGCGAGATATAAGCATCTGAAGTTCTCAAAATAACCAAACCGAGGCTAGAAAGGCTTCTAGTGAAATACTTAACAATAATTATATAATTGTAATATTTGACGTTGATATTCTTACTGGAATAAAGATAATATTTATTTTATGCTTGACTCTTCCGATCATTGAGTATTTAGTTTAGAGTGCTAAAGCGACGAGTTGGACGCGAATGAATTACGCACGAAATCTGTAATGCTTAGAGCGGATTTCACATGACTGTCGTGAAAGCAATTGCAATTGAGCAATCACTAGCCAATCAGAAACAAGAGTAATTACAACTTACTGCTGAATGGTTTCCAGCCCAGCCAATCAGGAGCCGAACCAATTCCTTGCTTGTAATTAGTTCGCAATTTGATTGGTTGATAGAAATAAGCAGCCAATGAGAAAGCAAACTAATTGCAAACACGACGGTCATCTGAAATCCGCTCTATATATTAGCATCCAGCTAATCGACCGAGACTAAGGCCCCGTCCACACGTATGCGGATATTTTTGAATCCGCAACTTTTTCTTTCCGGATACGGCTATCGTCCACACGCATCCGGCGAATTCGCAGACGAATCCGGATATTTTTGAATCCGATCTCAAGAGTGGAAATTTTTGAATCCGATAACATTTCGGATGCGTGTGTGGACGGTCAAATCCGGATATTTTCTGATACGGATTTGTCGTATAGCCGTATTCGGAAAGAAAAAGTTGCGGATTCAAAAATATACGGATAGTACGTGTGTCACGGCGTTGACCTCTCACCGCTATGGCCCGGGTTAGGCTCCGGGTTAGGGTCGAGGTCGAAACTGGTTCATATTGTGCGTTGAACTCTGGTCTACTTTGTTTCACGTCTTTCGGAAGAGACAATAAATCGAGTCTAGTCCGTCAGAACTTAGTTCAACCACCCAGGTTTGTGTCATCGTGAATGACCCTAAGGTAGACTCCAAAAGCGTGCTAGCGATTTTCAAATGTCTTCTTTGCTCAATTTTTATGACGATTTTTCTCTCAGTCCGAGCTTTCTTGGTTACTATGTAACTTCAAGGGGTAATAATCCATAATATCGATCATAAAAACGCCACCTCAGTGTAAAGTAAAGTCCATTATTTTTTCTTATTTGAACATATTTTCTTGAGTTTGCCCCAAGAGCATTTCTGGCTCATCTAGGGCGCTTAGACCTACGGCAAACGCCGAACTTCAACCGCTCTCCTGTCGAACCTTTCCTTTTTCAAAGGATGCCGCTTCGTTATATTTATAATCTCTTTGTTACAATTATATTATTATCACGGTACGGCACAAAAAAAGGTTTTAATTAACAGCCTTGGGCTGACAAAGCTGAGGTCGACCGTGCACCACTTTACCCCATTTCTCTATCAGTGCTCCATTTGAAAGAAATTCAAAGCTATATGAGGGAAAAGTGGCATTCATTCTGATACAAAGCTATTTCCTTCTACCTTGTGCTTGGTTTTCAGTTTAAGGAACAAGTTGTGATCATAGTCATCCCATCCTCCTTGGTGTCCACCAGTTTGAAGAAGAAATCGCTGTTGGGTAAAACAATTGATTTAAATACAATAAAATTTAAAAAGAGTTATATATCCTCAGTGGTCTCATTGTGCTCATCTAAGTTATGGGAAGGAGACCTGACGAGCCCGGAGATTGCGTGAAAACGAAGCTCGGGGAGGGTGGGTGAGAACAGCGAAAAAAGGCGTCGCCAGGCCCTGGGAGCACAAAGAGATGAAAACACAACCAATGAAAGTATCAGGACGGTAGAAGCGCCCCGACTGCACGAGCCAACTATGATGAATATGCCAATGAGCCGGTGCCTTATATTCGCACTAATGAGACCAGTGAGAATAGCTCACAGAATAGACCGTGACATGACAACGTGGTTTTGAGCGCGTTCACGAGCACGTCAGGATTTTTAGAAGTTGAACATATCACGAAAATTTCGCCAAAAACTGTTGAATTAGGAAACCTCCCTTACTTTATTTGGAAGGTCAGTAAGTGTTTTTTTAATCATGTATATCTTAGGGAATATAGCAGGACAGCAAAACTTACAGAACTTCCCTTGGTCGCCATTTTCTTTTTCCTTGGCCAAAGGGCCTGGATCGAGATTTCAAAAACGCCACAGGAAGCCCGCGCGGATTCGTAAAAATCGACAGGACTTTCTTGATATGAAGACCAATAATTTATTACCGTTTTGCTACAGTGTAAAACGATTTTCAACCGTCATATCAAGAAAATTTCGCCAAAAGCTGTCGTTTTGCCGACGTTGTAAAAATTCCTTATTAGGAAGTCCCCCTTACCTTATTTGGAAGGTCTGCAAGTACTCTTCCCCATATCTTAGCGAAAAAAGCAGGAAAATTGACCAAAACATGCAGATACTCGAGAAACATCCTTCTCTTGGTCGCCATTTTGTTTTTACCCCCGTCGAAGGGCCTGAGTCACATTTTGAACACCACAGGCAACCCGCGCGGATTTGCCATAAAAACGACAGCACTTTCTTGATATGTGTAATACGGCTTTTGCAGGCGTGTAATACTCAATTTTGACCTTATATGGTAAAATGACGTCACAGTCGTTCAAAAAATGTTCGTACACACCTCAAAGGCAGCTACATCCGGAGGAAGTGACGCCGTAACAGTGTTCGACGCTTTATTGGCGCTGACGGCAGTAGTCACTGGAGGGGGAAGCTGGGACCAAGAGTCGAACTTCTTCTCGGCAGCTGATACCTCTTTAGAGAGTGTTCTTTCCTCTTGAAGCAACTCATCGTAACTAGAAAAAAAAGGGCCAACGTAATTGTTTTCTCTGGTTGGCATACGTAAGTAATTGTATATGATTATTCAAACCTTCAGGAGGCTAGATTTCGTTAAGAAAATAGCACGAAAAAAGCGATATCGCGCGAGTCGCACAGCGACGAGGGCGATATCGCTTTTTGAGTGCTATTCCTCTTGAAGCAACTCATCGTAACTAGAAAAAAAAGGGCCAACGTAATTGTTTTCTCTGGTTGGCATACGTTAGTAATTGTATATGATTATTCAAAGCTTCAGGAGGCTAGATTCCGCTAAGAAAATAGCACGAAAATAGAGGATATTACACGGTGGCGCGAAGATATGGATTTTATTTTCGAGAAAATGAAATCCATATCTTCAAGCCACCGTGTAATGTTCTTTTTATTATATGGATTAGAATTGACATAGCGGCAAAATATTACATATTGAACAACTCACTTTGTAAAGTCGAAAGTGTTTATTTGTGAAATGCTCCCTCAATCTTTCTGATTCCCAGTGTCGTTAAGAACTAATTTCCCTTTTTGTGTTGCTGTAGCTTTCTCTGCCATAGTTGAAATAAGGTTTTTCTCTTTACAACAAGAACAAAACTTAGTTTTGTGGCTCAAAACTCGTGTGACCGAGCGAGCGAGATTTCACTGCAGACGAAGTCAGGAAAACAACACTGCAAACGCGCACATCCAGGACATTCGGTACATAACTTTTTCATATTTTCACTAGTGAAGATATGGAAAATACGAGTGTTTTAGTTTCCGGTAAAACACTGGCATCCATATAATAAAAAGCGATATCGCACGAGTCGCACAGCGACGAGGGCGATATCGCTTTTTTTAGTGCTATTTTCGGCGGAATCTACCGACTGAACGCTTTGAATAGACTTGAATCCTATGATATCTTGTCCTCAATTTACACAAAAAAGAGATATCAAAGCATTTTATATCTTATCAGGTAAGTATTTCAGACCTAGTGGAGAAATCAGCTTTTTCTCGTGTAAATAGAATCCGTAAACAGTGAAGTTCAAGAATTCTAGTTCAAAAAGTCTGCTGCCTTCATTCTTAAGGTTTCTGAGAATCTTCGCGGCACGTCCTCGGAAAAACAATAATCCTTAGATCATCCAACTCCTTAGTTTTACCAAAACATGCTAGCCTATATATCGTTCGATTATAGAATGGACTAGCATGCTATGCCCAACAGAAATAGCTTATTAATAAATATAATATTGTTTAAAGGAATGATTAAATATTTTGGTGTGCCATTTGCACGAGCTAACGCCGTCAAACTGCTGGACCTTGACTCCCAAGTAACACATCGTTTTAATCCTTAAATGTGTTTCTAAAAAAGTGTTTCTGCGTTTTTTTTTTTGTTTAGTTCAGAAGTTATGAAACTTTTAAATTTTTAGAGAGTGAAAATGCTATAAAATTCGACATTCTAAATTTTATTCGTTCATAAAAACGAAGCAAAAACGAAAACAAGCAGTACAGAGATATACTGGGCTTGACAATTTTCGTAGAAGCAGACGTCACCTAATTTTTATAAAACTAAATTTGTTGAATTATAGGGACACCGAAAACATCAAACTCTTACTTATGCATATCAAAACGAGCCTAAAGATTGAGTGATTCCAGATGTGCAAACTATATTTATCTATATTTAAATACGTGCAAACTCTTCCTCTATATATATATATACATATAAAATGGCAGGAAGCCACAACAGCAACGCCAATTACTGCAGCCCCTTCAACCTAAAACCAAATACAAAGAAACTCACAAACAAACAAAAAAAAGACATGACTAAAAGCAGCACTTTGTAGGGCCGCAGATACAAAGGCCGCAGATGGTGCGCCCCTCGTACAAAAATAGTAACACTTTTCCTTTACAAATTTCTATAGAAAACTAGGTAAGACCGACTACGAAAAAAGTATTTTGGTGGATGTCGACGCTTCTCTAGAATACCAACATTGGCTTTATGAAATATAGGTTCTGAGTGTATTCGGGATTGAAAAAAAAAAACATGAGAGCGAGAATCAAAAAAGCAAACCAACTGAAGAGATCATGCAAACTCTTCCTTTTGAAAACAAAAATCGATTTTCATAGCCACAAACATACGTAAAAGAAAACATGAAATATTGTACATTCTTCTACTCGCAATCACAATTAGTCATCAAAAATTACACGCTCGGTTCATTATTGCACTATTATTTTTATTATTCATTTTAAACATGCATTCCACATTTCAACACTGGACATTAGTTATACTTCAAATAATAACATCTCGGTAAACATTTGCGTACTCAGATATCAAAATGTTTAAACTTGGATTCATCAAGCTTAAGCTATAGATACACGTTGGAGACTTTTCCACGGAAAAAATCGTGTCGCGCCACAATTGAAGCTAAAAGCTAACATCAATGTCATTTTAAAGTTTAAAGAACGATCGTTTCCTTAATAGTTTCATCTATGCCTTAAAGAAAGCAAATCATCATTCAGCGTGGACAGGATTTTAATACACCTCGAAGTCGTTTAAAAAAATTCGGCTTTGCCTCGCTTTTTCAACCCACTTCCCAGAGTTTGAAGTCCTGATGAAACACGCTCTCCACTGTTTGATACATTACGTTTCAAGTTTGAGTGCTGAATCAAAAGCTATTGTAGTTTGTAGCCAACAAAGAAAGCATATAACTCATTAAATGGTCCCAAAGCTCTTTTCCATCTTGACGGGAATAAAACTACTAATGAAAGCAGTGAAAGCAGCTGCTCCATTCGAGATCTAGGACGACGCGCTCTAGTTCCAAGATCCATTTCGATTTCCAACTTTGCAGAGGTTAATTGAGAGGCTTCGAAATGGCTGTAAATGTGTCTCAGACAAACGCTACAGGTCAGTTGACGGTGTGTTTAATGACACAGCATTTAACATGGAGTCCTCGTTTCTCAACTACCTCTACAGCAGTCTCATCAATCGTCGTTATATCCGCGAGTTCTATCGCATTGCTTTTGTCTCTGCTCTTCAACACAGCGGCCATTTTTGTGGTTCTGCGCAATCCCGAGCTACGAGGACGACTTTCCTTAATCTCTGTGGTTCTTCTCGCCGCCACTGACATTCTCACATGTTTCACATCAATACCTCTCTTTATCGCCAAGGAATCTCAGCATTTAATGGGACTAGAGCCAAACTGTGACCTGGAAGATTCGTTTTACTTTATCCTGTTAATTCTGAGCTTTTATTCTTACAATCTTATGACCTTAGTCAACTTTGAGCGATATCTGGCGATAGTGCACCCATACCAACACCACCGGCTTACCAAAACAAGGTTTCTGTTAGCAGCCACACTGATCTTTATTTTCCTTGTTTTAGTCCCAGTTCTAGGACTCCTCTCTGGAAATCTCATATATTATGTTTCCGCTGTGGTATATGGCCTAATCTGGCTAACAGTTCTCACGGTTTTCATCTTGTACTGCTACATCAAGATCTACAAGGAAGCGAAAAGACACGCCAAAGCCATCAACACCCATCAAGGACAGACTATGAATAACAAGAAGTTCGCCTCTGAAAACAAAACCGCCAAGCTGTTCGCAATCGTTTTGGTGACATTTGTTCTTTCTAGTTTTCCAGTAGTTGTGTTCGTTACTGTCACTTTCTTATTCCCTAATTTGATTCCCGTGGAAATTTCTCATGTGCTGATGCCTCTTTTCGACCTTTTACAAGTTATATTAAGTCCCGTCTGCAGTCCAATAATTTACTTTGGCGGTTAAAGGAAATGCGAGAGAAGATTCCATGGCTACCAAAGACAAGCAAAAATGAACCTACGGGTTGGCACGTCAGGGAAGACCTTACTGAAGTTTCGCAAGCAAACGAGAAGCCTTGTGATGACGGTAACCTCGGCCAGGAAGAAAACGCAACAGAGATAATCATGTCATCCACAAGAGCTGCAGAAAATATGGTGACAGACCTTACTGAAGATTCGCAAGGGAACGACAAGGCTAGTGATGATGGCAACTTCGGCCAGGAGAACAATGCAACAGAGATAATTATGTCATCCACAAGAACTGCAGCAAATATGATTGGTCAAGAGACATTACTGTATAATGACGTGAACCACAGGCTCTTCGAAAGGCAAAAGCGTAGTATTGGTGGAACAGTGATTGATGAGAGCTTGAGTGATTGTGAGCCGGACAATGTGGCCGGTATACCAAGTGATGATGATAGAGATGCGGATTGTGGACGACGTAACCAATATGTTGTGGTGGTCGATGTACACAGGTTCTGACCTGGACATTTGCCAACAGGAGCGGACTTTTGAAATGGCAGCGTTATGGAAATTTGGAAATGTTTTTCTAAGTAAATATTTCTAGAGGCAAGATATTTTTATTCACCTAGGTATCTCATTAAATCTAGTTTACATTACAAGCAAAACACGGTTACAATAATAGGCGTGTGCTGTCAGGAGATACAACCATCAATAGTAAATGGAATTTCAAAATAATATTGTCAAGCTGTTTACCATTGTTCTGGTTAGGTTCTGAACTGGACATAATCTCGGACAAGTTCACTAGACCAATAATTCTGTCGACTGGACACTCTGCGGACACTTTTCGTCACAATTACGTTTATTTATTAGTAATCAAAATGTAGCCACTAGTGCTAAAATATGTACGCCTGTTAACTATTGTAGTCGCTCCAGAACATTTGTAGGTCAATGAAACTTCTGGACTTTGTAAATAAATATACATTTAGTTGCTCATGAAAAAAAAAAACGCAAAAGTAAACGAAAGAGGGATAGCCTCCTCCCCAGACATGTGTCACGCATTTATTGGGCTTCCTGTGTTCAAAGCTAGTCTTTGCGAAATATCCAGCAATACAAATACCCAGCAATACAAAATCCCCGCGTTCCGTTTGTTTTTTGACTGATCCAATCCTTTTTTAATTTAGTAAAAAATCGGTGAGTTTAGATGATACCGAAAGTTTACGAGAAAATACCCTATTAAACAAGAATTGTATCAACCGAAGTTTTTTCTTTCAACATTATATAGAAAAGAAGCTCAGACCGAAGATCGACTGCAAAGAAGTATTTCTGGTAGATGTCGACGATTCTCTAGAATGGTGAACGTTGTTTTATGAAACGTACGTACTGAGTTTATTCAGGAAAAAAAATGGGACCGAAAATCAACAAAGAAACCAGCTAAAGAGATCGTGCGAACTTTTTCCTCTCAAAAACAAATGATTTTGTTAACCACAAAAAGACGTCAAAGAAAGCTAAAATGTTGTCAGAAATATTCAGTTCTCTCAAAAAAGGAACAATTAGTCATGAAAATTCACAGGTAATTAATACGTTTTACGAGTGCTATTCGTATGACGCAGTTAGGATTAAAAAACTCGAATAAAATTTTCACGCGGACGACGCGCCTTATTTCCAAGAGCCATTTCGTTTCCAACTTTGCAGTTAGTTTCAGAGGCTTCAAAAATGGCTCTAAATGTGTCTAAAACAAACGCTACAAGTCAATTGACGGTGTGTTTAATGTCACAGCATTTAACATGGAGTCCTCGTTTCTCAACTACCTCTACAGCTAGCAGTCTCATCAATCGTCGCTATATCCACGAGTTCTATCGCATTGCCTTTTGCTCTGCTCTTCAACACAGCGGCCATTTTTGTGGTTCTGCGCAATCCCGAGCTACGAGGACGACTTTCCTTAATCTCTGTGGTTCTTCTCGCCGCCACTGACATTCTCACATGTTTCACATCACCTCTTTTTACGCCAAGGAATCTCAGCATTTAATGGGACTAGAGCCAAACTGTGAGCTGGAAGATTCGTTCTACTTTATCCTGATAATTCTGAGTTTTTATTCTTTCAATCTTATGACCTTGGTCAACTTTGAGCGATTTCTAGCTATAGTGCACCCATACCAACACCTCCGACTTACAAAAACAAGGTTTCTGTTAGCAGAGCCACACTGATCTTTATTTTCCTTGTTTTAGTCCCAACTCTAGCACTCATCTCGGGAAATAGCACCTATTTATTTTCCGTTGTGGTATTTTGCCTGATTTGGCTAACAGTTTCAGGTTTCCCAAGTAGTCCAGTCAATCTGTGGTTCAAATCAAACTAATTGCAACAGAATTTCTGTCACTGCTAAATGAAGCCTTTGGTGGTCCTAGATAACATACTAAAAATCCCAAAAAATCCCTTCGGTGGAACAACCTCAAATTAAGGGATGAAAATTCGAGCTTAAACCACAGGGTACCCGCGTCGAGTAAACGCATAATGTTGAAAAAAGGACATTCTGAATACAATTTGGTGGTTTTCCGATTAATTCTGACCAAAAGATCTACAAACTTGTTAAAACTACGGATGTAACCATTTTTACTCCTAAATTAGGCATTTTAGCGTTCCACAGGGTACCCATTGTCGGAAAAGTTTAACACTTTTCTTTTGCAATTTTCTTACTACCTTTTCTATCGAAACCCTAAACCTACTACAATATGTTTTTTGAGTACACACGGAATGGAATGCCTACGAATCCCTAAAAAACGCTCTGCAGTAATAAGCCCCGGAGCAGTCTCAGTTTGTAAGAAGACGCCTTATATTATTAGGAAGGCGACGTTACGAGGGCGAAGATTCGTCATTTGGATCGCGCTTCACGCACACCAAGAATAATAAACTAATCATTTGTGGGCTTTGTTTACTATACACAACAAATGGAATGTTCATCTACTTTCTGTCAGAGGATTGATGAAAAATGCGTTTAGAAAAATCAGGGCGAGCTTCGCGCGCAAAAAGAGAATTTCAAAAAGGCCAGTGGGCGATTTATTTCAACGACCAGTTAGGGCAGAGGTAAAGCGCCGAGCTTAAGTGCGGAGGTTGGGAGCTCAAACCCTGGCCGGACCAACACTCAGGGTGAGGAGAAGATGATGCTTTTGCTCTGTATCTCCAAATGGTTAGACCTTCGCGTCTTCTCGGATAAGGATGTTAAACCGTAAGTTCCGTCTCTCACATACACTACCTGAACCAGAGGGAAGTTAACTAACCACGGGGACGTCGGAAGTTACCCATCCTCGGTACAGGGCTTACAACTTACTAACCCACCACACTGACCAGGTAACCTCGTAATCAAAGCCTCTCTCTGCGAGGATTCCCTGGCGCCCGGGCAAATCATATAAATAAATAATAATAATAACAATTTCCGCCATTTGATATAAGGAACGATTTCACAGAAATCTTTCGCCACCAGTGGAATTTATAGCACCATAGATGACTTTTGCAAAGCCATGTCTTCGCTAGTTGGCATAATTACTAAATTTGGGGAGATCTAGTTCCAGTGATTGTAACCGCTTTTTGCCAATTCACTCCTATCAAATGGCGGAATAAATCGCCTACTGGTCTATAGAGGGATCACGTTATTTTACTTTTAGAGGCCGGGGAGAACATCTCATTTTGATCGCCTGTATGCTCACAATCCTCCGAGCCCTGTAAATTTGGCGACTGCAGTCCAAATTTACCGGGCACTGGTCTTATCTTTTGACTGCTCTGCGCGCAAAGTCGTGAAGCACGGTCGAATTGTGGGTATTCGGGTATCCTTGTCATTTCTAAATTCATTTGGTTTAGACATTTACGCAGATGTTAACTCGGAGAAGAAATATAAATGAGTGTCAGACAAAGACGGATGACTGTATTCGATTCGTAGAACGAGCTGACAACGAAATAAGAATAAATTTGAACAGCATTAAACAATATTAGTTTAGCTTTGATTAGCTTTGTACACAAACACTGGAACTAATGACTGGCCTGTAAGCCAATGTGCAAAAGTGAAAAGAACATCAGCAAAGGGCTGTCTTAGAGTACATTAACTTCGCAATCTGCAGACGTCTAATTTCCAGTTTCCTTTTAAAGTACAATGAAATTAACAAAGAATTGGCTGAAATCTGTTGTACTTTGTTATTTAGCTAGTAGGTTTAGGGTGTCGATAGAAAAAGTAGTAAGAAAATGGCCATATAAAAATGTTGAAATTATCAACAATGGGTACCCTGTGGAACGCTAAAATGACTAATTTAGCAGCAAAAATGGTTACATCCTAATTTTTCGCACGTTTATACCTCCCTTGATCATAATTAAAGGGAAAAACATCAAATGTGTATCCAGAATTTCCTTTTTTGTCCACATTATGAGTTTACCCGACGCGGGTACCCTGTGGTTTAAGCTCGAAATTTTAATCCCTCAATTGGGGTTGTTCCACTGAAGGGATTTTTTGGGATTTTTAGTATGTCACCTAGGACCACCAAAGGCTTCATTTAGCAGTAAAAGAAATTCTGTTGCAATTAGTTTGATCTTGGGCCTATATTTGTCGTAGATTGACTGGACTAAAAAGGGAAAAGTCTAGTGTTATTGGGACGGTTGCCGATGAGAGCTTGATTGATTGTGAGCCGCACAAAGAGGCCGGTATACCAAGTGATGATGATAGAGATGCGGATTGTGGACGACGTAACCAATGTGTTGTGGTGGTCGATGTACACAGGTTCTGACTGGGAGTGTTGTTAAGGACCCGGTAAGCGGCCTCGAAAGTTTCTGGCCAGAATTGCTGGGAAGGCTCGCTTCTCGACTGCTTTCCGTATAAAACGTTATTCTGTACTTTAATGACCAATAAGTTTCATTAAATAGTATACTCAAAATGTAACACTGCTAATAAATGTACTTGGGAACTATTGTAGTCGATTCGGAACATCTATAGGTCATTGAAACTCTGAACTTTGTAAATAAATACAAATTTAGTTGCTAATGTAAACAAAAAATCACCAGTCTTCTGGAAATGACCCACTATCCGCGTTCTATTTTCTATTTGCTACCGATCCTGTATTTTCAAAACAATAACCGTTACTGCGATTTTCATAATTCTGCGGACTTCCACTTTACATTTTCGTATGCCAAACTGCATTCGCGTAGATTTATAGTTGCGTTTGCTTTTTATGGTGGGAAATTTGGTTTGGAGGCTTGCCTTTCAAAGAATCTCTCAAAGCGTACGTCAAACTGACCCAGAGGCAGAGCCCTTCCCTCGTTTGATTGACGGAATCCAAACCCCGGTTTGTTACTTGGCGTAGAGTTCGCAGAATTATGAAAATCACAGTAATATATAGATTTAGGCACTGCCTAAAAGCGGAGCTCCCAGTCAATTTTATGCCATTTATAAAGCTTGGCGTCATCGTTGATGTCTCTATGACGCACACATCATTCATGAGACCACTTCGTTGCAGTCCTCTGGTGACGTAGACAATTCTACCAAATTGGTTGTCTTAGAGCCTTCCCTTCACGAACAATTGCGTATCAAAATAACTAAACACTCGGTCTCGGTGATTTCAGATATTACCGAACATTGCTAAACTAGACTGATATAAATTCAATATTATTTTCCCTTTTTCCACGTAAATATATCTTATTAGATGTTTTTTATGTAAAACGGGCGGAAATTTTACGAGTTGTGGACGTATTTTCCGTGCCCCGCAGGGGTGAGGAAAAATGCGATCAACGAGTAAAATGTCCGCCCGTATTACATGAAAAAACATCTACAGTAATGAGTTATTTATTATACGACAAACAAAACTTTTTCTTTTCTTTTCAAGATTCAGTAGAAAACGTACGTGACTTGACCAGCACCTGATCATTCTCGAACCCAGAGCTCCCCGGCTCGTCGCCTCGCAGGGGAGGCTCTGGTGACATCCATTTGAGGGCCTTCGCTGATTGGCTGAAATGGTGCGCACGCGTACATAAAAGTAGCTTAATCTCGCTTTCTAAAAACGAATCTGTCAAAATAACACTGGCATTCGTTTCCTAGTCGTCTTGTCAACCTATGCCTTCGACCTGAACGCTCTAAAAGTAATTGTGAGGCATAAAGCCACTATTTTCTTTTACGCATGCGTCAGTGGCTGTCACCAGAGCCTCCCCCGCGAGGTGACGAGCCGGGGAGCTCTGGGTACGAGAATGGCACCTGATCGGGAAGCCATTCAAGTGCGCGCGCAAAACCGGTTAGTAACCGGTTTCCTACAGTGTAATAGGCTTTCATATGTATATAAATACGTGCAAACTCTTCCTATACATATAATGCATATAAAATGGCAGGAAGCAACAACAGCAACGTCAATTACTGCAGCCCCTTAAACCTAAAACCAAATACAAAGAAACTCACAAACCCAAAAAAAGACATGACTGAAAGCAGCACTTTGTAGGGCCGCAGATACAAAGGCCGCAGATAGTGCGCCCCTCGTACAAAAATAGTAACACTTTTCCTTTACAAACTTCTATAGAAAACTAGGTAAGACCGACTACGAATAAAGTATTTTGGTGGATGTCGACGCTTCTCTAGAATACCAACATTGGCTTTATGAAATATAGGTTCTGAGTGTATTCGGGATTGAAAAAAAAAACATGAGAGCGAGAATCAAAAAAGCAACTGAAGAGATCGTGAAAACTCTTCCTTTTGGAAACAAAAATCGATTTTGATAGCCACAAACATACGTAAAAGAAAACATGAAATTTTGCACATTCTTTTACTCGCAAAACAGTTACAATTAGTCATCAAAATTTACACGCAATTATAGTCAAACACCTCGAAGTCGTTTAAAAAAACTGGCCTTTCCCTCGTTTTTTCAACCTTTTTCAAACTTCCCAGAGGTTGAAGTCCTTATGAAACACGCTCTCTACCGTTTGATATATTACGTGTCAGGTTTGAGTGCTGAATGAAAAGCTATTGTAGGTTTGGGCCAACAAGGAAAGAATACGACTCATTAAATGGTCCCAAAGCTCTTTCCATCTTGACGGGAATAAAACTACTATTAAAAGAAGTGAAAGCAGCTGCTTCAATCGAGATCTAGGAAGACGCGCTCTAGTTCCAAGATCCAATTCGATTTCCAACTTTGCAGAGGTTAATTGAGAGGCTTCAAAATGGCTCTAAATGTGTCTCAGACAAACGCTACAGGTCAGTTGACGGTGTGCTTAATGTCACAGCATTTGACATGGAGTCCTCGTTTCTCAACTACCTCTACAGCAGCCTCATCAATCGTCGCTATATCCACGAGTTCTATCGCATTGCCTTTGGCTCTGCTCTTCAACACAGCGGCAATTTTTGTGGTTCTGCGCAATCCTGGGCTACGAGAACGACTTTGCTTAATCTCTGTTGTTCTTCTCGCCGCCACTAACATGTTCACCTGTATCACATCAATACCTCTCTTTATCGCCAAGGAATCTCAGCATTTAACGGGACTAGAGCCGAACTGTGAGCTGGAAGACTCGTTCTACTTTATCCTGGCAATTCTGAGTTTTTATTCTTACAATCTTATGACCTTGGTCAACTATGAGCGATTTCTAGCGATAGTGCACCCATACCAACACCTCCGTCTTACCAAAACAAGATTTCTGTCAGCAGCCACACTGATCTTTATTTTCCTTGTTTTAGGCCCAGTTCTAGGACTCCTCTCCGGAACTCTCACATATTATTTTTCCGTTGTGGTATATGGCCTAATCTGGCTAACAGTCCTCACGGTTTTCATCTTGTACTGCTACATCAAGATCTACAAGGAAGCGAAAAGGCACGCCAAAGCCATCAACACACATCAAGGACAGACTAGGAATAACAAGAAGGTCGCGTCTGAAAACAAAACTGCCAAGCTGTTTGCAATCGTTGTGGTGACATTTGTTCTTTCCAGTTGTCCCGCAGTTGTGTTCGTAATTGTAACTTTCTTATTCCCTAACTTGATTGCCATGGAGATTTGTCATGTGTTGTTGCCTCTTGTCGACCTTTTATTGGTGATAACAAGTCCCGTATGCAGCCCCATAATTTACTTTTGGCGGTTAAAAGAAATACGAGAGAAGATTCCATGGCTACCAAACAAAAGCGAAAATGAACCTACGGGTTTGCCGTCAGCTACAGCGGTAGACATGGTCTGTCAATCAGATGACGTCAGGGAAGACCTTACTGAAGATTTGCAAGGGAACGACAAGGCTAGTGATGACGGCAACTTCGACCAGGAGAACAACGCAACAGAGATAATCATGTCATCCACAAGAACTGCAGCAAATATGATTGGTCAAGAGACATTACTGTATAATGACGTGAACCACAGGCTCTTCAAAAGACAAAAGCGTAGTATTGTTGGAACAGTGATTGATGAGAGCTTGAGTGTTTGTGAGCCGGACAATGAGGCCGGTATACCAAGTGATGATGATAGAGATGCGGATTGTGGACGACGTAACCAATGTGTTGTGGTGGTCGATGTACACAGGTTCTGACCTGGACATTTGCCAACAGGAGCGGACTTTTGGAATGGCAGCGTTCTGGAAATTTGGAAATGTTTTTTCAAGTAAATATTTCTAGAGGCAAGATATTTTTCTTCACCTAGGTATCTCATTAAATCTAGTTTACATTACAAGCAAAACACGGTTACAATAATAGGCGTGTGCTGTCAGGAGATACAACCATCAATAGTAAATGGAATTTCAAAATAAAATTGTCAAGCTGTTTACCATTGTTCTGGTTAGGTTCTGAACTGGACATAATCTCGGACAAGTTCACTAGACCAATAATTCTGTCAAACAGGACACTCTGCGGACACTTTTCGTCACAATTACGTTTATTTATTAGTAATCAAAATGTAGCCACTAGTGCTAAAATATGTACGCCTGTTAACTATTGTAGTCGCTCCAGAACATTTGTAGGTCAATGAAACTTCTGGACTTTGTAAATAAATATATATTTAGTTGCTCATGAAAAAAAAAAACGCAAAAGTAAACGAAAGAGGGATAGCCTCCTCCCCAGACATGTGTCACGCATTTATTGGGCTTCCTGTGTTCAAAGCTAGTCTTTGCGAAATATCCAGCAATACAAATACCCAGCAATACAAAATCCCCGCGTTCCGTTTGCTTTTTGACTGATCCAATCCTTTTTTAACTTAGTAAAAAATCGGTGATTTTAGATGATACCGAAAGTTTACGAGAAAATACCCTATAAACAAGAATTGTATCAATCGATATTTTTTCTTTCAACATTATATAGAAAAGAAGCTCAGACCGAAGATCGACTGCAAAGAAGTATTTCTGGTAGATGTCGACGATTCTCTAGAATGGTGAACGTTGTTTTATGAAACGTACGTATTGAGTTTATTCAGGAAAAAAATGGGACCGAAAATCAACAAAGAAACCAGCTAAAGAGATCGTGCGAACTTTTTCCTCTCAAAAACAAATGATTTTGTTAAGCACAAAAAGACGTCAAAGAAAGCTGAAATGTTGTCAGAAATATTCAGTTCTCTAAAAAAAGGAACAATTAGTCATGAAAATTTACAAGTAATTAATACGTTTTTACGAGTGCTATTCGTATGACGCAGTGAGGATTAAAAACCTCGAATAAAAGTTTCACGCGGACGACGCGCCTTATTTCCAAGAGCCATTTCGTTTCAACTTTGCAGTTAGTTTCAGAGGCTTCAGAGTTTCAGAGAATTCATGTTGTGCGGCCACTGTTCTATAGTAAAACTCGTCCAAATTAAGCACTTTCAGAGATATTCTAGTAAGCAAAAGTTAGTCAAAATCAAACAGGACAGAACGTTTACTCTTTCGAAACAAGCTTAAACAGAACTGACGGAAAAATGGAGAAGATAAAGAAGGTTGAAACAGATATATTTGCTACTATAATTAATCTTGGGCACTAAGCTCGCTAATTTTTTTTCTTCGTTTTCACCTGTTCTTTTTCCGTTACTAACTTTGCTAAATAAAGAAAATGAGCTTTCATGAACATAAGCAAGCTGGAAAACCATCATTACCTAAATACCAAAGCTTATCTAAGATTTTGATGAAGCCTGTTTCTAATTATGACAGCCTAAGCAAAGAGAAAAAACAATATTAAGAGGACTAAATCCGCCAAGAAATCGAGTAATTTTGACAAAAAGTGGAAACAATTTTTAGATAGAGTATTACAAAAAACAATTTCCATGTTTGCTGCATTTTTTAAAGGTCTTGATAAAATAATAAATCGGCAAAAACACCAAGAAGAAATTCCCAAGGAAACCTGAGCAATAATTTTTCAAAATGGTGAAGGAATGATGTTGGTTGTTGATGTTCATATCATGGTGCTGTCAACCTATATAAATGGTATGGATTTGGACAACTTTCAGGATTCATTGTCGACGTTTGGTGTTGAAAAAATGATATTTTTAGATCAGATATCATAAGCAGAAGTCTACACTATGATGTAAATTATTTTGTAAAATGTGTTTTCCTGCTAGCAGAAGCCTCTTTTCTCTGCATTCCGATGGCAGGCCTCTGCTAGCAGGGAAAAAATGTGCTTAAATCGAGTTTAAAAAGTTGCCGGCAAAAACTATTTGTTCCTTTTTGTCAGGAGGCGCCTCTAAGTGATTTCACATCCAGCAACGGGGTAGATGATGTTTTATTACCAGCTGAGCCAGCATAAAAACAAGTGTTGTATGATATTATGTGAAAACCCGTTTGTAGAATGATAATATTTTTCCAGCAAACCGTGAGAACCACACGATATGAAATCGGCAGCGGAACAGATCCGTTTTGTGCGTCTGTGTTTTTTGTGAGGTCGTTTATGCGCTTAATTTCATAATTATGTGAGATTCCCTTCAAGAGCCGACCACCAAAGGCGACCAATCAAATATCGGCAAAAATTGATTTCTTGCTTTCAAGTTAGCCAATCACAACGATTTGAGTTGTATCGCCAAGCGTTCCAAACACTGACTCTAAGAAACGTTATCATAATTGAGCATAAAGACATTTCCATCTCCTCAAAAAAATATTGCCTGATGTCAAATGTAAACTTCTACGATGATTGAATCTAGTTTTTAGTTCCCAATACTGCAAACAAATGGGTATTTGTCGCTGGAACTAGAAAAGTTTCGTTTTGGGAAACAATCCTTTTTGCATCATGAGGGAAAGCCCTAGAAAAAGTTTGCTTGGAAAAACAAAATACAATTCTAGACCCTAGGCTCGAGAGGTGTCATTGGCGCTTGGTGGCCATAATATAACTCTGGTCGCCATCTTTTTCTCTAGAATTAATGCTGTTGACAGCTAATTTTGAGAAAGGATTTTTTAAACAATCATACAGACCGGAAAGGTAAGTCAGGCCAAACCCTGAATCTAGCATGGTCGTAATGTCGTTGTTACAGTCAACAGAAAGTGAATGACAACTATCATAGCGATGTTCGGGAGTTTGAAGGCTTCTTGTTGATTGGTGCTCATGTGTGAAATTCCACAGAAATGAAAAATGCAGTAAGAATCGACTTGACAAAAAGGCTTTCTTTATTTTTTCAACAGGAAATGCGTGGGAACGTTCTTATTTGTTTGGCAAATCTCAACTTATATATGTTAGAAGCGAAAATAAAATAGAAAGTTTATTTTAATGATATTATAATATTTTTAAAAAATCACAATACTTTGCTTTATTATTGACAAACGTAGAGGCACAGTATGTAATTTTTTCATTAATACAGTAATTGGCATTGAAGACATGTCACCTACTGTACAGGGGCGGATCCAAGAATTTCAGAAAGGGGGAGCCAGATAGTGAAAACATGGAAGCAGGGCCTGTGGTTTGATGCGGGATTTTTCCTGAAATTATGCGCGATTTTTTCTGAAATTATGCGCTAAAAATTCGAAATTATGCGCTAAAAAATACGAAATTATGCGGGATTGCGCAATATTTTTTTACAAGTGCCGTAACATATTTTGCTCTTTTCGCCTGTTTTGTTACGTGGATATAGCTGCTATTTAACTTTTGTTTGTCTATAAAATGCTCTGTGATGAGTTCCAATCGCTTCGCTTATTACTTTCTTACAAAATAAACGTTACCAACTACCGCTAACTTCCGTTACACGGTAGTAAAGATTAGTAAGTCTGGTCTTCTTTCGTTTACTTGTCTCAGACCAAGGCACACTTTTTTCATACCGCAGGGATCGTAGCAACGCACTCCTATCCAACCATGAACTAAACGGTCACAAAAGCTATACGCATACTAACAGAGCTATCGTTGCGATCTCTCATTATCACAAACATCGTTGCGCTTGTTTGCCGTCGTTCTGCGCGTAATTATCAAAATTAATCCTGATCGCGAGAGCGATCTGCACTATCGTCGGAGGTAGTGTAAGAGCTTTTATAAAACCGGAAACGTGCCACGTTATTGTCAGTGTTTTTTTGTTGTTATCGAGGGAGCTGTTGGTGTGCCTGGTATTTTTCGCGTTGTTGTTTGTAACAATAACAAAGATCCATGAAAAAGCGTAATGTCATGTGATCAATATGAACTGCATAAAGTCGACCGTGTTTATCGTGGTTAGTGTTCTGTTCCGCCTTGATTTTACTTTGTAAGATATCCAAAGCGCAAACATGTTTGAATCTATCTTGCTCAGCTGGAAATATTAGTTAGTTGGCCAATTAGGCACGTTTTATTGCTTTTCGATATCAGTTCCCAGCGCGACGCTATTAGCATAGAACGCCTTGTTATTCTCATTTCTATCGAGTTGTTTTGACGTTGGACAGACGATTTCAGAAGAAATGTATCACTCTTGTGAGAAAAAATAGGAAAGAAAGTTTGAAATTCACCAAGGAATGATGGCTTTTTGGTGTTTTTCACAAAATTTTGGGAAAATATGCGCGATTATGCGGGATTTGACGGATTATGCGCATTATGCGGAGAAAGCCAAATTATGCGTTTCCGCACCAGCGCATCAAACCACGGGCCCTGTGGAAGGAGAAGTTTCAATAGCATGCCGCATTATGGCGTCATTTCTATGACCTTCATAGAGTTTTGAAACACAGCAATCAACCAATCAGAGCGTGCAAGCTATCTCAATTATTTTATAAATTCATTTATGATAAAGGGGCACCCAATGAGACAATGGAGGTGTAAAATGGCTAAAAATGCCATATTGTAAGTCATTGCTGACTATACAAATGACTGTAAATTGGGTATTTTAAATCCCTACACATTTTGTATCTGACGTTCGGATTTCGTAGCTGACAGTTATGGGATGCGAAAATTTTAGGGATTGAAATCAAGTTTTCCAAAAATACCAAGGAAAAACTCAAGTGACCTTTTTAACGGCAAAAATACCAACAAAACTAGTAAAATTTCACCTGTTCGAAACATCCAGGGGATTTTATAATCCACATACGAAAATTCAAATTCTGAGGCGAAAATATCAGCTCAGTGCCATCCTAACAGATATTTTACTGTAAATGATCATTGTGTACCCCTGAAATATCTGAATCTCTTACATTTTTCTCTGCTGTTCCTTGTAAGCCATTATGGATCCTTCAATTTCCTCCATCAACTCTTTTAACTTCTCAACAACTACAAATGACAAAATAAGGACTGTCCAACAAGATGGAGTTGTTTACAGATTGCTAGTATCTGAGCATGTGCACATTCAAGCTTTGCATTCTAGCTCATTTCTGAAGATTCAGAAATATTTCAAGTAGTCAGCAGTTTCATGAAATTGAATTTCTCTTGTAGTGAACTATGAATGTAATGAATAGGTAACGAAAAGAGAAATGGTTAGGGCCTGGACCTTAGTGTATTGATATGGTAATATATGCTAATGAGTGAGTTGTTTATATATGGCTGTTGTTCAGTTTCCCGCCATTGTGGGTTCTTGCTTTGTATACATTCAGTTTAATTTTAATTTAATTCCAACAGTCAAGTATGCCATGTAGAATTTTGTATCAGAGTAATTAAGTATTGGATGTTGGGCGAGGACCCGACCACCGCAATGTTATGTTGTGATTTGTTGTTACTAAGGACATTAAGGAAGCTTGATATTATTCAACTTACAAGCAGGTGATGGTTTTACATCTGTTAATTCCCTCTGGAACCTCTGTACATTTCCACGGATCCTTCCAAGGTGCTGTTTTATATGTTGTTCTGAAACATTTTACAAATGAAACTTCAGAATAATTTACATTAAAATAATATCAAAACCATTACCCGCCTCCCACCACTCTCATCAAAGATTCGATCTAGAAGATTGCAGCTGGCGGGGCACTGCACCTGCCATGAGGACGTGACTGCGCACAACCTGGTTCTATGGGAACCCCAACAGGGTCGAGCTTCTCGGTGTGGCCAAGCGTCAACTTATCTCGACAACCTTAGGCGTGACACTGGCATGCAATCCACAGGAGAAATAAGAACACAAATGCTGCACAAACTGTCATGGCAAGCCGTTATTGGCCGTTCCCGAGGAGACTCGACCTGATGATGATGATAACAGGGATGTCAACCCTAGGACTTCAAAATCTGGAGACTGCCTTGCTGACTGCTAAATTTCCTGAAATTCTCCCGGGAGAAATACAGTAAATGTATGACAGTCGTCTTTAATTTTTCCCTGAAAAATCTCAATTTTAACCCCTAAAAATTATGATTGACACCTGAAAAGAGAGGGTAGATCTAGTTTTCTGAGAAATCACAGAAAATAAGCCCTCCTTCCTCTTTGGAGCTTCCTGTTCCCTGCATGGTGGGTGTAGGTGGTAGGCCTCCGTACAGCATCTCATTAAGAATTCTGTCCTGCCAAGTGACATTATGCACTTTTCGGAGCATGCGTGTATAGCATCCGTCAAGTCTATACAAGTCTAGACTCGTCCCAAACTGTTATACATCGTGTTACGGGACATTGTTATACATTGTTTGGAATAACACAATGCCAAAAAAAATATGTTAATTATGTGTTTGTAAACTTTATTTTTTAACTCACTTTCACTTTTTCTTTCATTCCCTGATTTCACTTCAGCATCCTCAAGCATGCAGTAGTCCTTCCTGAATTCACTTCTGCGGCTATACAGCACAGCATTTCTCTCTTTCTCCACTGAGGTCAACCTGTAGCAATGGTCCATTGCAGACCAAGACTTTTAGAATAGGAATATCCACCCACAGGCAGTCCCCTTAATAATTTCTGTAGTTACTAACATAAATAAGCAAATAGCCTAATAGAGCAGGGTTGCTTATGCACCAGTCAATTGACAGCCCCGCACCCCCCCATTCGCGCATTAGCGGGCATTCACTTTTTGGCAAATGAAAGGCAGTGAGCGCCTCGGTTTGCGGGGACAATCTGAGAGGTGAATGCACCGTCCCCAGGGTAATAATTAAGAGTGAATGCGCTCCTTGCCCAATGAATTTAGAAGATAACACAAAGGATTTTTACTCACTGAAAAGAGTCATGTCGATGGTGCCCAGTTTTCAATGCAGGGCAGCCGATCGCAAAGCGTAATAAAACCATATTTTTCTACTTGCATGTACTTTCGCTAGTGTAGATTAAAATTTAGAATACGTGTAATTCAAGTAACAAAAATCTGTATTTGTCGTGTCTTTTGTGAAGTTAAGGGGTGTTCATATGGAGGTGAAGCAGCCCGGAAAGCGGGCTGGTTTCTGTTGTGTTGTGTACCGGCGAAGAGAGTGACTCCCCGCTCGATGTACTGTGTGGAAGCCGTGAAAGAAAGTGCATCTCCCGACCAACGGGCAGTAATGTAGTGTGAATTATGTACGAAAGCCCCGCTAGTACCCCGCTAATGCGCGAATGGGGGGGTGCGGGGCTGTCAATTGACTGGTGCATTACCATTGAGCATGAAAAACTGGGAATTCCTATTTGAATGAAATGGTACGGTCAATTTTCCGTTCATTTCAGTTGGGATGGATCAACAGGCTTCAGAGGTTGTACTGCTATTGCCATTTGAACAAACTGATCAGAATTACAATTGTCACTCCAACTCCCAACTGATTTCATGACAAAATAAGGTTTAATCATTCCAAACTGAAATGCAAATTAGGGAATGATAAGCCCTGTTCCATAACCAGAATGTTTTGTATCTGACGCCGATCAAACCAACCAGTTTTCCTTGACCAATGGTAATCTGCCTGCATCCAAAAGTTGATCGCTTGTATAGAAAAAAATATTATCCCAAGTTTTATAAGTCTGCTGGACCTCTGAGATTTACATTTAGTACATTATCTCCCACCGTCCCTGCAACCTCCACCCAGGCAATCTCAAACACCGATTTTGTTTTGCAATATTGCAATAACTACAGGAATAAATCTTACTCTCTATCTTCAATCTCCACTTTATCGAAAAACTCATTTCTCTTCGTATCACTTCTAGATGACCCCCTTCCACTCGTCTTTCCAGCGGCTCCTTGGGTTTTTTCTCTTTGCCCTTCGGGTTGATTATTCATAATCATGTCTTCCTTCTAAAACACAGCCTCAAAGCAATCACCTTTGGTGTCATTATAGCTAAATCTCCTCATTTTCGTTTGACAACGTTTGCTGTGTGGCGGCCGCCATTTTGTTTGGCCGAATTTCGTGATTCGTTACATGACTTCGTTACTCTTTTTCCAGCGGTTGCCCCCATTAGAGCTACTTCTTTTCCCGGCTTCAAAATGGTGAGAAATTTTCGGATAATTTCTTCAACTTTTCAAGTTTTTCTTCTACCATTTCCGTTATATTATCTCATAGAGCTATAACCATTATCCTATAGTGTGTTTCTGAGCGTCAGTTTCTTTATTTTATCTTTATTTTGTTCTGAAAAACGGCGTTTGAAGAACGCTTTTCGAACATGTGCTGAGTCATTTTAGACTGAATTTTGACAACTTTCTTTATATTTCTTCTTCTCAGTTCCGTAACCAGTACGACAATGATGTTACTGTATGGAGCCCACAGGTAAGCAAATAAATGAACTGATTGTTGGGTTATTTTCTATCTTTATTTTGTTTTACCGTTTCTTTCTTTACATAAACTTTAGCTTAATCAGTAAACTTACCTTCTATTCTAGTAAAACTTTTACTCGTGAGTGACAAGTCTATTGTTAACGTGCTAAAGGCTGGTTCTCATTGAAATGCAAACGCAAGCTCAGTGATGTCAAACTTATACGTTTCCTTTTTGTGGTTTACACTAGAATGCAAGAAAATTGGGACATTTTTGTTCCCTTGTGCTTGCGTCTAGTGTGAATCAAGAGTCTAGTGTGAATCAAGTGAACGCAAGCAACTAATCAATGTTGATTTTATGCTTGCACTTGCACTGCTATGATTCACACTTGCCTTGTGCTTGTGTCCTGTACTTCCGCTTGCATTCCAGTGTGAACCAGCCTTGAAGGCCCATCATCAATCGACAGCCTTTGCCAGCTGTTAGACAATGAGAGCAGACAAAAAACAATTGATTGATGATGGGCCTTAAGTGACTCACCTTCTATTGTATTTCTGTAGGGGCGCATTCATCAAATTGAATATGCAATGGAAGCCGTAAAACAGGTCAGATTTAACATTCCCCTTACTTATTTATCAGATAGCACATTTTCTTTAGACCTTGCCCAGAATTTCATTGCTGCATCAAAATAGATGCATTAATAGACCCATAGGTTTCTTGATCTTATGAAAAAAGTTTGTGAACATCCTTCAACACCATAATCTGTAATTACTCCTGGTGTACATTGTGTTGTTTAAGTAATCATCCATGCAAGAAGGAACCGAAACTCCATTGTTCTACGGCATTCAGGATCCCCCACATAGGATGTGTTCATTCTTTTACCACAGAAAGTTGTCATGACTAGTAACATAATACAAGTGAAACAATATTGATTTCGACTTGCTTGAGAAAATATGGCGATAATAACTCTCCAGACCAATCAGATTAAAGAAAAACAAAGGAAAGAGAATCAGTATTTTACGCTAGGTTCCCCATATACTAAGTCTTTAAAAATCATATATCCTGTATATGAGTACCACATGTGCTTATATCTTACCATAAATCCTGAGGAAAGTCTTTCTTTCATGGTAATTTTACCAATTTTTATGTCTAAGCCAATGAAATCGCCGATATTTTCAATAGAAAATAATTGCATTCCAGCATGCTCTGCCATTGGTTTGGGTAGTTCTTATATTACTTTATTTGTAATTCTGGTGTAAGAGAAAAGAACAGAAGTCAGGAACATCTGATAATAGTCCCTTGTTGTCCATGAAATTTCTCATTTTATGATCCTGAATTATTGGTCTTCAGGGTTCAGCAACTGTAGCCCTCAAGTCAAAGACACATGCTGTAGTCGTGGCATTGAAGGTCAGTGAAAGAAGTGGGAATAATAATAATATAATAATATAATATAATAACCAGTGCAGGAATAAAACAATGCCCCTCCCTTGCAGTGGATATCATTAAGTATTATATAGCTCATATTTATTCGATCAAAGCGCACGCTGTGATTGGTTCTATCATGGTCACGTGGTAAAGTCAAGCGGGCAACGTGCGGGAGACGGCGCTAGAGCGAGAAATTTCGGCGGCCTATTTTACACCGAATTTCCTTTTTGCTATATAATAAAAAACTTGATGACTGCATCCTTGGGAAACAACAAGTTTTATTTTCCCTTGAATCTCAATGTTTCGTCTCGGGAAACATCGAGATTCTCAGGAAAACAAAATTGTTCGCTGTTTCCCTCGTAAGCAGTCATTAAGTGTATATTATTTATTTCGGCTCCCTTACTGTACAATGCACTTCATGATATTTACCTGGAATGTTTATCGTTATTCCAGAGAGCACCATCAGAACTGTCAGCTCATCAAAAGAAAATCCTTCCTATTGACACCCACATAGGTGTTTCTATAGCAGGTCTGACGGCAGATGCTAGACTGCTTAGGTATGTGTAAGCACTGTGTACTCTACTGTACCGTACTTTACTGTACTGTGCTCTACAGTAGTGTATCTGATATTAATAGTAACTGAGTGTTCAATATAACTACAATGTTGTTTACTTCTTTCCATAGTAAGTTTATGCGTAATGAATGTCTCAACTCAAAGTATGCATATGAAACAAGACTACCAGTGTCCAGACTAGTCGCTACAGTTGGGGATAGTATCCTTTGCTCTGCTCTGCTCATGCATGAGTGAGACTTTGAAATGCAAAGTTTCCCAAAAATTACTTTTTGAAAAAAATTTCAGTGTGCGTGAGAGCGGAAATGACCAAAAATCTCTAACTTATTTCAATAATAAGCTCCATATATGAGGAGTTTTCATGACCAAAAGCTTAATTCCAAATTTTTAAGAAATTTGAAGAATATGAATTTTAGATATGGTTTTAAACAAAGTTTGCATAATTCCTGATCAAAGTACCAATTCTCCCATAAAATGGCACAGAAACCAAAGTCTAAAGCATAATATCTCAAAGATGAATCCAATAGAAAAAAAGTGATTTTTGATATTTTGTTTTCAATGAGGAGTCTGTATGCAAAAAATCAAGCCTATCTGAGTTAACCTGACCTTACTTTTTGAAATTTAGTGATCTAAGCAGGTCATTTCCGCTCTGTCTCAGTGTGCAGGATCCAGAAATGTCCAGAGAGATGGATCCAGAAATTTTGGAAATAAGGGGTACACTCCTGAAGGGAGAATGTTAATTTATTGAAAATGTGCATGCTTTTTTGGAAGCATTTTAAAAGGATTTGGGTGTGCCCATAGCTTTTTTGGAAGCGTTTTAAAAGGATTTAGGTGTGCCCATAGGTGGCGAATACAATGATTCATGTTTTTCATCAATCACCTGAAAATGTTAGCTAAAAATGCTGTTTTTGTCGTTTTGAATACTGAAGTTTCAGCAATGCTGCCTTTTTCACAGGGTTCGTATGTGTCCTGGAAATCCTGGATAACTAAGAAGTTTTTCTGATACGAAGTTTGCAAAAAGCAACTAAACATGCTCAATTGAATAAAGCATGCTTTTAGTCTTGCCGACTTCATTGTAGAACTTTTGGGTTTGAAGATGCAGCATGGCTTCTCAAAACGCATTCGCTAGGTCTCAAGGATTAATTTGATATAAGTTTCATCGCGATCCGCTATTTATTAGAAGAGTTATCCTGTAAACTTCAAACGCAAAGTTCGACAGCGAAGTCGGCAAAGCGAAAATGACAAGATTCAAAGGACGCTTTAGTAGGTACGTAGCTTGTTTCCGTGTTATCAGCTAGATAATTAGGCAGAGATCTGCGTGTAGTTTGCTGAGTGTAGTACACTCAATCCAAAACTACACCCACACTACACCCACACTACACGAAAAAAATGTTAACATACATCCAGGCTGTACTGTATCCTTGATTTTCATTTCCTTCCTGGTAAGTCCTTGAAAGTCCTGGAGTTTTAAGGAAAATCCTGGAAAATTCCTGGAAAATCAAAACATTTCAACTCAAATGTGGTTTAACAGTCAGTTTCGTGAATCTGGTTTGGGC
This sequence comes from Scolanthus callimorphus, assembly GCA_033964015.1. Taxonomy (NCBI): domain Eukaryota; kingdom Metazoa; phylum Cnidaria; class Anthozoa; order Actiniaria; family Edwardsiidae; genus Scolanthus; species Scolanthus callimorphus. The sequence continues at coordinate 16,723,794 of CM066924.1, forward strand.
TGCAAATTATGACATACTCCAAACTTATCATTTTTTTAAGGGGGAGACTTCCTGGAAAATCCTAGATTTTTGTCATTGAGAAAGCAAACAAACCCTGTTTTCAAGGTTTACACAGAGTTATGATTTTCAGTTTTCTTAACGTGAAACCTTAGAAATGCAAATTCCTACTCAGCGTTATGGGCGTCGTCCGTACGGTGTGGGTCTCCTTGTTGTAGGCTATGATGTAAGTACAAGTTACTACCGGTAGTAAGCACTTGACGTTTGGCAACATGCCAGCTGACTTCTATTCCAAAGCTTGAAATGCCACAGTCAGACATCATGTGATCAAAAAATGTGATATCTTACCATTAATCTTCCTAGGATATGGGGCCCCATATTTTCCAGACCTGCCCGTCAGCTAATTACTTTGACTGCAAAGCCATGGCTATAGGTGCAAGATCACAGGTGAGTCCATATGTTCTTACAGGTGAGTCTATGCTGCGTATACTACCTTATTATAGGAAATTAAGGCAGGGACGACAGAGCCATCTTTGCAAGACAATACACCTTGAACAATTGTAGGGTGTGGCTCAGAAGTTGAGAAGTTTTTGGAACACATCAACAGCTTAAATTTAGGCTACTGTTGAACTTAGTTTGGAAATATTTAAATGCCACTGTAGCACTTAGTGATAGAGTGTGGTATTATTTTTCAATGACAGTCTGCCAGAACTTACTTGGAGAAACACCTGGATACGTTTGGCGACTGTGAACAAGAAGAGCTGATTAAACATGGGCTGAAGGCACTAAGAGAGACTTTACCGACGGAACAGGAGCTCACCACAAAGGCACGTCAGATAGAGCGGTTTTCACATGACTGTTGTGAAAACAATCGCAATTGGGTGATCACTAGCCAATCAGAATCGAGAGTGATCAGGTCTTGCTCCTAAATGGCTTTTTTCTCAGCCAATCGCAAGCCGAACCAATTACTAAGTAATTACACAATTGTATTTACTACATAATTTGATTGGCTGAGACAAAATGAGTAGCCAATGAGAACGCAAAGCAATCGTAATAACATAACAAGTAGTGACAGTCATGTGAAATCTGCTCTATACTGGAACTTTGACATTGATCAATCAGAATCCCTTCCAACATCCTGAGAATCACGCAATAGACCAAATCAGCTCACAGTGTTTACAATCATCTTGTTGCCACCCAATTCAGATCAATGTGATGATTCCTTTGGGTGGTCACAATTGTCAAATATTTCTCACTGGAGCGAGCGCATTGTAAACTGATCATGACTGTGACCAGTCATGATTGTAAACTGCATTTTATGATACGACTGTGAGTCATTTTACCATATAAGGTCAAAATTGAGTGCAGATATGGAGCTGTATTACACGGTTGAAAGCCGTATTAAACTGTAGGAAACCGGTTACGAACCCGTTTTGCACGCGCCCTTGAATGGTTTCCCAACCATGTTCTAGTCAATCACGTACGTTTTCTAAAGTTTTGTTAGTCGTATAATAAATAACTCATTAGATGTTTTTTTCGTGTAATACTGGCAGACCTTTTACTCATATAAATCGCAGTCCGTATCTAGGGATCAGATATGTGCACATTTGAACATATCCATATCATAATTTTGTGGTGCATACATTTCATTTTTTTTTTCATTTCATGAATGTATGTGCAGAACTAACACAAGTATCCACCAAAAGGAATCATCACCTGATCTGAATTGTGTGGCAACAACATGTAAACACCGTTAGCCGATTTGATCTATTCCTGGGCACACTGTGGAAGTCGGCTTTCAGTCGTTTTATCCCCACACCAAGTGTTGGAGTGCAGGAAAATAAAGACAATTGAAAATTCAGGCTAAATAAAGAAATCAGCTGGACATTATTTAATTGATGCTTTTGTGTCCGTTTTTCCAGAACTGCTCCATAGGTCTGGTTGGCAAAGATCAGGATCTGGTGATCTACAATGATGAGGGAGTAGCACCTTTTGTATCCTCACCCAATGTTTTGCAAAACAATTAGCCAGATCTCTCCCATAGATGTCCACTCAGGGGAATGCTCCCAAAGCAGCAGAATCCTTCCCTCAGCACCCCACCACAGGGCTCAACATTGTGACCCTCACATTAACCACACATTTTCACTTCACAATAGAAAATATCAGTTAGCAGCAAAATATCAACTAGTTTTGTAGATGAAACAACTAATATTCAAAGGCGGAGGAGGCATACATTAAGGGAGTGCTCCAGCACCCCCACACCGGCCAATGTTCATACATTTACTGCATTTCCTGTTTTCACTCTTCCCATGCATCCTTACTAATGAACACCCCCACATTCTATGGTCCTGTGCCGCCTATGATATTTGACTTAATCGTTCAAACAAAATCAATTAAATTGCGACCGTTAACATTGTTTTTTCGAGCCCTAGGGTCTTCCATGACTTACGATGAAGATGTTCAAAAGTGATTCGAAAATCTTGAACTACGCTGTTATTATCTACATTCTAAACAATACGCAAACACTTGCATCTTTGGTTTTGTATTTTTTCCCTTAACTTTTGAAAGCTTGCTGGTTTTGACCAAACCAAGAAACCAAGAGGCGGTGGAGGAGGTGGAGAGGTGAGCGCTGTATGCCACATAATAGCTTACTTATTGCTTATTTAGCTTTCACTCCTCGATAGCCACCGTCGAAGTCTGGCGTGGATCGGATAAATCGCTAAAAACTACGGATTGGGTTGCCTGTGTTAAAAAAAAATCGGAAATGGACGTGAAACGTTAAGCGAAAGCGAGCCAGTCCCAACGTTCACCACAGGAAGCCCGTCCACCAGACGCCACGACTAGGTAACATTTTGTCTCTGAAAAACATTGACTGAGACAAAGAATGCGTCCATTCCCACTAACAAACGTGGCAGAAGACAGTGGATTCAGGACCCATATAACTGTCATGTCGTTATTTTTCTATTTCAGGCTGCTCCAGCTGAAGATGTAGCAATGGCTGAGGGAGAGGTATGGAACCAAATGATGAAGCCTATACACTTAATCTTTACTCCTGTCCCCTCGCGAATTTTTTTACGGTGATTTTTTTTCAGTGGCGGATCCAGTATTCCAGGATTCTATTTTTTTTGGTCGGGGATGATCGTCGTATCTTTTAGGGGTTAAAATCACGGGGTTTGGTCTTCAATAAAATTTTAGGGAGATTGCTATCTTTTAGGTGCTTCTCAAAACTGTGTAAGAAACAGACATTAAGAGAGATTACTCGACGATTCATTAGGCAACATTAAAGCATTTTACTCAAACACGGAAATTTCTTGATGGGTATCTTTTACCTGTTACCTGTCTCCTTCGCGCCCACTTGGCACATAAGACCTCATCTTTTAGGGTAACAAATGATTTGCGCCACGCCATGTTTGGAATCTTTTAGGGGTGAAACTGAAATTTTCCGATGATCATCCCCGATCAAAAAATATGGGATCCCCCCCCCCCAGGGATTTTACAGGGGAGGGGGGGCGTTTCTCTTTCGTCACTCCTAGGAAGACTGATATGGGCAAAATAATATGCAGAGCTCGGCCATGCGTGATCTTAGAATCACAATAAATCCTCATTGTTCTGGTGCTCAAGGGGGGTTCCGTTGAACCCTTCGAACCCCCTGGATCTGCCACTGTTTTTAGTGATTTGAGCAACAAAGATAAATAGTACACGTAGGCGTACGTGGAACTCTCCATTATTTCATACCAATTGTATTCCTCTCGCTTCTGGGTTCTTTTTCGTTGCATGCTGCAGGAGGGTGCACACAGCATGATCACTTGATGGTCACGTGATCTCTATAGATAGATACTTTATTGTGGTCTCAATCATCCGTGCACAGGTGCACTACAGGTGCACTCTCTTACTGCAAGTCTCCTTTTCTTGTGCGTTTGTAAAACATGATGGATTTTTGTTTGTTTCAGGCAAAAGGAGAGGAGAGTCCTGAAGCTAAACCCGAAGCAATGGAGTCCGAAGACAGTTAGAAAGCATAAATAACGACCAATAAAGCGCCCTGTAGATTATTTGGCATTCTAGTTTCTCTGGCAATCCTGTCCTATTGTGGAGTGAAGCCGGACTTCCTTAATATTCATCAAAAAAGTGGCAATACTGGCTTCCTATCTATTTCGGATGGACCAAACTGATCTTTATACAAAGTGCGCTCTTGGGTCGTGTGCAGATGAAATCATTCTCGAACCCACTCCCCGGCTCGTCACCTCGCGGGCTCTGGTGACAACCACTGACGCATGCGCGAGATTTAAACAGAGCCGCTGAAAAAAGACCTTTCAGCGCATGCTCCAACGCTCAAAATCCCTCCAATGGATGTCCACAGAGCCTCCCATGCGAGCAGACAAGCTCTGGGTACGAGAATGGTCGTCCCATGTACGCATCCGCAAGGAAAGGTATGACACCAGTCCAGGCCATTCTCGTACCCAGAGCTCCCAGATGGATGTCCCCAGGAAGCCTCTGGGGACATCCATTTGAGGGCCCTCGCTGATTGGCCGATTTTGAATATTTATTGGTGCATGCGCTGGTCTTGCTTCGTCTTCGTAATTGGTCAAGTGTTGGTTAGTTTACTCGGCGCAGAGCGCACTGTTCAAGGAATCGGTGCTCTTTCGAATTGTAGTTTCTTTGTCTAGTAACGAAATCTGTAGCTCGAATAGCCAGTAAAACATTAACCCACCGCGTAGAGTTGTCTTTGATTTCCCCACCTGTCAACCTCTCGAAAAATAAACTAAGCCACTCGCCACTGACAAAAACATGGAGATACAACCCATCAAATATCCGTTGTCTTCTGACGCGACACAAGTCGGAAATTAAACATGAAAGTTCTTACATAAACACTTGGTAAAAGCATGGAGTTATTATGCGTAAAAACTATCATCGGCATGCTGACTCCGAGGACGATGTGGAACAGGAAAAGGTGCTGGTGTCGCCGTGCAGCAGGCAAGAAAGATGGCGGCGAAGACCGATTTCCTGTAACTGCTGGATACACGATTCCACTCAGGGAACTTAAGGCATGGGTTCATGCGGCCACGCCCTTAAAACATTCAATCAGTCCTTAATTTTTGATGAATCAAAGATAGGCTTCTTGTTCTGATATAATGTCATAGGTCTCGTCATTCTTGATAATTTTGTTGATTGTCGTTCCCATGGGAACCAATTCTTAACCTTTGACCTCTATTTTAAGAAATGAAACTTCAAAGCTTCGGGAGAATCGGAAAATTCACATCTCTCTTGAAACCATCCTATGGAAATGGTAGGCTATCAGGTAGTATTTATCACTCCAATTCGATATCTTGCACAACATTTCTAATTTCGAAGTTATTAAAGGATATCAAATTTCACAGTGTCCTAAAATAGGATTCCTAATGACATGGACATGACCATGTTTGACAGTGGGAGAAGCAAAGCCACTGAAGATAGACCACCCCCTAACGTTTTTGTCCGCCATTTTGAATGCAAATGAGACCCATGCCTTAAGTCCCCTAACGACGCCACGGGAAACACGATGTCGCGATGATGATGAGTTGCTGTTTTCCAACCTCAAGCGCAACTTAACACAAAGTCCCTTTCACTTACCTGCTTTCAATAAGAATGTTGAACAATAGATTCCTTTTCACCCGTAAACGCCGCTCTACGCCCATCAAAAAAGTCGGAAATACGCCTGTGATTCGAATTCCGTTTAGGTCACTTGTTTTCCCTAGTATTCTTGGGGTAGCGTTCGCATTGGATTAACTATCGAGCACAATTTTTTCGCCCGAATGTTTACGGAAGCCAAGCAAGTGCACTTGGGTGAAAAAAGGCAAAAACCTGATCAGCACAGACCGTTTTTTGGCGCCTAAAAACGATTTTGTATAAAAGGTTTCAAATGCATTTTCACCATGAAAGTTACTTAATTTCAGCCAAGTTCCAAAATGACAATTACTCACCATGACTAAATTCACAATTTCATACTTAACTGTTTATCAAAGGCGGTTTTATTACAAAGTTATTCATTTACAATAGTGTTTCTTGGTGCTCGTAGATTGGCATTTTTAGGTCTACTGAAACTGCGTGGGTGCTGTCAGCAATCCGAAAGGTGTCGTGTTAAAGTCTTAAAGGCATTAGCTGCCTGAATACACCAAAGTGTAGATAGTTAATAAATGCCTATGGCCTCGGTGTCACGACTTTTTTTAAATGTCTAACAAGGGCAGCCAACGATGTACCAGTAACAACGCAAAAAAGTTGTTTTTGTTTATTCGACATACAAATATCGACAAAACCAACGATTTTGGGCCATAGGCACTTATGACTGACATACTCCATTATAGCTAGAGTCCAGGCGCGGGTTGTTCAAAGGTGGATTAAATTTAAACCAGGTTTAGTTCTGAACAAAACCATCGAGTCACCATGGTAATTAATCCTGGATTAGTGCTAAACCACTTTCGAGCAACCGTACCTATTTGTGCAGACATGATATTGCACATGGTTTGTCGTGAAAACGGGTGCAGCGATTAATTAAAAATATCTTGGTTTTGTATATGTATGTGTGTTCGATTTAACTTTGTTGTCCCTGATACATATTTTACTTAATTCTGAAACGTATAATTAATTTATTGTCTTCAAAATCGATTTCTTGCAAGTGAGGATAGAGCATATTCGCTTGAAAAGTCGCTAAATATTCCTTCCCTCCATTTGATGAAATCCCAAAATAATTACTTCGCTGAGCTACAAATCGCCAACTCAGTCATTACTGTTGTTGCTACAAAATAGCAACACGAATTTGCGTATTGGGAGAGTAGCTTTTGAGGGAGAATTTTGTAAAGTACATACACACTTCACAATCTTTCCCCAAAAAATGACATTGGCTGGTCCTGACCTCGAGAGGTATTTACAGCTAAAACCGTTGCATCGCGACCCTCGATTTCAAAAACATCAAATTATTTTTGGATTTTTGACTTTGCTATTTCGCCAATCAAACTATCTGAGCCAATGAAACTCTTTCCCTGTTTCGCCTAGTGCAGTCAACTGGCTTCCCTCTAAACTAAGACCCCGTCCACACTAACGCGTTTTCAAAAGTATTCGTTTTCAAACTTATACGGATTCGCAGCGTGTTAGTATGGACGGGAGATTCGGAAAATTTAGCTCCAAAAAAAGCGATCAGTCTCAAATGAAGTGGGCAGTCTCAAATGAAGCGGTACAGTTGACGTCATCGTTTTCATTTTTATCCGGATTCGACCGTCCACACTAAAACGTTATGTATGCGGATTCGTTTTTATTCACTTTCGAGAGCATTTTCAAACTTATACGGATTCGATAAAAACGATCAGCGTGTTAGTGTGGACGGAAGGCCTAAACGTATCAAAAAGTATACGGATTCAAACGAAAACGCGTTAGTGTGGACGGGGTCTAAAACCAGACAACGTCGCGACGGCAAGCCAGGCGACTGCACTACGCGAAACAAGAATCTGATAGACCAATTTCGATATATTAAAATTCTAACTTGAGTCCGAGGCTCATGGGAATAACACAAAAGAAATCGCATCGTTATCGAAAAATGAATATGATTTATTTCTTTTGTTTAATTACATGAGCCTTTTATCCAAGTTTGAATTTTCAAATATCGAAATTGGTCTATTGGCTCATAAAATTTGACTGGCGGAACAGCAAAGCCAAAAACAAATCGATGTTTTGAAAACTCGGGTCGCGATGCAGCGATTTTAGCTCTAATATTTATCGCGCGTTGAGACCCGTTTACCGAAAAAGGTTCTTGTTTTCATTTTGCTGTTAAGCACCTTCTAGAACGTTTGAAAGGCTACAACAATCATCCATATATAATATCCACTACTGTTCTTCTTGCGATGAAATCTTCATCTTTTCAAGTCTGCGTTTTGACAGTCTGAAAGCTTAGCCCAGTTCGATGGGCCGGTTTTCGTGAAAATGACAAACCCAACCCTATGCTCAGCACTTCTCTACATATCGAGTTCCCAATTCTTATTCCATTACTCGATCACAGTGGCGGTCCAGGGGGGTTCGAAGGGTTCCACGGACCCCCCTTGAGCACCAAAACAATGAGGATTTTATAGTGATACCAAGACCACGCATGGCCGAGCTCTGCATATTATATTGCCCGTATCAGTCTTCGAAGGAGTGACGAAAGAAACGGAACCCCCCTTGTAAAATCCTGGATCCGCCACTGGATCATAGGAAAATTTCTACTCGGGCTGAAATTCTCTCGTCCACTTGAGGGACCTCGACCTTTAACTAACTACGCTACACACCTCATTGTGAGGGCAATGATTTCATAGAGTTCATATAAATTCCGGTTAGATTTCTGTGGATTTCGCCAAAGGTTGGTCTCTCTTCCGGTCTGAGTTCCCAGCAATCCCTCATGATGCAGTAGACAGCGGGAGGACAACCATCCGGCGCTTCCATTCGGTATCCCTTCTCGACCTTAGCGACTACCTCTGAGAGAGGCTGGAATTAAACCAAACGGGATTAGATTTTTTTAGGGCAAAACCAGTTCCGTATTTGTTCCACAATTTCTTCATGAACAAACTTTCAGAACCCGACGAAACTGACAGAGCGGAAATGACCTGCTTAGACCACTAAATTTCAAATAGTAAGGTCAGGTTAGCTCAGATAAGCTTGATTTTTTGCATACAGACTCCTTATTTGCTTAAAAACAAAATATCAAAAATGACTTTTTTCTAATGGATCCGTCTGTGAGATATTAGGCTTTAAACTTTGGTTTTTGTGCCATTTTATGGGAGAATTAGTACTTTGATCAGGAAATATGCAAACTTTGTTCATTCATATCTAAAATTCATATTCCTCAAATTTCTTAAAAATCTGGAATTAAGCTTTTGGTCATAGAAACTCCTCGTACACGGAATCTTGAGCTTATATATTAAAATATGGCGAAGTTAGACAATTCGTTTTTGGTCATTTCCGCTCTGTCGACGAAACTCGGTAAATATTTGTCAAGACAGCACAAAAACCCTGCTAAAATCACTAAATGTCAAATAGTAAGGTCGGGTTAACTCAGATGAGTTTGATTTCTTGCATACAGACTCCACATTTGATGGAAAATAAAAGATCAAAAATGACTTTTTTCTAATGGATCCGTCTTTCAGATATTAGGCTTTACAGCGCGAGAAGCCCAAGTATGGCCACCCGGTAATTAATTCGCATACTTTCGCGTTAGCCAATCACAGGCCGGGGGTTATTACAAGTGAGCCGGGCTCAAAACACAAAACTGCTCGAGTCACGATTAGTGTTCAAGTCATGAAATACAGCAAAACTTCCTTGGTTTTCTATTTGCTGTATTTGCTCTGAACGGATAAAAGTTATCCAAGCTGAAATCAAATATAAAATGTCCGTTTTCTTGCGGGTCAAGTACTATAAAGCCAAAGTAAACAGGTGTAGTCGGAAATCAAAGCCCGCGAGAAAAGCCGTCGACTGAGTTTGTCTCTCCGCTAGTCGGAGGTCAAATTATTCGCCCGCATTTTCCATTTATGCTTGGCACTAAACCTGCATCGATAAATATTTATATAATTTAGAAATGAATTGAGAAATTTCCTTTTCGAAAAATATATTGACCATTTTCCGAAAGAGAATAGTTTCTTGTTCGCGAATAATTTGACATCTGATAGATAAACTCAGTAGGCGGGTTCTTGCAAGTTTAGATCGCAATGTGAGTTTATTTATCATCCCAGGATCTGAAAAGTAAATTGCTATTTGAACATTATAATTTGTATGATTCTAAGCTCATTTCTAAATTATATAAATTATTACATGTATCGATGCCTGCAGGTTGAGTGCCGAGTATAAATGGGAAATGCGGGCGAATGATTTGACCTCCGACTAGCAGAGAGACAAACTCAGTCGACGGCTTTTCGTGCTTGACCCACCAGAAAACGGACATCAGCTTAGATAACTTTTAGCCGCTCAGAGCAAATAGAAAACCTAGGAAGTTCCGCTGTATTTCATGACTTGAACACTCATCGTGACTCGAGCAGTTTTGTGGTTTAAGCCCGGCTCACTTGTAAAAAAAAACCCGCCTGTGATTGGCTAACGCGGGCGAAAGTATGCGAATTAATTATCGAGTGGTCATACTTGGGCTTCTCGCGCTGTAAACTTTGGTTTCTGTGCCATTTTATGGGAGAATTAGTACTTTGGTCAGCAATTATGCAAACTTTGCTCGATCATATCTAAAAGTCATATTCTTCAAATTTCTTTTAAAATTGGAATTAAGCTTTTGGTCACACAAACTCTTTGTAAACAGAATCTTGAGCTTATATTTAAGCATTAGAGCACAACTTTCTATGACTTTATCGGCGCAATAGAGCACGCGTGATGCTGGGAGAGACACGAGAACGTTGTAAAATCACGAGCCGCAGGCGAGTGGTTTTAAAACGGTTCGAGTGTCTCTCCCAACATATATTTTAAATTGAAATATGGCGAAGTTAGACATTTCATTTTTGGTGATTTCCGCTCTGTCATTTTTCAATGCATGTTTAACTATGTTTAACGTTGCATGTTTTACGTTTTTTTGGTCACTGAAAACGGAACTTATGGAAAATAGGGGCGTAGCTAGGTATTTTTCACCTTTAAGCCCGCTGTCAAAATTTGTTGGCATATGGTAACCCAAAATTTAGCCCCATGTAAAAAGCAACCGCGTCTTAGAAACTGCCTCTCAGTCACTGCAAAACTTGAACTAGTTCTTTTACCTCAGTCCTTAAGAAAATCACCAAAAATTTGTCAAGCCAGGGCTTAAGGCAGCTTACGCGCCTGGAAAAATTAAATCATGTTGAACGTGTTGAATCATTTCTAATGATGTTGAACCGTTCCAAATTTCAGGAACAGATCCGTAAAAGTCAAGGTACCCGTTGCGTAATTTGCATAGATGTTTACTAAATATCTGATTCCATCTTTTTATTTTCAAAAGCGCTCAGAAAACAAGCATTGCAACAACAAAAAATTGAGGTAATAGCAAAATGCAGATTAGATTTGTGCATATAGAGGTTTCCCTACCTGTGCGATTGAAACGTCGAGTTTTGATAAAATTTAAGGCTGTTTCAAAGGGAAAAAAGCCTCTAGCTTTCGGTTCTGAAGTTTCCAGCGGCAACAAACTAAGTTCTTTTTTTTAAGGTTGCATCCAACACTTGTACTTACAACGCGAGGATAAGGAACTCTTCCAAAGGAGAACAATTCCCACAGAAAGATGCCGTAACTCCATACGTCTGACTTGGTCGAAAATTTCTGAAAAAAACAAGCAAACAACATTGGTACATTACAGCTGTTTCAGGTAACACGCGACCCGCGCGTTCAAAACATTTTTTGGCAGTTGGGTTTTTCTGCGTAGTCAATCAAACCAGTGAGCCAATCTGGCCCTTGCTCAGTTTCGCCAAGTGCAGTGAATTGGTTTCTGTCGCGACATGTCTCGCGAGGGAAGCCAATCAAATGCAGTGCGCAAGGATCTGATTGCCTCACTCGGATTGCATCGATGGACAGCGCAGAAAAACCCAACTGCGAAACTCCAAGAATCTGACAACGGCGAAGTCGCGTGCTACCTGAAACAGCTGTAAGTTCTCTGGAACGCAAGCGCAGGAGAGGCGCAAAATAATTGTAATGCCCTTGACCTGTTCTGTGTAACTTCTATCAAGACTATGGTCATTTCGCCTGCAGTAATTACCTGTTCTTTGAGTGCCTCGGGGGATGTCCATTTGATGGGGAATTTACCCCCCTCTAAGATAACTTCTGCATCTCTGGCAAGACCAAAATCTGAAACCTAAATTAAAGACATAAAATCAGAAATACAGTTCCAGTTTCGCGGGAGATGTAGCTATTTTAAAACTGATGTAATGGTCATTACCTTTGCTGTGCAGTTTTCGTGAATTAGGACATTTCTGGCCGCAAGATCCCTATAAGACAGAAAAATAGAAAGATCTCGCTTTGTCGAATTCATACACGCTTCAGTGTTCAAGCTGTCAATAACAGGGATGTCAGCCAATCAGAACGCGATAACGTGACCACGGCTAGATTTCATCATTCTCGAACCCAGAGCTCCCCGGCTCGTTGCCTCGCAGGAGAGGCTCTGGTGACATCCATTTGAGGGCCTTCGCTGATTGGCTGAAATGGCGCGCATGCGTACATAAAAGTAGCCTTATCTCGCTTTATAAAAACGTATCTGTCAAAATAACACTGGCATTCGTTTCCTAGTCGTCTTTTCAACCTATGCCTTCGACTTTAACGCTCTAAAAGTAATTGTGAGGCTTATAACCACCATTTACTTTTGAGCATGCTCTTATGGCTGTCACAAGAGCCTCCCCTGCGAGGCGACGAGCCGGGGAAATCTGGGTTCGAGAATGAGATTTCATGTGCTCGTTTTGTGCATCTCAGACCCCGTTTACAGGAGACCAAACAAAACCGGAAAAGTACAATTCTGGTACGGTACCGTCGCGCGTTCACACGGGACCTGCGGTAGCGGACCGATTTTTGCACGACTAGGCTTGCTTCTACGACTAGGCTTGCAACTTACTTCGAACCGGTACGGTTCCAGGCCCGTACCGGACCCGTGTGAACACCGGTACCGCGCTGGTTTTGACACACTTCCACAACCTCGTCCCCAGGGTCTTCTCAGTCGTTTTTCAAAATGGCGGTTGACTCGGGAGAAGACCCTAGGAGAGGCTGAGTCACATGACCACGCATGACCACTGTTTGAAAACATGGGAACGAGGTTTGTCCTTTGTTTCGAGATGGTCATGTGACTTCTCCCGAGCTAACCGCCATTTTGAAAACGCCCGAGAAGACCCTGGGAACTAGGTTGACACTTCCACAGTAAAGGCCTGGGTCTAGGTGCTAACCAAAACAAGGCGCGGGCGCTAAGCTAAATCTTGAAATATTCTTGCCGACACGGTTCCGTGTGAACACTGTTGCAAAACGTGCCAAAACTGTACCGGTATAAACAGGTGGTACCTTACCAGAATTGTACCGGTTCGGTTTTGTGCCGGTCTCTTGTACACGGGGTCTCAGAAAATTAATATTCTTTTGACGCCATTGTTTTCCGAACTTGAAAAAGGTTGTTTGAAGTTGCTGTTTTTGCTTTGTTTCGCTTGTTCTATAATTCCTGCGTTGTGCAAAAACTGCCAAGCTTTATTTAGCTAAGCTTACAGCTAAAATTGTTGCATCGCGACCCGCATTTTCAAAACATCGATTTCTTTTTGGCTTTTCTGTTCCGCCAATCAAACTATCTGAGCCAATGAAACTCTTGCCTAGTGCAGTCAAATGGCTTTTCTCTGAACTAAAACCAGACAATGTCGCGACGGAAAGCCAGGCAACTGCACTAGGCGAAACAGGGCAAGAATTTCATTGGCTCATAAGGTTTGACTTACGGAACAGAAAAGCCAAAAACAAATCAATGTTTTGAAAACGCGGGTCGCGATGCAACGATTTTAGCTGTAAAAGGTAAATAGAGTGGATAGTTGCTCACATTCTCAATTATAGCTAAAAACCTTGTTACGCGCTGCCCAGTTTCAAAACGTTGCTTTGGGTTTTTCTGTTCCAATCAATCCCTATTTTCGCCTAAGTGCAGTCGACTGGCTTTCTGTCGCGACGAAAACCCTTTCGACTGCACTGGCCGAAACAAAGACAAGGACCTGATTGGATTACATCAGAAACATATAACTCATTACATCTGATTACATGGATTGACCGGCGGAACAGAAACCCCTGAAAAAAAAAACACGTTTTGGAAATTTCCGCAACGCCAAACAACGGTTTAAGCTATAAAAATGGAAAAGAAACCAACCTATGAACAAGATTTTTGGATTCCAAGTACTCCATGCCAGCAGCCACATCCCTGAAAAAAAAAAAGAAAGAAAAAATAGGTTCGGTGACTGTGGACTTTGCAAAAAGGGTTTGGTCAAATAAATGCAATCTGGAAATCGACAGAAAAGTGTATAAATACCTTGCGAATCCTACCAAATCTTTTTCGCCAATTACCGTTCTCCCTCTTGACCTCAAGTAATCTATTAAACTTCCCTACAAGTAAATTATTTTGCAATTATGAACTTGCCATTTGTAATATAGCGGAACAACTTGAGTTCGAGTTAATTCCAGGTTTCTTTGAGTCAACTGATAGCTTGTTTTGACGCACAGAAACAAGAACGAGAACGAGTAGCTGGTTTTCCATGTTGTGAAAGGGCTTCCAAACGCCTATGTTTGAGCCACAAACATGAGAAGTTTCGGGAAGTAGCCAATCAGAAGGCGAGATTATACCTGGCGCGTACAAAACATTAGCCGTATTCACACTAGAGACGGAAAACTTCGTCCGGACGGAAAACTCGTCTTAGACCCCGTCCACACTACACCGTTTTCAAACGAAAACGGATACTTTTTGCTCCGTTTTCAAAAAGATTTGCGTCCACACTTATCGTTTTCGCCCGTCCACACTACAACGCGTATCCGTACGAAAACGCTCTTATGCATTCAGTGGGCATGCTCAAACAAGCTCAACGCATGCGCATTTCGATCTGTTAGCCCGCGAAATTGGTCGGGTTTGATGTGGTGACGTCATCGTTTTCAGATAGCATCGTTTTCACCCGTCCACACTAGAAAACAGCGTTTTCAAACAGCTCCGTTTTCAAATCGCTCCTCTCTGGAGAGCGTTTTCGGATTGATCCGTTTTCGGTATCGTTTTCGGCGTTGTAGTGTGGACGATAGCCGTATCCGGAGCAAAAAGTATCCGTTTTCGTTTGAAAACGTGACTTTCCCATGGTGATCTTGGGCGCTAAAGGCATTCCTCTCCTCTTACCTTAGCACAATATTCCGTTACGATGTATGTCGTTTTCCCATCTAAACACACGCCCATTAGCTGTACTAGATTTTTATGCCTGAGCGAACTGCAAAAACAGAAAGAGTTACAGCTAAAACCGTTGCATCGCGGCAAAGCATTGCCGAACATTCCCTTCTCCAAAGTGCCTTTGCTTACACAATTGTTGTTAGAACACACTTATAGTGAACAATGAGCACGATCAAATTCTGTTGAGTGAGACCCTGCCCTTGGTTCAGGTACAGGTTATGCAATCTTTGAAAGTGTAGTAGTAGAAAAGTATGGGTCCGTAAAAATGCAACTGTACGAATTCGAGCAAAGTGTTTTAAAAGAAAACGTACAAATTGGACCAGTTCCAAAAGTGCTCTTTTCCAAACTTGCACACTTTGCCGAGCAAACATTCATTCAGCTCTGGTTAAATATGTGTAGACCGACTCTTCAGACTTGCAGCCCGTAAGCTGAATTACGCTGGATCTCAAGGCGCCAATGGTTACCAAGCGGTCGTAAGAACGGTCACTTAGGATGGTCATTTCCGCGTCCTAGTGGTTCTTTAACGTCCCTCTGGTTCAGGTTACCACCGTATGCATTGCTACGCGACCTCAAAATTCACGGTTGCGATTGGCGATTCTCAGCAAAGGAATTGTAATGTCAATTTTCTTGAGCCAGAAAGTTAATAATTCTAGGGCAGAAAGCCAAAGGATAGCTTACAATAAATTTAGTTGATTTTGCAATCAATGTCGACCCAATGAAGTAGCCGAATCCAACGTTTTGGTTTTGATTGGCGGCTAAAAATCGCCAATCGCCCATTGCAACAGTGAACTTTGAGGTCGCGTAGCAATGCATACAGTGGTAATGTAGTACATGTGAGAGACGGGACCTACGGTTTTACGTCCTTATCCGAGAAGACGCGAAGGTCTAACCATTTGCAGATCTTGGAACAAAGGCAGCACCTTCTCCTCAATTAATTAGAAAAGACCCTGAGTGTTGGCCCGGCCGGGGTTTGAACTCCCAACCTCCCGCACAACAGGCCCAGTGCTCTACCACTGCGCTAACCGGTCTGATACTCACGTCATGACAGATGCTTCTGCTAAAAACTGCTGTGCTGCCCGTGTATCATCTTTCAAACATTTTAAAGCAACTTGCTGGCCTTTGAATCTTCCTAACAAAACATCTGAAACAAAAAATGAAATCTAGTTTAGTTTAGTTTCTTTGCCCGAGGGCCGGGAAATCCTCACTCCTCACAAAGCGAGGCTCCAATTACGAGGTTCCCTGGTCAGTGTGGTGGGTTAGTAAATTGTAAGCCCTGAGGCCTGAGGCTGGGCAACATCCGACGTCCCCATGGTTCTTTGACGTTCTTTAATCTTATGATATACTGCTAACACAGTAAGACTGGACTCATGTACCACGTGATCAATACTTTTGGGTGATAAGTTTGAGCATCCTTTGTTCAACACCCAAAATGATTGATCACGTGGTACATAAACAATGAATCACGGTGTACATAAAAAACGATTGCGCAATTGATGCAGCCGCCACTGGGCTGATAAATCGAGGGAAAAATAAATTCCTGCCTGGGATGGGATGGGAGACATGGTAAAGTAGTTGCCAAAATTTCGACAGCCATCAGTCTCTTTTTTTTTTCCTGTTTATGTTCTGGTCCGATTTATACCGGTTAGTGTTTTCGGCAGTCATCTGAAATCTGCAGGATCAACACACAGAATGACATGCCCTTACCTCCAAATTCTCCTTTACCAATGCTTTCAATGATTTCAAGGTCTCTTCTATTGATTCCCCAACCCTCTGCAAATGACAAATCAACAATAATCAGCCATGGAACTGTAGGAAAAGAGAGCACAGAAATCGCACCGGATTTGCATCTCGTTTACACAAGAGAGTTGGAATTGCCTAGTTTTATGTAATTTTGTTAAAACAACCGTGACATAGCCCCCTTCAAGAACAATGTTTTACCTTTTACAAATGACTCTGAGTCCACTGAGTAGTTATATTTTCCTGTTTTTTTTAGAGGTTCTATGAGCCTTGTACAAAGCCCATCTGAATCTTGTTGGTAGTGCTAAAAATAAAACACATGAATGTTACCAGAAATTAAACATTAGCAGAACAGAGATGCAACATGAGAATATACCTCCTTGCCTCCACATGCAAATTGCCCTTTTCAAATCATGTGATGTGTTTATCTTTTGAAATGGTTCCATATCCACGTTTCCTTGTAACTAACAGAGGCCTATTCTCAGAGTGCGAAAGAGACCTCTGGCGGCGCACAAGAGCTTCCTCTTGTTCATGCATGACGTTACATGTGATCTCGATCTCATGGCAATGAACAACATGCAAACTAAAATTACAGGGAAACAGGATTTGAAAACCAGAGAAATGTAGTCAGTCTCATCCAGACATGTTGACAAGACAACGTCAGCAGAGTCAGGCTCCGTCAGAGGTCTTTCTCACATTGTGGGAGGCCTCTGTTAGCAGGGAATATCCATGTGAAACTGCCGAATAAATTGTCAGAAAGACAAAGGATTTTTCTTCATGTAAATATCACATGATTTGAATTGGGCAAGTTGCATACATACTAGATGAAAAGGTATATTGCTTAATTTTTTACACATTGGCCAAAATATGGTCCTAAAATAATAATAATTTATTCATTTACAGAGCACTTTTTAAAGAGCTACTGAACAGGGTTTTTTGTACCGATCTTAAACAACTTGGTAACTGAAGCGGTAAATATTATATGTACTATTTCTGTTGAGAAAATTTATTTAAGCCTTATGGTTTTTAAGTTACAGACGTTTTTACATCGAGAGTCAAATTCAATTTTCCCAGGTCACAAAATCGAGGTTGTGACGTCACGTCCAGAACCGGTGTACGATAACTCCTTCCTACTGTAACTTTCTCTGAGCTTTCTCTGCTGTCTGTGTTTGTTAGATCCTACTCGGATCAGAAAAGAAGCTAGAAATGTTTTCCTCGCTTGATGAAGTCGCCATCATTAGCCGTCATGAGTTCTGGATGTGATGTCACAAAAGAGTGGGGACTATTTGTTTGCATTTTGGGCTGGTCTTCCTGTGGTGTTTATTTTTTGCCTTTTCTCAATGGAAAAACAATTTTACGACAACTTTTTTTAAACATATTATTTGTACCACTTTCAACTATATGTTACCATTTTTAGTCAAAATATTAGTCAAACCCTGCAAGTAACTCTTTAAGATCAAAAGCGCTTTACAATAGCATAAACATCTAAAATAATAATTATCTAAGAAAATAATGATCATAATAATTTTCCCTACCTCCACTAATTTTGTCAAATTCTCAAAGAACTCTTCCTCATCCACAGTCAATTTGTTGTCCTTAAAAATTACTCTGTAGTGCTCTACTTTGCCATTAAAGCTGGAAAACAAGAATGGAAATACAGCCGATTGCATTTGAGTGTTTTACCCTAACAGTTCGCACGTTACGTTTGAACGTTTGAAAGTTGCGTTGTGAGACAAAAAGTCGGACGTTTCCAAGGGCAACCGCCATGTGTATTTTTCACTGACCAATCAGAGAGGGCAGAACTCTTTGGTTCGCCATAGAAACGTCTCATTTCATCCTAGAAATGCAACTTTCAAACGTTCAAACATAACGTGCGAACTGTTAGGGTAAAACGCTCAAACGCAATCGGCTGTAAAGGGTATTAATATGCTACAGTAAGACTGCAATACAAAGGCCCATTAATTTTGAGCCCCGACAAGCGAAAATGGCCCTTATACAGAATTTTATACTTTTAAGAAACCTACTAAGTTCAAAATGTCCATACAAACCCTTACAAAATTGTAAATTTCTACTGCTCGATACATAATTAGCTACAGTACCTACATTATAACCCTCTTCAAAACAGAAATTTGTCAAAATACACTAAAAGACGCTATTCAAGACACTATTCAATATCAAGGTATTTCCCAGGTCTTACCAAACAGAAAGTGTATAATCTCCTTTGAAATTATGACTTTCTCTAACAAGAAATAATCCATCTTTTCTAGGATGCAGCAGCTCCTCTGACTTCTCTCTGTCGATTCTCCCATGAAACCACCTTAACAGAAATGCAAAGTAAAAACCATTATTAATATACTTCTAAGTGTTGAAAATTCATCTCCCTCACTTGTGAGATCAATTTTCAACACTTGAAGATAAAATTTATATCTCCAAGTGCCCGTTGCCTCTACAGACCTTTTTCCTAATACGGATGTGTAAAATTGAATACTGGATTTCATTTTGTGATAACTATTACATATTATTAATCAATATTGAGTGATAAAGGCCTATTCCAGACCACCAAAATACTTACGGCATGGCATGAAGTTTTACTGCACCTCTTTCTAAAACTTGTACATAATTCACTGGAATCAGGCCAACACGACCAGCCTTATTTTTTGCTCTGTACCAGTTAGGGTCCTGCAATGACAAACAAAGAGCAATTAGTTATAAGTACAGGGTTGCATGTAACTCACAGTACAAAACTGGCATCAAGGTTAAGGATGATACTGGTACATACAAAGGGACCCACAAGATAACCAATAAGTCCATCACCAGCACAAAGTCTGTGCAGAAACACGCTATGACAATTATTTATCCTTTTTTGCTCATACTAGCAAGCTCAATTGCTCATGGCTGATCTGACTAGGCTCTGCGCCCATTGTTGCTGCTGTTACTATTCTGGCTATTGTTGTTGTTGTTATTGTTATAAATAATGTTTCTTTTCCAGCATTATCACACTGACCCTTGTTTCTCTTGCAATTGTCAAAATTTCTCCTTTTTGGAATGGCAGGTCCTAAAAGGGAAATTAATACATATAAATGTTGATAAACATTGAGTAGCACCATATACATACAACAGGAAAGCATCTTACTTACATCCTTGGTAGTACCGATAAATTCATATCTGGCAATGACTTCTGTCCCTGCAGCCCACTGGGAGGAAAGGAAGCATAGATCAGCAATATTTTATTAGTCATTTAATGTACATGTTTCCATGTACTTCTAAATTTTCTTTTTTAAATTTCATGTTAGCATGTACAATGAACAATTCTGCCTGCAGAGAGGGCCACATCAACAATGCTTTCATGAAGTGTGCTTGCTGGTAGTATCGATGGTAGTAAGACACCAAAAACTTGACAGAAAATGAGGGAAAACTTGTAATTTGTTGATTCTCTGATTTGCATGTGGACGAGGCAGTGCAATATAGAGGGACTGAGTACTAAATGAGTTTGCATAAGACCACAGGGAAAAATTGCTTAAAAACATTAATGGTTTTGGTGGTTTCCATTAATGTGTGAAAAATGTTAATGGGAAGACCACACTTTCCCATTAATGTTATATGTGCATTAATGGAAAAACGCTACCAAAACCATTAATGTTTTTACACAATTTTTTCCTGTGGAGGCTGTGATCATTCTACTGCTCCACTTTATATCAAAATTTGGTTATTTTATGATTCTAACCTGGGGAGGCATATTTGTGTTGGGCCCATGTTGAGCCTCCCCTGGGTTAGTATTATGTCATTCTGACAAACACTGATGAAAAACATCAGCAGGATGCTACCCTAAACAAGATCCTGTAGGAAGCTATTTTAAGCATTAGAGCACAACTTTCTATTCCCTGAACGGCAAATAGAGCATTTGTGATGTTTGGAGGGAATGTGGGCATGTGATTTTAAAACGTTTTGAGTGTCTCTCCCAACATCACAAGACCAAGTGCTTTATTTCTCTGATAAAGTCATAGAATGTTGTGTTCTAATGCTTTTATGATATAGTGGGGAAGAACCATTACTTTATCAGTGAAATAGCATAGATTTGGACCAATCAGAGCGTGCATTATATCATAGCTAAATAAGGGATCTTCTAGGATCCTGTTTATAGGTTTTTCTCCAGGAAATGATTCTCTGACATCTAGTAAAATGTTTAACTCCACCAAATCTCTAGGCTTAATTGCCATTAATATCAGTACTAAGTAGATTGTGCATAATTGTATCATTTTGCATGTCAATGTGGGACCTTTAGAACTGATAACCTTTGGAGGGCTGCCATAAACACCAGATGAAACAAGCACAGATAATCTCAACTGGTTCACTATATCCTAAAAATCTGACAGTTTGGATCCTACTTGCCTGAAATGTTTAGCAATGAGCCATGATTTCAAAGAGGAATTGAATAAGTAATTTGGTTTATATTCATTTGAAAGGCATATTATCTGAGTTAATAAATTAACTCAAGTTTGTAAACTTAAAGGAAGGAATGTTCTTTAATATAGCATCCTATAGTGTTTTGACCTAACCTTACCTTTGCCTGACTTCTCGACATGTTTTCATAGGTTTGGGGAAAAGGCGATGCCTATAACTAAAAGCAAACAAGAAGATTTAAAGGAAAGTAGGTCTATAAATACCATAGGGAACTGTAAGACAAATTAAAGATTCTAGAAGTAGAAGTCCCTTTGCGGATGTTGACAATCAGCAAATCTTGCAAAGGCCATATAACAGATCTTGGAAAAAGGCTGCTGATATTATTAAAATATTATACCACAGACGGGAATAAATATATCACAACGTTTACTTTAAAATAACATTCCAGAGCATGACTTTGTCATTTACTGCAAAATATGCTGCACGATCGATTCGAAATGGCTTTCGAACTTCAATACGGAAGTCAACATTTTAAATCCAAGATGGCGCGACGGTGAAAAAATTACAAGGGTATATTTTACTGAGCTAAGATGTCCAACGTTAAATTTCAATCCCCCAACATACAAAAGGATGTATTCTATTTTGAATCAGGTCATGAAATAGCTCATAATATTTAGGAAGTCATGTCTATTTTCACACTACTCACCAGAACAGTCTGCAGTAATTTCTCGTCTGTTGCACGGGCTCCAGCAGCGCGTTTCTCACACACAGTCAGCAATTAGCTAGACTTTCATAGAACAGAGTGTAATTCAGCTTCTGGGTGCGTCTCTCAGCATATTTGAGTAGTTTTTATGGCCGAATTCAATGAAAGTTCACAACCCGTTTTCGGTACATATCACCTGAACAGGAAACGAGAAATGCCAATATCGCCTGAAGGGGGGTCAATACAATTGCAATAAAAACGTACCCTATCAGCGGAAGCAACTAAATTAATTTATGGTATGACTAGTTTTACGGCACGACGCCCCCTGTAGTGATTATATTACAAAATGGGGAAGGATTTTGTCTTCTTCATAATTAATTAACTCAATTACATCACGTTTTATTGTGCTAATGCCACTTTCAAGGCTCTTTTGCCTTAAAAAATATTTTAACAAAATTTATAGCAGATGTCAGATTTATAGTAATTGCAGGAGCCCCCCGCCGACTCAGCATGTGTGACTGAATCGCTTCCTTTGTGGGTCCCGACTCCCTCATATGCCGATTCCCCTACGTTATACGCATCGGTGCTAAGTGATAAGTGGTAAGATGGTTATCAATATATATGTGATCAAATCCTAGCGTGGAGCGTCTTAGATCTGTACCTGTGTAGCATAAATACCCCTTCTCGATCCCCGCATCACGCTTCACCACAGGCAACCCACCCCACGGATTCGTTAAAAGACGACAACACTTTCTTGGTATGAAATCGGCTCCCCGAATAATCACGAGTGAGCTCTCGTGATTAACATGAACCCTGTGCAAGCCTCATATTTCGGATGGGCCTATTTTGGATAATTGTATGGCCATTTGGTCATCATTTTAGCAACAAGAGCGCGCCTAAAAAAAATTTCTAAACTTCTGGCCGGCAACAAACACCATTGGAGGCCGTCAAAACCCCACCAAAAGATCTGACTAGTATTACGCTCAACAGAGCCTTGCATAAAACATAATCAGGGGGCGCTCTCGGCCTAAAGGGATCTGCATGCAGGTGCTCGCAAAGGACCATTTGGTCTGACCCCTAATATTGTATGTAGCCCTGGCTAATCTAAGACACATGTAGCGCGCAACTTTTGTAGCCGGACGCATGCTCCCTTATGTTTCCCAATTTAGCCACGCGAAAAACATTGTATTGCGCGACACATTTTGTGGCCGGGACACAGAGAAATGTTTCTTCGCAAGACAAAAACTTTTCGTGTTTCCGATACACGGCACGCATGCGGTGTTTCCTAGTTTAGCAACTCGATGAAACATGCACGACATAAATGTTGCACGCTAAATGTGTCGTATAGTTTAGCCGTGCTTATCAACCGACAAATTTGACACTTCCACACCGTCGAAGGCCGTGTTTATTGTGGACGTTCGGAGCGATTTTCGAAACAAACGAAGTCAGTCAAGATCTATAGATGGAAAATCCGCATGGGACGCCACTATGTTGCTTGATATTTGTCCTGCCATTCCTTGCATATAGTCTGTGCAGCTTGAGCGAATATCGGCAATTATGTGACAGGGATAGCCTTCTCCTCATCTGGTTTGTTTAGCTCTGGTAACATGGTTGACTCCTCTGGGTCGAGACCACTTGGTAAGCCACTCTTGGGAGTAGCATAGTAAACGCGGCTTATCCTGAGCAAAGAAGAAAACGGCGCTCAAAGCGTGTCGACAACTTCAGTGGCAGAGGAACATGGAGGAGTATTTTATTCTCAACCCCACCATCCTCGCTCATCTGACCCCGCAAGGGAGGATATGCGGTGACAGCTAGTGACGTGTATAAGAAAAGGACATTCTTGTACGCCTGAACATTCTCGAACCCAGAGCTTCCCGGCTTGCACCTCGCGGGGGACGCTCTGGGTAGCAGTCATTGGAGCATGCGCGAGATTTGATACAGTCGAGTCGTTGAGAGAAACAACTTTCTGCGCATGCCTCAATGTTCAAATTCAGCCAATCAGTGAAGGCCCATGGACGGTCATAGGATCAGGATGACATAGGATAACAGGGACGGCAGAACAGTTTTCACAATGGGGGGGGGGGGGGGCTCAATAGCACGATTGTACGGCAATGGGGGGGGGGGGGGGGGGCTAAGTTTAGTGACATATCAAGATAGCAGTGTCGCCTTTCTAGAGATTGACCGGGCTACCTGTGGTATCTTGTCTACCTTGTTGCCAGGCTGTTGACCGTGAACAACACAGTGGAAAATGCACATAGCATCTTTCATTGATTATATTTGGGTTTTGGTTGAGTTTAAAGCTTTCTAAGCCAATAGAAATAGTAAAAAACTTACTGGGATTCCAAATATGGTATGCAGATATTTCCTTATAAGGAAGTTGGAGAATGTCGACACTTTTTCAAGGGAACTATCTTGATATGAAATGTGTGAAAAGTTGGCGAAATTTGGGCCTCCGCCGTCCCTAGATAAAAACATGTGACTAGCAAAATCAAACGCACTTTGCTATTTTAGGATAGCCTGGTACGCAGTACGCTTTTCAAGATATATAGTGTCGATTAATCTAGCCTGCGCCTAGCAAGCGTGTCGCGTGTGGGGTTTCACAGGCGAGCAAATGTTTCGCGCTCAAAAATGTTTAAAAAATGGAGAGGGGGAAAAGGAAGTAGGGAAACCCTCGCCCCTCTCCCTACCTCCAATTTCGACCTCGACTCGCCCTCACCCCGATATTTCTCGCGCATCTTTTCTCTCCCTAAAACTCCACGGATCGCTGGACCTTGCTACGAAGGCTATACTACGTTTCGTCCTGTTATAAGTTTTTTTTCCTTTAGAAGTCAACCTTAAACAAATCGCATGCACGTGGCGTAGTCGAAGATTTGATTAAACTCACTTGGCCCAGTAAATCGCCGCCATGCACATAGGACAAGGATAACAACTCGTGAAGAGGTCACACCCACTCAGGTCACGTGACCTTAACGCTTTACAAGCTTGTCGTATGGCGGACACTTCCGCATGCGCAGTAGGGTCCATCTCCACAAACGAAAGGTTAGGGCTTCCAGCTGCGAAGAAAGCATAAAGGACTGACGCGGGCAGACGGGCCTGTCTCCAGGAAAAGCGATCGCTGCGCGACCGGGATTCCGAGTTCAGTTTTTTTTCTCGAGTTTTCGGGAACCCTTTGGCGCGCGATCGGATTTCGGAATCCGCGCACGCGCTCGCTCTGATCTTAGCCCCCCAAAACTTCGCAACCGGCGTCCTAGCCCCAGAACTCTCGCTAGCGCTGGTGTGCAGGCTAATCGAGCTTATTTCCCAATGATTGGTTCAAATTTGACATCGTATAGTTGCATTTCTCAGTTACGGATTCAGAAAATCCACCATCGTGCATGACCCGACTCGTCACGCTGCGTACATAAGACCATGCGCGATATGCAGTCACGCAACAAAGGTCCAGACGACGACTTTCTGCATTCTGCATTTAAATGTCCCAGTGTTTATATAATCTGGCTGCTTTTCAATTGCTTTTTGTGAGTTTGAAGTGTTCAGCTCCTTAACTAATGAGCCAAAATATTGAAACTTTTCGTAAACATTAAAATTTACTATCAGAAGCCCTCTGTCAACATTTTCCAGCCCTCGGTCACAAACCACTGTCGTTCGGGTCCTGCTCAGTTCCTCATCATGAGCACTGCAGGCCACATAAGAAGACTTTCGAGTCAAAGTCAGCTCAAAACTCCCTTCTACGTACAAGATGGGCCCCTGACAACACAGACTACAACTTGCCAAGTCAAGAGTAGCAAAGTTTGTAACTTGATAAACAAATAACCGGGAGTATAGTTACCGATAATAGCACCATCCCTGACAATCACAGCTCCGAAAGGTGTCCCTAAACCCTGTGTAGATCCTTTCTTGCTCAGCTCAACAGCTCGTGTCATAAATTTGTCGAGATCCTTATTTTCGCTTGCCATAGTGCCTTGAACCTCAATGGAGTCTACAAATCGTGATATGCCGTGCATGATGACGTCGGTTAATAGCTGTCATCGATACTAAAACCTCAAACCTTTGACTCTGATTGCATTTTTCCTCCGCGCACGTGCACCGGCCACTTTGGCGGGAGAGAGTAAGTCTGGCGCTTGGAAATTCCAAGGGATAGGTGTAAAAGAGATGACTTTATGAATTTTTTATTAGTGAAGTGAAGTACAAAAATGCAAATGTTAGAGAAGTTGCTGGAATAACTACTTAGAAAATTTATTGTGGTCCCCCTTTCAGGACTTCAGGCTTATTATTATTGGATGCTTGATGCCTAGTCGACCGGATGTCGGATAAGCCCAAAAAATCGCGGATGCCGGATGCCCTTACACGGGGCTAGGGCAGGATGTAGGTAGTGGGCCCGATAAGTTACCAGACATTTTTCAAAACGGGCCATTGCCTATGTTGCTGACAAAAGACACAGTCATGCAACCCATAATGGCAGGTGGTTTATTGTGTGTTTTCAAAGTGACTTTCAAAACAAAAAATCGGGAATTTCCGTATGTAATTACTGCGCTATAAAGTTTAGCGTGGAATGCCCACAATGCCTATATAGTTTAGTTGATAAGTTTGAACGTTTCGTTTGGATAGTTTTGTCTCTCAAAAGCATGTTGTCAAGGCCGGTTGATAATGTTGTCAAGGATTGTCACGACAAAGTTTCAAAATCACGAGCTTTCCCTTGACAACCCTTCGACAAGCATAATTGCGAACAATGCTTTTTGAGACATTAAAACAAACAAAACGAAACGTTCAAACTTAAATCGACAAAACTATATGCACTACACGCTCAACTGGATAGCGCAGTAGTAATGCCAGGAAGTCAGGGAAGTCAATCAAAATCTTGATGGAGAATCCGCGTGGTAGACTCTATGTTGTTTGATTTTTGTCCTGCCATTCCTTAAATACTGTCTGTGCAGCCTGAGCGAATATCGGTAAACACGTGACAGGGACAGCCTTCTCCTCATCTGGTTTGTTTAGGTCTGCCAATATGGTAAACTCCTCTTGGCTGAGATCACTTGACAAGTCGCTCTTGTGGGTAGCATAGTAAACGTGTCCTACCCTGGACAAAGCGAACACAAAGTGGTAAAAATATATAGACTTGCCACTTAACAATTAGACCTCAAGGCCGAATGTGCTATGATGAATAGACCATGAGGCCGAAGGCCGAATGGTCTATTGATATCATAGCACATGAGGACGAGAGGCCTAATTGTTTTAGTATAAATCAACTAGTTGGTCGGTTTTGGCAATGAACTCCATTATTTTATGTTGAAAAAATCATGTTTTCTTGCAAAGAAAGGTGGTGGTTTTGCCAGGCACGGTCTATCACTAATAGACCATTAGTAGCTCAGCCAATCAGAATGCAGGATTTGTAATAGACCATTGATTAGTTGGTTTATACTAAAAGTCGATAGTCCTCGCATCCTAATTTAACTAGTGGAAGACATTAGCTGAGACCACTTAGCGCTCGCCGAAAGCAGGTAAGAGACTCGCGCAAAGAGGCGTCTGCAGGCTCAAGCCAAACATTCCTTACTGATGACGTATCTTAAGGGAAGCGGTCAAAACATTTGTACTCGACTGGGACCCGATTTAGGGGGGTGAGGTGGTGTATGCCGCAACCAACCTTCTTTTAGGAAAAAATGGCCATTTTTAACTGTGAATATCTCGTAAAATAATAAATGAATACAAAAGATGGGCTCAGCACCAGCTTCTTTATAGCAAGAGCAACGGATCAAAATCATATCTCCCAAATATCTCGTGAAGGGATAGAACTGAGGGAACCAAACTTGGCAGGTATCTTAATTGTCTCATCCTTGATATATTGACAGTATCCGTTATTATGGCAACCAAATTAAGGGGGCACGATGCTAATTTTGTCATTTTTGCATTCAGTGAAAATGGGGAACATAGAGCACATAAGGATATAAACAATTTATGTACATGAAAATGTACGTAAATGTAGGTGTTCTATGTTCCCCATTTTTAATTGAACGTCAAAAAAGCAAAATTAGCATCGATCCCCTTTAATTTGGTTTCATCATTTGGGCCGCGCTTCATAGTTGAGCGCATGAATAATATAACCTTGTTGGCTCAGGGACCCATCAATAGGGAGAAGTTCATCTAACCTTTATAGTTGAGGTAGCGTTCCTCCTGGCCTCCGTCCTGACAGGCTTTGTTTATACTATACCGCACACAAAACATGTTGATCTACCCTTTCTCTGAGGCTTGATGAAATGCTTTATCTTAAAATTCGGGCGCTTCGCGCGCAACGAAAGAAAAGTGCGAGCCCCTTTTTCTGTAAAAATTCTTCCCGCTAATCATTGTACTTATAGAGGGAGGATCACTGCATTTTTACCGTTTACCCAAAAATCCTCTCGCGTAAATAATCGAGGCGATAATTAAATAATGACAGCGGTTCCTTAGCTTTGACAGAAGTAAGAAAAAAGTATTTCTGCTATTAAGAATAAAAGAGACATTGCATCACTCGGACAAGAGTGCCTTAACACACCTGAGTACGTGGCCAATTTCACTTCGTTAAATATTTTTTTGCTTTATTTGAATTCCTTACTATAATATACTTTGTGTGCTATAAAAATTAAATATCAAATAGTTTAATTGGCCGCGTAATACTTTTGACCAGATGGGTCAAAATACGTCATCAGTATGGAATACTGACTCTTTGCGGGAGTCTCTTTCGGCGAGCGCACATTGGTTTCGGCTTTCGCAGGCTAGCAAAAGATCAAGAGTGGACCGTATTTTTCTTTTGCGCACCTTGATTGCTGATAAACGCATTCATCACGCCTCAGAGAAATACAAGATGGACATTCCATGGGGAAGTGCGCCGGACCGCCGGATCTGCCCGTTTCACACATCATCACGTTTTCATCTAGTCAAGCAGTATTTTCTAAGTCTTTTAACAGACTGATGTTTTAACAGTCTCTAGTCGATATAAATTCGGTCCCGGCGCCCTCTCGGTCATCTATTCAAATGAAAAAAAAAACATTCTGGTTCTCGGGATTTCTAGAATTAACTCACTTGGCCCAGTAAATCGCCGCCATGCACATAGGACAAGGATAACAACTCGCGAAGAGGTCATACCCACTCAGGTCACGTGACCTTATCGCTTTACAAGCTTGTCGTATGGCGGACACTTCCGCATGCGCAGTAGGGTCCATCTCCACAAACGAAAGGTTAGGGCTTTCAGCTGTGGAGAAAGCACAAAAACGCCTGACACAGAGGCGCACAAAACAACGACGCTTTCATTGTCAGGGGTGGATCTAGGGGAGTGATTGTTGGGGTTGCAAACGCCCCCCAAAATTATTATCTGGCAATCTTGATGAAAACTCCTCACGGGTAAGTAGTTAATTAGATATTCTTCTCACTTTAACCAGGAAGGGGGGGGGGGATGCTCTTATTTTTCAGTCATAGAAGGGGTGGTATGGCATAAGAATTTCTGTGTATGAGGGGAGAGGGGGGGGGGGGGGGGGGGAGTAGCTAACTTTCCCCCCTTTCCCCCTCATTTCTCAACCCCCCTTCCTGATAATTATTATTGCGCCGTCCCTAAAAGTAGTGCAAGCAAAGGCTTTTGCTTCTGGATGTGAGTAACCAAGCCACAAAAGCTGCAAATCCGGCTTTTAGTAGCCTGCTGGTCGGCTCTCCTCAAGTGGGAATCCCGTGCGCCAAAAAAATCAAATATCCGAAAAAAAAAACAGCCGGCTAGCATGCAGGGTATACAATATGCAAAAATATTTTACGTTGGTTCGGGTGTAGCGAATTAGAAAGCAACTAGAGTTACAGAATCAGTTGTCGTTCGGGTCAACTCCAAAACAACATTCCCGTCATTTGCCCTGACTAGAATTTCACGTCAAGTCAAGTAATCAAATAACCGGTTATAGTTACCTACAATAGCACCTTCTCTGACAATCACAGCTCCGAAAGGTGCCCCTAAACCCTGTGTAGATCCTTCCTTGCTTAGCTCAACTGCTCGTGTCATAAATTTCTCGAGATCGTTATTTTCACTTGCCATAGTTCCTTCTTGCACTGGAGTCTACAAATTGTAATGCCAGGAGGCAATGTCAAGCGCCCGCGTGATGACGCATGTATAACCAAGAGATACATTATGTTAGGGTCCGGGGTCACCATTTATCGCAGGGGGGGAGTGGTGGTGGTGGTGGTGCGGTGGATTTGAGAAATACACGGCCAGGTCAAACACGGCCATAGGTTAACTTAGACAAGTAAGGGAGCTGTCATTAAGTTCTATATAATTTATTACTTCATAGATTGTTTATTATGAAAATAATAAAATAAATTATTAATATTTGCCTAACTGAGAATCGGAAAATTTACCTGATAACTGAGAAAATTGCTAAAATTTAGCTGCTAACTGATCCTGTCTCCCCCCCCCCCCCCCCCCGTGAAGCACGGGTGGCGCAGCGTGTAAAGCGTTTGCCTCTCACCTCTGTGCACCGGGTTCGAATCCCAGTCGGGGGCAGTTGGATTTTTCTCTGCTGTTTCGAACCTTGTGTCAATCGTGGGTTGAAGTGATTCGTCATTTCTCCTGTTTTTCACGTCTTTCGGATGAGACAATAAACCGAGGTCCCGTCTCTCAGCCCACTATACTTAACCACTATGCGAGGGACGTTAAACAATCACAGTGCTCACCACAGAATGTAATCTAACAACCACTCATGATTGTAAACTGCATTGTATAAATCGCAGTCCGCATCTTAGGGATCAGACATGTCCACATCTGTAAACCGCATTTGAACATATCCATATGATAATTTGCGGTATACAAGTGCCTACATTACATTACATTTTTCAGACCCTGTAAGTAAGTAAAGTAGGTGCTTATATAGCGCTTATCCTCAATGCTCTAGCTAAGCGTTTTACACTTTCGATAACTACAACTAATCCTATAGAAACCTGTAACCTGCATCCTATTTGAACTAGGTGGAAGACATTATGCAGAAAGAGTAGCCTGCGAGAGCCGAGACCATTTTATAAAAAACGCTCGCCGAAAGAGACTCGCGCAAAGAGGCGTCTGCGCGCTCAAGCTACACATTCCATACCAAGAGTGGATTACCAAGAGTTTCCATATTTACTATGTACGCCCGAATCACAGTCAGAAAAGTGTCTATTTTTAGAACTAGGATGCCCGCGAAAATTCGTCATCCACAGGGTTCCCACTTTCTCGCCACGCGAACAGTTGTGAGATCCAGCCTAAAATTAAATCGCAGATCAATGGAAAAACCGTTAAAATCGCAAAGATAAGGTAGGATATTCTCTATTTTGTTGTGTATTGGGTATACGAGCATTCGATCCTGAGCATTCGAATACTTTCGCGCGCAAAACTCAAATCTAAAAATAGACACTTTTCTGACTGTGATGTGGACAAATACAGTAGGGAAACATTCTAACTCTTGTTAATCCACTCTTGTCCATACTGATGACGTATTTTGACCCAGATCTGGTCAAAAGTACTCCGTGGCCAATTTCACTTCGTTAAATCTTTTTTTGCCTTATTTGAATTCCTTACTATAATATACATAGCGCAGGAACTCTTATAGCAAATACACTGCTATTTTGTTTGCATCCCAAAATCTTGATAATTGGCAAAAAAATTTCAGTAAATAGTTGATGCGTCTAAAACTTCATTATTTTATCTTTAAAATTAGCTCTTTAGTTTCAGTTACGGCCCTACACGATAGTTATTTTCCGTGGACGTCTCCAAAGTGCGCAAAGTGCACCACAAATGATAAATTTATGTGCGTGAAGCACGGATGAAAAATTTCTATCCTACTACTTTCTATCGAACTACTCATGCTTACCTTTATAAGGGGTCTTCTTTCGACCTGTAGAACTGTGGCACACTAGAGACATAACGTCATAACGACATAAGCGCATAATGACATAAAATAACGACATATTGCCTGGTGCACACTAGTGACATACGACAGAACGACATGAGGGGGTCAGTGGCATTTCCAAAGTATTTCCAATCAATGCTAGTGGCATTCCAAAGTATTTCCAACCTAATGCCAGTGGCATTTCCAAAGTATTTCCAATCAACGGCAGTAGCATTTCCAAAGTATTTCCAATCAATGACAGTAGCATTTCCAAAGTATTTCCAAACAAATGGCAGTAACATTTCCAAAGCATTTCCAAATCAATTCTAGATCTAGTGGCATTTCCAAAGTATTTCTTTCCAAAGTATTTTCAATCAATGTTTGTGACATTTCCAAAGCATTTCCAATCAATGCTAGTGGCATTTCCAAAGTATTCCAATCAAGGCTAGTGGCATTTCCAAAGTATTTCAAACAATGCTAGTGGCATTTCCAAAGTATTGAAGTATTTCCAATCATTGCTTATGGCATTTCCAAGCTGGTAGTGACATTTCCAAAGTATTTCCAATCAATGCTAGTGGCTTTTTCTAGTCTTTCAAATTAATGCTATTGGCATTTCCAAAGTATTTCCAAAGTATTTCCAAATATTCTATTATATTTCCAAAGTATTTCCAAGAAATGCAGTCTGAAAGTATTTCCAGTAAATTGTCAACCTTGTAAATGTACAATTTTTTGGGAAATTGCACTTTCCAATTAATTTCCAAAGAAACGCTACATTTTTTCCATACTTTGGAAATGCGAAAAGTTTTCCAGTGGCGCAGTAACGAAAAAACGCAATTCTTGGTCAAATCTAGCGAATGCGCATACAAAGGTTTCTGGACTCTCCTTTCGGCGACCACAGGCAACGAAGCCTCGAAGGAGAGTTCAGGGACTGGACTAGGGAGCTCTGGGTAAGAGAATGGAACTCATTCCCGTGTCATTTTAATGCTTACTATTGGAATATGAGTAAAAACATTCTAAACGGCAACTGTGAAAAATATTTCTGCATTATCGTGAGATAAGCTACTACTACAGTACTAGTTAAAAGAAAACCGTGTCCCACATGGATCTCTAACACACTCTTCAGGCCTATAAATATGTAGGTGATGCATAACTAGTTAGTTGGTTGGTTGTTCACTAACGGTACAAGGGGAGTCCTGATATGGTCTGGTGGCCGGGCGTACTCTCACCCATACCTGTAGGTATCTAGCTACTGAGCAATTCACACCAGGCCTAGCAACTGTCAGAGCCGAAATCTCTGGCGTGGGCGTAAGAACCGTACCGGGTCGCCATACGGCGCTTCAGCTCTTTGTCTTGAAGTATGATCCTATTTTTTTTTTTCTTAAGTCAAGTAAATGCTGAATTTGCAATGCCATTGGTGTCCGTGGACAGGCAAATGATTAATAAGCTCTTTGGAACTTGTTATAGCTACAGCGATTTGAGAGCCAGTGACTAAATCAGTGGCAAATGAGCAGACCAGAAAACGTTTTTGGCTATACTCAGAGGACATGATGGCGAGAGGAATATTATTAAATACACCAAGAAATACACATAAACTAGAATAGATTGAATGCTGCGTGTACGGTCACCAAGATCTTCACTCCGCGTTCCACATCCCTTCGAGTTGTTCCAAGTTCTGTTTTACAGCCGCGTGGGGCTTGGAGTCTAACCCCAGCATGCTTGGCGGGCTTCATAGCAAGACAAAATGGCGGCCGCCGGGTAAGTGAACCAAAGTATGTCTTTCGCTCTTCAAGTTACGCCTTGTTAGTGCTTATTTCGTTCAAATAATGCCCCCCCAAAAAATTAAATACTTTCTTATCTTGGGTAAAACCTCAAAATTGCTATACGCCAAGTCCTCGTTTTTGTCTTAACATAACCAAAACCACTACACCTCGAAATTGAGTCGAAATTTAACATAAGCTTAAGAAGAGCTTAACTCGCCCACGCTACAGTACATGGGGTTTCAAATTATTATTTGAATAAAGCTAAAGTAGTTTTTCAATTACCGTAATGTTTGTTATTGACTTCACTAACATGAACTGTGTTTTACAAGCGAATGTAAGTGTAGTGAGCCATCACATAGCCATTCTGTAAGAGAAGTAACAGTACAATCAATAAACTTTCATTCCCGGCGTGTTCAATCGATAAAAATTGATATCGAAAATCCAATTGATAAATCGATAACAATCGATAATAGTTACTTAATTGGTATCGAGTGTATCAGTAATTGATAATAATCGATACTCACAAATTTTCCTCCAAACTTATCGATTATATTGATTGTACTGAAATTTCACAATCGACATATATTCAACATGCTACGTTCCACATTGTTATGGTATGAAAAAGCTATATCATGAATTATAGAGGTGAATTTGCCGCACCACTTGTGTCCTTGTCATGCAGTTGACGGAAAATTGCTATGAATTGATGAAATCGATAAAATCGATAGCGTTGATCGAAAAAATCGATAATCGATTACTCACAAATATTTCCCTTATCGATTTCTATCAATTTCCAATATAATTTGCTAATTTTATCGAGTGGTATTGATTAATATCGATGATCGATTTTAACGATTGAACACGCCGGGTTTCTAATTTACGCCGGGTTTCATTCAGTCAAAAGCTACAACTCATATTTTGCTTTTAGAGTCTGTTTTTTTAGCGATTTTTCTTTCACCCCTCTCTCCTCTATAATATAATAATCTGTCTCCAAGGTAGGAGACTTCAAGACCTATGACAAATTCCACCTGAGCGAAAACAGCCATAAATTTGAAGGAAATGGTCAAATCCACTCAAAATCGCCATTGTCATAAAAATAATAATCAAACGACTATGTGATGGATTCAAAATCGTTTGGTCAGGACTGGAAATTGCGACTGTGCGACTAAACCTTTCTAATTTGCGACTAATATTTAAGCCATTTTGTCACCCATAGTCTGTAAAATGCATTCTTAAAATTGAAATTATTGTCTAAAGTGCAACCTCGTTCTTTTCTTAATTTCCAGCCCTGTTGGTTATGCTTTTGTTCAGATATTCTTAGTATGGTACTTCTTTTTCAGTAAACGACATAGCAAGTGGGACATGCCAGCTGGTACTGAGTCCAGCAATCCTGCCCAAGAAGCCCAGGAACGAGCCAGGAAACTGACAGCCATGCTTGCTGCTAAGGGCAAACTGGCCAAGGGAACTGGTGCCCCACTGCCTGTGGTAAGAACCAGAGCTGAGTAACAGAGCAGATATCAAAAGGGCTATGTCACGGTTGTTTCAACAAAATGTTATAAAATATTACCAGTATCATACATAAACAACTCAGAATCCTACAAATTATACTATTATTTAATGTTATAAAGAAAGAAAAATTCCCAAGTTTGAAAACTGTTCAGCCTGAACAGAAATCAAAAATGCCATTTTGTAATCCAATTCCATCTGCTTGATAACAGTTGGAAGGTTTCCAAATGGTCTCAACAGCAGTAGATTGCTAATCAATTTTACAAAAATTACGAAAGTTTTAATCGACATGTTTCGACAGTTTCAACTGTCATCATCAGTAAGTTATTCAATGTGATTTACAAACCCGAATAAATAGCTAGAGAAATTACAATAATAAATTACGTATATTGTGTAAAGTACAGCATATGCTGATTATACTGCAAGCTTTAGATTGATATGTTGTACTTGTTGTACTTGTCTTAATTCTAGACATCCTAACATTAGATTTACAATGGAAAAGGAAGTGGAACGGAAATTGACATTTTTGGACGTTCTTACAACCAGGAGCACGCAATCACTAGCATCTATCGGAAAAACACTTTCACAGGTTTGCTCACTAATTTTTCTAGTTTCACTTCTTTTTCATATAAGATAGGCCTAATAAAAACGTTGGTTGATCGTGCTTACAAAATCAATAATTCTTGGCTTGGTTTCCATAAGGATATTCAAAACCTGACACATATCCTTATGAGAAACCTCTATCCTGGTTACCTAATTGAGAATGTCGTTAATAATGTATAGTTAGTAGGAAGTTAGAGTCTGAAACCACCCAAACCTCTGTTCCAACATCTAGGTCCAACGTCTTTTATTTCAAACTGCCTTTTGTAGGTAACTTCTATGCTTACACACAAAAGCAACTTTCTTGTCTGTCCAAGCGGTACTGTAAAGACGTAGATATTCGCTTAGTTTTTCAAACGTGCAAAATATCGAGTTTTTTCAGCACAAAAGACGCCATCCCCAGTGACTTGCGCGCATGTGTTGTTTATAAATTTACTTGTGCTGGCTGTGGAGCCGGTTATGTCGGTGAAACAGTCCGTCACATAGCCATGCGCATGCAGGAACACTTAAGAACGGATAAGGCTTCTCACATATACAAACATCTAAGCTGCAATGAGGCGTGCGCCGCACCTTCATCAGAATCCTCGTTTATTGTTTTGGACTCCGTCTCGTCACAATTTGCCCTTAAAATCAAAGAGGCAATTCACATCATACGTGAGAAGCCTTCTTTGAATAGACAAGTACAACATATCAATCTAAAGCTTGCAGTATAATCAGCATATGCTGTACTTTACACAATATACGTAATTTATTATTGTAATTTCTCTAGCTATTTATTCGGGTTTTTAAATCACATTGAATAACTCACTGATGGTGACAGTTGAAACTGTCGAAACATGTTGATTAAAACTTACGTAATTTTTATAAAGTTGGAAGGTTATTTAACAAACCTACAATGGTGGACAAAAGTCGTTGAGACACACACATAAAATTGGTCGCCTATGTCAAAAAGGCCTCGCCCCCTCCCCTTTTCAATGTTGAGGTCCGGACCCTGGCACAACTTTTGCCACCCATGACCAACTTTGAATGGGTGGGGGGAGGGGAGGGGGACCCAACCATTTCGGGTTTTAGTAGAATTGCAGAGAAATGGGTGCAAGTGTCTCAACACTTTTGTCCCCCATTGTAGATAATAATTTTTTTTGCTTATTTCTTTTGAATTTCACTAAATTTGAGCTGCCCAAATTAGCCCTAAAATTGTGACACTGCCCCTTTAAGGTTACTGAGAACCTTCATGCACCTCCTTGAAAAAAAATCATACAACTCCGTAGTTTAACCAAAACATGTCAACCTATATATCGTTGGAAAGCTTATAGAATGGACTAGCGGGCTATGGCAAAAAGATATCATTCTTCAACAAATATAATTTTTTTAAAGGTTTTATTCAAAATGTAGGTGTGACACTTTCAAGAGCTACCCCTGCAGAACTGCTTGACCTTGACTCCCAGGTAACACATTGTTTTAATCCTTAAAGGTGTTTCTCAAAAACTGTGTCTGGGTTTTTTAAAATGTTGCTTAGTTCAATAGTTATGGAACTTTTAAATTTCCAAGGTCAATTTTTTTAGAATTTTCACGCTCTAAAAATTAAAAAAATTCATAACTTTGAACTAAGTTTAAAAAAACGCAGACACAGTTTTTGAGAAACACCTTTAAGGATTAAAACAATGTGTTTCTTGGGAGTCAAGGTCAAGCAGTTCTGCAGCGATAGCTGCTCTTGAAAATGTCACACTCAATTTTTTATAAAACCTTCAAAAAGATTATATTTATCAAAAAGTTACTTCTTTTTGCCATAGCCCGCTAGTCCATCCTATAAGCTTTCCAACGATATGTAGGTTGACATGTTTTGCTTAAACTAAGGATGAGTATGATTTTTTTTTTTAGGTTCTTAGTAACCTTAAGGACATTACTAGATTAGGCTGCCACATAAGTAGTGAGCACCAAAGTTTTGTCCAATGCTTATTGGGTCAGAGGGCTCAAACTCTATATCCAATACACTATCCCATTACACTGTTGTTTGTAAAGCTAAAAATTGCTCTTGTATCTCCATTGTGTAGGAACTAAATCATGAAAATTGTTTTACCTTCCATAGGCTGCTACTCAAGTTTCCATGCCTGCTTTTGTTCCATCTCAAAAACCAGAGAAAGAAACAGAAGGTTTCACAGCTGAAGTGGAAGTCAATGACTCACCAGCTAGGTAAATACAATTAAATGTATACAGTATTCAATGACATGTGAAAAGAAAATTAACAAGTTTGTAATTTACAAGAAGACCACTACTGTCTAACTAGCCATACCCTATTTAAGATGGCAATCCAGCTTAAGCTACAACGAGAGAGAATAAAGATCCACAGAATGGATTCTTAATCTTTTGAAAACAGCAAGTTGGCAAAAATCTAACCAAATCACTGAAAAGAGCACCAGGTTGTAAAATGGTGAAGAAATAGCCCTAAGAAGTCCCAAAATACAACAGGGTTCACATGGTCTTGCAAAGTCCTTAAAAGTCTGGAAATTGTGAAAAAAAACATTCAAGGCCTTGAAAAGTCCTGGGCCCAGTTCCTAGAAAGTCAGTTACTGTTAACTCAGGGTTAACTGTGGCTATCTGGACATTTGATTGGATGAGAATCTTATTTATAACATTTTGTACATAGAGGATATTATTACACGGTGGTGCGAAGATATGAGTTTTATTTTCGAGTGGCAAGAACAATATTTTACGAATGAGTGCAGTGAATGAGTAAAATATTGTTTTTGACACGAGAAAATAAAACTCATATCTTCAAGCCAACGTGTAATTTTCTTTTTATTATATAGACAAACCAGAAAAATATATTCCAAATTGGTTTCCAAGCACTTTTGTTTTGACCGATCCTCACTAGTGAGGATATGGAAAATATGTCACTGAGGACCCGATGTAGCTTCGTATGAGATCTACGAGTGGCGTATTTCCCAGTAAAACACTCGTGTCTATATAATAAATAGTTTTCCATTCATTTGTTTCATTATGTTGTAAATATCTCTTATTTGAGGGCCATGCATACATTATCATTGTGATATCTAGTGAAACCCCCCTTAAATAAAGTAATACCTATCCACCTGTCTATCTATCCAGGGCCCGTGGTTTGATGCGGGATTTTTCCTGAAATTATGCGTGATTTTTTCTGAAATTATGCGCTAAAAATTCGAAATTATGCGCTAAAAATACGAAATTATGCGGGATTGCGCAATATTTTTTTACAAGTGCGTAACATACTTTGCTCTTTTCACCTGTTTTGTTACATGGATATAGCTGCTATTTAACTTTAACAACTTTTGTTTGTGTATAAATGCTCTGTGACGAGTTCCAATCGCTTCGCTTTACTAACGTCATGACGCTACGTTTTCTTCAAGGGAGACGAGTGTTTTCACTTTTAATAAAGCTATTACTTTCTTACAAAAAAGCGTTACCAACTACCGGTAACTTCTGTTACACGGTAGTAAAATTAGTAAGTTTGGTCTTCTTTCGTACGAGGCACACCTTTTTCATACCGCAAGGATCGTAGCAACGCACTCCTATCCAACCATGAACTAAACGGTCACAAG
Source organism: Scolanthus callimorphus (assembly GCA_033964015.1). Lineage (NCBI taxonomy): Eukaryota > Metazoa > Cnidaria > Anthozoa > Actiniaria > Edwardsiidae > Scolanthus > Scolanthus callimorphus. Next base: position 16,762,808 of record CM066924.1, read on the forward strand.
AGCTATACGCAGACTAACAGAGCTACCATTACGATCTCTCATTATCACAAAAACAGTGTTGCGCTTGTTTGCCGTCGTTCTGTGCGTAATTATCAAAATTAATCCTGATCGCTAGAGCGGTCGGCACTATCGTCGGAGGCAGTGTAAGAGCTTTTATAAAACCGGAAACGTGCCACGTTATTCTGTCAGTGATTTTTTTTGGGGGGGTTATCGATGGAGCTTCGTGTGCCTGGTATTTTTCGCGTTGTTGTTTGTGAAATGAAATTGTTGTCTGTAACAATAACAAAGATCCATGAAAGAGCGTAATGTCATGTGAACTGAATAAAGCCGACCGTTTTTATCGCGGTTAGCGTTCTGTTCCGCCTGGATTTTACTTTGTAAAATATCCAAAGCGCAAACGTTTTTGAATATATATATTTCTCAGCTGGAAATATTAGTTAGTTGGTCAATTAGGCACGTTTTATTGCTTTTTGATATCAGTTCCCATCGCTATTAGCATAGAACGCCTTGTTATTCTAATTGTTACTTCTATCTTGTTACTTTTATCGAGTTGTTTTGACGTTGGACAGACGATTTCAGAAGAAATGAACCACTTTTGTGAGAAAAAATAGGAAAGAAAGTTTGAACATCACAAAATGTTGGGAAATTATGCGCGATTATGCAGGATTTGACGGATTATGCGCATTATGCGGAGAAAGCCAAATTATGCGTTTCCGCACCAGCGCATCAAACCAAGGGCCCTGTCTATCTATCCATACGTTAGCATTAACCGACTTTCTAAGAACCAGGTCCTGGAATTAAAAAAAAATATGCTTTAAAAAGTGCATATTATCACTCCTACATACCATGAAAACAAAGGGACAGGATGTTGAGCTTCAGGGGCATACCCAGGATTTTTTGAAGGGGGGTTCCACTTTGCTATTTCCCCCTCCCTACTTATAATTTTTGTAGATGTTCAGGCAAGCCTCATAAATTTTTGGGAGGAACACTATAGACCCATTTAATAAGTCCAGTCATGCATATTTTCCGCAAACGAATTATTAAAAAAATATAATATGTTGGCTAAAAACAGGGAGGTTCTGGAACCTGTGGGTGTGCCCCAGAGCTTGGATAAATATGTTTGCTGTTTATTTTGGTTTGATATCATTACCTGTTCAAGAGATATGATTGTCTCTTAATAATTTTATGCAAATTCTGCTTTTGATGATTCAAAGACTTTGTAAAAAATCGAGCACTCCCAAGATCCTTGTCTTGATTATCAACACATTTTGCTCTTCAACGGTTTTGCCGCCAAGATATGGAAGATGAATTTAGAATGCACCTGACCTGACGTCATCATAAACCTAATTAGCATAAATGTTTACACTTTAGTTATATTTTCATCATCACAGTGATACAGAGTTCAAGTATTTCAATAAACATAGCTAAACTGCTAATTTTTTCTGCATAATTTTGCACGTTATTATACAAGCCCACATATTTTTATGTAATTTTGCACGTATTTGGCCCTCAAATCCCAAATTATTTCATTTTTCTTTGTTTTTCTAGAAGCCCTGATTATATTATCTTGTTGTTAACACAGTCACACTTTTTTTTTCCTGTAAAGAGTGATCCTGTGCAGAGGGACAACCCAAGATGAGGTAATTATATATTTTCTTAGCATACACTCTTGCCTGGAGGCTTGTGTGTATACCAGAAAATACAAGTGAGGCGTGGGATATTCTACAGTATGCCACTCAAAAGCATTGTAACTAATATATCCAAACACCCAGCTGATCTTCTCAAATTAGCCAATCAGAATGATTTTTGTTGCATCACCAAGCGTTCCAAACAGATTCTAAAAAATGTTGCAATTGAGAACTAAATGTTTCCATCTCCACAGAGATGTCTTGCCTTATGTCAAATGTAAGCTGGGTTTACATGTACCTTGTAATATGATTAATTCTTGTTTTTGCTCCCAAAAACTGTGAAAACTTGGGTTCTATTGCAGGACTTAGGAATTGTCGTTTTGGCAAACAATCCTTTCTAAAAGTCAGCTGTCAACAGCATTAGGGGTAGCGACTGGGTAAATCCGAGACTTGCTGTCAGACCTGCATTTCAGAATCCAAGCTCGAACTTCTGACAAATTAATTTCAAATCTGAGTCCAAGGTTTTAGGTCGCTGGTTAGACTCACGCTAATTATCATGTGTTATCCAGTGGTATCATCTAAAGGTATCGTGCTTCGCTTACAAGTAAAAAAAAAACTGAGATTCCGAGACCATGGTAGAAAAAATCTGAGACTTAGAGACCGCCAAATTCTGTGAAAAGTGAGACTCCAAGACGTGTGGAAGAAAAACAATGAGGTTCCGGAATTTTACAACATTATTTTACAGAGACTTTCGAAATTTTAAGGTGCATGTACCCATCACTACCCCTAGCATTAATTCAGGACAAAAAATGGGTGCCAGATTAATTTATATTATGGCAATGAAACTTTACATTTTGGTGACTTTTCAGAATTTTTTATTTAGCTGCCAAGTTTGGCGCCTTTTTTTGTACCTTCTGTTAATGGGTCTGATGTTATTTTTTCCCCTGCTTTATAGATTAACAAGTACAGTGGAGCAGCTGTGTCCACCAAGGGGTGTTACATGGATGTGGAGGAGAGGAACAGGCCTGAAAATGAGGGGTATGGTCCCAGGGTACTGCAAGCAGGGCTTGGAATTAACATTAAAGAGAATATGGCGCTTCTTGTCTTTCAGATGGGACAATAAACCTAGTCCCTGTCTCCCTGATTAGTCTGTGGAAGGCTAGAAGATTGAGACGTAAATAAAGTACCTTAGTTTTTCTTTCCTACACAATGATCAGGTTTAAACAAAAAATTCATTCCAAATTTAAGCACCATCCGATAAAAAGCTGCAAAGTTATAGCTCCTGAAAATTATTCTGAATTACGACTATCTGTCATAGGGATAGAGTCGAAACACTTACCCAAGAAAGTGATCCAATTCAGGATATTGGTGGTAAAAAGGGGGATTAGTAACTGATGGTACCCTTTCAGTTAGCCAAACAATATTTTCAATTAAGCATTGTTGATTGTTGCATTGTTTCCAGGAAACGACCCTTGTATCTCTGTGTTCAAGGACCCACTCAGGAAAAGTAGATCGTAAGTACCGTACCCTAAGTGTAAGCTGCTACTGTAGGAACTACTTACTGTATTTTTCCGGGGGGGGGGGGGGGGGGGGGGACTCCCCATAAAAGTAGACAGGGGGTGCTTGTCCTACCCCTTAGGGTATAAAATTCACCCAACTGCTATCGCTTAGCAGGTCATGCACCAAAGGTGACCTAGAAAAATTCAGCAACAACTTGATGGTATGTTATTTCAAGGAGCACAACATTACAATTTTCCTCATCCAATTTGCTTTCTAGGGGTAATATTCACTGTTGACCACACCCAATTTGTTATCGCTCAGGGTTGAAATCAATTTCCTCAATGAACACCACCATTTTGTGGGAAGTTCCCCTTGGGTAATTTTTGTTGAATTGTGATGTTTGTGTTAAAATTTTACTCACGTATAGGTACATTTATCCCCAAAGTCAAGAGTGCTCAATGCGGGAAATTCCGTAGAGCAGGATACAATTTATTTTGGGTGGACCTTTATTAGTGACCACAGGTTTCACGCATAGTGCGATCTTCAGACTAAATTACAATTCAGCTAGCTCTGATCTTTATAGTTGCAAGCATAAAATTTGTTTCATGCCTACATTTACATACTAATTCCGACCTCTTGTTTAAGAGGTCTTTTGATTGGCTAGTCAGAATGCATAGCTTCTCGGTCAAGCATAGCTTGCATGTGGATGGCATGCCCGAGTATTGGCTAGCGCGTCTTACAATAGACCATTGAATGTCAAAATTAGTGTTACTGTTCTTAAGCTCCCACACATGTTTAGACAGTGCCGTGCTGTTTGAACCGTTCTCGCGCTTGAAGGATGATTTATGCATATAGTAGCGCGTCTTGAACGGGTGCTCTGTCATCCCTATGTATGCTTTGGCGCCTCCGGTTTGGTCTGTAATGGTGGCTTTATATACGACACCTGGTGTTAAGCAGACACCTCCCAAAGGGCAATTGCTTTCCTCTTTGCAGTTGCAAGCGCGTTCCTTTCCATTTTTCCCCGCCCTCAGGACTTTGAAGTTGTGAGATTTTAGAATTCTTCCCAAATTGGGCATACACGAGTAACTCACTTTTATGTTGTTGCGGTTAAAGATCTTGTGCAGCTCATTGCTTTTTGGGAAGTGCTTATCGAGCACTTCAGCCATTATTCCTAACTTTTTTGTTTTGTATTTAAAGGAGCAATAAAAAGAATTCATGAGATAATAGGAGGTACAGATATCCATGGCAAGCCTCCAGCCCACCAAGGTCCACCTACTACACAGTGGAACACAGCTCCTATCTCCTACCCTCCGCCGTCTGGGGCATTCAACAATCAGCCATCACTACCTCATGGGGTAAGACCAGAAATCCTAATCCTGAAGCAGGACTCCTTTTGTCTGTGGTGTGAGCATATTATAGTAACTGTATTATTTGCTATTTGCCCAGAAAGAAGGAATTCCATAAAATATTTGCACTCCTCCACAGATGGCTTTTCTTTTTAAGCCCCCATATAGCCTGCATAGCTGGTGTTTTTGTGTGTTTTCTGAGGTGATTTCATTGGTGAGAGCGAAGATTCTTTAACACCTGAGAGCAAGATGTTTGATTAATAGTCATGCAAAGAACGGGGCCAAAAAAAGCCCCCCCAGTGCAAAAATTTCACTACTTCGTAAGCAATGAAATACCAAATGTGGATAAAATACTTTGTTTTCACCTAATGCTAACTTATTCAACATCCAAGTCGCAGGTCCCTGTGTGTTAGGTACGTGATGTGTGACACTTTATGTTTACGTATTTATTTTTCAGATGCATTATGTACAAGACAAGGTCTTTGTAGGGCTGGCACATTCCTCACCAGATTTCAATATTAAGGACAAGCTCTTGGGACCAGGGGTAAGGCAGTGATTACGTGAGACCGTATGAACTCAGAGCGATCTATGTTTGTATCGGCTGTCATAAATTTCTTTACATGCATTTACATGAAGCCTGACTGGCATGAGTTCATTCCAGTTGCTGACCTGACACGAATGACTTTCAAGCCCATACTTGTCTCACCATAAACACAATCCAAAAGGTGGTGATTACATTTCAAACCAGTATGAACTCAGATTGCTCTGAATTCATACCGGTCTCATAATCACCGCCTTAGAGAGTGACCGCTTCCTAAATAGGAATGTGGGATCATATCACCAGTCTCTTTTTTCAGTCTAAACTTTGTTTTTATTTCTTAATTAGGGTTCATATTTCCAACACATTGCAACAGAAACAGGAGCTAAGGTAGGGAGAAATCAATTGAATATCAGTGTTTCTTGTAAAACAACACTGTTATTTTAATTTGTTATTCTTCTGATCAGGTTTTTTTGAGAGGAAAGGGCTCAGGATATCTGGAGCCTACTTCAGGAAAGGAGGCATTTGAACAACTTAACGTCTACATCAGGTATTATTATAAGGGAATTTGTTTTAAATTTCTTGTTGTATAGACAGGTTCACATGCTTACTGCAACATGGGTCAGGGCAGGATGGCAGTAATAATACAGATTCAGAGAGGGCAAAGAATAGTCTAAAATCCTCACAAGAATCCTCACTAGGAAACGATTAATAAATTCTGACTGATTTTAAGGGGGGGGGGGGGGGGGGGGCTTTTCTGATAGATTCTGATAGAGCAAGGTTACAACTTTGGCCTCCATTTTTTTACTTTGGGCCCCCCCTTTCAGGAGGTCCTGGATCTGCCCCTGGATCTTTCCCAACTTTATCATAATTAGTGTGAAATAATAATATCAAACACTAGAGAGCGTGTTTCACCAGATTCAAACACTGAGAAGTGGCGAACAAATGAGGGAAGCTGACCATTTTTTAAACAACAAAGTGTTTGAAATCCTGATGAAAAACTCTATCAAGTGTTCAATTTACTTCTCAAACGAATGATTTATTGTTGGAAAAAGAAGGCATAACATCTCAAAATTCTATGGAAATTAAAGACCTCCTCCATGGTTATGATTTTCTTTGTTCAAGCTTGATGATGATTAATGAGTTTGAGAAGAAATAAACCTCACACGAACCACTATGGACTTGAAACAGATTTGAAATATATCAGGATTGGAGAAAGTCTCCCTTTTTTAAAGGGGCACTCACACACTTGCCTGACAAGCAAATAATTCAAATCACAATCCAATTCCAACCACTTGGTAATAGATCAAAACACTGTAGATTTGTATTGATTTAACAGCTAAAAGGTCACTTAACAAACCTGGACTGTTGTTTTGGTTATTCCCAGTAAACTTCGTGTATTTTTGGTGATTAGAATTAGACTTATTTGTTTACAGGTGGTACAAAAATTAAGCGTGCGAGTGTGAGTAACAAATTTCAGCTTCCTTTTCTCCAACGATTAAAATTATTTTTGCCATCTTGCACTGATTATCCATGATTCAAAGATGAAAAGATTATTATAAAATTATAAAGTTTACACTAAGTTAAAATGGTTACCGTAATATGAGAGAGTAGCAACTCAAAGAACTGGTTCTGTTTGTTTTTCAGTCACAATAAAGTGGAAGGTCTATCTGCAGCCAAGAAATTAGTAGAAAATCTCATTCAAACAGTAAGTAATTATGTTGTGTCTTTCTTATTTTTAATAGGCTTTGTGTTTCTCTTCATTACTTTATCCTAAATGTTTTGCATTAATTTCTAGGTACACAATGAATACCAAAATTGGGAGCAAATGAGAAGGCCTCAAAACATGGGCTATCCTCAACCAGGTATTAGCAGCTTGTTCTAGAGGCAATTTATGTAATGTTTACAACATGAGCAGTCTGTGTTGTATCAGATTTACAACACGAGCCACAGGCGAGTGATGTAGATCTGATACAACACGGATGCGAATGTTGTAAACTACTTAAAAAAATTTGAGAAGACATTCATCACTTCCAGTGTCCTCAACTTGTAAATAATGTTTACAACTTGTAAATAATGTTGTTTCAGATTTACAACACGAGTCACAGACGTAAACTACTTAAAACGTTTTGAGAAGACATTCATTGCTTCTAGTGTCCTCTGTTTTTAAAAAAACTTGTAAATTTGGCAGAGAAACTTCAAGATAAATGTTTCATGAAAGTTGCTATGCAAATTAGTTACAACCACTAGTGGTTGTATCAGGTTTACACCACGCTACGGTCCTGCGAATTGTGTTTCTATTGTGTTGTTAGTATTAATTATTCATGAATTTGTTAACAATCATATACTTCATACAGTAATCCATCCAATAATTTATTCCTCTTTAATGGCTTTAAAAAACTGTACATCATTTTTAGAAATGATATTTTTATTGCCATGATGTTAATTCAAGGTGGTGAAAGAGAAAAATGTATTAACATTACAATTGCAAACAAAATGCATAGCCATATTTTTGTCCAGCATTGTGGCCCAGGTATCCAAAGTCTGCAAGAAAGTGCTACATGTGTGGAAGGTTTATAAAGTAGGCTGTGTAGAGTGATTCACACCTATTGATATTGCCTTCCTATAGTAAATACAGTCTGTTGAATATTTTGATGTGTGAGAATATCATTGATATATTATTCATCAGACTGAGACAAAATTAATAATAACATGGATTTCAACATGGACCCTCTCAATGTCCAACCCATGCCATTGTGTTGGTATTTTGAAGTTTGCCAGGATTCCTAAACATTCCACTGTATTATGTATGGTTTGGGGTATTGTTCATTGTTGAACTAAAAGTGATTTTTTAAAGAACTAAACATTTTTTTTTAATCTTCAGGGTACCCTCCACCTCACGGATATCAGGTTGGTGATGGACTGTGTGAAATATTGCGCTAACTAAATTTGACAGATAAAATATGGCCCAGAGCTAGCCGGAAACTCTGAGCTACTGTAGCCCTAAGCTATAGCTGAGCTACCGGTACTGTAGTCCTAAGCTTTAGAGCAACTAAAAATAGATCGTTATCCACTTGTGTTCAACACAAAATCGCTGAAGCATTGATGGTCAGAGAACAAAAAATGTCCATTAAATTTCTTTGTTCCAATTTTATGATTTAAGATTTTTCTTTCAGTCCGAGTTTTTTTCGGTTACTATCTAACTTCAAGAGGCAATAAAGTAATAAATATCGAACATACTAAAATAGGCTGGCACACTTTTGGTATCATTAACTTTCAAACAAAACTGGGTGGTTCTATTTAATTCTGACAGACAATTTTTTGCAAATAATTATTGATTTTATGAATAATTTATTTGTAGTTAATAAAACTATTACAATTGTTTTCTTCTCTTCATAACTTTCTCCTCTTCAGCCGCCTGGTTATGGTTACCCACCACCCCATGGTGGACCTCCTCCTGGTGTTTACCCCCCTCTACCACTCCCTGGACATCCACCTTACTATGGCCAGCCCCCTCCTGGACAGGTTAGTAGAGCTGGACAAATCGGCAAGATAATATTTTTTTATAACGCTATAACTCCCTCAGTTGTTTAGGATGGTGTTACCATTTACATGTAAAACGAGGTTGGTCTAATAAGTGTTATTTAAGTTTATTTTGTGTGTTTGTTTGCATGCTTGGAGGTACTTATATTATGTATTACAGTGCCATTTTGGTTAACGGCATGTCTGTTCAAATTTTATAAAGAAGTTTTAATATGTTTCTAAAAATATACACTTTTCACAACTACTGGAGTTGTTCTGCGTTTGAACCTTAGAAATGCAAATGAGGCGAGCCTTTTGTTTCCGGTTGACTAGAATCAATTGGAAACAAAACGTTGCTTCATTTGCATCTCTAACGTTCTTACGTGGAACAACTCCAATGGGGAGAGATCTGATAATGTGAGATACTTTCTTTTGGAAGTGGACTTCTATTTTTTTAATGAAGGCTTTCTGCAGTCTATTCTAGTTGCTCAATATTGTCTTCATTTCCTCTATGTTTTTCCCACAGCCTCTTCCCCCACCTGGCCCTGGCATGCCTCCCCCTGGTTTCAGGGGAGGTCCTCCCCATCCAGGTAATAGAGGTTTATCAATGATAGGTAAGCAAAGGGGTCTTGTACAATGAGCAAAACCTGGAAATTTTTCCATCAATGTGGAGAAATTTTGTTGGAAATAATAGAGCCTCTAAAACATAGGATTATGATAACATTATCAAAACCAATAGAACAAGCCAATAGGATAATAGAATTAAAGCAATGATTGACACGACTGGATGATTCCTTCTTTGCTAAGGCCTTTTATGTAATATATGTCAATATAATTATACACTTATTATCTGGGACTAATGCTTTTTGGTTATTTTCTAAATAACATCTTATGATCAAATGATGAACGTCCGCGAAAGAAACTGATTTTGAAAGAAACTGCTACTCATTGTACATTGTGGACCTGCTTTGCCAACCCTTACCCTGCATGAAAGTCCCACTATTCTCCTCAAATTTGTATAAACCATATATCCAAACCACAGATTGAAAGGCTTTGTAGTCCAACAGATCGAAACAAACCAGCTGAATACCACAAAAATTGGCCTAGATCCTTCATATATGGTACACTATAGTGTCCTTCTGTATATCCTCGCTCTATATTTATATGGAGGAAAGTATAGTATACTGTATAAAGTATAGTGTACCGTATGAAGGATCTACCACCTTGGTCTACTCCTCTTATTGTTTCATATGATTTTTTTTTCTTAGGTGGACCACCATTTGGATCTGGCCCTCCGCCCAATCAAGGACCCCCACGGGGGCCTCCCAGTCATAGTGGACCCCCACTTCCCAACTCTGGACCCCCTCCTCCAGGCCCCCCACCACCAGGACTACCACCCATGCAAGGGCCGCCCCTTCCTACTGGGCCGTATCCACCACCGAGAGGACCACTTCCACCCTCAAGCGGACCACTTCCACCATCAAGTGGACCACTTCCACCCTCAAGTGGACCACTTCCACCCTCAAGTGGACCACTTCCACCCTCAAGTGGACCACTTCCACACTCAAGCGGACCACTTCCACCCTCAAGTGGACCACTTCCACCCTCAAGTGGACCACCCCATGGTAAATAGCATGGGACTATAGCCAAGTATTGGGCCCTCGATTTTCATTTCTTTTCAGGGAACTTCAAAAGTCCTTTCTGCATTACGTGATGTAAAACAATTTATGTAAATGTCGCAAAACGATAATGAAGGACACTTTTATGTGTCATCCGATGACCGGTTAGTGCAGTGGTAGATCGCCAGGCTTATGTGCGGGAGGTTGGGAGTTCAAACCCCAGCCGGACCAACACTCGGGGTATTTTCTAAATAATTGAGGAGAAGGTGCTGCCTTTGCTTTAATATCTGTAAATGGTCAGACCTTCGCGTCTTGTCGGATAAGGACGTTAAACCCTAGGTCTCTCACACACGCTACACTAACCGGAACCAGAGGGACGTTAAAAGAACCACGGGTACCGTCGGACGTTGCCCAACCTCTGTGTCACAGAACTAGCCATACTAACACACACTCATGTTTGTCAAACTGGTTTCTATAGGATTAGTTATCCATAAATGTAAAGCGCTTAGAGCCGTGTGGATAAGCGCTATATAAGCACAGTAACTTTACTTTTATGTGCCATTGTCTAATAATATCTTCCTTTGCAATACCCTGGAACTTACTGGGCTTTCTTTTTCTGCTACATGCTCACCTACCTGTCACGCACATTATAGCTCCAGTGTTCTCAGGTCCACCCATATCAGGAGCTCCACCAGGGCCTTATCCAGGATACCCACCTGTGTACCAAGGTGCTCCTCCACCTGGAGGTCCCTTTCCACCTAGGCTATCCGGGCCCCCTGGTCATCAGGGACCTCGAGGACCAGATGGGCACCCTCCCCATGTGGGACCACTAGCACTAGGTGGTGAGCCTAGAGACTTCGAGCCAAGACCGCCACCACCTGAATCAAGAAACCAGGTAAGGAGTGGTGCTGTTTCAGGTTAATATCAGTTTGTGTTGCCCATGCTGTTCTAGATGCTCATTTGCTGTTATGTTGGTATAATATTTGCTTGAGACTGTTTTTTGTGTCCCATAAACGAAAGTAATAAAATGACCCCCGGCTAGGATCAATGCTGTTCGTGTTGTAGCTTTTAGTATCTATTGTAAATGCTGTTGTAGATGTTTGTGTGTGCTGTGATTTAATCTTTTTGGCTTGTAATTGATCACGCGTTTCGTTAGTTTTTATATCTGTTGTTGTAGTTATAGATAATCTTGAGCGTGTTTGTGCCCCTTCTGTCCCCTGGAATGACTTACTAAATAGAACTCGTCCAGTAATGCAATTTAATGAAATTTGTTGCTTGTAGATTTTCGTCCAGAAAATGTTATTGATGTAGTTTTTCTGAATGTCATTTTTTCCAGCCTCTTCTACCACCCCTCCCACGAGAGCCAGACAACCGGTAAGGACTTCTTAAAGAGCCTTTGTTTTTCCAGCACTCGCAGATTTCTGACCCCCTCTTAGTTGATATGAAAGTGAGTGTACATAAAAAGTGACATACTGTAATACCAAGCCTTTAGAATATACATTTTCTCGCCTACAGCATGCTATAAAAATACAAACTTTTCGTTCCCTTCCTGTTATGTGCCTGTATTTGTTTTGGTGACCCCCCTTTAGGGGCGTATTTTTGGGGGTGACCCCCTTCTCCTACGTTTCCACCTTCCCCCTGTCCCTGATAAAAAATGAACGGTCCCTAAAGTCCGGTAATTAACGTGGATAACTCGTAGCAGCCTTTGGCTGACAAACCTGAGGTCGACGGTACACCACTTTACCCTCTTTCTCTATCAGAGCTCCATTTTAGGAATTCAAAGCTATAAACAAGCTACGAACAGAGAAAAGTCGATACGGTTGGTCGGTCTGGGGTTCGAGCTCAAAACCGCACGAACAGTGTGCCGTACACTAACACACTGCGCCACTGAGAGCCGTATCTAGTCGTATCTAACCGTACCTAACCCCCTAGCCGCACCTAGTCGTGCCCTCGATAATCCTGGTCTGTTTGCCATCTCTTTTAGCCACCCCGAGCCCCCTCTTCCACCATCACAAGAATCATCACGCAGGCGTTTCAAAGAAAAGGTGGGGCTGCGTTTCCATGTTTTTTCCATGTTGAGGTTGACATCATTATTGTACACTAACCAGTTTCTCTTTTTTTTCCACAATGCGTTTGACTCCCTGTTGCCAACAGGTTAATTCAGGAAGGAGTGATCGGAATCGGAACGAGGGCTCCGATAATGCTTCCTCTCAGGTGCTTAGAATCTCTTCTCGTTATGCTTATAGGCGGGCGCAAATGTCACGCAAAAATGTCACGCGTCTAAAGATGCGAACATTTCTTTATGACAAGTAAGCTTAAATTTGAACCCTGCATTTGAAAGAGTTCCCTTTGTTTAAAACTTGCGAAAATAAGCCATGTAAATAAACGCATTTGCTTACAGAGCTGGTATGCGAAAATGGCACGGGCTAAGAAGCTTTTGGAATTTTGCCATCCCTTGCCTCCCCAAATCGAAAAAGAACTATAACTTCGCTTGATTTAAACCTATAAACCTGAATAAACTTGGCATTTTTACAAATTTCTTGGCGACCTTTCTAGTGGTGTGACTAGATTTTAAGCTACAACTTGTCATTTTAAAACGTTAGAAATATAATTACGTTTTCGTAAAATCGATTAGATTTTGCGATAGTGTCGCCAGTTTGTAACCTTTTGCCCCCAAACTTCGTAAATAGACTAATTTCAAGGTGCTCTTTCTCGTTGTATGGATAGATTTGAACTAAAACGCTCGTATCAAAAGTCGAAGATTCGTGACGTCACGTTGCGCCCGCCTATAGCTCCAACATTCCGGCTTTGTATTTACACTTGCGATATTTGCCTCTTCTGTAACCCCGATTTTTCGCGCGTGCGCAGGCTCAACTAGAAAGTTGCTAGCGTAAACAAGATGTAACTTGCCTCGGGCTCTAAAGGGAAGGGGAGGAAGTCGGCGCGAGCCGCGCTACCGGGTTTCACTATCCCCGACTCCCTCCCATTCCTTCAGTAGCCGCTACTCAGGCTAACAAAATGCGATTTAGGCGCGATCTCAGCAATTTTCGTCTCGCAATGGCACTATGATTCATGTCCGAAACACTTTGCAGCTTGATGCGATTTTGAACGAAAAAAGAGCAAAGAAATCGCACAGCATTTAAATCTTGTTTACACTAGCGAGTTGGAATTGTAACTCGCGCGAGAAAAATGGCCGTCACAAAAACCGCAAGTGTTGACGTGCCTGAAGATGGATACATTTTGTAAGGAGACATTAATTTTGCTTGCTTATACTGCTATCAAATGGGCTCCTTTGAGATCTGCCTCGGCTGCCCGTCTTTCAGAGGCATCATTCTTATGGAAAGTTTATTTACAGTACCACTGAATATAAGAGACCAACGACAAACGTCCAATCTAGAGATGGCATTTTAATGGGTGCTGATTCTATATTACTAATTGCAAATCTTATATGAGGTGGACCACTGGAGTCACTCACGTTTCTTGGGCATTTTGTCAGTAAACACGCGTATGCACAAACATTATTTAACATCCATAAAATACGAACCTTCAAGATATAATGTATAAAGTTCAGTTCAAGTGCAACGACAGGCTCCTAAAAATGCCATAATTGTGTCCGAGAGGACGCTGTTGAACACTGATGTTGCTGCTTTGTATTTTTGCAGAACTTGTCTCCAAGTAGCTTAACATTTTTCTCCTAGGTTTTCTTGCTTGCTAACGGTTGCTTGTTTTTCTCTTTCCTCTGCTGATGATTGGTTTATTCTAGCTGTCCTCCAGTTTCCGTCATCCAGCAGATTTAGGTCCAGAGCGAGACCCCAGAGGAGCTCCATACAGGCACGGAAGCCCCCCTGCCCCGCCGCACTTGTTACTTAGAAACGAGAGGGAAGGACGGAGAGATGAAATGCTGCCACCTCGAATGGCCCACCCAAGTAAACCGAACGTTCCTCAACAGTCTAGCTTCAGGGAGCCGCCGTTGACGCAACCGTCTAAACAAAAGCTCCAGCCTCGCAAACCCGTAGAGTTTGTTGGTAAAAACACGCTGCATTCAATCGAGACCAGCCCGAGAGCAACCTCGGCAGGTTAGTCTAACGTCTCGCCGTATGTCCTAGATGTCTTAATATTATCTATAACAAAGTGAAGACAAACATCAATATCAGACCACCAGCAACAAACCGTGCAAATTTCGTGCTGGCAACATGAAACAAATACAAACTCCAGCGCGCGCATTGTGTGCGCGACCTATTCTGTGAACAAAACCCCTCCGGTTGCTTGAATCCATCCATTTGTGAGAATTCCTGAAGTCTAGTTCCACTGTACGTCTTGTCCCTAAGATCTTCTCTACTCGCGCGCTCTATTATTTGTACAGGCTTGTCTTTCCGTCCACTTGATGCTCGGTGTACAAAATATTCCTGACAAAAAAAATATGTAACAAAAGGGTTACTGTGCATATAACCCTTCGTATGAAACCTCTACCTACCTAAGCGCACTTGCACATGTCGTTGGTTCTGTGCGTTTATCATTTTTCAAGCCGGAGTTATTTGATCACAAAGTTTTATGCTAATTACGTTAGTGATGACGTCGAAACAGGCTAATTATAAATTCACACTCCATATCGTCGCAACAAACGATCGTACGAGCAAACTTTTGACATAAATCAGACAAGTTCCTTGACTAGGCTTTTATTATTAGCCAAATTTGTTAATTATCGAAAACAGTTAGCTGTTATTAAGCCCGAAAGATTTAGCCTTATTACACCGCAAGCGAAACTCAGGCGCGCGTTTGCCAGCACAAGTGAGGTCGTTTTACCTGAGACTTCTGCGTGTATGCGCACCCGATTTTCGGTTACGCGCTTTAAGTTTGTATTATTTCATGTTGCGCGCGCGAACTCTGTTTTCACTCCATTCTAATAATTGCTTTGACTTGCATACACCTACAATAGTCCAGAAATGGAACCTGTGCGCGCATCCAAAGCTTGCTCATCCTGAGAAGAATTCCAGATACAGGATTTCAGGAAGGGATGTCCAAAATGCACAACTGACATAACAAAGGGGTGGTATAATCTTAGAAAAGAAAAGCAAATTAACTAGAGACATCGACCTGCCTGGAAGCGCGCGCTGGGTCCCGTTCTGGACTAGCATATACCCCAATCGAACACTACTCTGTACTTTGTGTTTCCTGTAATAAAGGTGAAAACGGTATAGTGTGGCAAACGTCTTTTCGTTTTTAATGCTGCTTTGTGCAGCTGAGTAGGCATGCGCTTGTTATTTTGCTACAAGCCTATAGATAGTCCTCTTGATTCCTAGGGTAAATCAACAGAGCATTACTGGAGAGCCAACAAACTTTCTAGTTGACTTGTTTACGAAATCGCGCTTAGAAATTCCATTGCGATAGTCCGCATATTCGAATTTGTTTGACCAGGAATTTACCAGCAGGTTAAAAGATTACAGATCAACTGTGTTTAAATTTATTTGCTCTCCAGTACAACCATGTGACAGACGAATTGCACAGGGCCTACAGGGCCATTCCATTTTTTACCTGCACCTCCTACAGAAGAGTTTTTCCGAGAGGATATAGGAAAATGGCCTTTTCCGCGGGGTCAAACCGAAAAAAGCTCTTCCGTAGGTTTTTCCGAGGGGTTGCAATAAAAAAGCCTCTTCCGCGGGTCTTTCCGAGGGGATGCAACCCAAAAAAGGCTCTTCCGTAGGTATTTCCGAGGTGGTAGAGCAATAATTTCCTAGGGGGTTACTAAAGAAAATGACCTCTTCCGGGGTAAAAAATGGAATGGCCCTGTAAAACAATCCTAAGATGCCCACGCCACTCTTGCTAACCGTATGTATTCTTTCTCTTTCATGTTGCTGGGCCGATCTTGTATGGATACAAACATCTGGTGACAATTATCTACCATTACTATTATATTTGTATACATTTATCATGTCTCAATATGTATTCATGATTATCTATTCCATGTGATGCATGTATTATCATGTTTGCTGTGTTTGTGTTCCTCTGTGTATTCCGCGATTGCAGGGAGAAAGCACCCCTCGTCTTCATCACCATTAGGTAGTATTCTACTCAAGAAGAAAAAGGCCGAACCAAAGCCCGATCCACACCACAAACCAGCGAGGTCCTCTTCTGCAGGGAAGTCGTCTTTGGCTTTGTCTTTAGTCGCTTACGACGAGGATTCGTCAGACGAAGAGCCAGACTCCCCGCCTGAAGAAGAGTCTAAATCTGATTCCAACGGAAAAGCGACGCCAAAGCATCTACCTTTTTGGGCAGTTAGAAAAAAATGAAACTTGTGTACTGTCAGGAGTCCATGAGTAGGAGCTCCCATATAGGGTCCATGAGGCAGCGTTTTTACTGACCGATCTATTTTTAGAACACTTCGTGGCACAATTGCAATTTAAATGTGGATACCTCCCATTGTTATAATTTCATCTTAATTAATCTTTGTATGCTCTCTATCGTAACCAGCAAACAAAGAATTAACCCAGCACATATATTCTAAAAATAGGTAGGGTCGGGAAAAACGGTACCTCCATTTTATAATTCAGTTTCGCCTCCTACTTATGGGCTCCTGGTACTGTACATTTTGAAGTAGGGCATTCTTTCGCAGGGATATGCATGTACGTTTTCTAGTAGATGATAATAGCATGTGAAATTTCCAGAGTGAATACAGAGAACGAACGGGAGAAGGGGGACTTGAATTTGTGCATTTTACGGGAAGGAGGAATCCCAGCAGCATCTTTTTAGTTAAAGAGCCCGTGTCAGCCACTCCTTTCTTATTGTTTTCGTTTGATATTAGAAGACGAATTACGTTAAGAAATCTCTTAATAAGCATCTAAAAACAAAGTTTCAGATTTGATTTACCAAATTTAATCAAGAACATTGCTCTATATTCTCTTAATCAGCCGATGGAAATGGATGCTTTTATCCGACTTGGTATGTTGCTGTGCTGTCAAAATGGCGGCTGCCACAGGCTCTTTATGAAGGTGTTAGAATTCAGGCCCTCTAAAAGCCCGCGACAACCAAGACAAGCTTATCGCACGGAGGCGGCAAAGCTTAAAATGGCGGTTTTGTAGTTATTTTAATTTTTTTAAACTAATTTTGGCATGACGTATCGATCCTATAACAACGAAACGAAGATGCCATAATTCTGCTGGGGTCTGACAACCAGTTAGGCGGGCGAGGCAGGAAACGAGAACCTGGTGCTTATTCACAACAGGAATCAAGACGGGTTGACAGGTTCTACTTCTTCATACGCTTTTTTAGACGGACAAATGTAAATATTAAATGCTATTGGGCAGCCACACCAACAATCTACACTCCCTTGTCGAGGACCACTGGGGGACTCCCCTATTTTTGGGGCGGGGGTGCTTTCGATTTGCTAAAACAGGGACTTCAAAAATCTGGAGACTGCCTTGAAATGGTGAAATTTCCTGAAATTCTCCCGGGAGAAATACAGTATGTATGGCAGTCGCAGGAAAAAGATGGAAGTTTTCGAATTTTACAAAAGTACGACGAGCGCCCCCGCCTCAATAATAGGGAGTCTCCCCCCATCCACCCCCCAACCCACCCACCTGGGCGAGTCCCCCACCCACCCACCCGGGCGAGTACCCTGCAGTTTTAGCTACTTCCCAACCCTGAAATGGTTCCGTTGCTCTTTCGTAATTTCTGCATGACTATACCCTGGAATTTAAACGCTTATTTCGCCCTGGAAATTTTACTCCATTTATAGCATAACCCACCCCGAAATTCCAGGCTGCTCTAGGATGACCCACCCTGGAATTACACAGGTTCTAAACAGACGGTGTGAATTTTTTGTTACGACTGTGAGAAGAAGTGATACAAGCAGGGGCGGGTACAGGAATTTCAGAAAGGGGGTGCTGAAAAGTGATCATATAGGGACCACAAATTGCAAGTTTCCATAACTGTATGGGAGAATCTCCCCAAAAGACCCCCCCCCCCCCCTCCTCATAAATCCGACCCTGACAAGTTAGGCCGTTCTTGAGCCGTTCCTAATGCAAATGAGAAAACTCTGCTGTCTCATTTGCATTAGCAACTGCTCATGATTAGACAGCTTATGTCCTGAGCCTAACTACCCTAACATAGAATACAATAGTTTCCGGCCCGTTGTAATGTCACTATATTGCTAGGGGTTCGATAGAGGTAAGTATCATTAACCATTCACGTGGCTTAATAAACACAAACTGATAAAGTGTAAATCCTAACATAGAATACAATAGTTTCCGGCCCGTTGTAATGTCACTATATTGCTAGGGGTTCGATAGAGGTAAGTATCATTAACCATTCACGTGGCTTAAACACAAACTGATAAAGTGTAAATTTTTGCGTTTTTGTTATTAAAATGGGGTTCATCTTGCTTGTTTTCTTGGATCAGGGATCATACGCTACAACTTCGAATCAGGGCTCAATCCTAAAATTTCACCTTTTTTCAATAATTCTTCCTCCTGTCACGTAAGCCTGCTGACCGGATTTAGTCGATAGGGGATGTTTTGCTTGTTTTGTTTTTCCTCTATTTCATGTACATTTTTCTAGTTCACTCAAACAGAATACAGTAAAAGTTTTGGCGCGCTTCGCGGGCATGAGGAAGACATCAATGTAATATGGTTTTGGGGAATCGACGCAACACGAAGACGCAACACGAAATGGCACGTCCGTGCCAATTCAATAGAATGCCTACGTTATAAAAACGTGTATCTTGGCAAGGGACCCCCACCCTCCTCCTTAAAAACAGCCAGTCCTGGCTGATAATCACTATGTATTTTGCTATAAAATAAACAGACCCTCTACAACATAGAAATTGGTCATTCGGGTCCCGCATCATGCACATGAATAATTATTTTTGTTACTTGCAGCGCGAATGAAGAATAAGTTTACAGGCTTCATCTACCTGTTGTCCAAGGCATCTGATATGCGTTTTTCAAACTCAGGGCGCGCTTTGCGCGCAACAAAGAAAAATGAGATCCTCTCTGTAAAATGTCTTCATGTTCAAATAGGGGGCAGAGGGAATCACAAAAACTTTTAACAGCTCTGAGGGGGGTCACGTTTATCATATTACTTATAAAGGGGGTGAAAAAAAATTTCCAGCAAGCAAACGGCGTCTGAAAAATCGTGCAGTGTCTTACAGAAGGAAAAACATTCTTACCGAGAAAAATACCCCCCCCCCCCCCCCCCCCCCACACACACACAAACATATCTAATGGTTCGTCCCTAACATGCATGTGATATGAGTCGGAATTCATGCCATCAAATTAGAATTATCCCTGCGAGTACTTTGGTCTATGATTAAATTTGGACTTTTTGGAGCAATTTGAATAAAAAATGGATGGGCTCAACATTTTGGCTCGGGCTCAGGGATCAAACATTTCGTTAAAATCGGGCTCAGGGATCAAAATTTCGCTAAAAAAATAGGGCTCAATGTTTCCTAGATATACTATGGGCAAAGTTCCCTTACCACACGACACTCCAATCTTTAGCTGGTTCTTTATTTCTTTCTGACGATCCTTTAACAATCTCTGCTCAAACGTTCTCTCCTTTTCACGGTCTTACATGTTGTGTAATAATACTGGTAACACGAGATAACTAATAGTAAACAGATCTAAACCTGAAATACGCAATAGCATAGCCGAACTATGACTGAACTTCCGGAACATATACCATGTTACGAGGCTGCAAAAACGCACCCCAGGCGACGTGAAAAATTTTTTTCTCGCCACGATGGCGGCCACGCGAAAGCAAACAGAGCAAACTCTTTTTAACATAAAATTACTCTCTAAGTAGCTACGCCACTGGAGATAATCGTGAACTCTTAGTACTCTGTTATTCAAAATAGCTATTAAAATGAAAATTTCGAATTGAACCACCTTATTCACAAATTTTGGATGTGTTTTTTAGCAAAACAAAAACATCTCGGCGATTGGATTCGATGGGAAAATATCGTTACGTTGTCGTTGATGGTTTTTACGTCGAACCAATATTGACCGCACTAGCACGAAAACGTAGATCCTAAACACAGATCTGTAGCGCATAAGCTGAATGGCTAATCTCCTTTATAGATGGTGGCTTGTGTACTTCGCCTCTAATAATCATATGCATTTTTTCGTGTTTTGGCTCGATTTTTCTTCGGGCAAACAAAGTACTTCGCGGCTCTCAAAGTAAGGCGATAACTGAGATATCAAACAGACGAAAAGATCGGTAAGCAGATCGGTAATGGCCGATCAGAATTAAAATATTTTTTTAAGCTGTTGGGCGACCATTCATCATATATGTATATTTGACAAATAGTACGGTCGAGAAAAAAAGAACAGCTTCACGTACAGCGTTTTCGTTACTTCACAGTTTTCGAAGCGGACGAATTTTTCTGATTTTTTTGAAATATTTAAAAACATACTTTTAATAATTGACTTCTAGTTGGGATACGAATAAACGTCAAAGCTTTTTGGAAGTAGTAATATTGATTGAATAACAAAAGTAACATATTCAGCTTAACCGGAATCACAGTCAAAGGGTCACTGATAATAAAGTCGTTTATTTAAGAAAATAACTTTTCTGAAATGAACACTAAACGACGTGGAGCTATTTTTCTTTTATAGTCCCCTACGCCCCTGATTCCGCCATTTGATAGGAGTGAATTGGCAAAAAGCTGTCAATCACTGGAAAGAGCTCCTCAAATGTAGTAGATATGCCAATTTGTAGCACCATACCATGGAAACTAGCGAAACCATAGGATGAAAACTAGCGAAGATATGGCTTTGCAAAAAAGTCAGAAATTTTATAGGTTTGTATAATGGTGAGCATATACAAGCCATTGTAAAATCTTCAAACTTTTCGGGATCATGTCTTCGACTAGTTTTCATCCTATGGTGCTATAAATTGGCCATACATACTAAATTCGGGATGCTCTTTTCACTGATGGCGAAAGATTTCTGCGAAATCGTCCCTATCCAACGGCGGAAAAAAACGCCCCTATTTGCAGTCTGCGAATTCAATTTTTTTTTGCTCAATTGGCGAAAATCATTTACTGCGACTAGAAAGTGCACCTAGAAATTGTGATCCTGGCAAGTTTTGAGGCAATTGATTAAAAAATCTGGCAAAGATATACGAAAACAAAATTTAGCCCATCGTAATGTGACGAAATTTTTAACTTGCATACGAACCGCTATATGATCTATCGACACCATTGGAAAGTGCGCCCAAAAATTATAGTAAAGTTGCCTTAGGTTCGGGGGTGAAAGATGGCTACAAAATGGTTTAAAGGAATTATGAAGATTGTCAAAAGAATGAATTATATGAATCCCAAATGAATTATGGATGAATGAGAAAATTAATTATGAATTATTGGGGGAAAATTAGCCACGATTAGGTAATAGCTCTGTTTATATTCTGGTTGGCAAAGCTTGCCAAATAATCCCATACAAATGTCTCTAAAACGTTTTTACATTTCGTGACTATCGCTCTCAAACTTTTAATTTTAATAATTTAAATACGGTCTTTCTTGTTCTGTAGTCAGATTCGTTTTTTTTTACTAGCTCGCACTTAAAAAATCGAATCTCAAAGCTGCGTGACATTAAAAGTTCGTGACGTTTTTGTGACGTTGCGAGAAAACAATCGAAATAAAATCAGTGTGAAATATACATTTTATTTCTATTTTTCATCCAAGCATAAACATACCGCATGCACGAAGTGTCATTGCTCTTAAAAGGGGCCGACTCTACCCATGGCCATTAACGCACTGCTTCGCCAATTTCGATAGACCGATTCGACGTAATTTTGTATGTCTGATTGGAAAACTTTTTGAACCAATGAAAGATCTCTCTGAAAGTAGTCAAATTGCCAAGGGGGTTGTAGCCTGTTTAGGAGCGAAGTTAGTATGAGCATGAGCCCGCGAATACGTGATTTTTTACAGGCGTTTATATGGCTAAGGGCCACACTGTGGCCCTTAGTCATACAAACCTGTGTTACAATTTCGAGATTTCATTACCCTTTTCTTGAGTAAATACGAACTTCAAATGTTTCATGTTGACTAGTTTCAAAGGTTTCTTCCATCAGTTCAAAAAGCTTTCCAATCAGACAAGTAAATTAACTACCTCAAATTACCTCGAATCGGTGTATACCCATAAAGCTCAGTCTTAATTTAGCGCATATATTAGATGCAATGACATGTAAACAAAAAGCTGGAGTCGGTCCCTTTCAAGATAACAAATACAGAAAATAAATAATATAACCCAAATACCTGTGATAAACGACTCTGTACTTTCACTTCAAAATATCCAGACTACTACGAATACATCATTTAGCTCAATAAGGCTCCATTAGATTTTTTTTCTTCAGTTTGAAGAGCATAAAGCATGTAAACTACAATTTCTAACAATGGGGTATTTAACAAAATCAATTAGAATTATGGTTAGTCTAATTCCTCTATTGTTAACACTAAATGGTTTGTGTTAGGTGCTAATCGTTTTCACTGAAAAACTTGCTAGAAATAGAGCAGATTTCGTATGACTCAAAAGTACCGTGCCGCGACTACGCGATTTCATTCCGTGTCTACGACAGGCCCGTGCTACGACAACGACGTGCCGTGCCACTTTTCAGTCATACGAAATCTGCTCTATATAAACATAAAATTGATGAAAATAATAAAGGTTCTGTAGAATAAATAACATACATTTGCTACAAATGTGTTCTATAACATAAGCAGTAATTATAAGTGTAACTATTTCAGGTAATAAAATACTTCTCTGGTTTTAGAAATCATTATAAATATTTTTTACTAAATGGCAGAAGTCTTTCGTCACCATTGCCTAGAACAGACATAAAAGAATTTCACTATTTCAACTGATGAAAACAGCCTACTAAGCCCTGACAAATGATAACCTGTATTCATACATTCAGTATAATTGGCTGACAATGAAACTATTCTCTTGAAACAAGATAAGCCACAAAGTCAAAAAATGTAAACTAACTGAAATCGTTTAGACAATCAATAAAGTTGCAAAAAGTGTTTTTTTTTTCATTAGACCGCAACGCATAAGAATATTTCTTACAGCAAACATATTACCCTAGCAGAAACATTTGACTCTTTCCATAATTAAAAACATACAATAGAACTTTATATGGTAAAGGTTATCAGTGTAAAAAAGGAACAGTTTGTACCCTAACAAGAAGCCACTTGCCCTAAGGCTTAAATACGTCTTTCATCTTATCTGTGTATTGTGCAGCATCACTGCTGGGTATAATTTCTTGTAAGCTGCTTATATCACAGATTAGAAGTGTTATTCCGTACCTGTCTCCAGAGTTATGAGTAACATTTCAGGATCCTTGGTTAAGAAAGCTAATTTTTGTATGTTTTTTTGTCAGGCAACATTGTGGCTAAATAATGTCACAGCTTATAACAAGTGTCAGACACACATGCAAAAAGAACTTGAAATTCACTATAAAGTTCTTTATGGAAATCTTACTGTGATACCACACGGTTTGAAGCTTTGAAAGAAATCTAGAGCAACATGGATTTTTCAAAGCAAAAACAATGAAACAACTTATATTATTTTGCAATGTTGTACAATAAAGCCAATTAGTGAAGGGAATAGAGCCCTGCTAAGGGAGGTGTTTCTCTATTATATTATTCTATTCAAAACTTATATGAGATCTAAATCTCATTGTGTGATCAAACCCCATCATGTCTGGATTACTAAAAATCTAAAAAGGAATCCAGATTATATTAATTTTCAATGTGCATGCAATTGTATACATGTAGCAGTCACAAACAAATAAAATATACTTTGCCAATAGAAAAAGTCTGGCCTTTAGTTTTGTTTTCCTATTTCACAATCAACAACCTTGATTTTCAAATAATGACTGACTGATAGCTCTATGGCAAGATGCTCAGGAGAGAAGCAAATTAGCTTACTAAGTAAACAACTATGCAAAATGGCACTCTCTTGTCAACAGTATATGCTACATTGTAGTCTGTAGTCCACAATTAGAGCTGGAAAATACTGTTGGACATAAAACATTTTTTCAAAACAATTTTTGACAAAATTCTGATATCATGGGGCATTATTTCCAGTCAATTGGTTGAACATTTGAAAATATTAATTTTGAAATGTTTCACAAAAATCATGGTTTGTTGAAACATGTCTTTCAACTAAACAATATTTCCAGCTTAACACATAAATATTGCAAGTTTCTATTTCAAGCTTGCATCTTTTTTACATTAATCTACATTAATCTCAAAGCAACACATCCAAAGTTACACCTAGTGTTAACAGCACCAACAACAGTCCACTCATTTTGATCTTTATCATAATACTCAATACTATTCACCACCCTACCCCCTACCACATAGATGAGATCATTGACAACAGCCACACCCAGACATCGCCGACCATTGTTCATGTTAGCAACAGCCTCGCTCCACTCATTGGTGACAGGATCATATATTTCTACACTGTTACTGTGCGACTCACGATTATCTGACCCACCTATGGCATACAGCTTCTCACTAAGGACTGCAACACCCAGACTCCACCTAGCAGTTGTCATAGATGCTATCGCTTCCCACTGATTTGATGCAGGATCATATCGCTCGGCAGTATTCAAGGGAGCCCAAAGATGGTCCAGCCCTCCGACGGCATACACCTTGCTGCGGAGGACTGCGACTCCTGGGTAGTACCTTGCATACATCATTAATGGCAGAGCTTCCCATGTGAGACTTTCAGTGTCAAACCTTTTAGAGCACATACTACTATGCCCCCCAACAACATATATGTAGCCGTCCCATTCGCAGACACCAGCCCACTTGCATTGCACATCAGGGCCATTTGCAGCTTGAGTCCAGCTGTTGGAAATAGGGTCGTACTTGCCAACTTTGTATCGACTCACAGTGTAGAGCTCATCATTTGCAGCAACCACCCTGAAATAATCCTCTCTATTTACATGAGCAACACTCATTCCTGCTACAACAGTCCATTCCAATGTATCAACATTGAAGCACTGAACACTGCTTATTTTCTGTCCATTTGACCACCCTCCGATTACATAGATTTCCTCGGAAGCCATTCGGGGACGAACTCGGAAATTATCCACCTGCGAATGATTTCCAAATTCGAGCGAGGTCTGGTAAATTCGCGCCTCCCGAATCAACTCTCTGCAAACTGTATGTTCCTTGAATAGACGTTTCATGAGGTCGTTCTCGGCTAAAAAGTGTAAATTCATCAAAGGAAATCTCACATACTGCATAATATCCCCAACATAAATACTTCTAGCGTTAAAGTCATGGTTAATCCACCTCCAGACCGCATCAAAAACAACCTCTTCCGACTGAACTTTTAGCGTGTCATCTTGAATAAGACCTTTCAGCTGTTGGTATGGGACACGGCTGAATTCTTCCTCTTGGAAAACATTCTGAAAGTGCCACAAGGCGAATCTGTTAGCGTGGTCGGTTAACCCGTCAAGGCAGAAAAGCTTAGCCACGCTCAGGAGACCCAGACAGTTTGAAGGAGTCATATTTCGACGGAGAAACATTTCGCAGTGATCGACTAAGTTGTCTAACCGAAGAACAACACAAACCCTCAAAACATCCTCCACGTTTTCACAATCCAGTCTCAAATGCGATGTATAAAAATAATCAACCAGCAATTCCAGAGCCTCTGGAGGAACTTCTTTGACTTGAACAGTGTCTTCATTAGCTTCAGCAAAACCAGATAAAAACATAGCTCTAAAATAGGGGCTACTGGCGGCTAAAATTGCTCGGTGAGCGGGAATCTTTCTGTTGCCGGCTTGCAGGGTAACATCACAAAGTTCTGCTTGCGATCGCATGGCGTTCAAAACTTCCAGTGTATCTCTGGCCATTGAGTCTTCTATAATCTCGACAAAACTCGTATCTGTGGCGACTTTTGAAAGTGGGACCAGGCTTTGAGAAGCCATTTTCGAGTACCATATCTTACACGAAGAAAATATAGTCCTTTTGTTGCTGTTGTCAGTTTCCTTCTGAAACGAATAAAGGCCGTGGTGTTGTCAATTTCCGAGAGACTGGGGCCGAAATGTTCTTATTTGCATAATGATGTTTCTATTTTTAGATTACGGCGCCAAGCGGGAAAATAGTCAAACAAGAAGGTAAGTGAGGGGATTAGCAGGGTGGATTTCCTAAATTAGGCGGGTAGTGCATGCAGAAATACCTCTTTACCTTTCCCACAACCAGGTATCAGGGTATAGGAAGTGTTTTTTTACGCTTCGTGTGGCGCGTTTCCGGTGGAAACTTGAAACCGGGCTTCCTGTGGCCATCCGACGAAGAGATGGGGGCGAGTATAGTGAGTCATTGCATTTGGGCGGGCTATTTCCACTCCTGGGGCCTTGCATATTTCAATTTTCCATATCCTTTATTATCGCTTTTTTGCCCCGAAAGTCAGTGAATTCCCATTTCCCCCTTCCATTCCGACTTTTCGTCCTCGTCCTCAATATTTCGCGCGGCCAAATCTGATTGAAAACTCCACGGCAACAATGAGCAACGTCGCTACCAAACACGAATAATTCGTCATTTTGAAGCCACATTCTTACCGCCCAATGTGCGACATCAGTGTGGGATGCGGTCTCCTCGCACATACAAGCAATTTATTTTTAACTGAGTTTACTAAGTAATATCAAGAGTGGATTACCAAGAGTTTCCATATTTACTATGTACGCCCGAATCACAGTCAGAAAAGTGTCTATTTTTAGAACTAGGATGCCCGCGAAAATTCGTCATCCACAGGGTTCCCACTCTCTCGCCACGCGAACAGTTGTGAGATCCAGCCTAAAATTAAATCGCAGATCAATGGAAAAATCGTTAAAGTCGCAAAGATAAGGTAGAATATTCTCTATTTTGTTGTGTATTGGGTATACGAGCTGTCGAGCCTGAGCATTCGAATACTTTCGCGCGCGAAACTCAAATCTAAAAATAGACACTTTTCTGACTGTGATGTGGACAAATCAGTAGGGAAAGATTCTAACTCTTGTTAATAAAAGGATCTGTTCCGCAATATCTGTTCCGCAGCCTCTTCTCTTGCTGGCTAGATTTTGACAAGGATCTCCTGGGAAATTTTTTCTGACAATGGTCTGCTGGGAATTTATTTTTCAAGTTTTTTTAAGACAAAACTATATGTGTGACGATAATTTTCTCAGAGCTATTCCTCGTTGCTGGGAGACAATGCTATCTTTCTTCCTTTTTTTCGTGGTTATTTTCATCAAATGATGATCTACAATCCCGATATTAATCTCCTGGCTGGCAACACGTTGCTGGATGGGAAAAAAGTTGAGCTGTGATTCTGCTGGGAAAGGTGCCTCGTTCCAAGGGGTTTCTGGGTATATTTAATTTTCAAAATGGCGATCCGTGATTCTTGAAAAACCCAGAAGACCCTTGTAGTTGGATGATCGCTACTTCAAGGACGATCGCTTGCCCACCTTTTGTCCCGGGTCTCTAAACATAATAACAGTAAAATAAGCGCTCCGGGCTTGCAAGCAGGCTATACTAACGACAAATGGGCATAAGTTACCGACTTGCTACCGACAAACTGTTATGGATAAGAAATACCGATTAACGACAAAAATGTTCACCGGCTACCGAAATTTTTACAAATTATTCCAGCCAGGTTATTATTAAATGTAAAGTTTATTATGAGAAATGCCGAGTGCTTGACTTTTCAGCGCCTGGGAATCCGTTCAATTGCATGGTGGCACTTCCCGAGCTTCAAATTACCAGAGATTACGGAATTTCAATAGGTATAACTGACACTCTTGGCATCCTTAGATGATCTTTCAGGGGATTAATGGTCGTCTGTTCACGGAAAGTAAATCAGGCGAGATGACGTGTGCGCGCATGCGCAAACAAACGGACAACTTCATAAGAAACCCGTGTCAATGTAATGCTTACTATTGGAATATGAGTAAAAACATGCTAAACGGCAACGTTGATAAACACTTCTGCATTATCGTGAGATCAGCTACTAGTAGTTTAAAAGAAAACCAGCAACGCGTCCCACATGGATCCCTTACACACTCATCAAACCTTTAAATACGGTGGCGGTGCATAATTAATGTTGATTGTTCACTAACGGTACAAGGGGCGTCTTTGTATGGTCTGGTGGCCGGGCGTTCTCTCACCCATAGGTATCTAGCTACTGAGCAATTCAACACCAGGATAGCGACTGTCAGGGCCGAAATCTCTGGCGTGGGCGTAAGAACCGTACGGTCGCCATACGACGCTTCAGCTCTTTGTCTGGAAGTATGGTCCTTATTATTTTTCTTTTTCCTCAAGTCAAATAAAATGATGGATTTGCATTGGTGTGGACAGGCAAATGTTTTATATTACTTGCACGACTCACAAAAGCAGTTCAAAATTATTTCCATCATTTTATCACAAATAATAAATGGCCTTACCACCGGCACCAAGTTGACCTGTGAAAAGCTAATAACCATCCGCTCCAAAATCCCTCATTGACCATCATAAAACACACTACACAAACAAGATAACGGCTTAAACACCAAGGAATACACATAATAATTAGAGCACATTTCAAATCTCTAGCCAATAGGAAGTGGAAGCCATTTGTCTCCGCGATTAGCTTGGCATGTGTGTCGAGCTAGAAGACTTGAGACTTAAAGTTATTATTATATTTGGTAAAAAAAAGAAGCAAAGAAAGGCAGACTTGCGGTTAGTCATGCGTGTGTGCACTGGCAGCACTCCAGTATTTTAAATAATAAATTAGGAAACATAATTTTGCATATTCTTTACAATTCTATTAGGCATCCAGTGTTTAGAAATTAATTTAGGGGGGGTCATTATTTATCGCCTGGGGGTGGGGGGGATTTTGGGTAATACAAGGTCAAAATGCAGTGATCCTCCCCTTATAAGTACGGTGATTAACGTGATCCCCCTCAGAGCAGTTAACATTTTTCGTGACCCCCTCCCTCCCCCGCCCCCTATTTCACCTAGTAGAAGACAATTTACAGATAGGGGATCGCTTTTTTCTTTTCATCAAGCCTCACAGAAGGTGTAGATGAACATTCCGTTTTTTTAATAGCAAATCCTCTCTAGGTTTTATTATTCATGTGAGCTTCTGTCAGTCAATCTACTGCTTGAACCGGGAACTAATTGTAACAAAAGCTTTTTCGACGGTTTTGTATTACATGTAGTCCCCAAATGAACATACTAAGAGTACCAAAAAATCGGAGTACAGGAATACGCCGAAAATGGCAATTTAAAGTTCCCATATACAAAGCTTGTATGAAAAACCACAGGAAGCCAAAATCTCGAGAAATGCACAATATTAAAAAGAGTCATTATAAAACTTTCGACAATGCAAATGGTTCGAATTATTCCGAAACACACTTTTGAACATAGATAATACGAGTTTTAGTTGTATTCTCGTACAATTGTTAAAAAATAATATACACAAGAGGAAAATAAAAAATAATTGGGATCGAGATGTCACGAGGTCATTTAACTGACACGTTATGGGTTCCTGAAACCCTCAAAGTCAAGGCAAGTTGGCTTCTATTTCTAGCGTGTGTTGATATAGATTATATATTATTAGACACTAATGTCCCTGACTTCATATTCAGTGTTCATTAAGGTGGCCCGCGCCTGTTTCACAGGAAAAATATACTAACATTTAATCGCCGGCTTTTTCCAGTAAAAGGGCTCCGATTGCTAATATTTTTGGCTGCTAGAATAGTGGATTACTAGAGATTATACTGCAGGGAAATTATTATAGAAAAGTTACACCGATTACACAAAATAATCAATTTCCTGAAGGTAGACATATAGCAACAAAAGTTTTCCTTAACAGAAAGACGAGAGAAATTTTCTTTTAAGTTGGCTCAATAAAGTACTTAAGTATTCTAGTTTGTATTTGTAGTTGTATATTACAATTGACCTCATGGAAATTGTTTGATGAGGTCGACTAAAATTGTTTAGCTTATACGCCTCAAGATACTTAAGACTCGAGTAGCACGACGGCAACTGAATTGCGAGCCTAATCTTACCTGTAATGACAAACATTTGTATCCAAGGAAACTTCAGTGCAAGAACCAAGAAGATAGGACGGACGCTCTCAGAGCTGACTCTAGTATAATTTTGCGATTTATCCTGTGTGTAAAGTTCATAAACAAAGAATTTAACAAATTGGTCATACATAAAACTTCTAACCGATTTTTTACCGTCTTTTTCAAATAATGAAGAAGAACAATGAATGTTTAAGCGACTTACCAAGTGGCAGCAAACGAGAAACAATCGGTTCGGAGAAATTAGGAACCAAATATCGCTGAAGCAGACTCACTGCAAATCGGTCTCATTGCAAACCCACAATGCATGACATTTGTATTACACAACATTACACCTCAGACTTCATGATTTGAATACCTCGAGGGACGTTTCACCTCGTTTGAATGCAGGCGCTATACCATTGTACCAATGTGATAATACAAAACGTTTTTATTCTCCTGGAATCTTTACTCATGTCAGTTAGTCTACAAATGTATAGGAAATAAAATAATAAGTCATGCTGAATAGATAATAAATACGTTGCCTTGGATTGTTCTTATTTTTGAAGGTGATAGATTATCTTTGCAATAATGTTAGCGTTCGTCGTAATTTTATGGCCCCCAGCACCTGATAAAAGCGCGACAACGCCCTTAGCATTTTCTACATCATAGCAGCGTTTGAGCGAAGTAAACGTGAGTCCTGCCTTTGCAATCTTTTGTATCATATAGGACGTTATAGAATGTTCTAGCTGCGTTCCCTTTAATGTTAATTGCCTTTGAGACATTGCGCACTTTTCTCGGTATTGCGTGACAGCTTCTGGAAGTGGTTTGGAACCCTGAACTGTCGACTGAAGGCAAACCTCCAAGCGCTCATCAGACATGATTTTCTGAAGTGCCAGAGAGTCTTCCAAAGCATCATGCGCATCAAAAGATTTGCCGGTAACTTCCTGATATATCGCGCCAAGAGCCTTCGACTTTCCCAGCCACGCCTCTTTTCTCAAAAAAGGCAAACTCTCCGATCTTATCTTTATTTTAGTGAAATATGTCCCTCGAGGTATTCATTGGTACAATGGTATAGCGCCTGCATTCAAACTAGGTGAAACGTCCCTCGAGGTATTCAAATCATGAAGTCTGAGGTGTAATGTTGTCTAATACAAATGTCATGCATTGTGGGTTTGCAATGAGACCGATTTGCAGTGAGTCTGCTTCAACGATATTTGGTTCCTAATTACTCCGAACCGATTGTTTCTCGTTTGCTGCAACTTGGTAAGTCGCTTAAACATTCATTGCTCTTCTTCATTATTTGAAAAAGACGGTAAAAAATCGGTTAGAAGTTTTATGTATGACCAATTTGTTAAATTCTTTGTTTATGAACTTTACACACAGGATAAATCGCAAAATTATACTAGAGTCAGCTCTGAGAGCGTCCGCCCTATCTTCTTGGTTCTTGCACTGAAGTTTCCTTGGATACAAATGTTTGTCATTACAGGTAAGATTAGGCTCGCAATTCAGTTGCCGTCGTGCTACTCGAGTCTTAAGTATCTTGAGGCGTATAAGCTAAACAATTTTAGTCGACCTCATCAAACAGTTTCCATGAGGTCAATTGTAATATACAACTACAAATACAAACTAGAATACTTAAGTACTTTATTGAGCCAACTTAAAAGAAAATTTCTCTCGTCTAGATCTTTCTGTTAAGGAAAACTTTTGTTGCTATATGTCTACCTTCAGGAAATTGATTATTTTGTGTAATCGGTGTAACTTTTCTATTATAATTTCCCTGCAGTATAATCTCTAGTAATCCACTATTCTAGCAGCCAAAAATATTAGCAATCGGAGCGCTTTTACTGGAAAAAGCCGGCGATTAAATGTTAGTATATTTTTCCTGTGAAACAGGCGCGGGCCACCTTAAAGAGCCTCAGTCAGCCTCCATTTGTTCAGCCTAGTAACATACCGAGACAGAGAAAACATCCATTTCCATCGGCTGATTTATAAGGGAATGTAGAGCAATATTTGCGATTGAATTCGATAAATGAATAATAAAACTTTATTTTTAGAAGACTATTTCAAGATATCTACACGTAATTTGTTGTCTGATATCGACTGAAAACAATAACAAAGGAGTGGCTGACAAGGGCTCTTTAAGGTTACTGAGAACCTTCGCGCACGTTGTTCGAAAAAAAAATCATACACGTCCTTAGTTTAACCAAAATATATCAACCTATATATCGTTGGAAAGCTTATAGAATGGACTAGCGGGCTATGGCAAAAAGAAATCAGTTATTGATACCTGTTTTTTTTTTAAAGCATTGATTAAATATTTTGGTGTGCTATTTTCACGAGCTAACGCTGTCGAACTGCTGGACCATGACTCCCAAATGACATATTGTTTTAATCCTTAAAGGTGTTTCTCAAAAACCGTGTCTGCGATTTTTTAAATTTTGTTTAGTTCATTCCGTTTCTCAGACCTGCTTCTAGCCATATCATAGGATACAGACAAGAACATTTCCCCTTTCGAGCTTGAGATATTTTCTGTTTGTTATTGTGCTTTAGGGAGTCGAATATTGCTACTTGCTGATGCAATTATAGAGAGCTGGCATGCTTCTTGAAGGCCGCGCGTGACCTTTTCTATCCCGTAGAGGCGCGAAGTGGTGTCTTTTGCTGAGAACACGGACCGAGGCAAGCTAACTTGGCACTAAAAGGCTGGCCACCTCTTTCAAAATATTGTTTGATTGTGGCTATTAACTGAATAGGAATTCAGGGACATTCAGTGTCTAAGAATATGTAAAAGATATCAATATACGCTGGTAATAAAAAGCCACGGCGGGTCTCATTTGCAGGTCGCAGGTCACAGGTCGCAGGTCGACAGGTCGACAGGTCGACAGGTCGCAGGTCGCAGGTCGCAGGTCACAGGTCACAGGTCACAGGTCGCAGGTCGACAGGTCGACAGGTCGACAGGTCGCAGGTCGCAGGTCACAGGTCGCAGGTCACATGTCGACAGGTCGCAGGTCGACAGGTCGCAGGTCGCAGGTCGACAGGTCGCAGGTCACAGGTCGCAGGTCGCATGCAGGTTCGAGCTATAAACTATTTCCAGTACAGGTTTCTCAAAACTGCTTTATATTACATGTTTCAGAGATCCACGCAGGCTCACGTTCAGTGACTCTAACCCCATCTCAGAGAGATTCTTTTAAGCAGCATATGACTGACAGTCTGTGAAACGGCCAATAGAAAAGGAGCGATCCCACGGTAATTAGCATTACATAGCATATAATGGCCAAAAATAGAAGTTTTTCAAGCTCGTAGAACAGATGTTGATACTATTATTAATTAGCTACTCAGGTTGTAGGGAAAGAGAAAAGTAATTTCTAAAGAGAAACCCACTCATGATTGGAAACTGTAAACATGCATAACGTTTGACCTGACATGACCTGCAATGACCACATTGAGTGTCTATATTTC
This sequence comes from Scolanthus callimorphus, assembly GCA_033964015.1. NCBI lineage: Eukaryota > Metazoa > Cnidaria > Anthozoa > Actiniaria > Edwardsiidae > Scolanthus > Scolanthus callimorphus. The sequence goes on from CM066924.1 coordinate 16,796,454, forward strand.
CAATCAAACGTAGATCAGGCTGCCGGCCGTACATTTCGAGATTTCGAGACTGGCGTATTTCCAAGCCAAACTCATTACCATTTTCATTTAACCGCGCAAGCTAGAAGTGCAATATACTCTGGCTTCTGGGCATATGAAAGAGTTTTAGAACTCTTCGAGAACTCTTCTCTAGACTCCCCAAAGCACCGTTTACGGCAGAAGAGAAAGAAGTTATACGAGTGAAAAGAAACTCATAATGAAGGCAGCAATCATCCTTGGACTTGTCATGACGAGTTGCTTACTGCAGCTTTCACGAACCGCAGAGGACATCGATGGTTTGTTTTTCCTTTGTTATTCACCGTATTAATCGTACAATTGTCGATATAGTTTATTAGTCTCTGATTTATCCATTTATAATGAACTCGATAAAAGGCTTAAAAACTGCGAAGGAGCATGTTTTGGTCGTCATTTGTAAGGGTGCAGACTACAGATAGAGGCCTTTTTTGAACTGCTACAAAACATTACCAATTACCGTTTCGTTGTTTCTGCGGTAAAATTGCCAGTGAGAAGCGAAACGGGTTGAGGAACAACTTTTCTAAGGAACTGCTGCATGGTCCGTGGAGTGCCCTGTGTAGAGAAAAAAATGTAAGGGGGGGATTTCCTAATAAGGAAGTTTTGCAACGTCGGCAAAACGACAGCTTTTGGCGAAATTTTCTTGATATGCCCCCCCCCCCCCCCCCCCCGACTTACATAATGACCGGTCCCTAAATGTGATAACTGGCCCGAAGTGTAATAAAGACCCCAAGTGTAAACTGTCATTATCACTATAAAATGCGGCACAACTTTGATCAAAATTTATTTTTAGGGTAGCCATACTGAGAAACATACCCTATCAGAGACAAAACAAGCGAAGAACGATACCCTACCGCAGACCTTAGGAGCCCCAAAAGGCAACAGAATCATATGAGCCGTGTAATAATAATTGCATTGACAAATGTTACATCCAACAAACTGCCAGTTTTGTTTGCCAAAATCGGCCTGGAGTTGTAACTGCCGAAGACTGAAAGTTTTATTTGTATTTCAGGTGACTTTGACAACTATCATGAAACGCGTGGCATTCACCCCGGCCCCTACTTTGACATGGACGCATCCGTGGTGTGCTCGGGCCAGGCTACCAACCGAGGGCCTGGTCACGTGTTCGCCGTACGACGAGATTGCATGTCCCGGATGAATTGTAACCAGATTTGTAAATCAAGGAGAGTGAAGAATCAGTTGAAGCAGCTGAGTCCTAGGTTTTCCCTCTGCCAGTAAGTGCATATGAAACACGGAACCAAACAGAATACCATAAAATTACGAAAGCAAAACTCCCGTGTATAAGCCCCTCTTCCCAATACGTAACCCCACTGTAATTTTTATGCACATGGGCGACTGGGTGAACCTCGCCGTAATTGTTTTTTCTTGTTGACACAGCGCTATGACGCTGCAATCCCCGTGGGGACGCTTAATCAGATATAAACCAATTCCTTTCTATTGTATCTCACTTGACATCGCATTTTCCCTGTTACAGCGGGCCAAAATTTTTTCCACTATTCAATATCCAGGATTCTGTCAATAGTTGATATTGAACAAATGTATTCCCGCTCATTACCAATGTAATGTAAATCGTCTCGTATTGTTAATAAATGACGCTGTCCCACTTGACATCGCATTTTCCCTGTTACAGCGTCGTTATGCCTTTCGGAGAATCAAACTCCAGTGAATTAGAAGATTCTGATTCTCCTATTACTAGGAACGATTTGAACGAGTTTAGAACTCTTCTTTTTGACAAACTTAGGAGCCATAAGGCTGAACTTGAAAATAATTTCCTGAAGACTAAAGAAACTGCCGACGAGGCCCTTTCAGAGTCCAAAAGAGCTAACCAGGATCTCGCCGTTAAGTTTAAAAGTCAGGGCAACGAGCGTAACTTCAAGTTCAATTTGGAAGTTTCTACTGTACTAAACAAAGCTGTGAATGCTCTCGACGACACGCTGTCCCAGGCGCGATGCTCCTCATCCTATGTTGAATTGCTTTTAACACTTTTTAGACATACTCAATTTTATTTAGCTATTTATTTATTCATTATTATTATTATTTATATATTTATGTATTTTATATTATTCATTATCTTTGTATCTACCATTTTCTCTATATTTTATTGTATATATATTTAAAATTGTACAGAATATGTAAGTTTACCGTGTAATGCGCTTTTGATCATAGTATGTTAAAAAGCGCAATATAAATCAATAAATTATTATTATTAAATTATTATTCAATACGATTTTATTTGAACGCGTCAAATAAAGTGATTTTTTAATGGTGATTTTTTTTTCGACAATGCAAATGGTTCGAATTATTCCGAAACACACTTTTGAACATAGATAATACGAGTTTTAGTTGTATTCTCGTACAATTGTTAAAAAATAATATACACAAGAGGAAAATAAAAAATAATTGGGATCGAGATGTCACGAGGTCATTTAACTGACACGTTATGGGTTCCTGAAACCCTCAAAGTCAAGGCAAGTTGGCTTCTATTTCTAGCGTGTGTTGATATAGATTATATATTATTAGACACTAATGTCCCTGACTTCATATTCAGTGTTCATTAAGGTGGCCCGCGCCTGTTTCACAGGAAAAATATACTAACATTTAATCGCCGGCTTTTTCCAGTAAAAGGGCTCCGATTGCTAATATTTTTGGCTGCTAGAATAGTGGATTACTAGAGATTATACTGCAGGGAAATTATTATAGAAAAGTTACACCGATTACACAAAATAATCAATTTCCTGAAGGTAGACATATAGCAACAAAAGTTTTCCTTAACAGAAAGACGAGAGAAATTTTCTTTTAAGTTGGCTCAATAAAGTACTTAAGTATTCTAGTTTGTATTTGTAGTTGTATATTACAATTGACCTCATGGAAATTGTTTGATGAGGTCGACTAAAATTGTTTAGCTTATACGCCTCAAGATACTTAAGACTCGAGTAGCACGACGGCAACTGAATTGCGAGCCTAATCTTACCTGTAATGACAAACATTTGTATCCAAGGAAACTTCAGTGCAAGAACCAAGAAGATAGGACGGACGCTCTCAGAGCTGACTCTAGTATAATTTTGCGATTTATCCTGTGTGTAAAGTTCATAAACAAAGAATTTAACAAATTGGTCATACATAAAACTTCTAACCGATTTTTTACCGTCTTTTTCAAATAATGAAGAAGAACAATGAATGTTTAAGCGACTTACCAAGTGGCAGCAAACGAGAAACAATCGGTTCGGAGAAATTAGGAACCAAATATCGCTGAAGCAGACTCACTGCAAATCGGTCTCATTGCAAACCCACAATGCATGACATTTGTATTACACAACATTACACCTCAGACTTCATGATTTGAATACCTCGAGGGACGTTTCACCTCGTTTGAATGCAGGCGCTATACCATTGTACCAATGTGATAATACAAAACGTTTTTATTCTCCTGGAATCTTTACTCATGTCAGTTAGTCTACAAATGTATAGGAAATAAAATAATAAGTCATGCTGAATAGATAATAAATACGTTGCCTTGGATTGTTCTTATTTTTGAAGGTGATAGATTATCTTTGCAATAATGTTAGCGTTCGTCGTAATTTTATGGCCCCCAGCACCTGATAAAAGCGCGACAACGCCCTTAGCATTTTCTACATCATAGCAGCGTTTGAGGGAAGTAAACGTGAGTTATATTACATGTTTCAGAGATCCACGCAGGCTCACGTTCAGTGACTCTAACCCCATCTCAGAGAGATTCTTTTAAGCAGCATATGACTGACAGTCTGTGAAACGGCCAATAGAAAAGGAGCGATCCCACGGTAATTAGCATTACATAGCATATAATGGCCAAAAATAGAAGTTTTTCAAGCTCGTAGAACAGATGTTGATACTATTATTAATTAGCTACTCAGGTTGTAGGGAAAGAGAAAAGTAATTTCTAAAGAGAAACCCACTCATGATTGGAAACTGTAAACATGCATAACGTTTGACCTGACATGACCTGCAATGACCACATTGAGTGTCTATATTTCCAATCAAACGTAGATCAGGCTGCCGGCCGTACATTTCGAGATTTCGAGACTGGCGTATTTCCAAGCCAAACTCATTACCATTTTCATTTAACCGCGCAAGCTAGAAGTGCAATATACTCTGGCTTCTGGGCATATGAAAGAGTTTTAGAACTCTTCGAGAACTCTTCTCTAGACTCCCCAAAGCACCGTTTACGGCAGAAGAGAAAGAAGTTATACGAGTGAAAAGAAACTCATAATGAAGGCAGCAATCATCCTTGGACTTGTCATGACGAGTTGCTTACTGCAGCTTTCACGAACCGCAGAGGACATCGATGGTTTGTTTTTCCTTTGTTATTCACCGTATTAATCGTACAATTGTCGATATAGTTTATTAGTCTCTGATTTATCCATTTATAATGAACTCGATAAAAGGCTTAAAAACTGCGAAGGAGCATGTTTTGGTCGTCATTTGTAAGGGTGCAGACTACAGATAGAGGCCTTTTTTGAACTGCTACAAAACATTACCAATTACCGTTTCGTTGTTTCTGCGGTAAAATTGCCAGTGAGAAGCGAAACGGGTTGAGGAACAACTTTTCTAAGGAACTGCTGCATGGTCCGTGGAGTGCCCTGTGTAGAGAAAAAAATGTCCCAGCCGTGAAAAAGGCATTAAATTTTCCTAGCAAGCACGCGAGTCAAAATGCAACAGAACTGAAAAGCTCAAAACGTTAAAATAAATTGACTTATAGGAGCTTGGGGGAAGGGAGGGGGTTTCCAATAAATTTTGTGTACAGGGGTGTGCCGCCTGTAGAAGCCCTAAGGGACCGGTCATTATTTATGTCGGAGAAGGGGGTGGAGGAGAAAATACCTGTGATCCAAAAAAATTTCAAGAACCCCACCTGATAGCACTGATTGTTTTCGAGAGCCCCCCTCTGATAGATGGAAACATTTCAGGACCCCCCTTCCCCTCTATCCATGTGTCAGTCAAAATGATTCAAACAGGTCCTGAAGGGGGTCCAAATCCCATTTCTCAGAAGGTTTCGTAAGATCCTAGTCCTGAATTTTTTTTTTCACAGAATCCCAGTCAAAGTTTTCAAAATCCCAGCGTTAAAAAGTGACTTTTAGACATGTGTACAGAGTGTTTGTATTGCAGTCGTAGGGCAGAATTTAAAAAGCAGTTCACAAATTTTTAAAGTCACTCTTTACAGACATTGATATTTGATTGAAGTAAATGAAGGACGAACCACTTGACAGACCGCTCAACTCGTTGGTTTACGCTGGACCAATTAACGGTCTAGCCGACAGTAAGATTTCCCCCCCATATCAAGAAAGTGCTGTCGTTTTTATGGCAAATCCACGCGGGTTGCCTGTGGTGTTCAAAACGTGACTCAAGCCCCTCGGCGGGGGGTAGAAACAAAATGGCGACCAAGAGAAGGATGTTTCTCGAGTATCTGCAAGTTTTGGTCAATTTTCCTGCTTTTTTTCGCTAAGATTTGAGGAAAAGTACTTACAGACCTTCCAAATAAGGTAAGGGGGGGATTTCCTAATAAGGAAGTTTTGCAACGTCGGCAAAACGACAGCTTTTGGCGAAATTTTCTTGATATGCCCCCCCCCCCCGACTTACATAATGACCGGTCCCTAAATGTGATAACTGGCCCGAAGTGTAATAAAGACCCCAAGTGTAAACTGTCATTATCACTATAAAATGCGGCACAACTTTGATCAAAATTTATTTTTAGGGTAGCCATACTGAGAAACATACCCTATCAGAGACAAAACAAGCGAAGAACGATACCCTACCGCAGACCTTAGGAGCCCCAAAAGGCAACAGAATCATATGAGCCGTGTAATAATAATTGCATTGACAAATGTTACATCCAACAAACTGCCAGTTTTGTTTGCCAAAATCGGCCTGGAGTTGTAACTGCCGAAGACTGAAAGTTTTATTTGTATTTCAGGTGACTTTGACAACTATCATGAAACGCGTGGCATTCACCCCGGCCCCTACTTTGACATGGACGCATCCGTGGTGTGCTCGGGCCAGGCTACCAACCGAGGGCCTGGTCACGTGTTCGCCGTACGACGAGATTGCATGTCCCGGATGAATTGTAACCAGATTTGTAAATCAAGGAGAGTGAAGAATCAGTTGAAGCAGCTGAGTCCTAGGTTTTCCCTCTGCCAGTAAGTGCATATGAAACACGGAACCAAACAGAATACCATAAAATTACGAAAGCAAAACTCCCGTGTATAAGCCCCTCTTCCCAATACGTAACCCCACTGTAATTTTTATGCACATGGGCGACTGGGTGAACCTCGCCGTAATTGTTTTTTCTTGTTGACACAGCGCTATGACGCTGCAATCCCGTGGGGACGCTTAATCAGATATAAACCAATTCCTTTCTATTGTATCTCACTTGACATCGCATTTTCCCTGTTACAGCGGGCCAAAATTTTTTCCACTATTCAATATCCAGGATTCTGTCAATAGTTGATATTGAACAAATGTATTCCCGCTCATTACCAATGTAATGTAAATCGTCTCGTATTGTTAATAAATGACGCTGTCCCACTTGACATCGCATTTTCCCTGTTACAGCGTCGTTATGCCTTTCGGAGAATCAAACTCCAGTGAATTAGAAGATTCTGATTCTCCTATTACTAGGAACGATTTGAACGAGTTTAGAACTCTTCTTTTTGACAAACTTAGGAGCCATAAGGCTGAACTTGAAAATAATTTCCTGAAGACTAAAGAAACTGCCGACGAGGCCCTTTCAGAGTCCAAAAGAGCTAACCAGGATCTCGCCGTTAAGTTTAAAAGTCAGGGCAACGAGCGTAACTTCAAGTTCAATTTGGAAGTTTCTACTGTACTAAACAAAGCTGTGAATGCTCTCGACGACACGCTGTCCCAGGCGCGATGCTCCTCATCCTATGTTGAATTGCTTTTAACACTTTTTAGACATACTCAATTTTATTTAGCTATTTATTTATTCATTATTATTATTATTTATATATTTATGTATTTTATATTATTCATTATCTTTGTATCTACCATTTTCTCTATATTTTATTGTATATATATTTAAAATTGTACAGAATATGTAAGTTTACCGTGTAATGCGCTTTTGATCATAGTATGTTAAAAAGCGCAATATAAATCAATAAATTATTATTATTAAATTATTATTCAATACGATTTTATTTGAACGCGTCAAATAAAGTGATTTTTTAATGGAAAATTATGTATGTCAGCGTTTCAGATTGTATTCATTGTTCTCTGGAGTTGGTCATTCGCACTTTTTTTTAAATTGTGACGTCACGATTTAATAATCTATTAGAACCGAGTTTTAAAATAAATTGTAATGTCTTGTTCTCTTCTGATTGCAATTACCCACCATTATTGTTTTGTGTGTTTTTAGCTTCAGTTGCCTGGAGTCGATTGGCTTCCTGAAGATCATGCCCATGCGCAGACCCACCTTAACTCCTGTTGTCCACTTGTATCGCAGCTGCTTTCGAGGATGCCGCGGCAAATCTCATTACTGCTGTTGTATCAAAACTATGGCACTCTAAGGAGTCACGCAATACTAACAGAAGACGTCACGCAATATTTACTAATGATATCGCAGTACTAACAGATAATGTCAGACAATGCTAACTATATGGTGTATGCTGTGAAAATAACGATAAGACTAAACGATAGCGGTGTTTATTTGTATCAAATACTATGTCTGGTTTTGTGTTATTAACGTAAAAATCACGTGAAATGACAGATAAGGAGACTCGAAATAGTTTTTCAATGATAGCGCAATCCTGAGTTAATTGCAGTTGATGATTTTCTTGCGGTCTTATCTTTCACCCTGATCTACAGACTAAATGTTGCCGATGACTTTGGCGTTCAAATCCATGTGACGAGAAAAGAAACCATAGCAACACAGAACGCCCCTAATATACCCTCTCTTTTCATTTTGATAAACAATTTCTCGAAAAATCTGCGGTAAGTTTAGAAAAACCACAGGCAGCCCGCGCAGATTTGTAGAAAAAAACGGCAACACTTTCTTGATATGGTGTCGCAAAATCGTACGACCTACTGCGCACGCGCCAACCGTTTATACAATCTCCATAGCACTCGCGCGCTCATTCTCTTACCCAGAGCTCCCTCCTCGCGGGGGAGGCCTCAACTGGATGTCACCAGAGCCTCCCCTGCGAGCAGACTAGCCGGGGAGCTCTGGGTACGAGAATGCAATCTCCATAGCACACGCGCGCTTATTATCCCAGATCTCATCGTAACCGGAAAAGTTGCAAACGAACTTAGACTAGAAAACAGCATTTGGAACGGCTCATGACTGGACTGTGAGCGGAGTATGCCTTGCATCTCTGCATGTCATGTTTCATTTGCCATTGCATGTTTAAGTGAAAGATTTGAAGCGATGAATGTTCTCGAGAAACTGGCCCATTGAGAGTCAATATCATTCGAAAAACGTTTAGACAAGAGTCATTGAACAACATTCAACCCATGGAGTCTTTTCGCTGACTATGCCATTTACTAAACGAGTTTTCGTGGTTTTCCAGATAAACCAATGTCAAACACTTACAGAGTATTCTTATTGTAGTGGACGAACTTGATAAAAGTATATGGCATACATTCCATTCTACTGCCTGGTAATAAAGCCACGGCTAAACTAGGACACATGTATAACGCGCAACATTTGTGTCCTGCAAATGTTTCCCAGAGTGGCTAAACTAGGACACATGTATAACGCGCAACATTTGTGTCCTGCAAATGTTTCCCAGAGTGGCTAAACTAGACACATGTATAACGCGCAACATTTGTGTCCTGCATGTTTCGCAGAGTGGCTAAACTAGGAAACATCGGCAAATTTGTCTCGGACACAAAAAGTTTCTTGTCATGCGAAGAAACATATCTTTGCCCCGGCTGCAAAATCTGTCGTGTACGATTATGTGTCTCGCGTGGCTAAATTGGGAAACATGAAGGAAAAATGTGTCCGGCTACAATGTTGCGCGCTTCATCTGTCCCAGTTAAACTATGGCTTAGTTCAAAAGGTAATGGAAAGGGCTCATTTGATATAGAGGATCATGAGCCAACTAGCTGCGCCAACAGACGACCCAAACCTTGTCCGTCTGCGCAACAGAAGAACATTTAATTTTCTGATCGCGTGATACTTACTGACACAATTTGTGTTAATTTGTTTGATTGAGAAAAATGACTCACAAATAAGATGACTCAGCCAAAAACTAAGGCAATTAACCTGTTAATATTTAGTGCCTCTTTCAAGGACAATTTAAGGGGTCAATTGGAATTGTAGTTTGTCAATCTTTAGTCCAGAAGAACGTCATGTATGAGAGGGATTTCTGAAATTAGCAATATATTTTGCAAACGACTTTTCAAGAAATACGCAAGAGAAAGAACTTAGTTGATTGCTGTGCCTACGAACAATCCGACCATTAAGGATTGAAAGCAGCCCTCTGATATAATGTATCAGTCAATTCCAGCGCTGACCATGCCCCCCGGGCAACCCCCGGGATTTTGGTCATTTCTAAAAATAAAACTGAAAATTCCCCGCCCCCGGCTAGCAAAAATGCAAAATACCCCACGGCGGGGAACACAAAAAGCGGAAAAATGCCCCACCCCGGGACGAGAAAAAGACGGTAAGATTCCATCGACTCTGCGTGACAAAGCTTCACAACAAAAACTTCAACTCCATTTATACTGTCCGAGCATTTATAATTCGTTTCAGCAAGAGTGGATTACCAAGAGTTTCCATATTTACTATGTACGCCCGAATCACAGTCAGAAACGTGTCTATTTTTAGAACTAGGATTCCAGCGAAAATTCGTCATCCACAGGGTTCCCACTTTCTCGCCACGCAAACAGTTGTGAGATCCAGCCTAAAATTAAATCAGATCAATCGAAAAACCTTTAAAGTCGCAAAGATAAGGTAGGATATTCTCTATTTGTTGTGTGTTGGGTATACGAGCATTTTGAACCTGAGCATTCGAATACTTTCGTGCGTGAAATTCAAATCTAAAAATAGACACTTTTCTGACTGTGATGTGGACAAATACTGTACGAAAGATTCTAACTCTTGTTAATCCACTCTTGGTTTCAGTAAATGTACTTCAGTTTTCTCGTCTTTGAACGAGTTCTCATTTCACTGAAAGTGAGACAAAATATAAAAAGAAGTGAAACTAAGGTATTGGTACAATATCGGTAGACATTCCTAGGCCATTCGCCGTTGTAGCCATTTCTGCAAATTGTCTCTCAATGCTAAATCTGTTTCTTCTCTATAGAAGACGTTAACTGCGAAATGCGCAAATGTGTCTTCCCCAAACGTGGTGTATGCGAGCCATGCTCTGCATTATATTTTATGTGGCGTTATTTTCTGTAACTGGGACTTTGTAACTGCCAAACGATAGTTATTGTAACTTGTGTTGTAGTTCGCAAAACCCGACGCGCTTGAGATGAGAAAACCAAAATTCCCCACCCCCACCCCCCTCCCCCGGGGAAAACAATTCCAGACCCTGGGGCCAGCAAAATTTTCAAAATTCCCCACCCCAGGGAAGGCAGGGGTGTGCAAATGCCCCACGGTGTCCCGGGGGGGGGGGGGGGGATGGTCAGCGCTGGAATTGACTGATACATAAACGACGGATAATGCACCAGTCAATTGACAGCCCCGCACCCCCCCATTCGCGCATTAGCGGGGTACTAGCGGGGCTTTCGTACATAATTCACACTACATTACTGCCCCGTTGGTCGGGAGATGCACTTTCTTTCACGGCTTCCACACAGTACATCGAGCGGGGAGTCACTCTCTTCCCCGGGACACAACAGAAACCAGCCCACTTTCCGGGCTGCTTCACCTCCATATGAACACCCCTTTCTTCACAAAAGACACGACAAATACAGAGTTTTGTTACTTGAATTACACGTATTAAATTTTAATCTACACTAGCGAAAGTACATGCAAGTAGAAAAATATGGTTTTATTACGCTTTGCGATCGGCTGCGGCTGCATTGAAAACTTAGCACCATTGACATGACTCTTTTCAGTGAGTAAAAATCCTTTGTGTTATCTTCTAAATTCATTGGACAAGGAGCGCATTCACTCTTAATTATTACCCTGGGGACGGTGCATTCACCTCTCAGATTGTCCCCGCAAACCGAGGCGCTCACTGCCTTTCATTTGCCAAAAAGTGAATGCCCCGCTAATGCGCGAATGGGGGGGTGCGGGGCTGTCAATTGACTGGTGCATAACGAAAACACAATAATATTTCCGAACTTGGAATTTTATCAATTGCTGAAATATAAGACACTTGCGGTCTAGCACTAACCTCTTAACTGGCGTATATATTGCTGTGATTAATTACGGGTGGCATTTTTAATGTTTTTCAAGAGGTTTCGTGCGGGAGGCCTAGGTATCGAATATCAGGGGGCGGGTGTAACGCTTGCGATGCTTCAGGAAACCGCTTGGAAATGTAACAAGACCGTGATACCTTGCCTGATTCATGCGCTGATGGAAAGCAACATTTCGTTTGCAAAAAAATGTATTTCTAATGCATTTTGTCATAAGAGTTCAGTTCCAGGGAAACCGCTTGCTTGGAAAAGTGACAAGACCGCGTGCTATCTTGCATGACTTCATCTAAAGCAAGATCTATCTATCAAGTCGTGTGCCTGCCAAAGTTCACTTCGTGAAAATTGTCATAAGAGTTCACTCCCTTGTTTTGCTAGATTCGAGCGACATATAAAACAATAAGCAGATAGCTAGGTCTTCTGCACGGATGTACTGTCGCAATTTGTAACAATTGTCGCAATATGTAATACTTGAGTCGCAATTTGTAATAAAGTTGTCGCAATTTGTAATAAAGTCGTCGCAATTTGTAATAAAAAAAGCCTTCGCAATTTGTAATACCCTCCGGATTTTGCATATTACAAATTATTACAAATTGCGACGGAGGCGTATTACAAATTGCGACAGCTTTTTTATTACAAATGCGACGACTTTGTTACAAATTGCGATAGGTATTACAAATTGCGACAGGTATTACTAATCGCAGCAATTATTACAAATTGCGACTGGTACACACGAAACCTCTTCACGGCAATGAATACATGCCAACACTAGTAAAGCGATCAAAGCAATTTGCCAGTAAAGAGATAAGTATTGGTATTCTTTGAAAAATGGGTTCAAAAATTGCAATTTAAGAAGGCTCTCATATATGAGATCCCTCAGGTAAAGGTAGGTTGACTAATTTGATTCGCTGAAAGACAAACGACTTTGCTCTCAAATAGAAACGCGGGCCTACTTTCGGCGGTCATCAATCGTAGTTAGATTTTGAGAATGGAAAATGTCCAAGCCAAAACTATCCACCGTGGCATTCGGGCATTTATGAAAGAGTTTTAAAACTCTTCGAGATCAGTTATCTCTATCCGCATAGCAACGTTTAAGGCGGAAGAGAAAGAGAATACACCCCTCTGTAACAGACCCACCCGACCGAGCGGAAATTTTGGCTCTATCCAGTCAATTTTTAACAACCCAAGACCCAGCGATTTTTCTTAATTTGACCCGGGCAATTTTTTCCTAACCCAATGAGAAATTTGGGTACCCAGCGTGTTTGATGATGCAATTATAGAGAGCTGGCATGCTTCTTGAAGGCCGCGCGCAGACTCGTACCCAGTCGTTAATTGTGTTTCTTTTCGATTTTTTCGCTCTTGCGTTACTGACTGTTGCCGATATTGCGTTCGTCCTGACCGTGATGCACCGCGCACCTTGAAAAAACCTCGACCTGACCGTGATGCACCGCGCGCCGCTAGAAGAAAACAACATGGCGACTGGGTACGAGTCTGGGCCGCGCGTGACTTTTTCTATCCCGTAGCGGCGCGAAGTGGTGTCTTTTGCCTGAGAACACGGACCGAGGCAAGCTAAGCTTGGCACTAAAATGCTGGCCACCTCTTTCAAAATATTGTTTGATTGTGGCTATTAACTGAATAGGAATTCAGGGACATTCAGTGTCTAAGAATATGTAAAAGATATCAATATACGCTGGTAATAAAAAGCCAACTTGCCTTGATTTTGAAGTATTTTTGGGTTTCAGGAAACCAGTCAAACGTGACAATTAAACGATCTCGATCCCAATTATTTTGATTTTTAGCCTGGGTATTCCATGTTGTCATCAAATATTTGTTAATCTGAGATAGTATGGCTATCGCAACGGTGATAATTTAGCGAGAGTGAGTTTTGTCATTTCAAACTTCACTTCAAAAGTCTTCCTAGCCGGCGCCTCCTATTTCCAGATCTCGCAAACTCTTGCGCGAAATCAGAAATTGAGTGATTATTGAAAAAACACTAATACCAGAAAACAACTAAAACCTGTGTCATTTATGTTCAAAATAAGTTTCGGAATAATTTCAATCATTAGTATTGTCGAAAGTTTGCACAAAGAGTCATATTTAAAATGTTCTGCATTTTTCGAGATTTTGGCTCCCTGTGGTTTTTCATACAAGCCTTTGTAAGGGAATTTTCAATTGCCGTTTTCGGCGTGTTCTCGACTCCGATTTTCGGGGACTTTTAGTATGTTCATTTGGGGACTAAATGTAGCACAAAACCATTGAAAAAGCTTTTGTTGCAATTCGTTCCAGGCTGACCCCTTTTTGAACGTAGATTGACTGGACTAAAATGAAACTTCGGCAGGCACACGACACTCTTTAAATAATATGCAAGATAGCACGTGGTCGTTTCACTTTTCCAAGTGGTTTAGTTTAGCTAGCTAGCCAATTGTACCTGCACTCTTAACGTTATGTTTGGATTTTGTTTTATTGCGGACGGAATGAAGGAATGAGTAAAGGGTTACTTTTCTTCGTTTGTTCTTCTTCTACTGTCGTGACAAAACACAAAAAAAAGATCAGAATGTCTGTGTGGTAACCATTTAAAAGGAAGATGCCAACATCGGGCTGTCGAACAGGCTGATTGTGCCAAGAGACATTGACCACATTGAGTGTTTATATTTCCAATCAAACGTAGATCAGGTTGCCGGCCATACATTTCAATAGATTTCGAGACTGGCGTATTTCCAAGCCAAACTCATTACCATTTTCATTTAACCGCACAAGCTAGAAGTGCAATATACTCTGACTTCTGGGCATTTATGAAAGAGTTTTAGAACTCTTCGAGATCAGTTGTCTCTAGACTCCCCAAAGCACCGTTTACGGCAGAAGAGAAAGAAGTTACACGAGTGAAAAAAAAACTCATAATGAAGGCAGTAGCAATCATCCTTGGACTTGTCATGACGAGTTGCAGCTTACTGCAGCTTTCACGAACCGCAGAGGACATCGATGGTTTGTTTTTCCTTTGTTATTCACCGTATTTATCGTACAATTGTCGATATAGTTTATTAGTCTCTGATTTATCCATTTATAATGAACTCGATAAAAAGCTTAAAAACTGCGAAGGTAGCATGTTTTGGTCGTCATTTGTAAGGATGCAGACTACAGATAGAGGCTTTTTTGAGCTACAAAACATTGCCAATTACCGCTTCGTTGTTTCTGCGGTAAAATTGCCAGTGAGAAGCGAAACGGGTTGAGGAACAACATTTCTAAGGAACTGCTGCATGGTCCGTGGGGTGCCCTGTGTAGAGAAAAACATGTCCCAGCCGTGAAAAAGACATTACATTTTCCTAGCAAGCACGCAAGTCAAAATGCAACAGAACTGAAAAGCTCAAAACGTTAAAATAAATTGACTTATAGGAGCTTGGGGGAAGGGAGGGAGATTCCAATAAATTTTGTGTACAGGGGTGTGCCGCCTGTAGAAGCCCTAAGGTCCCTAAATGTAATAACTGGCCCGAAGTGTAATAAAGGCCCCAAGTGTAAACTGTCATTATCACTAAATGCGGCACAACTTTGATCAAAATTTATTTTTAGGGTAGCCATATACTGAGAAACATACCCTATCAGAAACAAAACAAGCGAAGAACGATACCCTACCGCAGACCTTAGGAGCCCCAAAAGGCAACAGTGAGCCGTGTAATAATAATTTGCCAAAATCGGCCTGGAGTTGTAACTGCCGAAGACTGAAAGTTTTATTTGTATTTCAGGTGATTTTGACAACTATCATGAAACGCGTGGCACTCACCCCGGCCCCTACTTTGACATGGACGCATCCGTGGTGTGCTCGGGCCAGGCTACCAACCGAGGGCCTGGTCACGTGTTCGCCGTACGACGAGATTGCATGTCCCGGATGAATTGTAACCAGATTTGTAAATCAAGGAGAGTGAAGAATCAGTTGAAGCAGCTGAGTCCTAGGTTTTCCCTCTGCCAGTAAGTGCATATGAAACACGGAACCAAACAGAATACCATAAAATTACGAAAGCAAAACTCCCGTGTATAAGCCCCTCTTCCCAATACGTAACCCCACTGTACCTGTACTAAACCAAAATCACTAAAGACATGCCGTCGTAGGCCAACTCGTGGCTTTTTTCCTTTGAAAAATGCACCAAACATCCGTTTTTTCCTTTGAAAAGCGCACCAAACATCGTTTATTCGACAGGGCGGACATGAGCTTACTATTAGTTTCTAACCTCGCAGTTTATGAATGCTCTACTCAAGTTGTTGTCCTATAGCCAAAGAAAAAAGGATCAATGATCTCATATATTAAACTTAGGGAGAGGTGAAACTTTGATCAGCGCAAAAAATATGATTTACCATCTTTCAGAGCAGGTTAGGTCCTTTTTTACAGTTTATGCTTTAAAATGACTTAAAAGTAGCCTTTTTTAAAACAATTCGATTTTTGCGCATGCCTCTCGGTGCCTCAACTTTGCATAATAAATGTCCTCATGCAGTGTAGGTTATAAAATGACTGAAAAAGTAGCGCTATAAAACAAACACTTTTTTTGATAATCTCCCACATGGATAAATTTAGTGACAATCTGTAGTATATATACTTTGGTGATGGTGCAAAGGTAACAGAGAAATGACCTCGAGTTTTAGTCCCGCAGATGACTCGCTTGATCCCGCAGATTGACGACAGCGGCTAGCAGGCGTCCCGAGGGATTCGGTGGATGACTTCAGCATAAATTATGCTAATATCGTGCTAACGTAGGAGTGAGCGAGCGAGCGAGTGAGTGAGTGACATCGAGCCCCAATGACGATAACTCTTTGGCGTTGCAACTAGCCATGACTTAAAAAGCATCCCCCTGCTCCCCCGAAATAATCCTTTCGTGTAGTGACCGATCCCCGTGTATTTTAAGGACTATTTTTGGGAGTGCATTTTAGCTGTTTGATCATGCCTCGCTTTTCTTTTCAAATCTTTTATGCTATAGTAAGAATAGCTCAAAACTAAGATATTCTGAAAGTTTAGAAGTATTACGATAATTTGGGGCGAAGTCTAAGGCCTCTAAAGTTGCATATTCTTACTACGTGTTGGTATGGAGCTCGGAACTACTTTGCTCATTGCACTCCAAAAGTATTTCTTAGTCTTGGGGTATTCTAGCTAGAGTATAGAAAATTTAGCGGGAATACCAAATCATTGCCTACACTACTAAATTGCGGGGATTGGTCAATTGTCTTGGTATGCTACCTACACTTTCTTGAAAGTAAAAGAGACTTCTCAAACAGCCGGGACAATAATACGTACCTCGGTATCAATTACTGCGAGACTAGTGAGTTTTATGCATTGCTTTGTTTTTGTTCACATGATTCATTGCATCAGAAACTCTGAACTTAATGCAAATGAATTCTACTATTACGAGTTTTATGCGCTTGTACAGTAACATGCTCTAACCTGAACGCTTTTTGTCTAGTCTCTGATATCGAAAATGGCAGTGAAGCAATGCATTATGGGCAGAGTGAGACGCATACTTTAAGCTGATCGATCACAGAAATAACATCTCTCTTCAATACGATTTTATTTGAACGCGTCAAATAAAGTGATTTTTTAATGGAAAATTATGTATGTCAGCGTTTCAGATTGTATCCATTGTTCTCTGGAGTTGGTAATTCGCATTTTTTTCTTAAATTGTGACGTCACGATTTAATAATCTATTAGAACCGAGTTTTAAAATAAATTGTAATGTCTTGTTCTCTTCTGATTGCAATTACCCACCATTATTGTTTTGTGTGTTTTTAGCTTCAGTTGCCTGGAGTCGATTGGCTTCCTGAAGATCGTGCCCATGCGCAGACCCACCTTAACTCCTGTTGTCCACTTGTATCGCAGCTGCTTTCGAGGATGCCGCGGCAAATCTCATTACTGCTGTTGTATCAAAACTATGGCACTCTAAGGAGTCACGCAATACTAACAGAAGACGTCACGCAATATTTACTAATGATATCGCAGTACTAACAGATGATGTCAGACAATGCTAACTATATGGTGTATGCTGTGAAAATAACGAATAAGACTAAACGATAGCGGTGTTTATTTGTATCAAATACTATGTCTGGTTTTGTGTTAACGTAAAAATCACGTGAAATGACAGAATTAAGGAGACTCGAAACAGTTTTTCAATGATAGCGCAATCCTGAGTTAATTGCAGTTGATGATTTTCTTGCGGTCTTATCTTTCACCCTGATCTACAGACTTAATGTTGACGATGACTTTAGCGTTCAAATCCATGTGACGAGAAAAGAAACCATAGCAACACAGAACGCCCCTAATATACCCTTCTTTTTCATTTGATAAACAATTTCTCGAAACATCTGCGGGTTATGACACTTGTGTTGTTCGATGACTCTTGTCTAGACGTTTTTCGAATGATATTGACTATCAATGGGCCAGTTTCTCGAGAACATTCATCGCTTCAAATCTTTCACTTAAACATGTGCAATGGCAAATAAAATGCAGAGATGCAAAGGCATACTCCGCTCACAGTCCAGTCATGAGCCGTTCCAAATGCTGTTTTCTTGTCTAAGTTCGTTTGCAACTTTTCCGGTTACGATGAGATCTGGGATAATAAGCGCGCGTTGCTATGGAGATTTTATAAACGGTTGGCGCGTGCGTAGTAGGTCGTACGATTTTGCGACACCATATCAAGAAAGTGTTGCAGTTTTTTTCTACAAATCTGCGCGGGTTGCCTGTGCTTTTTCTAAACTTACCGTGGAGTCTTTTCGCTGACTATGCCATTTACTAAACGAGTTTTCCAGATAAACCAATGTCCAACACTTCCAGAGTATTCTTATTGTAGTGGACGAACTTGATAAAAGTATATGACATACATTCCATTCTACTGCCTGGTAATAAAGCCACGGCTAAACTAGGACACATGTATAATGTATCAGTCAATTCCAGCGATGACCATGCCCCCCCCCCCCCCGGGGGAACACAAAAAGCAGGAAAATGCCCCTCCCCCGGGACGAGAAAAAGACGGTAAGATTCCATCGATTCTGCGTGACAAGGCTTCACAACAAAAACTTCAACTCCATTTATACTGTCCGAACATTTAAAATTCGTTTTTAAAAGTACTTTAGTTTTCTCGTCTTTGAACAAGTTCTCATTTCACTGAAAGTGAGACAAAATATAAATAAAGAAGTGAAACTTAGTACAATATCGGTAGACATTCCTACGCCATTCGCGGTTGTAGCCATTTGGCTGCAAATTGTCCCCGGAATCTCTCAATGCGAAATTTACCTTTATTCTATTTGCAGAGCAACTATTTTGCAGCTATGTTACTTGACTTTTTTTGCGAAATTGGGCCTCTGTTTATAGTGTCAATTCATTTTCATGATTGACTCTCTATAGAAGACGTTAACTGCGAAATTTGGAAATGTGTCTTCCCCAAACGTGGTGTATACGGGCCATGCTCTGCATTATATTTTATGTGGCGTTTTTTTCTGTAACTGGGACATTGTAACTGCCAATCGATAGTTATTATAACGTGCTGTAAAAAACCCGACGCGCTTGAGATGAGAAAACCAAAATTCCCCACCCCCCTCCCCCGGGGAAAAACAATTCCCGACCCCGCGGCCAGCAAAATTTTCAATATTTCCCACCCCAGGGAAGGCAGTGGTGTGCAAATGCCCCACGGTGTGGTGTCCCGGGGGGGGGATGGTCACCGCTGGAATTGACTGATACATAACGCGCAATATTTGTGTCCTGCAAATTTTTCCCAGAGTGGCTAAACTAGTTTTAGTTTTCAGTTTTTAATTATTCATCTCTTCAAAAAAAAATATTTTACATTAAATACTGTTATTATTACATTTTTATTTTTATTTTTGTATTTTTTTGAAGAGATAGGGCACTCTATAGCAAGCTAGTTATGTGCCCTATATATAGAAAATTGATAGGTTATTTAGTAAAAGAGTAAAGAGAAAAGAAAGGTTCGATTGGCAGTAAAACTTTTCTAGTTCCAGTAGCCATTGTACCTTCTTTTTCCTCTTTCAACTCACTACGAATTTAGTTATATTTCAAGTTAATTTCTCTCCGAAGAGAGAGAGTAAAAAAACGTGGCCGTCTAGCTCGACAACCGCTGACCGACCTAAACTAGACACATGTTTAACGCGCAACATTTGTGTCCTGCATGTTTCGCAGAGTGGCTAAACTAGGAAACATCGGCAAATTTGTCTCGGACACAAAAAGTTTCTTGTCATGCGAAGAAACATATCTTTGTCCCGGCTGCAAAATTTGTCGTGTACGATTATGTGTCTCGCGCGTGGCTAAATTGGGAAACATGAAGGAAAAATGTGTCCGGCTACAATGTTGCGCGCTACATCTGTCCCAGTTAAACTAGGGCTTAGTTCAAAAGGTAATGGAAAGGGCTCATTTGATTTAGAGGATCATGAGCCAACTAGCTGCGCCAACAGACGACCCAAACCTTGTCCGTCTGCGCGACAGAAGAACATTTAATTTTCTGATCGCGTGATACTTACTGACACAATTTGTGTTAATTTGTTTGATTGAGAAAAATGACTCACAAATAAGATGACTCAGCCAAAAACTAAGGCAATTAACCTGTTAATGTTTAGTGCCTCTTTCAAGGACAATTGAAGGGGTCAATTGGAATTGTAGTTTGTCAATCTTTAGTCCAGAAGAACGTCATGTATGAGAGGGATTTCTCAAATTAGCAATATATTTTGCAAACGACTTTTCAAGAAATACGCAAGAGAAAGAACTTAGTTGATTGCTGTGCCTACGAACAATCCGACCATTAAGGATTGAAAGCAGCCCTCTGATATAAATGACCGCGCGCCTTCTTAAAGATGCGCGCGCGGCCGACAACGGATAACGAAAACACAATAATATTGTAACGCGGTGACCCTGACCACATGAATGTCTATTTCCGATCTTCGTTTCTTCACTGGCATATTTCCAAGCCAAACTATTTCCATTTCACTTAACCGTGCAAGAGAAGGCCAATATTCTGGCTTTTGAGCATTTATGAAACAGTTTTAAAACTCTTCTTGATCGTTATATCTTTGACTCCCACAGCACCATCTACGGCGAAGCGAAGAGAAAGAGCCTGAAGTAGAACTTGAAGTGAAAGGAAAAAAGGAAACTTATCATGAAGATCCTTGCTGGACTTGTCATAAGTGGTTTACTACAGATTTCAGCCATAGAGGATATCGATGGTTTGTTTTGATTTTTGTCCTTCACCGCATTAATCGTATGATCGTACTTTATTGGAATCCGCATGATAATCTTCGATTCATCTGTATAATATACCTACTTAGTACTTTATACACATAACTGTGCTGCATTTAGATGTTTAGAGGAAAAGCAAGAGTTGTACTAATTTTCTCGTTTCGTTGTCTAATTTAATATCCACTGTTTCATCACACTAAATCTGTCCTGCACCGAGCAATATTTAAATATTTATTTATTTGAATGCTTTAAAGGGGCTGACACACCTTACCGTTTGTTATCATGAGCTCCTGATATAGGCGAGATTGGCATCATAATCATTCATGTGTGATGAGAAGATCCTTGTTTTTCAAATAGAATATCGCTAGATATATTCTAGATTTTTCCAGAGCCTAACAAAGAGCCTTACCCAGAGCCTAACCCGAGCTAACCCAGAGCCTAACCCAGAGCCTAACCCCAAAACCTAACCTAACGTAACCCACTAAACCTAGGGTTTTGGCAAGTCAGAAGATTGATGATAATCGTCAATTCGTTTTAGTGACCATGTTGGTTTTCATTGCCAAAGTCCACGAAGAAGGGATCGGTTGTCTTGATAATATGTTTTATTTTTTTTTCCTTTTAGGTCACGGTAACGAATTCTGCATTCTGATTGGTTCTTAGATTGTATATGTATACTTTCTTATATCTCTGACCTAGGTCACGGTAATCATTTGCACGCGCTTTGTTTTCATCGAAAAAGTCAAATTTAGAGTAGCAAAAAAATAAAAACAAACATTATCTGGCACAGATAATAACATTTATCTGAGTAGGAAAAAAAAATAAGTTATTTGCCGGCTTTAGGTCGGTCTGTGTAGGGAAAAACTATGACCTCGACTTGGAAAATGTTGACCCCGGCCTCTGGCCTTGGTCAACATTTTCCAGCCTTCGGTCACAGTTTTTCCCTATACGGACCTTCCAGATAGTAAATAACATATTATGTACTTATAATTCCAGGCAATTTTAACCACCCCAAGGAAAAGCGTGGCCTTAACCCAGGCCCCTACTTTGACATGGACGCATCCGTGGTGTGCTCGGGCCAGGCTACCAACCGAGGGCCTGGTCACGTGTTCGCAGTACGCCGAGATTGCATGTCCCGGATGAATTGTAACCAGATTTGTAAATCAAGGAGAGTGAAGAATCAGTTGAAGCAGCTGAGTCCTCGACACTCCAAATGCCAGTACGTGTGTATGGAACTCGAACCGAACCGAATTCAGAAAAGTAGATCAATGACACTAGATAAATGAATACATTCTGGGGAACGATCTAAATTATCCGCTCCGGCCCATTGAATGCAGAGGGCATTTTCCAAGAAATTAAATATAAGGTCAGAGGTCATACACTTATTGGCCATAGAGACCAACATTCATGAAAATGATTGCGAGTGATCAAAGGCATCAAAAGTGTAAATTGCTTAGAATTCTCAGAGGCATTGGTTTAGAGATGTTTTGTGGACTATATCTCAGTTGCGTTTCAACAGATTGGCTTCATATTTTGCATCGAATGAGTTGGTCGTCGTTCATGATTCCTGGACTAAAATTGGTACATTTGCGACATACTCTAGTACTCTCGAGTTTTAAAATCAATTTGATGTGCAAAACAGGCTTGTCAAATTTGCGAGTTGTTTATTACTATTGTATTGTTCTCTTATGATTGCCTAGCCCTTCTCATCACCCAGGATTGTTTTGTGTGATTTTTAGCAATTTACATAAATTCATCATTGTTCATTATTCATTGTTCCTTCATTTTTCATTTTATAAGAAAGAAAGTATCATCGAAATTCTTGGTGTTCAGATGACGTCATCAAAATCCTAACTTTGAAGCTATGGCCTCTACGAAACTGTGCATTTCAGACCAGTTAGAGTTCCCCAATAGGAGTCTTCGCACCGAATTTAATCGGATTCCTGTTTTTAACTCCTGAGATATTGATGTTGCAATTTCTGCCACGTAACAGCCTCGTAACATGGTATATCTAGGACACATCGAGCCCTATTTTTTTCGCGAAATTTTGATCCCTGAGCCCGATTTTCCCGAAATGTTTAATCCCTGAGTCAATGCCAAAATTTTGAGCCCATCCATTTTTTTATGCAAATTGCTCCAAAAAGTCCAAATTTAATCATAGACCAAAGTACTCGCAGGGATAATTGTAATTTGATGGCATGAATTCCGACTCATATTACATGCATATTAGGGACGAACCACTAGATATTTGAGGGGGGAGGGGCAATTTTTTTTCTCGTTAAGAATTTGTATTCCTACTGCAAGACACGGCACGAATTTTTTTTCGGACGCCGTTTGCTTGCTCGAAATGTTTTTTTTTTCTTTTATGATTAACGTGATCCCCTCAGAGCTGTTGAAAGTTTTTGTGATTTCCTCTGCCCCCTATTTGAACTAGAAGACATTTTACAGAAACGGAGAAGAAACTTACGTTTCTTTGTTGCGCGCGAAGCGCGCCCTGATTTTGAAAAACGCATATCAGATGCCTTGGAGAAAAGGTAGATGAAGCCTGTAAGGTTTATTCTTCATTTGCGCCGCAAGTGACAAAACTATTGTTCATGTGCATGAAGCGTGGCCCGAATGATCTATTTCTATGTTGTAACGTCGTCGAACTCACGCTTACGTAAAAAGGGGTCATTTTTTTTTAGCAAAAAACATAGTGATTATCTGCCAGGCCTGGCTGTTACCCTTTTTCTGGGTCCTTTGCCAAGATACACATGTTCTTGTAACGGAGGCATTGAAATGGCACGGACGTATTGTTTTCGTGTTGCGCAGGTTCCCAAAAACCGTATTAGATTAAAGTTCGTCATGCGCGAAAATTTTTACTGTACTCTGTTTACTGAATATGAAATAGAGATAAAACAAAACAAGCAAAACATCTCCTATAGGCTAAATCCGGGCAGCAGACTTTACGTGGCAGGAGGAAGAAATCGTAGTTAGATTATGAAAAAAAGGAGAAATTTTAGGATTGAGCCCTGATTCGAACTTGTAGCGTATGATCCCCGATCCAAGCCTCTTGAGCCCTGAGCCTACCCCTCTGAGTCCTGATCCCGGCCATAATTTGGGCGTTGAGCCCTGAGATTTGGGCATTGAGCCCTGAGCCCATATACCATGTTACGAGGCTGACGTAACTAATCACGCTTCTTTGTGCAGTGTTTCGCGCCATATTTCAGGTAATTTTCCCGTTTGGAGCATTCTGTGAAACCAAACATTGCTAAATAGTGCAATAAATCACATTTTGGACAATGCTAGCTCATTGTGGGCGTACGGCACATTTGGTAATTTGGCCGCCATGTTGGAGTCCTTCCGAGGGACTCTTTCAGATTGGCTTTTTGTTCGAAATAACTCGCTAAAAAACTAATGTCTCCGTGGCTGAACACCAAGAATTGGGGGGGGGGGGGGGAGGGGGTGGCTAGTAGTCACATTTAGTTGTTGTTTGTTGTCTTGTTCTATTCTGATTGCCTAGCTTCTAATCACTTGCCATTATTGTTTTGTTTGTTTTTAGCTTCAGTTGCCTGGAGTCGATTGGCTTCCAGAAGATCATGACCATGCGCAGACCCACCTTAACTCCTGTTGTCCACTTGTATCGCAGCTGCTTTCGAGGATGCCGCGGCAAATCTCATTACTGCTGTTGTATCAAAACTATGGCACACTAAGGAGTTACGCAATACTAACAAAAGACTGTCACGCAATTTTATCTAATGGTGTCACACAGTACTAACAGATAATATGTCAGGCAGCACTAACTAATGATGTGAAAATAATAATAAAAAAACGAAATTATTACTGTTGTTGGCAGTAAACGATAGTAACCTCCTCTCACTGGTCTCACTCTGCTTAAGTTATGGGAAGAAGACGTGGCGAGCCCAGTGAAACTGGGGGAGGGTGGGTGGGAACAGCGAAAAAGGCGCCAGGAGCACAAAGAGATCAAAAGACACAACCAAAGAAAGTACCAGAGCCAACATGTGAATACTAATGAACCTTATGTTCGTACTAATGAGGACCAGTGAGAATAGTGGTGTTTGCTGAATCAAATCGTATGTCTGTTTGCTTGACCTGTTTTATTTGAGAACAGCCTTATAAATGAAAATTGAACCTTAGCGGACTAAGGCATGGCAGACGCAACAGATACCCTGGAATTGTGGAACCGTCCCTTCGTTATGGTCCGTTTATATTTCCGATTTTCTGCGCATGATCAAAAATTCGGATTTGGCCCAGAGCCAATGGAGCGTCGGGACGCAGCTAACAGCTAAACACGATACAAAATTGAAGAATGAAATCATCCCTATTTATGAGATGCCCGCGCGCCACTTTTACTGACCGAGGAAATACGCGACACAAAATCCCTTAACTTGTCGTACAACATTGTTGCATTGCAAGTCTAAAATACTCATTAATGATTCATGACCTAATCAGCCAACCAGAGCTCTCATTTTGTACCACGTGCGATCTTTTCACTTCTGCGCAAGACTAGTGACGCAATCCAAGTTCATAATCCTTAATTTAAAGGGTCCTCCCCTGGCCATCAAAACTTTTTTGTAATAGTCAGTCAGTGACTGGGGGGCTAGTTCGCCCCCCCCCCCACCCCCCTCTATATCTCTGGAAACACTGGGGCTATGATCATCAAACTTTCACACAATGACCATGAGCCTTAGACAAATCACCACACCCATTTTTGTCACGTGTGAGCAAAATGTGACGTCACAATGACGTCATTCTCAATGTTTTATCAATTTTTAAGTAATTTTAACTTCCAAAAACTTGGTAGATAATACTCTAAAAGCCAACTTATTAACATCAAGATAATGTAAATGTAATAATTTGTGACATTAACACATACATTTTAACAAACTTGCGCCATAATGACGACTTTTGAAAATATTGTCCGCCATCTTGGATCCGCCATCTTGGATTTCATTTAATTTCCATTTGACTCTTCAGATAAATACTCTGAGAAAAAAAAGGTCAAAATGTACAAAATACTCATCAAAGAAGTGTTTGACATTCAAAAAGTTGAATTAAAAGGATATTTGTGAATCCCAGAGCTAGTTTTAGGCCATATGTTAAAATGAAAAAATCCTCCTACCCCTCCCCCCCCCAAAGATTTTGTGTCAAAAATTAATTAGCCTGTACATAAATTAGTAATATATTCTCGCTGACTACCTATTATCACAACGCGAAGCTAAGTTATGGGAGATCCGCGGACTGCTGTGGTAATAGGCAGGCAAACGAGAAGCTGTAAGGTTGCAGGACAACCAACACCAGGGGAGGAGGGTGGGGCGAAACGAGCTCAAAACCCGTAGCGTCCCGTCCAAGGCGCTGACTGTGTGAAATGAAACCTCGAGGTAGGGCGTATTTAACCAATGGCCGCAAAGCATGGTGGGAACCCCCTAGGGGTTACAAAGTTATTTTATAACACGCTTAGCGATGTTCTAATTAGTTAGTTCAGCTCGAATAGTAATATATTCTCGCTGACTACCTATTATCACAACGCGAAGCTAAGTTATGGGAGATCCGCTCCCTGCTGTGCCCTATACGTTGGCTGACTAATTTCGCCTGCCAAGTAACTTACTCGACACACCCCCAAAAATCTCTCTAAATATCCCCAAACTCCTTCCAAATTACCCCAAAACTCAAAACGATCCCTCCCCAAAACTAACGTAGGGGATATCCCACACCCAATAATCAGACATATAAACCAATCAAACTCTTTATTTTTGTAAGTTTAAATAGCAAGAGAAAAACCGTCCCGCTGAATGCCAACTGAGAGCTGCGGAGAAAGTTCCTCAACCAAAGATAGGAGGGCATTTACCGAAGAAGCGCGCGTGTAATGCTCTGCCATGGAGGTACTACGCCATCCTATATACTGCGCTATCTGGTCCGATGTACAGCCAAGTTGCTTAAGGGTATTAGATAAGCCTACCCGAAAACTATGCGGTGTCTCACCGCCATATATCCCCGCAGCTCTGAAGTGCAAACGCAAACGCCCTGAAACCGCTGAACTCAAAAAAGGGCGTGTGGACACTCTTTTTTTATTCTCTGTGACCCTAAAGAGGAAAGACTCACTATCAAAAGGAACGTTTAAAGCTGTACAAGAAGTAATATAATAAGTGAGCCAAAACACCGGACATACTCTCTTGTCCGGAACTGATAGGAGAACAAAAGATCTAGAGACACCAGCCGAACGCAAAGATTTACCAAAAGTGAAATGAAGTAGGAAACCCTCACGATCCTTTAAACGAAAGACCTGGCCAAAACGCAAACGACCCAAATCTGACGCTCTATCGCCAGAGAAAAAATCAGTCACAAAAAAGGTAGTATCTCTGACAAGCATATATTGTTCTAGAGGAGAAAGTTGAGAACTCCCCGCAATACGACCCCGTAAGTGTGAAACGAGCTGGCAGAACTTATCGTAAAACACAGGAATCGCCTGACGCGGTTTTACAGCGTGCTGAGCTTGCTCCTCCTTTACAAACTTAATGTAATCCTTCACCTGAGGATGCGAAGCAGGATTACAGTTATCTGTGCGACCTAATCTATTAAAAATTGCTCTGAGTTTCCCTACATAATTGTCTACAGTGCCAGCTGCCAGGTGCTTTGGGCAGGAACAACTACTTCCCAAGCAGTCACTTTCGTGTAATATCTGTTTTCCTTTTTTATCTTTACTAATTAGAAACATAATCAAATCATCAGCTGTAGCGGCTAATAACACCTTCGGTGGAGCCAAACGACTAAGGAAATTGGCTAAGCTGACTTCTAAAGCATCCTTTTGCCGCTCATAGGGCTTTTCGTGGACCGTTGTTTTAAACTTTTCAAAGCGATGACTGATTGCTTGAAAATCAATAATATCTTGACTGTCACTATTGTTGCAAACCCCTAAAGGGGTTGTAGACCCACAAGCTTGACAATAGTTGGCGTCGCTATCGTTAGGATAGAGACACGCCTTGCATTTCAAAGCAGGTTTCCAAGGGCGTGGAGTCTATAATGAAAAATAGGTGTAAACACTCATGTAGTAAGGATACAACGGAAGGCCCATAAGTCCCAAGGCAAAGACGCAGGTACGAAAACAGGGAAAGCGCGAGAGGGGTAAAGAAGTGTTGACTTGGAACCCCTTTTTCCAAGGAGTAGGCTATCCACCGCAAAAGACTGCAACATAGCCCACCAATAGCGAAGCGGAAACAGCCGTGGAACTACGATAGTGAACGTAAGGTCCTGACGAAAGTCAAACAGAAACCTTAGTAGTGGACCAATGAGCACATAGGGCGGAAAAACATAGACGTTGTGCTCTCGTGAAGGGAAAGGCTGCACGAAGACGTTAACTCCAGCTGAGAGGGGGGTTCTCCATGGCGTATAGTGGGGGAGTGGACGCCCCGAGCGATCCCTCTGACAGTTACTGTCCAAAGACATGAGATCGAAAGTGTGAGGACCAAACTTGGATTCTACCAAGACCCAGGCTTCCTTGGACAACATAGAATCGAGGCCGGAACACACCCTAGACGGGCCATCTGCGGGGTTCTCGGATGATGGGACGTGCTTCATGGTTAGTGCGAAATTAAAGGTACGGGACAAACTTTCGATCTCTTTCAGTTCCACATTAACACAGGAGCTCTTACAGCCACCATTTTCCCAAGCGGCCTTGAGCGTGGCGCTATCCGTAGAAACGTAAACTCTTTTGTCACTGATGGCATCATGAAAAGAGTGCAAAGCACACTTCAAGGCTCTAGCCTCCAGAACATTGATATCAGCCTCTGGGTCTAGCCAATAGTCGCGCACGGTATGTTGATGACCCTCTGAAAACAAAATCGCGCCCCACGCCCTCTTGGACGCGTCACAGCATAACTTAATAGCGAGGTGTTTCTCTGAACGCCATGGTAAACACCCAGTCCAGTTATCGATGAATCTCCACTCCAGGATCTCTGTCTTCAACGGTCCTTCTACATGAATAACTCGTGCATTCCTGGCAAACTTCCCAATAGCCTTGAAGATCTCTCGCGCATAAAGTCTGCATCCTGGAATTGCTAGGCTAAAAGACACCGCTTTCCCTGCGAAACGCTGTAAACTCTTAAGAGAGGTTGTATCAGACTGTAAAATCTGCTCTCGCAAAGCGATAAATTTTTGCTTTTTATCACTAGGTAGAAAGAACGCCTGGCAAATCGAGTCAGAAATAAAGCCCAAAAAACGGATGGAAGTGGTAGGCTTGAGAGAACTTTTGCCAATATTAATGTAATATCCAGCGGAGATTAACAGGGATAGTACAATATAGAGACTTGCTTCTGCCAGTTGCTCACTAGGCTGCACCTGCTGAGAATTGAAGGGAAACAACTGGCCAACATGTCTATCGTCAATATACTGCGAAACCGGAGCGCCAAGCGACCTTGCAGCACTGGTAATAACTAAACCCAGGTTATGGTACAAATACGCACTCGCTTTCCAACCGAATGGTAGAGTGACAAAAACATAATAGATCCCATCCCAAGCAAAACCAAAATACTTGTAAGAGTCTGGATGTAAGAAGACATGTTGGTAACCGCTCTTATCGTCACACGAAGACTGGAAATGCCCTGGCAGTACGTATCGAGGGAGATCACACAAGTGGTCTAATTTGAAAGGGAGATCTTTGATCCACAGGTTCAAAAACCTCTCGTCGTGGCACAAGCGAGGTTTTGTGGGTTCTACTGTAAGGGGAAGGACCAAATACGGTGGGGCGCACTGTCCTACACTTCCGATACGGGAAATTACACCTTGTTCCAGCCAATTCTTAACAGTAGAGGAAACAACATCTTTAAACTCTTCACAAGAGACGGAATTGCTAAATAGAGCAGAGGGCGGAGTAGGAGAGTTGTAGGAGCGACCCTTAAAATTTCCACAAAATGGCCGGAAGAAATCAGTAATACGCACACCCTCTTCAACAATCTTAATAAGGTCAGCGTGTTCGCAGGCATGGTGATGGATGAGAGAACTCCAGACTTCAGGATGCCTGTGTATATTCCCCGCTTGGAAACGATCTGGATTTCTAAACCGAAGTTCCGAAACCCTAGCGAGATGAGGCTTTTTTGCGATGACTGAGATAGGAATGGTGGGGCCAACGAAGGTTATAGGTTCCCCAGCGACGTTACACCATACGTCATTTTGTCCAGAAACCACCTAAGGGAAAATTAAAAATAAAAAACTTTAAACGAAAAACTGAGGGAGTGGATACGCCGCGCAAGGGAACCTAACCTACGTTGACCCCAGGAACTGGAAAATCAGTGAAGGACCTTCAGTAAGCCCCCCTAGGGTCAAATAAAAAATTACGCGCACCTAATATAGCGGAAAGATAAACACACTATGAATAGATAACACCTTTTATTTTAGAACAAGCTTATAGACGCATTACAATCAGAGTGACGCGTTCTCTAGAAGCGACGCGTTCTAAGAGCGACGCGATCTCACATCATTATTAGAGCAATCTCTAGCGAAATTGCCATACTTTCCACATCTAAAGCACTGAGCCGCTCCACGACCTGCACGACCCCGAAAAGGCTGGTAAGGCTGGTAGCGCTGACGGTAGCGCGGCTGCTGCTGCCTGAACTGACGGTATGTTGACTCCGCCCCTCCGTGTTCACTTCTAACGGACTTCAGGATGGCGGCTGTATCTTTAGCCACTTTTGCCTGGACAGGGTCGCCAAGTAACCCTAACACCAAACGCCGATGGGCGAGCGGGTGAATATCCAGTCTTCCCTTGATCTCGCCTAGGATAGCCGCATATGAGTCAGCCTTATCGTGCGCTGATACCCTTGCCGCCTTTACCAAGGCCTCGACATAACTTGTTGTTTCCCATTTATCATAGACAACTTCAGGTTTTGTTAGTAACTGCCTAACTGTCTGAAGGGAAACTTCCACTGAATTCTTTTGTTGTCTTTCCTCCATGAGTCGTAACTTCTCTTCCAGAATTCTAATGCGTTCAGCGGGCTGAGAAAACGAAGACAAGAAAGTACGGATTAGAACTCAGAAATACGTAAATTATCTGCCATCTAACCGATCATTCCGTGATCCCAAATCTTGCGCTTCCGGAGCGCGAAAAACCCGTTTGTATCCGTAATTCCGTCCATTCCGTGATCTCAAATCATCTTGCGCTTCCGGAGCGCGAAAAGCCCGTTTAAATCCCGTCCATCTCGTGGTCACAGACCATCTTGCGCTCCCAGAGCGCGAAAACCCCGTTTTATCCTTAATCCCGTCCATTCCGTGGTCCCAGACCATCCTGCACTCCCGGAGCGCAAAAACCCGTTTTATCCGTAGCTTCATCCATTCCGTGGTCCCAGACCATCCTGCACTCCCGGAGCGCAAAAACCCGTTTTATCCGTAGTTTCGTCCATTCCGTGGTCCCGGACCATCTTGCGCTCCCGAAGCGCGAAAAACTCGCTTCCTGAAATCTGTGGTCCCAGACCATCCTGCACTCTCGGAGCGCAAAAACCGTTTTTATCCGTAGTCCCGTCCATTCCGTGGACCGAGATCCTTTTGCGCACCCGGTGCGCGAAAAAACTCGTTTCCTGAAATCTGTGGTCCCAGACCATCCTGCACTCCCGGAGCGCAAAAACCGTTTTTATCCGTAGTCCCGTGTCCATTCCGTGGACCGAGATCGTTTTGCGCACCCGGTGCGCGAAAAAAATTCGTTTCCTGAAATCTGTGGTCCCAGACCATGCTGCACTCCCGGAGCGCAAAAACCGTTTTTATCCGTAATCCCGTCCATTCCTTGGTCCCGGACCATCTTGCACTCCCGGAGCACAAAACCCGTTTTTTATTCTTAATCCCGTCCATTCCGTGGTCCCGGAAAAGCGCGAAAAATTCATGGTCCCCGACCATCACGCTCCCGAAGCGCAGAATCCATATATAACATTCGTAGTTCCGTCCATTCCCTCGTCCCAGACCACAACCGAGTACTAAATATTACCTTACCTAAGCTAAAAAATACTATACAGAATAAGAAAAACACCTGAATAGAGATAGCTAACGGAAAACTAAAAGATGATGAGTGAACACTACGAAAACTAAACCGAATAAAACAAAAAACGAGCGAAGAGCTAAGACGACGAAACGGTAGCTAAAACAATGAACTAATGAGCTACTAAGACGTACGCAAAGGAGTAAAACTTAACAAAAGACGACGTGACAAACTGAAAAGACCGTTATACCCGAGCGAACACACTAATGCAAATCCTAGTAACTGAAGCTAAACAGAACTATAAAGACCAAAAAATATATACCTCTGCATTAGGCTGAACGGCAATTGCAGCATTAGGCTGAGCAGGAACTGGAGCATTAGGCTGAACAGGAACTGGACCATTAGGTGGAACAACGGCCGGACCAACTTGAACATTCGGCTGGACAGCAGCTTGGTTTGCTACTAGCGGCTCTTGAACTTGAATAGGATTCGCAGGGCGAACAGGGGCCACGACAGGAAGAAGCGGTGGAAGGTTTCCAACAGGTTCCGCCATTGCAGAGGGCTGGTGTTGGTTGTAGCACTAACAGGAACGAAACGTGGAGAAAAAACCCGTAGCGTCCCGTCCAAGGCGCTGACTGTGTGAAATGAAACCTCGAGGTAGGGCGTATTTAACCAAGGGCCGCAAAGCATGGTGGGAACCCCCTAGGGGTTACAAAGTTATTTTATAACACGCTTAGCGATGTTCTAATTAGTTAGTTCAGCTCGAATACTAATGAGTACAAGCTCCGATAGTCATAAATTGGGCAATGTGTCCAACATTAAGCTTGAAATATGAAAAATTCACGGTTTTTCGAGTTTTGCAAAACATGCATGTCAAAAAGTGGTTGCCATGGAAACTGGGCCGTTGACCCTGACATGTCATTGACACCAAAATGTCCCCCCAGTCTGAATAGGGTTAATAATCACACATGCGAGACAAAGACGAATTTTGCCTCTTAGCACTTCATTTCTACCCACTCAGATCAACTTGAATTGTAGGCAATATGTTGTGCGACATGTTTTGTGTTTGATTAAACACGAGCAGACAAAGCTAGAATTTGTGACTCAAAGAAGACCCGCGCTCTACTTTGCACAACAAGTTGTTATAACTTGAAACAAATGTTTTTGTTGCGTGACAAGTTGGCGCGAGTGAAAAACGCGCAAATCGATCCAAAACTTGCAATACAACAATGTTGCGCGACAACTTCAAAGACGCGCGCGGACAACGGAAATTCCGAAAAATAAAGTTCAAATGCTAAATATAAGACATTTGAGGTCTAACACTTTTCTATAATGGTGAATTGCTGTGATTGCTTTACAAACTGATTTAATTATTATTGGTTTCGTGCGAGAGACCTTGTAGCTACAATGTTCAATATGCCGCTGAAATCAGAACAAACAAGGAACTCTTATGACAAGTTTCACCAGAAATGAGCCGGCTTTGGTAGCCACACGACTTGCTTTAGATAACCATGCAAGATAGCACGGTCTTTTCGCTTTTCCAAGTGATTTAGTGCAGACTAACTAGCCATTTTGCCCTTTTAACGTTATGTTTGGATTTTATTTTATTGCGGATGGAATGAGAAAAGGGTTACTTTTCTTCGTTTGTTTGGCGCCCTTTAAAAGGAGAAAGATGCCAACATTGGACCGTCGAACAGACTGATTGCGCCAAGAGAGATTGACCACATTGAGTGTTTATTCCAATCAAACGTAGAGGCTGCCAGCTATATATATCTTCTAGATTTCGAGACTGGCGTTTTTCCAAACCAACTCATTACAATTTTTATTTAACCACTCAAGCTAGAAGTGCAATATACCCTGGCTTTTGGGCATTTATGAAAGAGTTTTAACACTCTATGAGATCACTCGTCTTTAGACTGCAAGCACCGTTTACGGCAAAGCGAAGTGAAAGAGACTAAAGTGAAAAGAAACTCATCATGAAGTCAGCAATCATCCTTGGACTTGTCACAAGTGGTTTACTACACTTTTCACTAACCGCAGAGGATATTGATGGTTTGTTTTTCCTTTGTAATTCACCGTATTAATCGTAGAATTGTCGATATAGTTTATTAGTCTCTGATTTATCCATTTATAATGACAAAAAAGCTTAAAGAGTCATGTCAGCCTCCATTTTGTCATCCTAGCAACATACGAAGACAGAGAAAGCATCCATTTCCATCGGCTGATTTAGGGGATGTAGTGCAATAGAGTGCAATATTTGCGATTGAATTCGATAAATGAATAATAAAACTTCGTTTTTAGAAGACTATTTCAAGATTTCTACACGTAGTTCGTTGTCTGATATCGACTGAAAACAATAACATGAATAACAAAGGAGTGGCTGACTAGGGCTCTTTAAAAACAGAGAAGGTAGCGTGTTTGGTCATTTGTAAGCGTGTGTAGACTAGTACAGATAGAGGCCCTTTTTGAACTGCGCACAAAACATTACGCTTCGTTTCTGCCAGGAGAAAGAAGACACGGCAAATCGGATAAAAAATGACAGTGAGGGGGGATTCCAATTAATTTTGGGTAGGGGTGTGCCGTCTGTAGAAGCCATATGAAACAATCTCCAACCGAAAATTGTCGTTTTCCAACACCTCACGGCCAAAACCATATTTGGAATCATTTACCTTATAAGGAAGTGACAGGAGACCCTCCTTTGATCAGAATTTCAGCAAATGTAGGTCAGCGGTCAATATATGCGCCGTACATGCGCGAGATGATAGTGTAGAGACAATTTTCATGTCCAGTAGCAGCAATGTTCACATTCTCGAACACAGAGCTCCCCAGCTCGTATCCTCGCGGGGGAGGCTCTGGTGACAGCCACTGACGCATGCGCGAGATTTAATACAGAGCCGCTGAGAGAAAGACCTTTCAGCGCATGCTCTAACGCTCAAAATCAGCCAATCAGCGACGGCCCTCAAATGGATGTCCCCAGAGCCTCCCCTGCGAGCAGACGAGCTGGGGAGCTCTGGGTACGAGAATGCAATGTTCATGACCAGGGGCGCTTTCAATTTAGCAAAAAATCCCGGTTTCAATTCCCAGTAGTTCTCTGAGTCAAATGGAAAGGTCTCAATCCGGCAATTCACGAGAACAGCCACGATTGGACGAAAGTCCGAGAACGTTCTGCACCGCTTTCCATTTGACCCGGAATTTCCGGGAATTTCGGTCAGAAATCAAATGGAAAGGGACAAATTCCCGGAAATTCCGAGTTCTCCGAAAATTCCCACGTTTGGGGTAAGCTCCAAAGGTTGTCCCAAATTTCCGAAACTTTTCCCCGGGTTTGGCGCTTTCCATTTGACTTCTAACCGAAAATTCCGGGATTTGAGTTCGCATTTCCGATAACTGACACGTCACACGTAGTTTTAATTACGGTTGAGCAATGTTTATAGGATTTCATCTAGGGTGTTTATTAGGCTCACAGGTGTTATTGAATTTTTAATGAGGACATTTAGTTGGTGCATGCGCAGATCCAACCTTTGAAGAACAAAGAACTCATTACGATATGCAGGGATCACAGCAGAGATGGACAAGACACACGTACATTGGAAGCTCACGACGGTCTGATTTTGGCTGTATTTTTCCTCATCTAGTGGGAAGTTCAGCTTCATATCCCGAAACCATGTAAGTCGAGTATTCAACTTCACTGTGCGAAAGCAATTACAGCGATCAGCATTGTTTTTGCTTTAGTATTTATCGCATCGTGTTCGAATATCTGTTCTGACGAGGTTTGCAGAATTGTGAAATTATTCGTCATACTTTTAGATATACTTGACCATATCTTTGTTCTCGACATTTTCCCGAACATGTGATTGCCCGCCGCAGTTAGTACATGCCTTTAGCGGCTTAAAAATCAGGTGAGTGTCATTGGCCGCTAGCTAGATCGCGAGAATTACGTCATTACGTGTTTTCAGTTGAACATTGTTTCGAAAATCGAATGCAATTTTCACATAAATCTGTACGTGACAAGTATAAAATGATTTAGAAAATTAATTCGAGGACGCGGGTTTTGCTTACAATGTCTAGAAAACTGGCAATGAAATACTGAAACCTTACTTTTTGCCAGCATTGGGAGGTAATGATAATCGGGTTTTGTGGGAACAGTTTAAAAACCGGAAAAATATTGGGGGTTGAAAGAAGCATAAATTTGACTTTTATTTTATTTGGTTATGAATGTGAGCTGCTGCTGCAGCCATCTGTAATCTTGAGCTATCCCTTGATTGTGCTGTTCTAGTGTACAGCTGTTTTGACATTGGTTTTCATGGTTTCTGATCTATCTGCAGTGCAACCAAAATCAGTGGCGGATCTAGGGGCGGATTTAGACTATTGCAACTGCAGCAAATGCTACAATCAGATTTCAGGGAGATCTTATGTTATTGTCATAAATCACTGCACTACAGTCAGAGTTTACCCTAGATCCTCTTCTGAGTGCCTCCGCACCCCCCTTTTATAGCAAAAAAGGAAAGAAAGAAAAACTAATGTAACAAAATACAGTTCAAACGACGATTTATTGCGTTATGTTATCGATATCGGAAGCAATAGAATTTCTTGCTTGGAAATTGACCCCCTCAATTGACAGTCAGTTATTCTGAAAGTAGAGTAATGTCAGCGTTAAGGTACCTTGCTGTCATTATGTGATCACCTTGTACTCAATGTTCCATGTCAAAAAGCACTGTGGCATAGCCAGCATTAGAGAAGACCCCCTTGCTGCTATTACAAAAGACTTTTATGACATGGCCAGGAAATTAAATGATCTCTTCAATTTGTTCCAGAACTGTCACATTATCAGACAATCTATAGGCATGTAGCATTTGGCCACTGTATTCATGTTGTTCACACAAATTAGCATTTCAGTCCAACTAAAAGGTGTGACTGTACAGGGGCCGATCCAGGATTTTTTTCAGATGGAGGGTTTCAGCACTAAGTTGGACTGGTTATAATCCGTACTGAGTTCAAAGACGTTTAATAACCAGAGTTCATTGAATCTATAACTCTCGAAGGGGCGGGGGGGGGGGGGGACACAACCCCCACAACCCCTCTCCTAGAGGTGACAGCTTGATGCCCTTCCTAACACCAACCAAGAAAACACAGCTTCTATGGGGCTTCAGCATGTCTCCTTAATTAAAATGTGCTTATAATCACCGTATACAGTTCATCATTGACAATATGCACAGCCCATCAAAAGAAGTGCAGTGTAAATGTATAAATGAATGAGAGGGAGGGGTGCAGGACGGCTCACTGGTCTTATTGCCCTGCTAAATTACTATCTTTATAATTGCCACATTTTGGTGACATTTCACTTTGTAAAAGGCCCCCAGTGGCGGATCCAGGATTTTAAGGGGGAGGGGGGGGCATTTTTGCTATGAAATTCAACGTATGAGGAAACATTCTATAATACCAATCCTTCTCTTTTGTCCGTGGCCCTCTCACGAGGCGAAATTGTGGTTGCTAATCATGAATTTAATATACTGGGTCACATAAAAGAAAAAACACTCTTGAAATGAAAGGTCTTTAGCAAACCGATCCCCCCAAAAACGGCTCGTTTGGGAGAGTGGGAGCTCATTTGCACCCGATGAACCCCCCTGGATCCGAGCCTGGCCCCCATGGATGGCAAATTGCCTTGTTAAGGCCAACTCTTCATATACATGTAAGCTCCATGAGAAAATCAGGTAAAAAGCAGGCAAACAGGAGCCGAGAGATGCCACGAGAAAAGAAATACAAGCTTTTTAGACATGTATAACATTGAGAACAAGGTGATCAAAAATAATGACAGGCACCTTGAGGTAATAATAATAATTTAAAATAACTTTAATTATCCATGGTTTCAATTAAAGCTATACAGCTTGTGGGGCCATGCCTAAAAACAATATAAATTAATAATAATATATACCAATAACTAATAATAGATAATGATTTAAAAATCGTTGATTTACAGTCTAAAAATATATGAATGTTGAGATTACTCTAATTTCATACTGTAGTTATTTTGGTTGCACTATAGATCAGAAACGTTCAAAACCAATGTCAAAACAGCTGTACACTAGAACAGCATAATCAAGGGATAGTTCAAGGTTACAGATGGCTGCTGCAGCAGCTCACATCATAACCAATGCTTCTTTCAACCCCCAATATTTTTCCGGTTTTTAAACTGTTCCCACAAAACCCGATTATCATTACCTCCCAATGCTGGCAAAGAGTAAGGTTTAAGTATTTCATTGCCAGTTTTGTAGACATTGTAAGCAAAACCTGCGTCCTCGAATTAATTTTGTAGGCATTTCATACTTGTCACGTACAGATTTATGCGAAA
This sequence comes from Scolanthus callimorphus, assembly GCA_033964015.1. Lineage (NCBI taxonomy): Eukaryota > Metazoa > Cnidaria > Anthozoa > Actiniaria > Edwardsiidae > Scolanthus > Scolanthus callimorphus. The sequence continues at coordinate 16,834,392 of CM066924.1, forward strand.
ATTGCATTCGATTTTCGAAACAATGTTCAAATGAAAGCACGTAATTCTCGCAATCTTGCTAGCGGCCAATGTCACTCACCTGATTTTTAAGCCGCTAAAGGCATGTACTAACTGCGGCGGGCAATCATTTTTTCGGGAAAATGTCGAGAACAAAGATATGGTCAAGTATATCTAAAAGTATGACGAATAATTTCGCAATTCTGCAAACCTCGTCAGAACAGGTATTCGAACGCGATGCGATAAATACTATAAAGCAAAAACAATGCTGATCGCTGTAATTGCTTTCGCACAGTGAAGTTGAATACTCGACTTACATGGTTTCGGGATATGAAGCTGAACTTCCCACTAGATGAGGAAAAACACGGCCAAAATCAGACCGTCGTGAGCTTCCAATTTGTGTCTTGTCCATCTCTGCTGTGATCCCTGCATGCGTAATGAGTTCTTTGTTCTTCAAAGGTTGGATCTGCGCATGCACCAACTAAATGTCCTCATTAAAAATTCAATAACACCTGTGAGGCTCGCGGGTTTCCAGTTGGTCAAGCAAACATGTGAAAATTAAAGGACAAGGTTTACAATTTGTGTTAGCACTAGTTCTATAGTAGATCAAGTACGCGAAATATTTTCTGTTGCTCGTTGGCACTTCCAGCTGTCAACCAACCCCAAAGCATTTCCACAGTCTACACCCAAGGTCTTGGTCTACACCATATTTCAAGGATACCTCATTGTCATAGCTCCGAGCATTACCATATCTTTAAGATATTTCTAGTAATAATTAATATTATAGCGCAAATTAACATTGTAAGTTATGATCAAATGCGCTTTACACTAATTGGTAAATAAATAACATGAAGAATATAAAATTAATTACAAACTGTCATCATAAAAACTAAACAAATGTTTGGGTCCGAGAATGGTAATGCCGTGTTTAGACCAAGGTTGTTTACTGCAGTAAGCCGAGTTACTGACCTACCGAGGTTGATTTGGTCAGTAAAGTGTTTACACTCGCTAGCGTGACCTTAGTTCATCTGTCAACGGCCATGAGTTTGTAATTTGGGCACACAACGGAGCTGTTCCTCAAAAAAGCTGTTCCTCGCCCCCTTTCGCTGCTGGCTGGCAAATATTTATCGCGGTCTCTTGCTGGCTGGCAAAAATTTATGTTCCTGGCAAAAATTTATGCATATCGTCTTTGCTGGGAAACACAAGTTGCTCATGGATGTTGAGACAGCACTTAAAAATGCACTTAGTTATTAGTGCTCGTTTTTAAGGATACCCGATTTTATATACTACTTCGGGCTTCCTGTGGTAATGTTACTCTCCTGGCTGGAAAATTTTTTAACACCCAGCTGCTGGCTGGGAAAAATTGAGACCCTCTCCTGGCAAAAAGGAACAGCTAAATTTTTGCCAGCAACTTTTAAAACATGTATTTATATGCTCTACGCGCGTAGAAATGTCCAAATACGCCATTTAAACGCATTTTAACCAGGGGGGCTCGTTGTGTGCCCGTTAATTTACTTGTTGGCAGGAATCACTTTCACTGTCATTGACACGAATGAACGAGCACTGTAAATAGCAGCTTTATCGCCACTGCCTACTTTTCTGGTGCTTTTCAAGGGAATCCAGAATTCCAGGCTTAAGCGATTGCTACTTCTGTGACTTCTGAATGCTTATGTAAATAGTTCTGGAGATTAAAGCCATCGCAATTGATAACATATGTCGCTTGCTGTAGACAGCAATGATCTTGATATAAGGTCAATAGTTTCGACCGTCGCCGAATGTACTCTCCAAAGACTTTTTCCTTGACTGTTGTGAAACGGTGTATTTATTTTCAGCTGCTCTGTTCACAGGCTTCCCAGGATCATTGAGCCTGTGCTCTGTTCACTATAAAATTCGAGTGTTTTTGCACTTTTTTGCGCTGTGACACTTTGTGTTCAATCTGTCATAGCGACCACAGTTAACTCAGTTTACTGCCCTAAACCAAGCCATCTAGAATAGTTAACGTTTACTCAACCTAGGTTGACTTTCCTTTGTCTTTGCCGGCATTTACTGAGGTCAGAAAAGCTAAATTTACTGAGGTTAGTAAATCGGTTTTACTGCAGTAAACATGCTAGGTCTAAACACGGCATAAGATTTGTTGCTCGTTTCTCACCAACGCAACACTATAATTAGCTGTATTCAGACTAGAGACGGAAAACTCGTCTGAGACGAGTTTCTCGTCAGAAAAAGTTCCTGTCTTATGTCAATTCGGCCGTCAATTCTACTCAAAAACACTTGCTTGTTATCTGTCTAAACTTTCTTCTTCAAAAAAATTGTTTTCGCGTGATCACAGAAGAACAGGGAAGCATATTCAAGGCGAGAAACTCGTCTCAGACGAGTTTTCCGTCTCCAGTGTGAATACAGCTATTTTGTTTTAATGATCACACATGCGAGATCAAGACGAATTTGTCCTCTTAGCACCTAATTTCTACTGACTAATCAACTTGAATTGTATGCAACATATGTTGTTCGACAAGTTTTGTGTTTGATTAAACACGAGCAGCAAAGCTGGAATTTGTGGCTCAAAGAAGACCCGCTGTACAGTCGCAATTTGTAATAACTGTCGCAATTTGTAATACCTGTTACAATTTGTAATAAAGTTGTCGTAATTTGTAATACCTGTCGCAATTTGTAATAAAGTCGTCGCAATTTGTAATAAAAAGCTGTCGCAATTTGTAATACACCTCCGTCGCAATTTGTAATAAACAAAGCTGTCGCAATTTGTAATACACCTCCGTCGCAATTTGTAATAAGCAACTATCAAATCGCCTAGGTTTGAGCTGCAAATGAAATAGCAAAGTCAAATTCAACTGAATAGGGCCGTTGCCATTTACAACTGATTTTTGTATTTCTGCAATGTTTCATTCATGGAAAATGGAAAACTTTGCAGACAAGTCACGGAAATGCCGCGTAATGCTGGAATGGCAACTTCTCTATTTTCGGTTTTCCATACTCTTTCCTCGGAGCTTTTACCTGCATATCTGTGAGAGTTTTGCACGAGAACTACTACTGGGTTTTGACTTTATAGCGAGTTTCGAAGCTCTATTTTTATTGATCCTTCCCTGCTAGCAGAGAACTCTTTTCTCTGCATTTCGCTGGCTGAGGTTCGCGCCAGCGAAATGCAGAGAAAAGAGGCCTCTGCTAGCAGGGAATATTGATCCACATACCGTAACACAATATCAATATGTATAGCTCTTACAACGTTGGCTGTAGAGCAACTTGCGTAAATCTGATGCGCAGTGATCTGGCAAAAATGTTTGTATAATACCACGTAAATGGTGCATGACGAATATTATGAAACTGGTTGCTTGTCATCCTTCCTTTTATCCGGAAGCTGTGGCAGCAATTGTAATTCTTGATAGCTATTTATTACAAATTGCGACGGAGGTGTATTACAAATTGCGACAGCTCTGTTTATTACAATTTGCGACGGAGGTGTATAACAAATTGCGACAGCTTTTTTATTACAAATTGCGACAACTTTATTACAAATTGCGACAGGTATTACAAATTGCGACAGGTATTACAAATTGCGACTGTACACTGACCTTTGTCAACAAAATTACACCTAATTCAGAAAAGGTTGCTTTTGTTATTGGTCATTGACCTTTCAATTATAGCGTGAAACAAAGGAAATGTTTGCTTCAGTGACCATGAAAAAGGCGTTCAAAGACCAATGACAAATACACCTGTTTAAAAAACGTTGTTTGGGGGATCGATCTGTGGTCGTTGAGCGTCATTGTTTGGTTGTCACTCAAGCAAATAATCCCATTGTTTGGGATTTGGTCGTTGAGGCGCGGAAAAACAATGAGATTCTTTGCTTGAGTGACCACCAAACAAGGGTTTCAAAGACCGAAGACAAATTCCCAAAGCAAGATTTTTTTATTTTTTTTTTCTTTCTTTCTTTTTTTGGGGAGGTTTCAGCGTTCTTTTTCATCTGCTCAAAAAAGAAACTTTTAATAATGAGGGAGGCTAACTAGAAAACTGGATAGTTCACTTGGTCTCCCTGCTCGCACTTTTTTTTCCCACCAAAATACAAACTGACTCTATACCTATGCTATGTGTAAAACGCCAAATAACAATAACCTCATGAGTAAATAAAGTTGATTTGATTTAATTTGGTCAGATGGACATAATAAAATCATCCATGTGGGAAAACAAGTTCCTTGTTTTTGATTAGAGTATGTCGCGTCACGCATTGGCTGAAAAATATTTTACCCAGTTTGCAATAGAAGCGATGAGCATTCTCTTACCCAGAGCTCCCCGGCTCGTCTCCTCGCGGGGGAGGCTCTGGTGACAGCCACTGACGCATGCGCGAGATTTGATACAGAGCCGTTGAGAGAAATATCTTTCTGCGCATGCACCAACGTTCAAAACCAGCCAATCAGCAAAGGTCCTCAAATGGATGTCACCAGAGCCTCCCCTGCGAGGTGAGAACGAGCCGGGGAGCTCTGGGTAGGAGAATGAAGCGATGAGTTGCAATGGCAAAGACGGGATCGATTGTCTTGACATTGTGTTTATGATTATTCCAGGTTATTTTAACCACCACCAAGAAAAGCGTGGTACTTTCCCAGGTCCCTACTTTGACATGGACGCATCCGTGGTGTGCTCGGGCCAGGCTACCAACCGAGGGCCTGGTCACGTGTTCGCCGTACGCCGAGATTGCATGTCCCAAATGAATTGTAACCAGATTTGTAAATCAAGGAGAGTGAAGAATCAGTTGAAGCTGCTGAGTCCTGACTCTTCTCTCTGCCAGTAAGTGTGTATGAAACACGAACCGAACCAAATACAACCGTGAAATTAAAAACATATCCCCCGTGCATCATCCCCCTCTACCCAATACATGGACCTCTGTACTGAAACAGGAAAAAGGTCTTCGAAAAAAGCCCCCTCCCCACCTTAATATAGCACGTCGGTTTCAAACTTTCAAACAACCAGGACGTACCTCCATTCGCAAGGGACCGGCGGCCATTATTTATCACCTGTTTTGTGTGTTTTTAGCTTCAGTTGCCTGGATTCGATTGGCTTCCTGAAGATCATGCCCATGCGCAGACCCACCTTAACTCCTGTTGTCCACTTGTATCACAGTTGCTTTCGAGGATGCCGCGGCAAATCTCATTACTGCTGTTGTATCAAAACTATGGCACACTAAGGAGTCACGCAATACTAACAAAAGACGTCACGGAATTTTATCTAATGGTGTCACCACACAGTACTAACAGATAATATGTCAGGCAGCACTAACTAATGATGTGAAAATAATAATAAAAAAACGAAATTATTACTGTTGTTGGCAGTAAACGATAGTGGTGTTTGCTGAATCAAATTGTGTGTCTGTTTGCTTGACCTGTTTTATTTGAGAACAACCTTATAAATGAAAATTGAACCTTAGCGGACTAAGGCATGGCAGACGGAACAGATACCCTGGAATTGTGGAACCGTCCCTTCGTTATGGTCCGTTTATATTTCCGATTTTCTGCGCATGATCAAAGATTCGGATTTCGGCCCAGGACGCAGCTGGACACGATACACAATTGAAGAATGAAATCATCCCTATGTATGAGATGCCCGCGCGCCACTTTAACTGACCGAGGAGGAAATACGCGACACAAAATCCCTTAACTTGTCGTACAACATTGTTGCATTGCAAGTCTAAAATACTCATTAATTATTCATGACCTAATCAGCCAACAGGAGCTCTCATTTTGTACCACGTGCAGTACCTTGAAATCCCAGGAAGATACTGCAAGTGGGACTTGAAAACATTCCAAGGTCCAAGGACCTTTGAACTATGAATATTTATAATTTGAAAGTTCTCACCCTCGAAAAGTTTTTCTACAAGTCAGTCTTTGCGCTGTGCAAAGGCAGACAGTAGGAACCGCACCGCGAGAAGACAAAGTCTCTCGTCTCTCGGAGAAGTAGATATGAATAATTTTTGTTTGAGACTATATGCATGTGCGCCTCTAACCTCCATGCGGGACAGGCTTTATGGAAACACTCTTGATCTTTTCACTTCTGCGCATGACTAGTGACGCAATCCAAGTTCATAATCCATAATTTCAAGGTCCTCCCCTGGCCATCAAACGTTTTTGTAATAGTCAGTCTTTTCGCCGTACAAAAGCAGACTGTAGGAACCGTTCCGTGAGAAGACACAGGTCTCTTCTCTAGGAGAGACTGACTAAAAAGGTCCTTGTTCCAGACTATATGCATGTCCGCCGCCAACTTCCATGTGGGACAGGCTTTGAGGAAACAATCTTGACCTTTTCATTTCTGCGCATGACTAGTAGTGACGTAATTCAAGTTTCACAAGTAAAAAAATATATGATTATTTGATAAATCCTGTTTGGGTAGGGTACAGAGGGGTTGGTGATTGAATATTAAGTCATACAGGGTATTATCTGAGTATTTCAAAGGACTTTTTTCAAAACATGAATGGAGATGTTTCAACATTAAATTGATCGTTTTCCCTCTGTGTTGGCTAATTAGTATTTCAAGTTTTCCGTCTCTAGTGTGAATACAGCTAATGTTAAAAGGTTTTACTTTTCTTCGTTTGTTGGCGCTTTAAAAGCTGTATTCACACTAGAGACGAGTTCCGTCTGAGACGAGTTTCTCGCCTTGAATATGGTTCCCTGTTCTTCTGTGATAACGTGAAAACAATTTTTGAAGGAGAAAGTTAGACAGATAACAAGCAAGTGTTTCTGAGTAAAATTGACATAAAGACCTTTTTCTGACGAGAAACTCGTCAGACGAGTTTGCCGTCTCTAGTGTGAATACAGCTAGTAGTAGTAGTAGTATAACTTTATTTAACAACGCTCAACTTTAAACAACTTCATTAGCTGATTTCCATAAAGGGCGTTGGCTATGTACATTATTTACAGAAATATAATACACTTAAAAATTCATAATTAAAATAGGTACTAATGACTTCGTCCATTGTCTTCACAAAACTAAAGAATCACTGCAGAATGCCAGTGGGGGAGAAAGATGCCAACATCGGTCCGTCCAACATCGGTCCGTCCACTTCCCTGGTCCGTCGAACAGACTGATTGTGCCAAGATACATATTGACCACATTGATTGTTTACGTTTTCTAGATTTCGAGACACTGGCGTATTTCCAAGCCAAACTCATTACCATTTTCATTAACCGCGCAAGCTAGAAGTGCAATATACTCTGGCTTTTGGGCATTTATGAAAGAATTTTAGCGGAGCTCCTGCGCGGGCCGAAGGCCCGCGCAAGCGGAGCACCATACCTAAGGAAAAAACGTATAGTATACTATCGAGTTGATTTTTGAACGTCAAGGGCATTATGGATCAATTTGATGACGTCATTGATGACGTAAGGGCATGTGACCTTCGTATAGAGTTCCTCTTATGGTCTTTGAAAGTTTGTCCAAGTTTGGCTTCTATAGAAGCAACCCTTCGGGAGATATGATTTTTTCTTTATTTTTCTGGTATTAAACCTATAGCGTACGCCGTCCGTCCGTCCGTCCGTCGTCCGTGTACACATGGGAACCCTGTGGTATGCAAAGAAAAAATTATATCTCCTCAATTAAGGGAACATGCTAAGACAACCATACTTGGGATATTTTGTCTATGCCACAAGGGGGGTGCTGTAACCCGGACACGTGATGTGACGTCATCGATGACGTCATCAGTGATTGAAAATGAATATCTCGTGAAGGGAAGACTCTAAGACAACCAAACTTGGGTAGTGTAGTCTAGGTCACCAGGTGAGCGAAATGAAGTGGTCACGTGATAATATATAGATTTAGCCAATGGCTAAAAGCGGAGCTCCTGGTTATAAAATTTTCTGTGTGAATGAAATGGATTCCCATGTGTACATGGTTGCTTTAGAGTCTTCCCTTCACGAGATATTAATTTTTCAAGCATAGATGACGTCATATCACGAGACCACCTCATTGGTGACCTAGACTACACTACCAAAGTTTGGTTGTTATAGAGTCTTCCCTTCTCGAGCTATTGATTTTTCAAGCATATATGACGTCATCGGCGACGTCACATCACGTGAGCACTTTATTTCGCTCATCTGGTGACCTGGACTAAATTACCCAAGTTTGGTTGTTTTAGAGTCTTCCTTTCATGAGATATTCATTTTTCAAGCATAGATGACGTCATCGATGACGTCATATCACGTGACCACCTCATTTCGTTCATCTGGTGGCCTAGACTACACTACCCACGTTTGGTTGTTTTAGAGTCTTCCCTCCATGAGATATTAATTTTTCAAGCATAGATGACGTCATCGATGACGTATCGATGACGTCATATCACGTGACCACTTCATTTTGCTCAACTGGTGACCTAGACTACACTACCAAAGTTTGGTTATTTTTGAGTCTTCCCTTCACGAGATATTACGTTTTCAAGCACAGATGACGTCATCGATGACGTCACATCACGTGACCGTGTCACAGCACCCCCCTTGTGGCATAGACAAAATATCCCAAGTATGGTTGTCCTAGCATGTTCCCTTGAGGAGATATAATTTTTTCTTTGCATACCACAGGGTTCCCATGTGTACACGGACGACGGACGGACGGACGGACGGCGTACGCTATAGGTTTAATACCAGAAAAATAAAGAAAAAATCACATCTCCCGAAGGGTAGCTTCTATAGAATCCAAACTTGGACAAACTTTCAAAGACCATAAGGGGAACTCTACACCAAAATCACGTGCCCTTACGTCATCAATGACGTCATCAAAATGAACCATAATGCCCGTGACGTTCAAAAATCAACTCGATAGTATACTATGCGTTTTTTCCTTAGGTATGGTGCTCCGCTAGCGAGGGCCTTCGGCCCACGCTGGAGCTCCGCTATTACGTCTTCGATGACGTCATCTATGCTTGAAAAATCAATATCTCGTGAAGGGAAGACTCTAAAACAACCAAACTTGGGTAGTGTAGTCTAAGCCACCAGATGAGCGAAATGAGGAGGTCACGTGATGTGACGTCATCGATGACGTCATCTGTGCTTGAAAAATAATATCTCGTGAAGGGAAGACTCTAAAACAACCAAACTTAGGTAGTGTAGTCTAGACCACCAGATGAGCGAAATGAAGTGATCACGTGATATGACGTCATCGATGACGTCATCTATGCTTAAAAAATGAATATCACGTGAAGGGAAGACTCTAAAACAACCAAACTCGGGTAGTGTAGTCTAGACCACCAGATGAGCGAAATAAAGTGGTCACGTGATATGACATCAACGATGACGTCATCTATGCTTGAAAAATTAACATCTCGTGAAGGGAAGACTGTAAAACAACCAAACTTGGGTAGTGTAGTCTAGACCACCAGATGAGCGAAATGAAGTGGTCACGTGATATGACGTCATCGATGACGTCAGCTATGCTTGACAAATTGACATCTCGTGAAGGGAAGACTCTAAAAGAACCAAACTTGGGTAGTGTAGTCTAGGCCACCAGATGAGCGAAATGAAGTGGTCACGTGATATGACGTCATCGATGACGTCATCTGTGCTTGAAAAATTAATATCTCGTGAAGGGAAGACTCTAAAGCAAACATATAAACCATGTACACATGGCAATCCCTTTCATTAACATAGAAAATTTTATAACCACAAGAGTGGATTAACAAGAGTTAGAATCTTTCCTACTGTATTTGTCCACATCACAGTCAGAAAAGTGTCTATTTTTACATTTGAGTTTCGCGCGCGAAAGTATTCGAATGCTCAGGCTCGAATGCTCGTATACCCAATACACAACAAATAGAGAATATCCTACCTTATCTTTGCGATTTTAACGGTTTTTCCATTGATCTGCGATTTAATTTTAGGCTGGATCTCACAACTGTTTGCGTGGCGAGAAAGTGGGAACCCTGTGGATGACGAATTTTCGCGGGAATCCTAGTTCTAAAAATAGACACTTTTCTGACTGTGATTCGGGCGATCTATGCTTGAAAAATCAACATCTCGTGAAGGGAAGCCTCTAAAAAACCAAACTTGGGTAGTGTAGTCTAGGTCACCAGATGAGCGAAATGAAATGGTCAGGTGATGTGACGTCATCGATGACGTCATCTATGCTTGAAAAATCAATATCTCGCGAAGGGAAGACTCTAAATCAACCAAACTTTGGAAGTGTAGTCTAGGCCACAAGATGAGCGAAATGAGGTGGTCACGTGATGTGACATCAGCGATGACGTCATCTATGCTTGAAAATTCAATATCTCGTGAAGGGACGACTCTAAAACAACGATATAAACCATGTACACATGGAATCCCTTTCATTCACATAGAAAATTTTATAACCAGGAGCTCCGCTTTTAGCCAGTGGCTAAATCTATTAGAACTCTTCGAGATCAGTTGTCTCTAGACTCCCCACAGCACCGTTTACTTCGAAAAGTGCGAGAGATTGCATGGTTAAAAAGAAACTCATCATGAAGTCACTCAGCAATCCTTGCTGGACTTGTCATAAGTGGTTTACTACAGATTTCAGCCGCAGAGGACATCGATGGTTTGTTTTGCTATCACCCTTTCATTAACACCGCACGATTGTCGATATAATTTATTAACTCTTCGATTTGTCTGATTTGTCCTTTTATAATGATCTCGATAAAATGCGTCAAAACAGCATTTTAATGTTTTGTGTGATCCCCACCCTGCCACCAGTGCAAATGTGTAAACGCAACAACTAGTATTCGAATTAGAGGACTGCTCAAGAACAATATAGCCATTCTTTGGATCCTAGGATTTACTATGTAGAATAAATCTGGGGGAGTGGGATGGGGCTGTCGTGACAGTTCCCTCTCCTTCTCCACTGTGACAAACACTCATTCAACAGGCATTTTGTTTTAAAGAACTTAATGTCTGATGGTTGTGACAACGTTATGATCTGTGTTTCTTGTGTGTGTTGATTTAGTACGGTAACGACCTTTCAAAATAGCATCTGCCCATTAGTTTGCTGTTCTATTACTATTGTAATAATATACACGCAAAATTTCTCGATTCTGATTGGTCGAGAGTAGTGCAATTTCAATGTAATTTCAGTGCAAAAAAATGTAATTTCAGTGCAAAAAGATGTAATTTCAGTGCAAATTACAAATTTCTCGCTTTCTTATTGGCTTATACAACAATGGATTTTGCGTACGAGCCAATCAAATGCGCGCTAGCTGAGTCACGCCACTCGATTCTGTCGATTCTGTTGAGCCAGCCAAGATGGAGATCGATTGCATGGAGGGAGAAAAATCGGTTTCTTTTCATGAAATTCATCTTCCGAAACTTGTGGAAAGCAAAATGTGAATTCCTTATGGACTTTAGCAAGACTTGTTTTAGTTTGGGTTCTTTGTTATGAAAGGAAATGAAGGGAAATCTTCGTTGACTGTGTATCTAGCGGGAAAAATGAACTGCACAAGTCTACAAGAAAGCAATGCACTTGATACGGAAAGATTCCCGGGGTCAAATTCCTGTAAATCGTCGTTGTTTAGCTGTAACAAGAAGTTTACACAAGAGAAGACTTCAGGCATGTCTTCTGTGGAAGCTATGTTTACCTTTCTGGACAATATTTTGCTTGTTTTGGCTGACCGAACACAAACAATTATTTTGGTATTCAAAATCAATTCAAACTGAAAGAAACCTACCAGCTTAAATTCAGGCTCTGCTATGTTATTTTACCTTGGAATCGGAAATAAATTTGATTTGACAAAACAGAATTCCACCTGTTCCTTTTAAATGAAATTGTTGTGTCAAGTTCATTTTATTCAAGCTTGTCAAGTTAGGTTTTGTAAACTTTGCTCGTTTGTCTGGCATGCGTTCGGTGCATAAGTGGCCGCTTGAAACCTGTGTTTCTCTGAAAATTTTTGCGTGTATATTATTAATAAGTAATCATACGACTTTTCTCGTGCAATTTGAAATTAATTTGCACTTGTGAGTTTTTCAAAAAGCTCAAATTGCACTCGCCCTACGGGCTCGTGCAATTTTGATACTTTTTGAAAAACTCACTCGTGCAAATTAATTTCAATTGCACTCGAAGTCGTATGATTACCTATACTAATTCACCATCTTAAACAAAGAATATCATACGCGATCTTAATTGGCATAGATATTTATGATATTTTATTCCTTCTTAGTTTGACATTAAATGATTCTTTTAAGAAGCTAAATCAAAATCTCAACAGCTTTAAACCAAGGATGGGTCGAACCTCCAAAGGCCTTCTCTGGGACCATCTCGCCCCGAGTTTATGCGAGATAAAGAAAAAGAATTAGGATCGCGATCTGCGAGATAAGGCGTGATAGGGCGAGATAAGGCGATATAAGATCCCAGAGACGGGCTTTATTTGCACGAGATGGATGGAGTTCAATACTTTACTCTTACCTCACTAGCATATATTTTTATGGGCTACAAAACTACATATCACACAAGGAGCTTGTTCATGGCGGCACCAGCTTGTGTGAGGCTGGGTATCCTGTGTCCTGCCCTTGGCCTTCTTTGTTGCTCACCTTTGCCAACAAAATTACACCTGATTCAGAAAAGGTTGCTTTGGTTATTGGTCATTGGCCTTTGAACGCCTGTTTCATGGTCACTGAAGCAAACATTTCCTTTGTTTCACGCTATAATTGAAAGACCAATGACCAATACACCTGTTTAAAAAACGTTGCTTTGGGGATCGATCTGTGGTCGTTGAGCGTCATTGTTTGGTTGTCACTCAAGTAAATAATCCCATTGTTTGGGATTTGGTCGTTGAGGCGCGGAAAAACAATGAGATTCTTTGCTTGAGTGACCACCAAACAAGGGTTTCAAAGACCGAAGACCAATTCCGAAAGCAATATATATTTTTTTTAATTTATAAGTATATAGGTCAGATGGACAAAATAATCATCCATGTGGGAAAACAAGTTCCTTGTTTTTGATTAGAGTATGCCGCTTCACGCATTGGCTGAAAAATCTTTTACCCAGTTTTCGACATGATGCAATAGAAGCGATGAAGTTGCAATAGCAAAGACGGGATCGATTGTCTTAACATTGTATTTATGATTATTTCCGGTTATTTTAACCACTGCCAGGAAAAGCGTGGCTATGACCCCGGCCCCTACTTTGACATGGACGCATCCGTGGTGTGCTCTGGCCAGGCTACCAACCGAGGGCCTGGTCACGTGTTCGCCGTACGCCGAGATTGCATGTCCCCGGATGAATTGTAACCAGATTTGTAAGTCAAGGAGAGTGAAGAATCAGTTGAAGCAGCTGAGTCCTACCCAGTCCCAATGCCAGTAAGTGTGTATGAAACACGAACCGAACCGAATACAACCGTGAAATTAAAACATCTCCCCCGTGTATCATCCCCCTCTACCCATACGTGGACCCCTGTACTGAAACAGAAAAAGGTCTTCGAAAAAAGCCCCCTCCCCACCTTAATATAGTCACTCGGTCGAAATCGTCCTAAACTTCTCCGTAAAAGGAATGGACAGTTTTCAAACAACCAGGACGTACCTCCATACATAAAGGACCGGCGGTCATTATTTATCACCAGCTGTTTTGTGTGCTTTTAGCTTCAGTTGCCTGGAGTCGATTGGCTTCCTGAAGATCAGGCCCATGGGCAGACCCACCTTAACTCCTGTTGTCCACTTGTATCGCAGCTGCTTTCGAGGATGCCGCGGCAAATCTCATTACTGCTGTTGTATCAAGACTATGGCACTCTAAGGAGTCACGCTGTACTGTCGCACTTTGTAATAATTAACGCACTTTGTAATACCTGACGCAATTTGTAATAAAGTCGACGCACTTTGTAATAAAAAAGCTGTCGCAATTTGTAATAAAGCTTGATGGCTCTTGATTTTTCTGGATTGTGCTGGCCTAATCACAGGAACAACTTGAAAAACGTAAACAGTGTAGAAGCCCTAAATGTTATAAGTGGCCCTAAGTGTAATAAAGCCCCAAGTGTAATAAAAGTAGGCCCTAAGTGTAATAACAAGTGGCCCTAAGGGTAATAATGGCAATGACCATACAAACTTGCCCAAGGGGGGTGCAATAGCATGATCACGTGATTCCATCGAGAGCGAAAACACATAATTGTTTTGAAAAGAACCTGAAGAACTTGCTCAAACCTACCCAAAGGTGGTGGAATAGCATGATCACTAAAATAACCGAAAATAACTGAAAGCGGCCTTTCTTTTTCTGGCAGGGTACCGAATTTTGTAAGTTCTCTAGAACAGATACGTATAATTAAAGTTGCAGATTTAGGGCCAGCTTCTCAAAGAGTAGAGCACACACCTAGCCTCAATACATGAGTACCCCGAAGCCGATACTTAATATTACAAAGCCCACGGCGATTTGCTTCATCTTAGACCCCGTCTACATGCGGTAGAGATACCCGTCCTTGTTGGAATAAATCAACGTTATTATATCAATATATTACAGTGATACCTCTAGCGGCTGCCCTCTATTGAGCAGCCACTTATTACCGTCCCAAAATACCGTATTTGTCACTAAAGTACTGCATTTTTATACATGTATTCGACAGCGGCCAACCTCTCTAAAGCGGCCACCTGGCTCGCTTCCGAGGGTGGCAGCTTGATAGAAGCACCACTGTATTTCGAATGAGCGCCGGGAGCCCCATAGCTGAATTCATGCTTGAAAAGAAAAAGGAAAAAACACTGTTGAAATTGCGTGCGTCCAAATTTTGGGGGATTTCGATAGTCACAATTTTGAAACAAATTAATAATGCCAATTTACTCATGGTTCTTTCCAAAATAATTATATGTTTTCGCTCTCGACGGATGGTCATTGCCATTATTACACTTAAGGCCACTTTGTATTACATTTGGGGCGTTTATTACACTTAGGGCCACTTTTTATTACACTTAGGGCCTTTATTACATTTAAGGCCAATTTTTATTACACTTGGGGCCTTTATTACATTTAGGGCTTCTACAAACAGGTGATTCCGTGCTATTGTTTGGAGGTATATTATTGATAATCTCCCAGCTATGTACTTTCGCAATGGTAGCGTTGCTGGCCTCGTAAGTGTAAGAAAGCTTATGAGTCGCCACGGTTCTTCTCAAGCGCATTGTAGCCCATCCCAATGGGTCAATGCCTGTGGTTCATGTAATTATAATTATATGTTTTCGCTCTCGACGGATGGTCATTGCCATTATTACACTTAAGGCCACTTTGTATTACATTTGGGGCGTTTATTACACTTAGGGCCACTTTTTATTACACTTAGGGCCTTTATTACATTTAGGCCAATTTTTATTACACTTGGGGCCTTTATTACATTTAGGCTTCTACAAACAGGTGATTCCGTGCTATTGTTTGGAGGTATATTATTGATAATCTCCCAGCTATGTACTTTCGCAATGGTAGCGTTGCTGGCCTCGTAAGTGTAAGAAAGCTTATGAGTCGCCACGGTTCTTCTCAAGCGCATTGTAGCCCATCCCAATGGTCAATGCCTGTGGTTCATGTACATGAAACATTTTGGTCTATCTTCGCTGCCACTTATTGGAATGACTAGTTGAATATAGCTAGTGTCTTATGTCGCCTTTTTCGTGCGATTTCATTTGATTAAGTGTAAAAAACAAAAGCAAAAAATGCAGTAGCTTGAAATGGTCATCGTTTTGGGGAGGGTCACTATTTTTCTGTGCGGAAGGGGCATTAATTGGGTAACCCTTTAATACAAAATCTCCCCCCGGTAGAAATGACCACTCCCTAATGAAATTTATGTTTTTCACTTTAAAAACCGAATTCTCGAAAAATCTGCGATACGTTTAGAAATACCACAGGCAACCCGCGCTGATTTGTAGAAAAACGGCAACACTTTCTTGATATAGTTTCACAAAATCTTATAATCTGCACCAGGTGTCTACTGCGCACACGCCAAGCGTTTATGCAATCTCCTTAGCACCATTCTCGTACCCAGAGCTCCCCGGCTCGTTCTCACCTCACAGGGGAGGCTCTGGTGACATCCATTTGAGGACCTTTGCTGATTGGCTGGTTTTGAGCGTTGCAGTGCATGCGCAGAAAGATCTTTCTCTCAACGGCTCTGTATAAAATCTCGCGCATGCGTCAGTGGCTGTCACGAGAGCCTCCCCCGCGAGGACGAGCCGGGGAGCTCTTGGTAAGAGAATGCCTTAGCACGCGAGAGCTATCAAAACTCTTTTGAGCCTCCTTAAACTTATTATCCCAGAACGCATCGTAACCGGAAAAGTTGCAAAAGAACTTAGATTAGAGAACAGGATTAGGAACGGCTCATGGCTGGACTGTGAGCGCAGTATGCCTTTGCATCTCTGCATTTCATTTGCCATTGCATATATTAAAAGTGAAATCATTGAAGCGATGAATATATGGTTCTCGAGAAACAAGTCATTCGACATTTTGACAAATGAGTTCTTGAATAATACAAATGCCATTCAGCCCCCCCCCACCCCCCCCCCGGGGGGGGGGGGGGGGACTCGCATATTTTTTGACCGGGATGATCGTCGGAAATTTTCAGTTTCACCCCTAAAAGATACCAAACATGGCGGGCCATAGCGTGGCTCAAAAAAATTATTACCGTAAAAGATACCCTAAAAGATGAGGTCTTATGTGCCAAGTAGGCGCGAAGGACACAGGTACAGGGGAAAAATACCCATGAAGACATTTCCGTGTTTGTTTCTAATTCATCGTCTTCTCATCGAATAATCTCTCTTTCTTACACGGTTTTTAGAAGCACCATCATGAGAAAAAGCAATTTGGACACAGTTTCGGCCCTAAAAGATACCAATCTGCCTAAAATTTATTGAAGATCAAGATCACCCCTAAAGAGACCAAACCAACGTGATTTTAACCCCTAAAAGATACGACGATCATCCCCGGTCAAAAAATTTGGGAGTCCCCCCCGGGCATTCAGCCGATAGAGTCTTTTCGCTGACTATGCCATTTACTAGACGAGTTTTCCAGATAAACCAATGTCAAATTATTTTGTGCGGTAAAACAGAGCATTCCTATGACCCGTCCACACTACACACCGTTTTCAAACGAAAACGGATACTCTTTGCTCCGTTTTCAATCAGATTTGCGTCCACACTTATTGTTTTCGTATTGTTTTCGCCGTTTTCGGCGTTGTAGTTTGGTTTATCCGAGCAAAAAGTATCCGTTTTCGTTTGAAAGCGGTGTAGTGTGGACGGGGTCTAATTGTAGTGGAGGAACTTGATAAATGTATGGCATACATTCCATTCTACTGCCTGGTACTAAAGCCACGGCTAAACTAGTACACATGTACTAGCGCGCAATATTTGTGTCCTGCATGTTTCCCCGAGTGGCTAAACTAGGATACATCGCGCGCTAAAAAAAGCAGCAACGAAGAAACATATTTTTGTCCCGGCTGCAAAATTGTTCGCGATAATGGCCGTTTTCACACTAGAGACGAACAAATCGTCTGGACGGACAAATCGTCTGTAGACGAACAAATCGTCTGATGTGAAAACGGGACGAACAAATTTTCAGACGAACAAATCGTCTAAATTTGTTCGTCTGTTTGGCCGTCTAGGAAGACGGTTTTTCATAGACAACTTGTTCGTATAGACGAACAAATCGACTAAAGTCCGACCTGAATTCACACTAGACGTACAAAGACGAACAAATTGTCAGACGATTTGTCCGTCTAGACCATTTGTTCGTCTTCTAGTGTGAAAACGGCCAATGTGTCTCGCGTGGCGAAATTGGGAAACATGAAGGAAACATGTGTCCGGCTACAATGGCCGTTTTCACACTAGAAGACGAACAAATCGTCTGGACGGACAAATCGTCTGACGATTTGTTCGTCTAGTGTGAATTTAGGTCGGACTTTGGTCGATTTGTTCGTCTACATGAACAAAGCGTCTATGAAAAATCGTCTTCATAGACGGCCAAACAGACGAACAAATTTAGACCCGTTTTCACATCAGACGATTTGTTCGTCTTGAGACGATTTGTCCGTCCAGACGATTTGTTCGTCTCAAGTGTGAAAGCGGCCAATGTTGCGCGCTACATGTGTCGCAGTTAAGCTCAAAGGCAATGGAAAGGGCTCATTTGATATAAAGGATCATGAGCCAACTAGCTGCGCCAACAGACAACCCAAACCTTGTCCGTCTGCGCAACAGAAGAACATTTAATTTTCTGATCGCGTGATACTTACTTACACAATTTGTGTTAATATTGGTTTGATTAGGTAAAACGACTCGCAAATAGATGACTCAGCCAAAAACTAAGGCAATTAATGTCTAGTGGCTCATTCAAGGACAATTTAAGGGTTCAATTTGAATGGTAGTTTGTCAATCTTATTTTTAGTCCAGAGGAACGTCATATGAGAGAGTAAGAACAAGAGTAAGAACTTAGTTGATTGCTATGCCCATGAGCAATCCGACCATTGAATACTGAAACTACACCTTTGAGATAAATGACTGTTCGTCTTCTTATAGACGCGCTCGGCCGACTACGGAGAACGAAAACACAATTAAATTCAGGCCCGTAGCCAGGGGGGTTCCGGGGGTGCGCAAGCACCCCCCCCCCCCCCCCCCCCACGCGACAAAAATGTCCACCGAAAACACTGCTTTAGTGAATAAATTGGCCAAACAGAAGACTGCGGACACTTTGGCATACAGTTAGTTTCGTATACTTGTTTGTTCTAGCGAGTTTTGATAAGCGGTTTTCTCAATAAAAAAATGAATTCTTACCACGTTGTCCGCTTTTAGTCCTAGATTGCCCCCCCCCCCCCCCCCCCCCCCCACACACACACACAGAGATCTAGCAATCTCTTGACTGCCGTATTGCTGTGATTGATGATAAGACCTTGTAGCTACAATGTTCAATATGCCGCTCAAATCTGGACAAACAAGGGACAGGACTGAACTCTTATGACAAGTTTCCCTAGAAATGAACGTTGGCAGGCACACTTGGTTTAGTACAGACACTAGCTAGCCAATAATTGTACCTGCCCCCTTAACGTTATGTGTGGAAGTTTTGTTTTATTGCGAATGGAATGAGAGAAGTGTTACTTTTCTTCGTTTCTTTGGTACTTTAATTACTTTTCCACTGTCTTGACAAAACAAAAACAGATCAGAATGCCTGTGTGGTACCGGCCCAATAAAAGGAGAAAGATGCCAACATCGGTCCGTCGAACAGACTGATTGTGCCAAGAGACATATTGACCACATTGAGTGTTTATTTCTAATCAAACGTAGAGGCTGCCGGCTATATACGTTTTCTAGATTTCGAGACACTGGCGTATTTCCAAGCCAGACTCATTACCATTTTGATTAACCGCGCGAGCTAGAAGTGCAATATACTCTGGCTTTTGGGCATTTATGAAAGAATTTTATAACTCTTCGAGATCAGTTGTCTCTAGACTCCCCACAGCACCGTTTACTTCGAAAAGTGCGAGAGATTGCATGGTGAAAAGAAACTCATCATGAAGTCAGCAATCCTTGTTGGACTTGTCATAAGTGGTTTACTACAGATTTCAGCCGCAGAGGACATCGATGGTTTGTTTTGCTATCACCCTTTCATTACACCGCACGATTGTCGATATAATTTATTAACTCTTCGATTTATCTGATTTGTCCCTTTTATAATGATCTCGATAAAATGGGTGAAAACAGGATTTTAATGTTTCGTGTGATTAAGCGGCTTAAGTACTGCACTTAAGTACTGTATTGAATACGTCTATTCAGCGGCGCCACCTCTAACCGGCCGCGGCCACTATTTTCCGTTCCCAAATGCTATTATTACCTCTGTTAGCGGCCTATAATGATTCTTAATACCATTTTGGTGACAAAAATGTTGTTACTATGGATAAGAACATGAAATTCTCCTTTAATCTTTGTTGTGACAAGCTTACAAGCCCTAAGGGGCCGACCATTTAACTCTTGAGAGGGGGGGGGGGGGGGGGGGGGGGGGGGGGGGGGGCTTTTTTGCAAAAATAAAGCCCCCCCCCCCCCCCCCCCCCCCCCCCCCACACACACACACCAACAAAAAAATTCAATGGTCGGCCCCGAATGCTACTCAAACATTCGCTGGCAGTTCTTTGAGGAGCAGTTTAATACAGTACGGTTTTATGTGAAATTACAGAGCAACAGTGAATGACCTTTCTTGTACTACCTCTATGGTGGCCCATTGTTATCATAAGAATAAAGGGTGGTCTTTGTGAAATTATAATTAAAAAAACCTTAATTGAAAATGAAAATAATATAACTATAACAATAACAATAACATGAAACAAAAAAAGTAAATAAAAATACCGGAAAAAAAAAAAACGTAATAATTAAGTAAAAATGCAAAACAGATATCTGTTAAAACAATAAACAAATATTAAACATTTATAGCGAAAAAAAAGAGAGAAGAAAAGCAATTCAAAATGATTTTATTTTTATTTCATATTTTGCAATGATTATAACGGGCCATAGCTTGGCCCAGCGTTATCATTGCAAAATCAAAATCATTTCAAAATGATTTTATTTTTAATTTTATAATGATTACACTGGGCCATAGCTTGGCCCAGTGTTGTCATTTTCAAAACGAAATTCAATATCAGCGTGTCGAAACCGGCCCAGTGTTATCATAGCCAGCAGTACTCAAAGCCAGCGGTGTTGCTACTCAATTAGCAAGATGGCGTCCAGAATCAGAAACTCTGACTTCTCGCCCTTATATCTGGACACCTTGACATGTGTCTACCAGGGCACATTGTATACACGTTCAAATAAATTTATAAGAGAAGAGAGTCTTTAATGATTTCATTTTCAATCCCCCTCTGAAAAATCCTGGCTCCGCCTGTGGTGAAGATAAGAGACTCTGTAACCCGGAAAGTCTCTTTTCACGAAATCTAAAATCTCACTGCGTCTTAGGTTTTGCAAAACGTAACGTCCTAAGGCGAGTTTGAGATTCTCGTCGCCTTCCCAGTCAGAGTTTCTGATTCTGGACGCCATCTTTGAGTACTGCTGGCTATGATAACACTGGGCCGGTTTCGACACGCTGATATTGAATTTCGTTTTGAAAATGATAACACTGGGCCAAGCTATGGCCCAGTGTAATCATTATAAAATAAAAATAAAATCATTTTGAAATGATTTTGCAATGATAACGCTGGGCCAAGCTATGGCCCGTTATAATCATTGCAAAATGTGAAATAAAATAAAATCATTTTGAATTGCTTTTCTTCTCTCTTTTTTTTTCTCGCTATAAATGTTTAATATTTGTTTATTGTTTTAACAGATATCTGTTTTGCATTTTTACTTAATTATTACGTTTTTATTTTTTTATTTTTTTCCCGGTATTTTATTTACTTTTTTTGTTTCATGTTATTGTTATTATTATAGTTATATTGTTATTTTCATTTTCAATTAAGATTCTTTTAATTATAATTTCACTAAGATCACCCTTTTTCTTATGATAACAATGGGCCACCATATACCTCCATTAACCGGCCAACCTCTGCGGCCATACTTGGCTCGGTCCCGAGAGTGGCCGCTTATAACTATACGCAACACTAGTATTCGAATTAGAGGACTGCTCAAGAACAAATTAAAGCCATTCTTTGGATCCGTAGGATTTACTATGTAGAATAAATCTGGGGGAGCGGGATGGGGCTGTCGTGACAGTCCCCTCTCCCTCTCCACTGTGACAAACACTCATTCAACGAGGCATTTTGTTCGTAAAGAACTTAATGTCCGATGGTTGTGACAACGTCATTTCTTGTGTGTGTTGATTTAGTACGGTAACGAACTTTCAAAATAGCATCTGTCCATTAGTTTGCTGTTCTATTACTATTGTAATTCATCATCTTAAACAAAGAATATCATACGCGATCTTAATTAGCATAGATATTTATGAGATTTTATTCCTTCTTAGTTTGACATTAAATGATTCTTTTAAGAAGCTAAATCAAAATCTCAACAGCTTTAAACCAAAGGATGGGTCGAACCTCCAAAGGCCTTCTCTGGGACCATCTCGCCCCGAGTTTATGCGAGATAAGGAAAAAGGCCATCGTGAGCTGCGAGATAAGGCGTGATAGGGCGAAATAAGGCGTGATAGGGCGAAATAAGGCGAGATAGGCGAGAAAAGGCGAGATAAGATCCCAGAGACGGGCTTTCCACGAGATGGATGAAGTTAAATACTTTTACTCTTACCTCACTAGCATAGACTTTTATGTGCTACAAAACTACTTAGAAAATAACACCTATGTATTGTGAATGTGCGCATTCTGATTGGTTAAAAAGCGTGTTTGTAAGAGACCTGAGAAACACGATTGTCACGCAACGCTGTCGCGCGTGTGTATGTTTTTTCTAAAAGCAATAAAAATACTTTCTGCGTGCTCTCTGGTTTCTTACAAACACTCGTGGAATGTTGGTCGAACTGATAAACTTGAAAACAATTCGCCTTCGGCTCGTGTCTTTCAAGTTTTGATCAGTTCTCCCAACATCCCCCTCGTGTTTGTAAGAAAGCAGAGAGCACGCGGAAAGTACTTTTATTGCTTAAATATCACACAAGGAGCTTGTTCATGGCGGCACCAGCTTGTGTGAATCTGGGTATCCTGTGTCCTGCCCTTGGCCTTCTTTGTTGCTCACCTTTGCCAACAAAATTACACCTGATTCAGAAAAGGTTGCTTTGGTTATTGGTCATTGGCCTTTCAATTATAGCGTGAAACAAAGGAAATGTTTGCTTCAGTGACCATGAAAAAGGCGTTCAAAGACCATGACCAATACACCTGTTTAAAAAACGTTGTTTGGGGGATCGACTTGTGGTCGTTGAGCGTCATTGTTTGGTTGTCACTCAAGCAAATAATCCCATTGTTTGGGGTTTGGTCGTTGAGGCGCGGAAAAACAATGAGATTCTTTGCTTGAGTGACCACCAAACAATGGGTTTAAAAGACCGAAGACCAATTCCCAAAGCGACGTTTTTTGGAATTAAGGTGTATAGGTCAGATGGGCATAATAATCATCCGTGTGGGATAACAAGTTCCTTGTTTTTGATTAGAGTATGCCGCTTCACGCATTGGCTGAAAAATCTTTTACCCATTTTTCGACATGATGCAATAGAAGCGATGAGTTGCAATAGCAAAGACGGGATCGATTGTCTTGACATTGTATTTATGATTATTTCAGGTTATTTCAACAACTACCAGGAAAAGCGTGGCTTTCATCCCGGCCCCTACTTTGACATGGACGCGTCCGTAGTATGTTCTGGCCAGGCTACCAACCGAGGGTCTGGTCACGTGTTCGCCGTACGTCGAAATTGCATGTCCCAAATGAATTGTAACCAGATTTGTAAGTCAAGGAGAGTGAAGAATCAGTTGAAGCAGCTGAGTCCTTTGCATTCCCAATGCCAGTAAGTGTGTATGAAACACGAAACCGAACCAAAGTACAACCGTGAAATTGAAAACATATCCCCCGTGTATCATCCCGCTCTACCCAATACGTGGACCCCTGTACTGAAACAGGAATAAGGTCTTCGAAAAAAGCCCCCTCCCCACCTTAATATAGCACGTCGGTTTCAAACTTTCAAACAACCAGGACGTACCTCCATTCGCAAGGGACCGGCGGTCATTATTTATCACCTGTTTTTGTGTGTTTTTAGCTTCAGTTGCCTGGAGTCGATTGGCTTCCTGAAGATCATGCCCATGCGCAGACCCACCTTAACTCCTGTTGTCCACTTGTATCGCAGCTGCTTTCGAGGATGCCGCGGCAAATCTCATTACTGCTGTTGTATCAAAACTATGGCACAGTAAGGAGTCACGCAATACTAACAAAAGACTGTCACGCAATTTTATCTAATGGTGTCACACAGTACTAACAGATAATATGTCAGGAAGCACTAACTAATGATGTGAAAATAATAATATAAAAAAACAAATTATTACTGTTGTTGGCAGTAAACGATAGTAACCTCTTCTCACTGGTCTCATTGTGCTCATATAAGTTATGGGAAGGAGACCTGGCGAGCCCAGTGATTGCGTGGAAACGAAACTGGGGGAGGTGGGTTGGGAACAGCGAAAAAGGCGCCATCAGGTCCCAGGAGCACAAAGAGATCAAAACACAACCAAAGAACGTACCATGACGGTAGAAGCGCCCCGTCTGCACGAGTAGAGCCAACATGTGAATATTAATGAACCTTATGTTCGTACTAATGAGGACCAGTGAGAATAGTGGTATTTGCTAGAATCAAATCGTATGTCTGTTTGCTTGACCTGTTTTATTTGAGAACAACCTTATAAATGAAAACTTGAACCTTAGCTGACTAAGGCATGGCAGACGCAACAGATACCCTGGAATTGTGGAACCGTCCCTTCGTTATGGTCCGTTTATATTTCCGATTTTCTGCACATGATCAAAAATTCGGATTTGGCCCAGAGCCGATGGAGCGTCGGGACGCAGCTAACAGCTAAACACGATAAACATTGAAGAATGAAATCATCCCTATGTATGAGATGCCCGCGCGCCACTTTTACTGACCGAGGAAATACGCGACACAAAATCCCTTAACTTGTCGTACAACATTGTTGCATTGCAAGTCTAAAATACTCATTAATGATTCATGACCTAATCAGCCAACCAGAGCTCTCATTTTGTACCACGTGCGATCTTTTCACTTCTGCGCATGACTAGTGACGCAATCCAAGTTCATAATCCTTAATTTAAAGGGTCCTCCCCTGGCCATCAAAACGTTTTTGTAATAGTCAGTCAGTGACTGGGGGGCTAATTCGCCCCCCCCCCCCCCCCCCCTCTATATCTCTGGAAACACTGGGGCTTGCACAACAAGTTGTTATAACTTGAAACAAATGTTTTTGTTGCGTGACAAGTTGGCGCGAGTGAAAACGCGCAAATCGATCCAAAACTTGCAATACAACGTTGCGCGACAACTTCAAAGACGCGCGCGGACAACGGAAATTCCGAAAAGAAAAGTTCAAATGCTAAATATAAGACATTTGAGGTCTAGCACTTTTCTCTATAATGGTGAATTGCTGTGATTGCTTTACAAACTGATTTAATTATTATTGGTTTCGTGCGAGAGACCTTGAAGCTACAATGTTCAATATGCCGCTGAAATCAGAACAAACAAGGAACTCTTATGACAAGTTTCACCAGAAATGAGCCGGCTTTGGTAGCCACACGACTTGCTTTAGATAACCAACCATGCAAGATAGCACGGTCTTTTCGCTTTTCCAAGTGATTTAGTGCAGACTAACTAGCCATTTTGCCCTTTTAACGTTATGTTTGGATTTTATTTTATTGCGGATGGAATGAGAAAAGGGTTACTTTTCTTCGTTTGTTTGGCGCCCTTTAAAAGGAGAAAGATGCCAACATTGGACCGTCGAACAGACTGATTGCGCCAAGAGACATTGACCACATTGAGTGTTTATTCCAATCAAACGTAGAGGCTGCCAGCTATATATATCTTCTAGATTTCGAGACTGGCGTTTTTTCCAAACCAACTCATTACAATTTTTATTTAACCACTCAAGCTAGAAGTGCAATATACCCTGGCTTTGGGCATTTATGAAAGAGTTTTAACACTCTATGAGATCACTCGTCTTTAGACTGCAAGCACCGTTTACGGCAAAGCGAAGTGAAAGAGACTAAAGTGAAAAGAAACTCATCATGAAGTCAGCAATCATCCTTGGACTTGTCACAAGTGGTTTACTACACTTTTCACTAACCGCAGAGGATATTGATGGTTTGTTTTTCCTTTGTAATTCACCGTATTAATCGTAGAATTGTCGATATAGTTTATTAGTCTCTGATTTATCCATTTATAATGACAAAAAAGCTTAAAGAGTCATGTCAGCCTCCATTTTGTCATCCTAGCAACATACGAAGACAGAGAAAGCATCCATTTCCATCGGCTGATTTAGGGGATGTAGTGCAATAGAGTGCAATATTTGCGATTGCATTCGATAAATGAATAATAAAACTTCGTTTTTAGAAGACTATTTCAAGATTTCTACACGTAGTTCGTTGTCTGATATCGACTGAAAACAATAACATGAATAACAAAGGAGTGACTGACTAGGGCTCTTTAAAAACAGAGAAGGTAGCGTGTTTGGTCATTTGTAAGCGTGTGTAGACTAGTACAGATAGAGGCCCTTTTTGAACTGCGCACAAAACATTACGCTTCGTTTCTGCCAGGAGAAAGAAGACACGGCAAATCGGATAAAAAATGACAGTGAGGGGGGATTCCAATTAATTTTGGGTAGGGGTGTGCCGCCTGTAGAAGCCATATGAAACAATCTCCAACCGAAAATGTTCGTTTTCCAACACCTCACGGACAAAACCATATTTGGAATCATTTACCTTATAAGGAAGTGACAGGAGACCCTCCTTTGATCAGAATTTCAGCAAATGTAGGTCAGCGGTCAATATATGCGCCGTACATGCGCGAGATGATAGTGTAGAGACAATTTTCATGTCCAGTAGCAGCAATGTTCATGACCAGATGAGTTCGCATTTCCGATAACTGACACGTAGTTTAATTACGGTTGAGCAATGTTTATAGGATATCATCTAGGGTGTTTATTAGGTTCGCGGGTTTCCAGTTGGTCAAGCAAACATGTGAAAATTAAAGGACAAGGTTTACAATTTGTGTTAGCACTAGTTCTATAGTAGATCAAGTACGCGAAATATTTTCTGTCGCTCGTCGGCACTTCCAGCTGTCAACCAACCCCAAAACATTTCCACAGTCTACACCATATTTCAAGGATACCTCATTGTCATAGCTCCGAGCATTCCCATATCTTTAAGATATTTCTAGTAATAATTAATATTTATATAGCGCAAATTAACATTCTAAGTTATGATCAAATGCGCTTTACACTAATTGGTATAAATAACATGAAGAATATAAATTAATTACAAACTGTCATCATAAAAACTAAACAAATTTTTGGGTCCGAGAATGGTAATGCCGTGTTTAGACCAAGGTTGTTTACTGCAGTAAGCCGAGTTACTGACCTACCGAGGTTGATTTTGATGAACTTAGTTGGTCAGTAAAGTGTTTACACTCGCTAGCGTGACCTTAGTTCATCTGTCAACGGCCATGAGTTTGTAATTTACTTGTTGGCAGGAATCACTTTCACTGTCATTGACACGAATGAACAAGCACTGTAAAAAGCGAGTTTTAGCCAATTTTATTGTCACCTCCTAAAACTCGCTTAACTTGTATTTCTGACGACTAAACGCAAGTAGTGATTTATTGAAGTACTAAAGGACTAGGTGTAAGGGTATTTTTCAAACTTTTTTATTTTTCGTAGATACTCATATTTTAGCGCTTATCGAACTCAGTCAAACTTCACGCAGCGACACTATAAAACTGCAAACTATTACAAATTGCGACAGCTCTGTTTATTACAATTTGCGACGGAGGTGTATAACAAATTGCGACAGCTTTTTTATTACAAATTGCGACAACTTTATTACAAATTGCGACAGGTATTACAAATTGCGACAGTTATTACAAATTGCGACTGTACACTGACCTTTGTCAACAAAATTACACCTAATTCAGAAAAGGTTGCTTTGGTTATTGGTCATTGACCTTTCAATTATAGCGTGAAACAAAGGAAATGTTTGCTTCAGTGACCATGAAAAAGGCGTTCAAAGACCAATGACCAATACACCTGTTTAAAAAACGTTGTTTGGGGGATCGATCTGTGGTCGTTGAGCGTCATTGTTTGGTTGTCACTCAAGCAAATAATCCCATTGTTTGGGATTTGGTCGTTGAGGCGCGGAAAAACAATGAGATTCTTTGCTTGAGTGACCACCAAACAATGGGTTTAAAAGACCGAAGACAAATTCCCAAAGCAAGATTTTTTTAATTTTTTTTTCTTTCTTTCTTTTTTTTGGGGAGGTTTCAGCGTTCTTTTTCATCTGCTCAAAAAAGAAACTTTTAATAATGAGGGAGGCTAACTAGAAAACTGGATAGTTCACTTGGTCTCCCTGCTCGCACTTTTTTTTCCCACCAAAATACAAACTTACTCTATACCTATGCTATGTGTAAAACGCCAAATAACAATAACCTCATGAGTAAATAAAGTTGATTTGATTTAATTTGGTCAGATGGACATAATAAAATCATCCATGTGGGAAAACAAGTTCCTTGTTTTTAATTAGAGTATGTCGCGTCACGCATTGGCTGAAAAATCTTTTACCCAGTTTGCAATAGAAGGGATGAGCATTCTCTTACCCAGAGCTCCCCGGCTCGTCTCCTCGCGGGGGAGGCTCTGGTGACAGCCACTGACGCATGCGCGAGATTTGATACAGAGCCGTTGAGAGAAATATCTTTCTGCGCATGCACCAACGTTCAAAACCAGCCAATCAGCAAAGGTCCTCAAATGGATGTCACCAGAGCCTCCCCTGCGAGGTGAGAACGAGCCGGGAGCTCTGGGTAGGAGAATGAAGCGATGAGTTGCAATGGCAAAGACGGGATCGATTGTCTTGACATTGTGTTTATGATTATTCCAGGTTATTTTAACCACCACCAAGAAAAGCGTGGTACTTTCCCAGGTCCCTACTTTGACATGGACGCATCCGTGGTGTGCTCAGGCCAGGCTACCAACCGAGGGCCTGGTCACGTGTTCGCCGTACGCCGAGATTGCATGTCCCGGATGAATTGTAACCAGATTTGTAAATCAAGGAGAGTGAAGAATCAGTTGAAGCTGCTGAGTCCTGACTCTTCTCTCTGCCAGTAAGTGTGTATGAAACACGAACATATCAAGATAGTTTCCTTGAAAAAGTGTCGACTTTCTTCAACTTCCTTATAAGGAAATATCTGCAAACTATATTTGTTTTTTCGCTATTTTTATTGACCTAGAAAGCTTAAAACTGAACCAGAACTCAGATACACTTGAGAAAAGATGTTATGTAAATTTTCCACTGTGTTTCTCACGGTCAAGAACCTGTAAACAAGGTAGACAAGACACCACAGGAAACCCGCTCGATCACTAAAAAGACGACACTGTTATCTTGATATGCGAACCAAATACAACCGTGAAATTAAAAACATATCCCCCGTGCATCATCCCCCCTCTACCCAATACGTGGACCCCTGTACTGAAACAGGAAAAGGTCTTCGAAAAAAGCCCCCTCCCCACCTTAATATAGCACGTCGGTTTCAAACTTTCAAACAACCAGGACGTACCTCCATTCGCAAGGGACCGGCGGTCATTATTTATCACCTGTTTTGTGTGTTTTTTAGCTTCAGTTGCCTGGAGTCGATTGGCTTCCTGAAGATCATGCCCATGCGCAGACCCACCTTAACTCCTGTTGTCCACTTGTATCGCAGCTGCTTTCGAGGATGCCGCGGCAAATCTCATTACTGCTGTTGTATCAAAACTATGGCACACTAAGTAGTCACGCAATACTAACCAAAGACGTCACGCAATTTTATCTAATGGTGTCACACAGTACTAACAGATAATATGTCAGGCAGCACTAACTAATGATGTGAAAATAATAATAAAAAAAACGAAATTATTACTGTTGTTGGCAGTAAACGATAGTGGTGTTTGCTGAATCAAATTGTATGTCTGTTTGCTTGACCTGTTTTATTTGAGAACAACCTTATAATGAAAATTGAACCTTAGCGGACTAAGGCATGGCAGACGGAACAGATACCCTGGAATTGTGGAACCGTCCCTTCGTTATGGTCCGTTTATATTTCCGATTTTCTGCGCATGATCAAAAATTCGGATTTCGGCCCAGGACGCAGCTGGACACGATACACAATTGAAGAATGAAATCATCCCTATGTATGAGATGCCCGCGCGCCACTTTAACTGACCGAGGAGGAAATACGCGACACAAAATCCCTTAACTTGTCGTACAACATTGTTGCATTGCAAGTCTAAAATACTCATTAATTATTCATGACCTAATCAGCCAACAGGAGCTCTCATTTTGTACCACGTGCAATACCTTGAAATCCCAGGAAGATACTGCAAGTGGGACTGAAAACATTCCAAGGTCCAAGGACCTTTGAACTATGAATATTTATAATTTGAAAGTTCTCACCCTCGAAAAGTTTTTCTACAAGTCAGTCTTTGCGCTGTGCAAAGGCAGACAGTAGGAACCGCACCGCGAGAAGACAAAGTCTCTCGTCTCTCGGAGAAGTAGATATGAATAATTTTTGTTTGAGACTATATGCATGTGCGCCTCCAACCTCCATGCGGGACTAGCTTTATGGAAACACTCTTGATCTTTTCACTTCTGCGCATGACTAGTGACGCAATCCAAGTTCATAATCCATATTTCAAGGTCCTCCCTGGCCATCAAAACGTTTTTGTAATAGTCAGTCTTTTCGCCGTACAAAAGCAGACTGTAGAACCGTTCCGTGAGAAGACACAGGTCTCTTCTCTAGGAGAGACTGACTAAAAAGGTCCTTGTTCCAGACTATATGCATGTCCGCCGCCAACTTCCATGTGGGACAGGCTTTGAGGAAACAATATTGACCTTTTCATTTCTGCGCATGACTAGTGACGTAATTCAAGTTTCACAAGTAAAAATATATATGATTATTTGATAAATCCTGTTTGGGTAGGGTACAGAGGGGTTGGTGATTGAATATTAAGTCATACAGGGTATTATCTGAGTATTTCAAATGACTAAGGATTATTTTCAAAACATGAATGGAGATGTTTCAACATTAAATTGATCGTTTTCCCTCTGTGTTGGCTAATTAGTATTTCAAGTTTTCCGTCTCTAGTGTGAATACAGCTAATGTTAAAAGGGTTTACTTTTCTTCGTTTGTTGGCGCTTTAAAAGCTGTATTCACACTAGAGACGAGTTTCCCGTCTGAGACGAGTTTCTCGCCTTGAATATGGTTCCCTGTTCTTCTGTGATCTGCACGTGAAAACAATTTTTTTGAAGGAGAAAGTTTAGACAGATAACAAGCAAGTGTTTCTGAGTAGAATTGACATAAAGCAGGAACTTGTTCTGACGAGAAACTCGTCTCAAACGAGTTTTCCGTCTCTAGTGTGAATACAGTTAATGAAGCTAATGACTTCGTCCATTGTCTTGACAAAACAAAATAATCACTGCAGAATGCCAGTGTGGTAACCAATTTAAAGGAGAAAGATGCCAACATCGGTCCCTCGAACAGACTGATTGTGCCAAGAGACATATTGACCACATTGAGTGTTTATTTCTAATCAAACGTAGAGGCTGCCGGCTATATACGTTTTCTAGATTTCGAGACACTGGCGTATTTCCAAGCCAAACTCATTACCATTTTCATTAACCGCGCAAGCTAGAAGTGCAATATACTCTGGCTTTTGGGCATTTATGAAAGAGTTTTAGAACTCTTCGAGATCACGTTGTCTCTAGACTCCCACAGCACCGTTTACTGCGAAAAGTGCGAGAGACTGCATGGTGAAAAGAAACTCATCATGAAGTCAGCAATCCTTGTTGGACTAGGACTTGTCATAAGTG
The DNA here is from genome assembly GCA_033964015.1 of Scolanthus callimorphus. Classification (NCBI taxonomy): domain Eukaryota; kingdom Metazoa; phylum Cnidaria; class Anthozoa; order Actiniaria; family Edwardsiidae; genus Scolanthus; species Scolanthus callimorphus. The sequence continues at coordinate 16,865,834 of CM066924.1, forward strand.
GTTTACTACAGATTTCAGCCGCAGAGGACATCGATGGTTTGTTTTGCTATCACCCTTTCATTAACACCGCACGATTGTCGATATAATTTATTAACTCTTCGATTTATCTGATTTGTCCTTTTATAATGATCTCGATAAAATGCGTCAAAACAGCATTTGTGTAATCCCCACCCTGCCACCAGTATCCCCGCCTCATATTTCAACTAATGCAACTAATGCAACTCAAACATCCGGTGGCGGTTCGTTGAGGAGCAGTTTAATACGGTTTTAGGTGAAATTACAGAGCAACAGTGAATGACCTTTCTTGTACTACTTCCATTAAACGGCCAACCTCTCTGCGGCCATACTTGGCTCGGTCCCGAGAGTGGCCGCTTAATAGTGATTATTAACTATGAATTGCTGAGCAAATGTGTAAACGCAACAACTAGCATCCGAATTAGAGGACTGCTCAAGAACAAAAAAAAAACATTCTTGGAACCTAGGATTTACTATGTAAAATAAATCTGGGGGAGTGGGATGGGGCTGTCGTGACAGTCCCCTCTCTTCTCCACTGTGACAAACATAAACATTCACAATAAACTGATCGTGACACTTAATAGATCACCAAAAACAACTCTAAGGAGACGCTCAGCCGAAGTCAGTCAGCTCAATCCATAGTTCAGAATTAGCAAATGTTGAGCTGCTATGGCTGTGCAGTCTAGAGAACAACTTGAATGTTCATATAGCTAAGTTCTAAACCTCATTTGAATAACAAAGCATTCAAAATGGCTGCTATTGAGCTAAACAATAGTTCACTCTAAAACCTCTCTAGCTTTCGCTACGAAAGAATTCTAGCGTGCCTCCATATCTACGATTTAAAAATACATTGAAAACTATCACCTGGCAAAAAATTGGGGCTTTAGCCTAAAATGCGCAATTTTCTCGAAAATGTGCTCTAATCCGCCGGACTAACACTAACACTCATTCAACCAGGCACATGATCTGCCTCGTACCCAGGTATGCGTTCTAGTGATTTTAGAGACGAGAGCGACTGGGAGCGAGCATGATTTTGTTTGTAAAGAACTTAATGTCCGATGGTTGTGACAACGTTATGATCTGTGTTTCTTGTGTGTGTTGATTTAGTAAGGTAACAAACTTTCAAAATCTGTCCATTAGTTTGCTGTTCTATTACTATTGTAATTCATCATCTTAACAAAGAATATCATACGCGATCTTAATTGGCATAGATATTTATATGGGATTTTATTCCTTCTTTGTTTGACATTAATGATTCTTTTGAGAAGCTAAATCAAAATCTCAACAGCTTTAAACCATAGGATGGGTCGATCCTTCAAAGGCCTTCTCTGGGACCATCTCGCCCCGAGTTTATGCGAGATAAGGAAAAAGAATTAGGCCATCGTGAGCTGCGAGATAATTTCTCACTTCTAATTTCCGACTTCTAATTTCTCACTTCTAATTTCTCACTTGAAGGGACCGATCGTTTATTACGTCCACTCTAAATTTATTGAATGTTAAAATTCGCACCCCGCTCATTAAAAAGGCGATACAAAATAACCCCCACATAACATCGATGTTCTAAAAAGCTTACCCCCCCACCCTGTAACCAAATCCGATCCCCGTTTGAACTAATGGAAGACAATTTACAGAAATTTCTCTTTTTGTTGCGTTCATGCATGATATGAACGCATTTCACCAAACCTCAAAGAAAATGTAGATGAACATTCCATTTGCTGTGTGTAGTAAACAAAGATCGCAAATGATGTGCGTAAAGCAGGGTCATAATGACGAATCTCTATCCTCGTAAAGTGGAACTCACGCTTGCCTAATAATTAGGCCTTCTTTTTTTCGAACTGAGACAGATCCGATGCTTACTGCAGAGCGTCTTTTTGGGGAGAGTTAGTTTTTTTCTCCTGGCTAGGATATATTTTCTTGTAATGACATTCGTAGCCATTCCATTGCGCACGTACTCAAAAACTATTTTGTACATTCCGTTGCGCGCGAAGCGCGCCGAAATTGGCGTTCTTGCTATATGGCGTAGCGCTGTATGCCACGACGCGACAGCTTGTACATATTATTATTTAGTTTGAACCACAGTGTCCCTGAAAAAATTACCCCCTCTTTTGAGAGAGGATGCCAAAAAATTACCCCCCTAAAATCTATGTCTTCTAAATTTTTACCCCCACCCAAATTCCACCCCCCCCCCCCCCCCCCCGTAGACGTTATAAGCAATCGCTCCCTAATTTCTCACTTCTAATTTCTCACTTCTAATTTCCGACTTCTAATTTCTCACTTCTAATTTCCGACTTCTAATTTCTCACTTCTAATTTCTCACTTCTAATTTCTCACTTCTAATTTCCGACTTCTAATTTCCGACTTCTAATTTCTCACTTCTAATTTCTCACTTCTATTTCCGACATCTAATTTCTGACTTCTAGAACAACTTTTTACAAAAAAAATTGACAAAATTTTTAACACTTTTTAAAGTATAGAATAGTGAGCAGCACTTCTACGAACTTTATTGTAAAACTGTATTTTATTCACCGACGCGTTTCGTCCGAACTTACTTTTCGCGCTAAAACCACGGCCCCCGGCCCCCAAAAAACAAAAAACAAAAAAAAATCGTCACGTAGAAAACGTTACACCTTGATGTAATCTCGCCTGTTCTCTCACGCATTTCTTCATGCTTGTCGGTCCATATTGTAAGGCCGCACATAAATAACAGCTCTATGTAATATTGTAACACCCTGATGAAGTCCGAGTAAGTTCGGACGAAACGCGTCTGAATAAAATGCAGTTTTACAAAGTTCGCAGAAGTACGTGCTGCTCACAGTCTTTTCGCGCTAAAACCACGGCCCCCGGCCCCCAAAAACAAAAACAAAAAAAAAATCGTCACGTAGAAAAACGTTACACCTTGATGTAATCTCGCCTGTTCTCTCAAGCATTTCTTCATGCTTGTCGGTCCATATTGTAAGGCCGCACATAAATAACAAGCTCTATGTAATATTGTAAACACCCTGATGAAGTCCGAGTAAGTTCGGACGAAACGCGTCTGAATAAAATGCAGTTTTACAAAGTTCGCAGAAGTACGTGCTGCTCACTAGTCTTTACTTACTGTAAAAAATTGTTCTAGAAGTCAGAAATTAGATGTCGGAAATTAGAAGTGAGAAATTAGAAGTCGGAAGTTAGAAGTGAGAAATTACAAGTCGGAAATAAGAATTGAGAAATTAGAAGTGAGAAATTAGAAGTGAGAAATTAGAAGTCGGAAATTAGAAGTGAGAAATTAGAAGTGAGAAATTAGAAGTGAGAAATTAGAAGTTGGAAATTAGAAGTGAGAAATTAGAAGTCGGAAATTAGAAGTGAGAAATTAGAAGTCGGAAATTAGAAGTGAGAAATTAGAAGTCGGAAATTAGAAGTGAGAAATTAGAAGTCGGAAATTAGGTGTCGGAAATTAGAAGTCGGAAGTCCCTCACTAGCATAGACTTTATGGGCTACAAAACTACATATCACACAAGGAGCTAATGTTCATGGCGGCACCAGCTTGTGTGAGGCTGGGTGTCCTGTGTCCTGCCCTTGGCCTTCTTTGTTGCTCACCTTTGCCAACAAAATTACACCTAATTCAGAAAAGGTTGCTTTTGTTATTGGTCATTGGTCTTTTCAATTATAGCGTGAAACAAAGGAAATGTTTGCTTCAGTGACCATGAAAAAGGCGTTCAAAGACCAATGACCAATACACCTGTTTAAAAAACGTTGTTTTGGGGATCGATCTGTGGTCGTTGAGCGTCATTGTTTGGTTGTCACTCAAGCAAATAATCCCATTGTTTGGGATTTGGTCGTTGAGGCGCGGAAAAACAATGAGATTCTTTGCTTGAGTGACCACCAAACAATGGGTTTAAAAGACCGAAGACAAATTCCCAAAGCGACGTTTTTTGGAATTAAGGGTATAGGTCAGATGGGCATAATAATCATCCGTGTGGGATAACAAGTTCCTTGTTTTTGATTAGAGTATGTCGCTTCACGCATTGGCTGAAAAATCTTTTACCCAGTTTTCGACATGATGCAATAGAAGCGATGATTTGCAATAGCGAAGACGGGATCGATTGTCTTGACATTGTATTTATGATTATTCCAGGTTATTTGAACCACTACCAGGAAAAGCGTGGCTATGACCCAGGTCCCTACTTTGACATGGACGCGTCAGTGGTATGCTCGAGCCAGGCTACCAACCGAGGGGCTGGTCACGTGTTCGCCGTACGCCGAGATTGCATGTCCCGGATGAATTGTAACCAGATTTGTAAGTCAAGGAGAGTGAAGAATCAGTTGAAGCAGCTGAGTCCTTTGTTTTACCTCTGCCAGTAAGTGGGTATATGGAACTCGAACCGAACCGAATTCAGAAAAGTTCCGAAAATATACCACCTTGCATGTATAAGCCCCTCTTCCCAATACGTAGCCCCTAGTACTGAAAGGAAAATAGCATCCGAATATAAGCCCCCCTTCAATGTAAGTGATTAAGTTGCCAAAATGAAGAAGTAGGCTCAGGTATATTTTACAATAATTATGACAAAAAGAATGAAAAAATTATCCAGGTAAAATGTCTTGCGTTGAATGTTTTTGCTCTTCTCAGTGAGGCATTTTAATGGTCCGATTTATTTGGTTACCATGGCAGCGGTTTGCGTGACTTGTAAGAGCGTGACAAATACACAATTAAATTTGTTTCAGGTCTCTGAATTCGACGGGGGTCCCTATATGTCTGACAATGACCAGAAACCGGCATACATTTTGCCATTCTGGCTGTCCAATGCCTCAAATTACATATCACACAAAATGTACTATGCAAAAACCACTTGAGCCATCCTCGTTAGATCAATAATAGTATACGTACACTAGATAATTGTTGTCTTATGTCTTGCTGTCTTCTGATTGCCTAGCTTTTAATCACCCGCCATTAATTTTTGTTTTGTGTGTTTTAGCTTCAGTTGCCTGGAGTCGATTGGCTTCCTGAAGATCATGCCCATGCGCAGACCCACCTTAACTCCTGTTGTCCACTTGTATCGCAGCTGCTTTCGAGGATGCCGCGGCAAATCGCATTACTGCTGTTGTATCAAAACTATGGCACTCTAAGGAGTCACGCAATTACTAACAAAGGACGTCACGCAACTTTAACTAATGGTGTCACGCGGTACTCTAAAAGATACTTGTCAGGCAATACTAGCTAATGATGTGGAAATAGTGAAAATTAATAATTACAATAATACTGTACGTAGTAAAAAGATGGTGGTGTTTACTAGTAACAGATGCTGGTATGTCTGTCTGTTGACCTGTTTCATTTGAGAAAATCAAATGAAAACGTTTCTGAAAAGGCTGTGAAAATAATTTAAGGAATAAGAGCAAATATATTGTGCTGTTTATTTTAGTTCCAAAAGTTCAGTGTCTGCCTGTTTGTCATGTTTTACTTGAGAACAACCAAATGAAAGTTGAACCATTTTAATTCTGAGAAATAAAAATTAAAACTATGGCAGACGCAACAAAATCTGTACCCCTGTTGAGGTCCCCGCTATATCAAATACTCCTGGAAATATGAACTTTATATCACCCACCCTGCGTGCGCCAATTCGACATCCGCTATATCTGTTGATTGTCAAAACCGATTGTGCGATTGACAGCATACATTTTATGATACGTTATATTTCTGATCTTCTGCGCAGTTCCAAAAGTTCAGTATCTGCCTGTTTGTCCTGTTTTACTTGAGAACAACCAATTGACAGCATACATCCTACTAACTTAGCAATCAAATCATGCGCAGAAGATCGGAAATATAACGTATCATAAAATGTATGCTGTCATAGCTCGTCGTACTCAGCTGAACAAGATGAACAAAAGGCTATTGGAACCAAAATTGGAGAAAAGTTTCAAACTGATTTTGGCATGGAAACCACGCCAGATAACAACGGGACGCACGCGCACGGCACAATCCAGCTTTTTTCAAGAAATGTCATTTCACCACTTCAATCTACATACCATATTTGGAATGTTTTTTTTCACTTTTTCTATTTTGTTTAGGGACGTGTCATTATTTAGCGGGGGGGGGGACTCCTTTTTTTTGTGGGGAGGGTCCTAACATTTTTCGCGTGTCTAAAGGGAGGTCCAAAATTTTTCACTCCTGTTTGGGGAGGTTCATAATTTTTCAGCAACATTTGGACGATGAAGAGGGTACAGTTTCTTGGACAACGAGCCGACTTCAAGTTTCCCGCCAAGTACAACCAAGAACCTAGTGTTCTAACTCTCGACGGCGAGTGACTGGTCTACGCTTTCACGAACTTAAGTATACTCAAAAATTCCTTTTATTCCCTATCGGTTGCTTCCTTGCAATTAGTTCGTATTCTAGACATCTCATTTATCAGTTTTCTGACATAATTTTTGAGTTCTAATTAAATATTCACTCCAAGCGAAGTTCTAGGTTCACTCTACCGTGAATCGTACTGTAACTCTGAATTTGCATAAGATTGCGTTACTTTGTCTTTCGTCACACTCTGTTTTGGTTTACTACGGCCTGTATCCTGTTCTATCTTTGTTTTCTCGCGGGCTTTACGCCTCTATACTCCTGACTGCTGAATTGTTTATTTTGTCTCCAACTGATAATTAAATTTGATAAACATTTCTCACTTGTGTTTTCCTTTTACTGCCGCTGCTTTTGATCTCGGTTTTTCGCAAATCTCTCATGTTAATTAATTCTATCTGCTGAATTCTGTTATTGATATATCTAGATAATCATTACTTAGTTGTGAGGGATATTAGAAGACGATAATAAATACGTTTACACATTGTCTACAGTAGATTGATCAATATAAAATATAATAAATATTATATAACAAAGGGAATAACAATATAAACAATTAATAAGTAAGAAAAAGGAAATAAATAAAAGGAAATAGGTCAAAGGATTAAATTTCAAGTGAACATCTTGGGAAAAGAAGATTTTATTTAAAAATATGGCTAGTGGTTTTGCAACACCATCGAAACTTTTGCTCAAAGTGACATTTTTTGTCTTTTGTTTCTGCGATCCTTTTCCAAGGTGCGATGGGCACAACGCCTTTTCTCCCGAGTTTTCTCGAATTTTTTCGAACGATGTGTGCCCGTGGGCAAATTGTTCTGGCATTGCCCCATGGTTAGTTTTTGCAAGGCCACATAAAAATTTTAAATTGAGGCGACACAAATGCCCATGTGCCTACTATGCAAACTCGACCTCAACATTTCACATGGTACTGGACGTAGGGGATTTAGTCTTTAAACTGAACCCCGGTCCTGACAATAATGCCATAAGCACTATTGTATCACGGTCGAGGACGCGTCCTACAGGCCAGCCAAAAGCAAATCCATCGAATCTTATCTCTGTTGATCGACTGCCTTCGAATAACAACGCAGGTGCATCTCTGACACTGTGTTTACTAAACCCTCGCTCTGTTCGAAATAAGTCGGCTGTCATCTTTGATTACGTCTGTGAGAGCAAAGTTGACTTAGTGGCGATCACAGAGACTTGGCTCAGCCCTAATGATGATGTTATTAGATCTCAGCTTTGCCCTGATGGGTATCACCTGTTAGATCACGGACGTGTTGGTCGCCTAGGAGGTGGTACAGCGTTGATGTTCAGGGATTCTTTAACAGTGAACAAAGTTAGTGCAGGGGCTAAGGTGTCATTTGAGTTTTCCGAATGGACTGTTAAATCGGCCCAATCACATGACCTTCGAGTTTTGATAATATATCGCCCACAGTCTGACTCGGATGCCCATCGAATTCCCACTAGCACCTTCTGTTCCGAGTTCAGTGATTATCTAGAGAACATTGTCTTATGCAAAGAACAACTAGTGGTGGTTGGGGATTTTAATTTTCACGTTGATGTCCAGGGTGACAGGGATGCCGTTAAATTTCTTGATGTTTTGGAGTGTTTTAGTCTTCAACAGCATGTTGTTGGACCCACCCACATACAGGGGCACACTTTAGACCTTGCTATCACACGCCAGACTGACCAGATTATACGGTCTACGCCCAGAGTTGACCGATATGTTTCAGACCATGCGTCGGTTTTGTGTCTCCTGCATCATCCCAAACCCCCTATAAGCTCTAGAACGGTATCTTACAGAAAGTATAGAGCTGTTGATATGGAATCTCTGGACGATGAGCTGGCCAGCTCGGATTTTTGTCAGAATCCGCCTGATGATTTGGTAGAGCTTGTTACTTCCTACCATACTACATTACAAGCTGCCATAGACAAACATGCACCACTTAAAACCAAAACCATTTTTGCACGACCGAGAGTGCCTTGGTACTCTGATGAGATCCGTAACGCGAAAAGGGAAAGGAGGATCGCTGAAAAGAAATGGAGACGTTCAAAGCTTGATTCAGACTTAGCTGATTTCAAGAAAAAGCGCAATACTTTCAATAATCTCATGAATAAAGCGAGGCGCGACTTTTACACCAACCTAATCGAGGAGAACAGCAGTGACCAAAGAAAGCTATTTCAAGAAAGCAAGCGCTTATTCAATCATGCGCAGGGTGATGGTTTGCCCCCTAATCTTGATGCTTCTATTTTTGCAAATGATTTAGGAAAGTACTTTGTTGAAAAAATTGAAATGATTCAAGCAAAGATTGATGGACAAGTATCAACATCTACTTGTCCATTGTCAAACCTGTCGAGTACTTCTTCCCTTGATGCAGGCCCTGCTCCGTCTTTCACCAACTTCGAGACCTTGACGGACGAGGATGTCAAAACACTCATTCGAAAATCGTCACTGAAGTCTTGCACACTCGATCCAATGCCTTCCCGTCTGGTCAGCCAATGTGATTCCCTCCTTCCGATAATCACTAAAATAATTAACTGCTCCTTACAAACTGCCCATTTTCCGGACGATTGGAAAGAAGCTTTGGTACTACCTCTGCTAAAAAGCTAGGTTTGGACATTTTGTTTAAGAATTTTCGACCTGTCAGTAACTTAATGTTTATATCTAAACTGACAGAAAAAGCAGTATTTAATCAAACTTACAACCATATGGTCATTAACAACTTGTACCCAATAGCACAATCGTCCTATCGACAAAACCATAGTACGGAAACTGCCTTATTAAAGGTTAAAAACGACATCCTCCTCAATATGAACAAGCAGCATGTGACCCTTCTCGTACTACTTGATCTGAGTGCTGCCTTCGACACAGTCGACTATACAATCTTATTGGCGGCGCTCAGCAGGTTGGGTTTTGAAGGCACCGCACTTCAATGGTTCCAGTCCTACCTCTCAGGGCGTGCGCAACGGGTGTCGGTAAGGGGATGTGAGTCGAAGAGATTCGAGTTGAGCTGCGGTGTCCCCAAGGTTCCTGCCTAGGGCCGCTCCTTTTCACTATCTATGCGAGCTCTCTTCTTGACACGGCTAAGGCGTATCTACCATCAGTCCACTGTTACGCGGACGATACGCAATTATATTTATCGTTCAATCCGGCAGAAGAGACTGGTCAGGCGGATGCTCTTGATGCCATGGAAAATTCTATTGAGGCAATTAAGTGCTGGATGCAGCATAACAGGCTTCTCTTAATGAGAGTAAAACTGAGTTCCTTCTTATTGGAACGCGGCAGCAGCTTGATAAAGTCAATCTCACTCATGTGAACGTAGGTGCCGCTAAAATCACTCCCAACTCCCCTGTTAAAAACCTTGGAGTCTGGTTTGATTCTCATTTATCTATGGACCACCATATTAATAAGGTCTGCTCAGCAGCATTTTTTCATCTCTACAATATTAGAAAGATCAGACAGTATTTAACTAAGAGCTGCACTGAGACCCTCATTCATGCGTTTATTTCAAGCCGAATTGACTACTGTAACAGTGTTCTTTTCGGGTCAGCAGAATATCAGCTGAAGAAACTGCAACGCATTCAGAATGCCGCTGCTCGTTTAGTGTTCAAAGAGGCGAAGTTTTGTCACATTACGCCATTATTGAAGTCCCTACATTGGCTACCTGTTAAGCAGCGCATTGTTTTCAAAATGCTGCTCACTACTTTTAAGGCCATTCATGGCTTGGCGCCACAGTACCTCACGGATCTCATTTCAAGAAGGCACGATAACACTACTCCCTCAGAAGCAATAACAGCCTTATGCTTAATTACAGTACGGTAAAATCAAAAAAGACTCTTGGTGATCGTGCCTTCGAGGTTGCTGCGCCGAAGCTGTGGAACGATCTCCCACGAGAAATTCGTAACATTTCCACAATCAATGGCTTCAAGAGGGCACTTAAGACCCATCTATTTGTGAAAGCGTTTTAAATTTATTTAAATAGTTATTTTTGCGTTTCCTTTTCATTTTACTTTTTATTGATTTTATCGACTTTTTATTGACTTTTAATTTATTTTAAAATTTAGAAATATTCTTTGTTTACAATATTTATTTTGTAAATTTTAAATTTTAAACCGAACATCTTTTGTAATGCGCAGTTGAAAATTTCTCATTGATAACTGCGCAATATAAATGTGATATATTATTATTATTATTATTATAAAGCAAATGCCGATAGTGGCTATTTCAGCAACTTCTCTATAAAAATTTCGGGACGCTTCGCGCGCACAAAGGATGAAGTCTAATATACACTTTGATCAATGAAGACATCACCCTCACGCCGTTTACAAGAAGAAGTGTATCTTGACGAGGAAAAGCAAACTTTACCAAAAATGCCCTGCAACGATAGGCCTGGCGGGCAAGTCACTATATGTTTGAAAGAAGACCCTATAGGTAAGCGTGAGTTTTCGACGTTACAAGCATAGAAATTCGTCTGTTGGGCCGTGCTTCGCGCCACATGAATATTAATAACCTCGTCATTTGCGGCGTGCAGTTGTGCGTATGAATAATATAACCTTGTTGGCTCAGGAGTCCATTAATAGCGCCATAGTATTATATGGCTCTGTTAATTAGCCCGCAGTAAGTTGTTAGATGGTCAGCGGTCTCGCGACCAAGAACCTGTTCACGGTTCGGCCTCGTGTCCGCCATGTTGTAATAAAGTGTTGTGGCGAATCAACCTGACTCGTTGTCATTCCTAAGTTATGGCGTGGTGGCCAGCGGCGGGATTGGAAGAATGCTGATCTCCCGGCCTTCCAAAGGAGAAGGATTCATGGAGCCACATGTGACAATGAAGACGGTTTTGAACGATTCGCGCCCGGTGTACTTTCCGGTGGAAGCAGCCTTTCTCAACACGTGGCAGGGCAAAGGAGCCCGTGCCGTGTCCCAAGCATTTATTTTCATTCTGTTATTTTTGTTGTAAGCATGTAAACGACTGTGGAAAACAAGATCTACGACCTGAGGCACGCGAAGCCGCTGTTGGTGAACACTGCTGTCGTTACACATTTATTTTGTTGGAACTTTGTTGGAAACAATATGTGAACGCTGCTGTCTTTGCATTTATTTTGCTGGAACTTTGTTGGAACCAGATGTGAACGCTTCTGTCTTTGCATTTATTTTGTTTGAACGTTGTTGGAATCAGATGTGAACGCTGCTGTCTTCGCATTTATTTTGTTTGCGAGTAAAACATTCCCTTGGATAACCGAGATCAGGGAAAACTGCGGTCATTGTATTTGATATTTCGTTGCATGTATTAACGTTCCTTTGGCAAGACAAGTTCTGTGACCTGTGCAAACGAAGCTGCATTTTTGCCAGGATTTGTGAAATCTGCCGACATTTAGTTAATACTTGTCTTCATTGCGAGACACGGCTTTGGGAAATCAAGGACAAGCGACAAGATCTGCTACTGTCACTATAGCAACAAGCCTGCACCAGCCCATTGTCAACTTGCACTCTTCTGATGAACATAATTTATTTTGTGCAGATGAAATATTATTTATTTTGTTCGGATGAACTTTGGACCTTCTTATTTTCATTCTACTTTTAATTTCGCCTCCTGCTCTGCCATTTATATTTTTTTGCCCATGCCATAGATTTCACACACCCTTTTTATTGCCAGTGCCTGTTTCAGTGTAGATGTGGTTGTATAGGAGAAGAAATAGGGGAAGAGAGAAAGAGAAAAAAAGTGGTCACCCCCTCCCCCCCATACATGGTACTGCCGGTGCCATGTATGCCTGTGTGTAATAGTCGTGTATGTACACCTGCCTCTGTGTATCCATGGTAACCACTCACTGTAGTGATGAGTGTGTACCCTTCTATAGCCTGTTATGTAGAACGTTTATGTACAGTTGTACAGTCACAGTTTGCCACTCTGTATTTGACATTTTTGCTAGCTACAATAGTACATTGTATAGCTTTAGTTGCCTCATAACCTGACTCATGTAATCTTTTCATTTCCCATTCCATTCATGTTTCTGTATAGAAAGATAGGGAAAGAGGTTGCGCCATAGTATTATATGGCTCTGTTAATTAGCCCGCAGTAAGTTGTTAGATGGTCAGCGGTCTCGCGACCAAGAACCTGTTCACGGTTCGGCCTCGTGTCCGCCATGTTGGAATAAAGTGTTGTGGCGAATCAACCTGACTCGTTGTCATTCCTAAGTTATGGCGTAGAAGCTTTCATCTAACCTATATAGCTGAGGTAGCATACTTCCTGGGCTCCTGACGGGCTTTGTTTACTATACGGTACACAAAACAGTCCGGTTCATTACCAGTTTTGGTAATATCAACTTTGCTCATTATGCATGCATAATAGGACAAAATGGCGACTGTAGCTGATATTAGCGTACCCTTCATAAAATGTATCTTTTCTTCCTCTATAACGTCCCTACCCATGAACCTTTGCCTGAAAGACATGACAAGGGCAACAGGAACTCCATATTGCTTGCGAAACTAACGAAATCGGAGCGAAGTACGAAATATTTGAAGATTTACTGCTGCCTCTATCAAGTTTTTACACTAATTTTTGCCTGATCGCATAGGGAAAAGGCCGAATTGAAGTAGGTTCCACCCATATTTACAAAAAATGCACCCATAGGTGTGAAAATATAGTAGTTTTGCTTCCTATATATACAAGAATTACTTGGGTACCCGGCGATTTCGTGGGTACTCGCGATGTGAAGTCAAAATCTCTTCGCCGTCGGTAGATGTACTCGAAGCGAGTAGCAACGCCACGTCAGAAGTCGAGCTGTTTATATGTGCTGGTCTTGTGAAGTCGATAATAACTACCAGAGGAAAAAGGCAAGGGGAAGAGCTCATCAAAGATCAGCAAGACGAGTTTCTGCGTTCAGTTCCATCGTCTTTGGTTTTGATATGGACCCAAGAGCTCGGATTAGAGTGTATAAGCTTATAACCAGCCGACAAATGACCCAAATTATAACAAAACCCCATTCAAATATGGCGTACCCATTTAAAGTTATAAGGCACTGACCAACTAAACTCGAAGCGAAAGTCCGCGGTTTCAGCATCGTTAAACAAAATCAACTGGTACACAAACGAAGCCTAAAGCCATAATAAGTTTGTAAGGCACTCGAGTTTGGCAGGGATTCGACTGCGCCATGCAGTGACCAACGGCCAAGCCTTGAAACAACGGATACTGAATAGCCAGGAGTTTTGTGTTCACCTAGTCTTCTGTTTTCCATTGCAGATGAGGCTAATTTCCTCGATAGGACGACAAAAAGCCGTGAGGGGCGAAGTGAAAGCAACCCCGGGGCGATGCCAGAAACCCGCTCGAATGATAAGGGACGTGTCATTATTTAGCGGGGGGGGGCTCCTATTTTTGTGGGGAGGGTCCTATTTTTTTTCGCGTGTCTAAAGGGAGGGTTCAAATTATTTTCACTCGTGTTTGGGGGAGGGTCATAATTTTTTTCAGCAACATTTAGACGATGAAGAAGGTAAACAAATGGCGATAGTGGTTATTTCAGCAACTTCTCCATAAAAATTTCGGCGCGCTTTGCGCGCATAAACAATGACATCTAATATACTCTTTGAGCAATGAGGACACTACCGGTGACAAGAACAAGTTATCTTGACGAAGAAAATCAAACTCTCCACAAATTTCCCTGCAAATGATAGGCCTGGAGGGCAAGTCACTATATGTTTGAAAGAAGACCCCTTAGGTAAGCGTGAGTTTTCGACGTTAAAGCATATAAATTCGTCCGTTGGCCTCGCTTCGCGCACATGAATATTAATAACTTCGTCATTTGCGGAGCGCAGTTGTGCGCATGAATAATATAACCTAACCTATATAAGTGAGGTAGTGTACTTCCTAAGCACCTGACAGGCTTTGTTTACTATGCCGTACACAAAACATCTACCCTTTCTCTGAGGCTTGATGGATGCAATGAACAATAAAAAAACGATGAACAAACAAACAAACGTTTATCAAAATTTGGGCGCGCTTTGCGCGCAACGAAGGATATGCGAGCCCGTTTTTCTGTAAAATGTCTACAGTACTAGGTCAAACAGGGGACGGGAGATGTGGGATTACGTTAATCATTAAGATTGTTGACACAGGTGTTCTTTGTTTTCAACACGTGGCTGTGGTTTGTTTTGTCTCTTCCATGTGCTTGTGGTTTCTATTGTTCTCAGAGTCTATGAACCAGAGGTTTAGTGGATCTTCTATCTTCGAGCTTTGAACTAACTGGCGGTTGGATTTAAATGACTGGAGCCACGGGAGCTCTGCTTATATTGACATTGAGAACAATGGAAACCGCAAGCACACTGTAAAAACGGACTGGTTAAAATAACCAATTAAAATTGGTTCGAACCAATATCGATTGGTCATTTCAACTATTTATTAATTGGTCATTTTTGCAACCAGAAATAAATTGGTTAAAGCAACCATTTATTATTGGTTCGAACCAATTTTTATTGGTTGTTTTAACAATTTATTAAATGGTTAGTGTTGCGACCCAAAACAATCTGGTTAACACAACCAATTACTATTGGTTCAAACCAATATCAACTGGTTGTTTTAACAATTTGTTGAATGGTTAATATTTCAACCCAAACTCAATTGGTTAAAATAAGTTACCAAAAAAGAATAGTGATAACAACTATTTCAATTTTGGTCATTGCTGAATTATAAATAAATAGCAAAGAGTGCATGTTTATAGCAAAATAATATTCAGCGAATTTAAATACCGCAGGAAAAAAGGTCAAGAAAGGGCTTGTAAATGTATAAGTATGTTTAAGATCGAAATCGCCGCGACAAATCGCCGCACTATGTGCAGCGATCTGAACTTCCTGTGGTGAAGGGAAACTGGCACTAGCTTCTAATTGATGACGTGCACGGTTCGTTAGTCTTTTGAACATTCGGCGGGCGTAGGCGGGCGGACACCTTGGTGTTGGACTCTGTGGCGTTGGTTCCCTGTATTTTCTCCTGAATTATGCGTTCTTGGTCCCATTTAACTTCCACATCTAATCGCATGAAGTGAAGGAAGTTCGAAAAAGACGGTAAGTATTTTCATTCAACCCAATAAGCACGGCATTTTCTCGTTCTCTTGGATGTTCATTCGAACCCGTTGTTACCGGCTTACACCTCATGTCGACTCAGTGATCTTATAGTTAAACTTGATAGTAGGAGCACCAACAATCACACTAGATCTTTAAGAAGGTTATTTATTTCTCTTGCCTCCTGCCATTTAACAACCGGATTTTCCTTGGATTCCATCAAAAACAACTACACAGTTGATCCGTGATTCAACTTAATGAAATACCTTTCAGCGAGCCGTTACGGCGGATGTAAGCTGAAGCTTACGTTTCAGGCCGAATTGTAGCTTCACGAGTACATAGGTTTCCATTGATTTGTGTAAAATGCCTACTAATAATTATGGAAATACGAATATTTGTTTGTGGTCCAATTTAAGACACGAATTATATCGATATCTCGCTGTTTCGATGATCCAATCTGAAAGAGACTGTTAACCTAAATAGCGGCTGTTTGTGTTTTATTGCAGATTCCAATCCGAAGATACAAGCCAAGTGAGGAACTTTTACAGCTAAGTTGGACCTGAACTGTTCTATAATCTAGTACATATGCCATATGGTTTCCTTTTTCATTAGCGAAAATGTAGAGAATTGCAATCGCCGAGAAAATGATAACTATGTAATTTCAGTGCGTTAGTCTAATGCAGAGACCAATGTTTCGCCTATGTTGTGTAACATTAGCCTATATGTATTTTTTATCTAAAGTCTTAAATAAAAGTGATTATAGCCAAACGTGTGTGTGTATGCGTATATTTTCAAGGAACAGAACTACTACGGGTGCAACGGGTCATTCAAAAGTCCAACCATTTTTTGGTGGTAAAACAACCTTTCACAATTGGTTGAAATGACCAATCTATTGGGTAAAATGACCAATTTTAAAATGGTTAAAATAGCCAATTTTAACAACCAAATGGAAATGGTCACATCAACCAATCGTTCAACCAAATGAAATGGTTAAGTCAACCAATTAAAAATTAGTTATCTGAGACTCAAATTTCAACCAATTTTTTTTGGTCGATTCAACCAGTCCGTTTTTACAGTGCACATGGCCGAGACAAAAGAAACCGCAACCACGTGTTGAACACAAAGGAGCACCTGTATCAACAATCTTAATGTATTCCTCCGCAATAAAGAACAAAAGAACACCTGTGTCAACAATAAACCACAAGTTCATTAATTCCGCGTGCGGACGCTCATTAATTCCTCCGAAATAAAGAACAAAAGAACACCTGTGTCAACATCAAACCACAAGCTCATTAATTCCGCGTGGGGACGCTCATTAATTCAACGGCGACGCTCATTATGTATTCCTCCGCAAAATTAGTATTCCTCCCAACCAAAAAAACGGCTAATTCGACCCCTCCTATACTACTATAATGACACGTCCCTTAGAAGGTTGAAAAATCCACCAGAACTAACATACATTACTTCTGGTGATGTTGTGCTCGTCTTTTCCACCATTTTTATAACGGTCGAGAGTAAATAAGAGACACAAGAAACCACAGGAAGCCCATATAATCACTTGAAAAACGACACAGTTCTCGTGATATGGTCAATTTAACAAAAACGACAGTGATCCATTGATGTGTGACAATAGCAATATAGCAGGGCTTTGATAAGTTTTAGAGACTGGCATATTTTCAATGAAAGCAATTCAATTTTCTCTGAACCGTGTAAAGGGTAGTCTAATACTCTAGCTCGTTTTGAGCATTTATGACAGAGTTTTAAGCTCTTCGATATCAGATCTCTAGGCTTCACCAAAGCACCGTTTACAACGAAGCGAACTGTAAAGAAACTCATCATGAAGGCATCAATCCTTGTTGGACTTGTCATTAATGGTTTACTACAGCTTTCACCCGCAGAGAACATCGATGGTTTGTTTTGCCTTTTGTCATTCACCGCATATTAATCGTACGATTATCGATAGAGTTTATCAGAGATTTATCTAATTGCTTATCCATTGATATAATAACCTTGATAAAATGCGTCCAATCTGGCGCAGATTTTAGCTGTAACATGGAAATATTTTAAAACTTTCACAAACTGCTTTTCTGCGTTTAGACCCTCGTTGAACGCTGCAATGATGCATCAGAATCAATGAGTCTTGACTATAATAATGTACACGCAAAGATGAATCTGCAAGCGATTTTGTTTGCCAAAATTGACACAGAGTTGTGATGCCGAAGACGAAACTATTTATCTTTTAAATCTAGGTGAATATGACTACTATCATGAAAGGCGTGGCTTTGACCCAGGCCCCTACTTTGACATGGACGCATCCGTGGTGTGCTCGGGCCAGGCTACCAACCGAGGGGCTGGTCACGTGTTCGCCGTACGCCGAGATTGCATGTCCCGGATGAATTGTAACCAGATTTGCAAATCAAGGAGGGTGAAGAATCAGTTGAAGCACTTGAGTCCGAAGGTCTCCAAATGCCAGTACGTGTGTGCATGGAACTCGAACCGAAGTGGGAGCTCCAATTTGAATCCGGAAAAGTTGTGAATACCAACGAGTCGGAAAGTTTTCTCAAGTTTGACTGCATTGTCTCAATTCAAGCTTCATCAGTTTCTCGTCGGTATTCACAACTTTTGACTTCAAATCGAGGCTCCCAATGCATTCATGTGCGCAGTCGATGCCTATTCAGCGGTAGAGTAGAGAATTCGAAACTGGCCATGGACTATTCAGAACAATCCGAAAATAAACCTTGTATAAGCCCCTATTGCCAATACTTAGCCCCCTGTTTCGACTTGTTACTGAAACAGAAATCCGAAAATAATCCCCCACCGAATAGCAGCCCTTGGGCGAAATTATCTCGCGGTATTAACCTTCTTGTTAATTAACGACACAATTTTTCCAACAATCGGTAGCCCTTTCAGTAAGATTTGATATTTGACCGGGGTCTCAAATATGTAGGTTTTTTTAAAGAAAACTATGTATTTTGGTGAGCTTATTATATACCAGTTGCATTTCGCTAAAAAAAATTAAATTGAACGTTCGTTAGAGTTGATTTTATTATTCAAGATCTAAATCTGGATTCTCAATCAATTTTCAAAAAAAAAAATGAAAAATAGATAACATATGTACCAAGTGTTCTATCTCAGAAAGCTTTTTCTCTTTTTGTTGTTGTTGCAATAATGGAAGATTCATCTTTTCATCTAGTTTTCTTTTATTTAATTTTCCTTTATCTAAAACATTTCTCTTTTTGCTTTCCCTTTTTCCATAACATGCCCTGCCTTGAGTAGCTTTGCTATTTGTAGGGCGGCAGCCTATGTAATCTGGCTTTTGTTTTTAGTAATAACTAAATTGATTGATTGTTTTGTGTGTTTTTAGCTTCAGTTGCCTGGAGTCGATTGGCTTCCTGAAGATCGTGCCCATGCGCAGACCCACCTTAACTCCTGTTGTCCACTTGTATCGCAGCTGCTTTCGAGGATGCCGCGGCAAATCTCATTACTGTTGTTGTATCAAAAAATGGCACACTAAGAAGCTAAGAAGCCATGTAATGCTAACAAATGATGTCACGGAAAATTATTAAGTAGTGATGTCGCGCAGTACGCAATATGTGAATGGAAAACGGTAAATACGGGAACTACCCAGGTTCAGTGAGCGGCCCGTATCTTTTCAATATTTTTATAAATGACTTAGAAATTAATTTTGGGCCTTCAGCTAGCCTAGCCAAATATGCAGACGATGCCACTCTTGTAGTCGCAGTTAATAGAGCAGGAATTGATCCATCTGGCATGGTAGAAAACAAGTAAATGGACTGGGCCGATAACAATCGTAACCTAGCGAAATGCAATGAACTGACAATATGCAAAAAGGTGTTGTATCCAGTCAAAACACTGTTAACAATATATCTGTGTATATCCAAGGCCAACTCTCTTGATTTTTTAATCGTAATGGTGAAGGAGTTTTGGATACGTGATCTTTATATAAATAGATTTTCGGGAGTTGATTCCTTCAACTTTTCGACAATAAGCAGACAGTGTTTTTTCATAAACATTTACAAACCCCTTGAAGTCCGTTAAAAAACCGCATCCCCTCGCTTTTCTTTTTTTTAATCAACTTCTTCCTGATGAAGCACTCTGTCTCGTGTCTGATACATTACTGCAAGCATGCTAGATGTTCAGCTTTTATTCTCTCCGTCTTGCGGCATTGCTTTTGCTTTTGTTTTTGAGAACCCCCCCCCCCCCCCTCCTCAAAAGTTAAATGGTCATTTTTGGTGGAGTGTGTTTTTTCCTCGCCAAGATACACTTGTTCTTGTGAACAGTGTGAAGGTAGTGTCTTCGTTGCGCGAGTTGCCAAAGACTGTATTAGCGCCGAAATTTGTATTATGTATTGAGTGAGGTGAAGTACAAAAATGCAAATATTAGAGAAGTTGCTGAAAACTAATTAGAACATTTCTTGTGGTCCCCCCTTTCAGGCTTCAGGCTTTGAGGGATCCCCCCTCTCGCTCGCCCCAAAATGAAGTGATACCCCCTAAAATCCTCTGCCCCCTCTCCCCAACCCCCAGGCGATAAATAATGACCGCTCCCTTAACGTTTGAAAGGGTATTACGCGTTTATGGTAATTAGTGGTAACAGTACTTTTTCAGCGTGCAAACAAGCACGGCAAACAAAACCTGAATACGTGAATAAGCACATTTCACTTTGTACTGTCGCACTTTGTAATAATTAACGCACTTTGTAATACCTGACGCAATTTGTAATAAAGTTGACGCACTTTGTAATACCTGACGCAATATGTAATAAAGTTGACGCACTTTGTAATAAAAAAGCTGACGCAATTTGTAATAGGCCACTGTCGCAGTTTGTAATAAAAAAAGCTGACGCAATTTGTAATAGCCCCTGTCGCACTTTGTAATAAAGCGTATTACAAATATGTTTGGCTTCTCAAATTAAAAAAAATATATTAATATTAGTCGCATTTATTATTAGTATAAAGTATAAAATGTCAGAGTTGTTAGAGGGCAACGTAAACAATGATCGGCAAGTCAAAATTGTGTGTCCCCCAAAAACCCAAAACGTAAGAACATAAATGTATATTATGGAGTGGCCATACAGGGGGAGATGTTTGTAACATAGGACTACCTAATTAATGCGCAGGAAAATTGTGCCTCTCCCCTAGGGTTTTATTCACTGTTTCCTTGCTTTCCCATAAATGGCAGCAAAGATAAACCAAAACCAACTGTTTCATGTACATAAGCTAGAGGCATTAGCCCATTGGGATTGACTTCGCTTGACTTCACGAAAACAACTTCGCTAGAAAGAACGTGGCGACTCATAAGCTTTCTTACACTTACGATCAGACCATATTGCCACCATTGCGAAAGTATAATAGCTAGGAGATTATCACGGAATCGCCTGTTTACGTTTTTAATGTTGTTCGTGTCATTAGGCTAGCACAATCCAAAAGAATCAAGAGCCATCAAGATGATTTTCTATAGAATTAATTTTATTACATATTGCGTCAGGGATTATTACAAATTGCGTTAGCTTTTTTATTACAACTGCGACAGGGGTTATTAAACTTTGCGTCAGCTTTGTTATTACAAAGTGCGTCAACTTTATTACAAATTGCGTTAGTTATTACAAAGTGCGTCAACTTTATTATAAATTGCGTCAGGTATTACAAAGTGCGTTAATTATTACAAAGTGCGACAGTACAAACGTTATGTTTGGATTTTGTTTTATTGCGGATGGAATGAAGGAATGAGTAAAGGGTTACTTTTCTTCGTTTGTTCTTCTTCCATGTCGTGACAAAACACAAAAAACAAATCAGAATGTCTGTGTGGTAATTTAAAAGGAGAAAGATGCCAACATCGGGCCGTCGAACAGGCTGATTGTGCCAAGAGACATTGACCACACTGAGTGTTTATATTTCCAATCAAACGTAGATCAGGCTGCCGACCATACATTTCATTAGATTTCGAGACTGGCGTATTTCCAAGCCGCCAAACTCATAAATCATTTTCATTTAACCGCACAAGCTAGAAGTGCAATATACTCTGACTTCTGGGCATTTATGAAAGAGTTTTAGAACTCTTCGAGATCAGTTGTCTCTAGACTCCCCAAAGCACCGTTTACGGCAGAAGAGAAAGAAGTTACACGAGTGAAAAGAAACTCATAATGAAGGCAGCAATCATCCTTGGACTTGTCATGACGAGTTGCTTACTGCAGCTTTCACGAACCGCAGAGGACATCGATGGTTGGTTTTTCCTTTGTTATTCACCGTATTAATCGTACAATTGTCGATATAGTTTATTAGTCTCTGATTTATCCATTTATAATGAACTCGATAAAACATTACCAGCAAATGCGAGACTTTTCGCGCCTGCGATTATTAAGGTCAGCCAACGCACTGAGCATGCTCATAAGTGCCATCCAATATGGCGAAAAGAGGGGGAGGGGTGGTAGCATGTAAATAAAGCTGTATTTCAGAGATGTTTGAGGGCAGATATATATTTTTGCATTATATTATTTACCACAACGCTGCAGTTTAACTTTGCATTAAAAGAAAACAGGCATTCAAGATGCGAATGATAGTGTGCGAGGCTCAGCGAGGGTAAAATGATGGCTGACTAGGTCGAGTGAGACAACTATAAGGGGACTTATTCGGTAAACTATCGTAAATCATACATCAAGAACCTACCCAGGGAAGGCCTGGTTATCAGTGAAAAACATGGCGATCACAGAGGGAGATTGTACGGCCGTAGCAGTTATTTTGAGCTAGAAAACGACTTCAAGCCGATGTCTTCTTCTTCAAATCTCGCATGGATTATTAGCAAAAAGTGTGCTGTGTTCAAAGAAAATTGGCGGAGTTTTGGGGGCGTTCTAAAGGCCGATTTATAGCTCATTTTGATGTGCAACAACAGGGCTCAATTTTGAGAGGTCGGCACCTGGGATTCGAGTACGGAAAGTACCGTGAACTTTATCAGCATGCGAAGGAAAATGGCCTACGGACGGATTTTACTGTAAAACATAAGGGACAGACAGCCGTTAGGACAGCGTTCGCTAAAGTAAATTTGGCGCTTTGTAAGTAAAGTTTGAAGCTCTTTAACATGTATCGAAATGTTCTATAGTGTTCAATCTTTTGATCTAGAGGTCGGCAAGTTGTCCACGAATTACAGTACTCTTTTTATTTCAGATTTTAAACTTTTCTCCATACAATCCCTATAAGACCGGCGGCCATTTTTAAAGGGCCTGCAAGGCTTGCATAATTAGCGCGGCGGCCATTTTGTCTCAGATTGCTGGTAATGAAGCTTAATATATAGATTTAGCCACTGGCTAAAAGCGGAGCTCCCGGTTACATATTTTTTTGTGTTGTACATAGATAGCCTTGCACCGTCATACCACGTGACCACGCAGTTGCACCCCCCTTGCCACTAAGACAACTACACCCAAGTTTGGCTGTCTGAAGCTCATCCCTTCCCGAGATATATTCTTTTTCTCCTATGATGACGTCATCGATGACGTCATACCACGTGACCATGTAGTTGCAACCCCCTTGCCACTAAGACAACTTCACCCATGTTTGGTTGTCTGAAGTTCATCCCTTCCCGAGATATATTATTTTTTCTCCTATGATGAGGTAATCGATGACGTCATACCATGTGACCATGCAGTTGCACCCCCCTTGTCACTAACACAACTTCACCCAAATTTGGTTGTCTGAAGTTCATCTCTTCCCGATATATATTATTTTTCTCCTATGATGACGTCATCGATGACGTCATACCACGTGACCATGTAGTTGCAACCCCCTTGCCACTAAGACAACTTTACCCAAGTTTGGTTGTCTGAAGTTCATCCCTTCCCGAGATATATTATTTTTCTCCTTTGATGACGTCATCGTTGACGTCATACCACGTGACCAAGCAGTTGCACCCCCTTGTCACTAACACAACTACACCCAAGTTTGGTTGTCTGAGGTTCATCCCTTCCCGAGATATATTCTTTTTCTCCTATGATGACGTCATGGATGACGCCATACCACGTGACCATGTAGTTGCATCCCCCTTGCAACTAACGCAACTTTTTTGCCTGTGCTTCATCCCTACCTGAGATATGATAATAAACGTAAAAGGGTCTTGGTTTACCCGTGGTGGGGCACGCAGACCGAAACGCACGGACGCGCCCGCGATACCCAAATGGGAATACCGCTGAACCATGAAAAATGAAGTCGATCGTATACCTGAGTTCTACTTTGAGCTATTGTATTCTTCCTGCGATACCTATGGTGCTCCGCTCTGCGGCCTTCGGCCGCTAAGGAGCTCCGCTAAAAACTGCGAAGGTAGCATGTTTGGGTCGTCATTTGTAAGGATGCAGACTACAGATAGAGGCCTTTTTTGAGCTACAAAACATTACCAATTACCGCTTCGTTGTTTCTGCGGTAAAATTGCCAGTGAGAAGCGAAACGGGTTTAGGAACAACATTTCTAAGGAACTGCTGCATGGTCCGTGGGGTGCCCTGTGTAGAGAAACAATGTCCCAGCCGTGAAAAAGGCATTACATTTTCCTAGCAAGCACGCGAGTCAAAATGCAACAGAACTGAAAAGCTCAAAACGTTAAAATAAATTGACTTATAGGAGCTTGGGGGAAGGGAGGGGGGATTCCAATAAATTTTGTGTACAGGGGTGTGCCGCCTGTAGAAGCCCTAAGGGACCGGTCATTATTTATGTCGGAGAAGGGGGTGGAGGAGAAAATACCTGCGATCCAAAAAAATTTCAAGAACCCCAGAAAATACCCATATCAAGAAAATTCCCTTAAAATTGTCGACTTTCTTAAACTTCCTTATAAGGAAGTATCTGCATACCATATTTGGAATCCCAGTAAGTTTTTCACTATTTTTATTGACGTAGAATACTTCAAACTCAACCAGAACTGAAATACACTCGAGAAAATATTTATGTGCATTTTCCGCTGTGTTTTTCACGGTCAAGAACCTGGAAACAAGGTAGACAAGACACCACAGAAGCCCGCTCTATCTCTAGAAAGACGACAATGTTTTCTTGATATGTGTGATCCAAAAAAAATTTCAAGAACCCACCTGATAGCACTGATTGTTTTCGGGAGCCCCCCTCTGACAGATTGAAACATTTCAGGACCCCCCTTCTTCTCCATCCATGTGTCAGTCAAAATGATTCAAACAGGTCCTGAAGGGGGTCCAAATCCCATTTCTTGGTGTAAAGGTTTCGCAAGATCCCAGTCCTGAATTTTTTTTTTTTTTTTTCACAGAAATCCCAGTCAAAGTTTTCAAAATCCCAGCGTTATAGCCATTCTCAGTTAGCTTGAAATAGTTTTGAAAACACTAACAGCGATGGATCTGGATCCAAAATGGATGCAATGTCCCAATAAAATCATTCTCAGTTACACGCGGTCGCCGGGAAAAAAGCTTGCAAGCGAAACGCACGTGCTTTCGCCGGGTTGTCGCGCTCAGACAAGACAGAAAAACGACTTTTCGCTTGCAAGCTTTTTTCCTGACGACCGCGTGTAACTGCAGAGAATGGCTGTAAAAGTGACGTTTAGACATGTGTACAGAGTGTTTGTATTGCAGTGTCGTAGGGCAGAATTTTAAAAGCAGTTCACAAATTTTTAAAGCCACTCTTTACAGACATTGATATTTGATTGAAGTAAATGAAGGACGAACCACTTAATGACAGACTCAACTCGTTGGTTTACGCTGGACCAATTAACGGTCTAGCCGACAGTAAGATTTCGCCTCCCCCCCCCCCCCCCCCCCCCCCCCCTCCGACTTAAATAATGACCGGTCCCTAGTAATAACTGGCCCGAAGTGTAATAAAGGCCCCAAGTGTAAACTGTCATTATCACTAAATGCGGCACAACTTTGATCAGCCATACTGAGAAACATACCCTATCAGAAACAAAACAAGCGAAGAACGATACCCTACCGCAGACCTTAGGAGCCCCAAAAGGAAACAGAATCAAATGAGCCGTGTTATAGTAAATGCATTGACAAATGTACATCCAACAAACTGCCAGTTTTGTTTGCCAAAATCGGCCTGGAGTTGTAACTGCCGAAGACTGAAAGTTTTATTTGTATTTCAGGTGATTTTGACAACTATCATGAAACACGTGGCTTTACCCCAGGCCCCTACTTTGACATGGACGCATCCGTCGTGTGCTCTGGCCAGGCTACCAACCGAGGGCCTGGTCACGTGTTCGCCGTACGCCGAGATTGCATGTCCCGGATGAATTGTAACCAGATTTGTAAATCAAGGAGAGTGAAGAATCAGTTGAAGCAGCTGAGTCCGAGCCGATCCAAATGCCAGTAAGTGCATATGAAACACGGAACCAAACAGAATACCATAAAATTACGAAAGCAAAACTCCCGTGTATAAGCCCCTCTTCCCAATACGTAACCCCACTGTACCTGTACTAAACCAAAATCACTAAAGACATGCCGTCGTAGGCCAACTCGTGGCTTTTTTCCTTTGAAAAACGCACCAAACATCCGTTTTTTTTCCGTTGAAAAACGCACCAAACATCGTTTATTCGACAGGGCGGACATGAGCTTGCTATTAGTTTCTAACCTCGCAGTTTGTGAATGTTCTACTCAAGTTGTTGTCCTATAGCCAAAGAAAAAATGATCAATTTTGATTAAATTTGGAGGACATGATCTTATATATTAAACGGGACAATAATACGTACCTCGGTATTAATTACTGCGAGACTAGTGAGTTTTATGCATTGCTTTGTTTTTGTTCAAATCATTCATTGCATCAGAAACTCTGACTTAATGCAAATGAATTCTACTATTACAAGTTTTATGCGCTTGTACAGTAACATGCTCTAACCTGAACGCTTTTTGTCAGGTCTCTGATATCGAAAATGGCAGTGAAGCAATGCATTATGGCAGAGTGAGACGGATCCTTTAAGTTGATCGATCACAGGAATAACATCTCTCTTCAATACGATTTTATTTGAACGCGTCAAATAAAGTGATTTTTTAATGGAAAATTATGTATGTCAGCGTTTCAGATTGTATCCATTGTTCTTTGGAGTTGGTCATTCGCACTTTTTTTTTAAATTGTGACGTCACGATTTAATAATCTATTAGAACCGAGTTTTTAAAATAAATTGTAATGTCTTGTTCTCTTCTGATTTCAATTACCCACCGTTATTGTTTTGTGTGTTTTTAGCTTCAGTTGCCTGGAGTCGATTGGCTTCCTGAAGATCATGCCCATGCGCAGACCGACCTTAACTCCTGTTGTCCACTTGTATCGCAGCTGCTTTCGAGGATGCCGCGGCAAATCTCATTACTGCTGTTGTATCAAAACTATGGCACTCTAAGGAGTCACGCAATACTAACAAAAGACGTCACGCAATATTTACTAATGATATCGCAGTACTAACAGATGATGTCAGACAATGCTAACTATATGGTGTATGCTGTGAAAATAACGAATAAGACTAAACGATAGCGGTGTTTATTTGTATCAAATACTATGTCTGGTTTTGTGTTATTAACGTAAAAATCACGTGAAATGACAGAATTAAGGAGACTCGAAATAGTTTTTGAATGATAGCGCAATCCTGAGTTAATTGCAGTTGATGATTTTCTTGCGGTCTTATCTTTCACCCTGATCTACAGACTTACGTAATGTTGCCGATGACTTTGGCGTTCAAATCCATGTGACGAGAAAAGAAACCATAGCAACACAGAACGCCCCTAATATACCCTTCTTTTTCATTTTGATAAACAATTTCTCGAAAAATCTGCGGTAAGTTTACAAAAACCACAGACAGCCCGCGCAGATTTGTAGAAAAAAACGGCAACACTTTCTTGATATGGTGTCGCAAAATCGTGCGACCTACTGCGCACGCGCCAACCGCTTATACAATCTCAATAGCACACGCGCGCTTATTATCCCAGATCTCATCGTAACCGGAAAAGTTGCAAACGAACTTAGACTAGAAAACAGCATTTGGAACGGCTCATGACTGGACTGTGAGCGGAGTATGCCTTTGCATCTCTGCATTTCATTTGCCATTGCATGTTTAAGTGAAAGATTTGAAGCGATGAATGTTCTCGAGAAACTGGCCCATTGATAGTCAATATCATTCGAAAAACGTTTAGACAAGAGTCATTGAACAACATTCAATCCATGGAGTCTTTTCGTTGACTATGCCATTTACTAAACGAGTTTTCCAGATAAACCAATCAGGGCCACACAACGGATCTGTTCCGCAAAATATCTGTTCCGCACCCCCTTTTCTTGCTGGCTGGGAAAGTTTTTGCCAAAGAGGTTGCTGGGAAATTTTTTTCACGATGTTCTGCTGGGAAGACATTTTAACAGCTATTTCCGTCTTGGCTGGGACTTCTGGCTTTTTTCCGTGGCTATTTTCAAGTCACGCTAAGTCACGACTAAATATCGACTGCCGAGTATTTTACTCAGCGGTAGTTGCACGGGCGGGTCTAGCCTGCGTAGCTGGCGGTTTAGGGGGTTTTAGCAGGTTTTTATCCGCGAAATGTTCGTAGAAACCTTCGGTAGCTTGCTTGTTGTTCGATGAGCCCATCCTCCCCCCAGGGCGCATTTTTTAACCAGGCGCACTATGCCCCAGCGCTCGCGCGGCCATCTCATCGAACAACAAGCAAGCTACCGAAGATTTCTACGAACATTTCGCGGATAAAAACCTGCTAAAACCCCACTAAACCGCCAGCTACGCAGGCTAGGGCGGGTCGAAAATGACGGTTCCAAAAAATTCAAAAGACCCGAGTCTCATCAGCTCTGGCTTGCTGTGTTTACTGGCTGTTTGGAGATGAAATTGCCCAATTTAAAGTAAGTAAATATATGATAGCAAATTAATACTTCTACATTGTTTTTCTCTGGTTAAGGTTTAATTTATTTACACGGATACTTGCATTCGAATTGTCAGGAAATCCTCACTCGACAGCTGACTGTGGTGACAGCAGATGTAACTTAAGCTTAAGTTATGAGAGAATGAGAACCACAGATAGTAAACTTCAAGCTTTGACTAGCAAACAGAACTCGGAAAAAGTATACAGAAGGTTAGTGCCATACGTTTGACGAATACGGCTTCTGTTTCAAATATATTTCCTTTGGAATCTCTACACTACAGCATACCTGCCAACCCTGAAAACTCCAAAACTGGGAGATTTTGTCAGTTTAGTAATGAAACCATTTGCATACTTTAAATTAGGGAGCGGTCATTATTTATTGGTGGGGGAGGACCAGTAAATTTGGGTAGAGGGCCACAATTTTTTGGGCGCCCATTTAGTGAGGATCATAATTTTTTAGGTGCACATCTGAGGGGGGATCACAATTTTTTGGCCACCAGATAAGAGTATTTTAAAAGTATTCTGAGATCCGGAAGGCTATTTGAAAAAGCCATTCCATGCCACTCATAGGATACTTCACCTGGAAACTCAGACCTGGAAAGGTATCCTCAAAGCCTCACCAGCAAACTTTCTCTTGGATTTTCCGTGCTTTCCAAAACTGATGACCGCTCCCTTACACTGAGTAAAACAAACTCTCATGGCATGCTTTGTGTACCATGCAGGGATGTTACAGCATTGTGCTCTTTCAAATCTCATGGCATGCTTTTGTGTACCATAAAGGGATGTGACAGCATTTGCTCTTTCAACTCTCATGGCATGCTTTGTGTACCATGCAGGGATGTGACGGCATGTGCTCTTTCAACTCTCATGGCATGCTTTGTTTACCATGCAGGGATGTGACGGCATGTGCTCTTTCAACTCTCATGGCATGCTTTGTGTACCACGCAGGGATGTGATGGCATGTGCTCTTTCAACTCTCATGGCATGCTTTGTGTACCATGCAGGTATGTGACGGCATGTGCTCTTTCAACTCTCATGGCATGCTTTGTGTACCATGCTGGGATGTGACGGCACTGTGCTCTTTCAACTCTCACGGCATGCTTTTGTGTACCATGCAGGGATGTGACGGCATTTGCTCTTTCAACTCTCATGGCATGCTTTGTGTACCATGCAGGGATGTGACAGCATGTGCTCTTTCAATTCTCATGGCATGCTTTGTGTACCATGCAGGGATGTGACGGCACTGTGCTCTTTCAACTCTCATGGCATGCTTTGTGACGGCATTGTGCTCTTAAATTAAAACTTAGCAATTTGATTAGGAATTGTCGCATATTAAGTTAAATCAATTCTCCTGCTCATATCATGTTTCATGATTGCAAGCAACATATATTGCATTACCTTGGGTCTTTGGAAAAGCATTATCGGAATCCTAAAACACTTGTGGACTTTTCTAGTAAGATTTCAGCATACAGCAATCACTGCTCAATCTCAATGGTTCCATGTCAGGTATGTAACAACTCTTGATGGATGCTGCTTTATCCTAACAAGCATTATAAAAAATAGTACACAGATAAGTGACAAGAATACAATTGCACCGAAATGTTTTTTTTAAAAGTCTGTTGACCACGGGAAAAGGTCAAAAGTGTTTACTGTTGTTTGTTCAATGTTGTATTAACACACATTTCTAAAAAGGTGTGATTTTTTTTCCTGTCTGGCAAAAACTTTATGTATCCCCTTGCTGGCTGTGAAAATTTTGAGCTGAAGCTCTGCTGGGAAAATATCTCTGGAGGTGCCTCCTGGGAAAAAGGAACAGATAAATTTTTCCCAGCAACATTTAAAACTCATTTTTATGGAACAGAAACACTTGCAAACACCAAAATAAGCCATTTAAACACATTTAAGGAGGGGGTGCTCGTTGTGTGCCCTCGAACCAATGTCAAACACTTACAGAGTATTCTTATTGTAGTGGACGAACTTGATAAAAGTATATGGCATACATTCCATTCTACTGCCTGGTAATAAAGCCACGGCTAAACTAGGACACATGTATAACGCGCAACGTTTGTGTCCTGCAAATGTTTCCCAGAGTGGCTAAACTATGGCCTGAGTATCAGGACCCTCCCCCTCCTCGAAAAAAAAAATGAGAGAAGGAGGGAGAGGGCCTGACACAAATGCATTCAAAAGTTCATGTTCAACATTCAGAATCTGAATGCTGCGCTGATTGGCCAAAAGACAAAGGGACGCGTCACGTGAGTTAAACCGGAAGCGAAACTGGAAGCGTTTGCTCGTTCGAGTACAAGCCGCGATGGGAGAGAGGAATCTTTCGGGAACACGAACGCAAAGATTTTAATAAATTCGTCCTTTCAAATTCGAAATATGGACGAAAGAGAGTTTGAAGATGATGTAGAATCTGGAATACAGCTTTTTCCTGCTATACAAGTAAAAGAAGAGCAGACCGCGTGACTCAAATTCTAGTAGTTTTGCCAACTGCTTTTGACAAACGCTAATTTATATCAACACCGATGCTGTACGCTAGCTTCTGGCTTTAGAAAGATGGAGAGAAGACCCTTGCGAGTATCGTTACTAGGCCCGAAAGCAGCAAGTCGTGCTAAAAGCGTAGGGAATTTTAACGGCATCCCTCGAAGATCAACGATAACAAAGAAATCCTGCTCGGCAGCGCTAAATTTTCTTCTAGCTCAGGCTAAATTGTTCCCGCAGGATTCGGCAGCTTTCGCTAGAAAAAACGGTCCTTTGAGCTCGTGATAAGCTTATGCAGTTCTGTAGTAGAAATTTCCTTGCGGAATTCCTGCACGCATTGAGCGCTCGCCGAAGTTCCCACGCAGACCACACTTTCAAGCAGGTTTCCCAAAATAACCGACTGAGCTCCAATCCTTCCAGATACTTCTGTTGGAGAAAATAAGTGTACTGATCCGGATTTGAGCCATATTTAATAAGCTTGATCTTTTACAAACGAAAGAAACAAGCAAGCTTGACTGTTTTGGTTTTGTTTCAGGGAAACGTACTTCAGCGAGACAATAGGCGATGACAGCTGACGACAATTTTTGATATGATTTTGACAGCCGCCTTGAGGGGGGTGGAAGGCGCCGCGACAAGTGATTGTGTCAGGCGTAATTCTATTTTTCCTCTCTCATTTTCTCACAGAAAAATAAAATTCCGCCTGATACTCAGGCTAGCTAAACTAGGACACATGTATAACGTGCAACATTTGTGTCCTGTGATGTTTCGCAGAGTGGCTAAACTAGGAAGCATCGGCAAATTTGTCTCGGCGGACACAAAAAGTTTCTTGTCATGCGAAGAAATATATCTTTGTCCCGGCTACAAAATTTGTCGTGTACGATTATGTGTCTCGCGTGGCTATATAAATTGGGAAACATGTGTCCGGCTACAATGTTGCACGCTACATCTGTCCCAGTTAAACTAGGGCTTAGTTCAAAAGGTAATGGAAAGGGCTCTCTTTAAGAAGGCGCGCGATCATTTATATCAGAGGGCTGCTTTCAATCCTTAATGGTCGGATTGTTCGTAGGCACAGCAATCAACTAAGTTCTTTCTCTTGCGTATCTCTTGAAAAGTCGTTTGCAAAATATATTGCTAATTTGAGAAATAACTCTCATACATGACGTTCTTCTGGACTAAAGATTGACAAACTACAATTCCAATTGACCCCTTAAATTGTCCTTGAAAGAGGCACTAAATATTAACAGGTTAATTGCCTTAGTTTTTGGCTGAGTCATCTTATTTGTGAGTCATTTTTCTCAATCAAACAAATTAACACAAATTGTGTCAGTAAGTATCACACGATCAGAAAATTAAATGTTCTTCTGTTGCGCAGATGGACAAGGTTTGGGTCGTCTGTTGGCGCAGCTAGTTGGCTCATGATCCTCTACATTGCGTGCGGTCGACAACGGATAACGAAAACACAATAATATTTCCGAATTTGGAATTTGATCAATTGCTGAAATATAAGACACTTGCGGTCTAGCACTGATCTCTTAACTGGTGTATTACTGTGTTCAACTCGCGGGTGAAGCTCTGGTGACGGAATGTACTGACGATATTTCATACAGAGCCGGTGAGAGAAAGAACTTGGTAGTTCAAAATCACTTCTAGTGTTCAAATCAGCCTAATGCTTGGGTAATGAAATGAAATTGCAAATTTTCAGCCGATTTCAATCCATATCAGAAAGCCTATGGAAAGTTTTAAAAGGAAATAGATGCTAGATCAATAACATCGGGCCGTCTAAGGGACTCATTGTGCCAAGTGACATTGACCACATGAATGTCTATTTTTGATCTACTTTTCTTCACTGGCCTATTTCCAAGACGAACTATTTCCATTTTCACTTAACCGTGGAAGTGAAGTCTAATATACTGGCTTTTGAGCATTTATGAAACAGTTTTAAAACTCTTCGAGATCAGTTATATCTTTGACTCCCACAGCACCATCTACGGCGAAGCGAACGGAAAGAGCCTGAAGTAGAACTTGAAGGGAAAGGAAAAAAGGAAACTTATCATGAGGATCCTTGCTGGACTTGTCATAAGTGGTTTACTACAGATTTCAGCCACAGAGGATATCGATGGTTTGTTTTGATTTTTGTCCTTCACCGTATTAATCGTATGATCTTACTTTGTTGGAATCCGCATGATAATCTTCGATTCATCTGTATAATATGGCCTACTTAGTACTTTATACATATAACTGTGCTGCATTTAGATGTTTAGAGGAAAAGCAAGAGTTGTACTAATTTTCTCGTTTCGTTGTCTAATTTAATATCCGCTGTTTCATCACACTAACCCAGAGCCTAACCCAGAGCCCAACCCAGAGCCTAACCCAGAGCCTAACCCAGAGCCTACCCTAGAGTCTAACCCCAAAACCTAACCCAACGTAACCCAAAACCTAGGGTTTTGGCAAGTCAGAAGATTAATGATAATCGTCAATTCGTTTTAGTGACCATGTTGGTTTTGATTGCCAAAGTTCACGAAGAAGGGATCGGTTGTCTTGATAATATGTTTTATTTTTCCCTTTAGGTCACGGTAACCAATTCTGCATTCTGATTGGTTCTTAGATTGTATATGTATACTTTCCTATATCTCTGACCTAGGTCACGGTAACCATTTGCACGCGCTTTGTTTTCATCGAAAAAGTCAAATTTAGAGTAGGAAAAAATAAATAAGTTATTTGCCAGCTTTATGTCAGTAGTATAGCAGCGATGACTAAACCCCCTTTTTACTGAGTAACTTACTGAGGGAATGCTTCTGATTGGTCGAGAGGTCACCATGACAACCAACAATGGTTGGTCCAAACAATAAAGTCATGATGTTTTGTAATCGTCAAGGGGTGGGAGATAATATATTCCATAAAAATGGGTGGGAGATACTATATTCCATAAAAAGGGGTGGGGGATAATCTATACAGTCAAAAGGGGTGGGAGACCATATATTCGAGCACCAAAGGGGTGCTAGTGTACTAGTCTATAGCCAAATGGGTGTGAGGTGATAAATTCATTCAAAAAGCCGGGTGTGCATCAGTAATTATTCACACTAGCTACTATAAGTTTGCCGGAATTTTCATTTCGTTATTCATCTTTCTCTCAAACAAGCTCAACGCGGACACTCAATCTGAAGCTTTACGCCATGGAAAAAATTACGAGAGATAACGGTGAAGTAATCTACTGCCTAGGAGACAGACATTTGTATGCATCGGTCTGCCTTTTGCAAGGTCAGGTGAAGTTTCGAACATTCCTGATGATCAACGGCAAGTACAAGCCCATGCCTAGTGGAATGTGTCTTAATACGAGAGAGCTCAGCGATTTAAAAAAGAACATCCAAGAACTATGGGAAGTGGCCAGAGCACTTGAAACTTTCGTGGGCCAGGAAAATCAGAGCTCTCCACCTAAAGTGGTAGCAAACGAAGAAGCTCCCAAAATCCTGCCGGCCTTCGAAGAAATAGAGGAAATTTCTGGCAGCCCTCCGAGAACGGAAGTAAGACCTCCAGCGCCACCAGGAGCCCCAGGGCCGCTGAGGCCTAGTTTGAAAAGACTCGAGAAAGAGGAACAACCCCCAACTAAGAAAGTTAGGCGCAGACTGAAGTTTACTGACACGCAAGCCGATGCAGTCTTCTGCAAGTGGGATGATGACTTCGACGGTTAAAGAAAAAAAACATTTTTCTTTCGAGATTTACTTTTCTTCTCACACTAAACAGGTGGTCTATACATGTATTGACAGAAAAGGATTAGGAAATAAAGGCATGTTTTTGTACTTATCAGATTCACTGTATTAATTCTTACCTTAGCAATTCAGCTATTTCGGGAGAAGAGGAAAACGTTACTACAAACAGCGTTTCCAAAGTAAGATAGGTACATATTAATAAAACTGAGCAAACAAATAACGGCTAAGCGTTTGTTTCTTCATGATAATTTATAAAATCAAAAAGGGGTGGGAGGTGATACATTCATTCTAAAGAGAGGGTGGGTGCTCCTATTATAATGTAAATAACTTCCTTGCTGTTTATTTCTTTAGCGTCTCAGGTAGAAACTTTACAATACACACACTAGAATTAATTACAGGAAATAAATACAGCTAAATCACTATACGTAGTTTCAGGTTGTTCTTTTTTGTTGTTGTTCTGTTTTGAAATAATTAGAAATCTGCAAATTTTGCGTTCATTCCCGGCCACAGTAAATCAAAAGAGTCACGGATAAACTGTTTTACAGTAGGTTCGTCAGGGTAGAGTCCAACAACCTTTGTGGCACTAGTTTTGATGTGTTTCAGTTTGACAGGCCACCATGTCTTTCCATTTCCTTCGTTGCAAGCAGACGTACCAGGAAGAGCTTGATTGCGTGAGGACTTGTACATTTCGGCGATGCAGTAACCGTCAGGGATAGTATTCATAGGTTTATCGTCAAATCCTACAGTCTTTTGCCATACGGATGGCGGTGCATCTGACCAAACTATCGGTGGAATTGCCCAGCGCGGTTCTGACCCCGCGTGCTTATTTGGAGGCTGTTGAATCTGATGAGTAATGTGCGGCAATTGGTTGTGAGATTCATACGCTTTGCAACTACCAAAAATGTCGGCCAGCACTTGCTTCCTTGCTGGGGTATCAGGCTTGTTATCTACCAAGATGTAACTGTATGCCTTTTCTGTTTCTTGGAGATAAGCGTTCATAAAGCGTTCCCGATTTTTATCAAATATTCGTTCAGCTACAATCCCTATTTGCTTCCGGTCGCCGGAACTTCGAAACAGTGCTAAGTACTGTGCATTGCGACTAATGTCGGTGTTGAACTTTCCTTTCGGAAACATGTTTTGTAACAACAGAACCACACTAGCGTTTCTGTGGCGACCCTGAGTAAACAGGCGAGCGACCAGTCCACTATCTTGAAGCTTCCGTCATCAAGTCGTCCAAAATAATAATGTTGTTAAATTCGGGATTTATTTCATTGAGATCGTTGGAAAAGTTGGGAAGCCCTCGCTCGAAACGGATGGACAAATAATGACAAGAAAGAAAATTTCCGGGGATAAAATCTACTTTATTTACCTGTAATCTGATTGGTTGATTTATTAGAATGCTTCATGTTGATTGGTTGAGAAAAAGATGCGACTTAGCCTCAAAAGGATGCGATTTGTGAATGAATCGCACTGTTGTAAGCCAATCAGATTGCACGGATTGACAGTGATTTCAGAATGGATATAATAAAGACCCTTACAATACAACGTAAAATAAGATCCTTGCTGTTTATTTCATTAGCGTCTCAGGTAGAAACTTTACAAGACACATATGATCAACGTAACTTTTAATATATGTTAAAACATATTTGTTGGGCATTGACATTTGGACTCTATTCTTATCTAGATCTTCATTTTCTGAAATAGTCGGAATGAAGTGAATGAGATTGTAAACTCAAAACCGGTTATAGAATCTTCTGTTCCAGACAGGTACTTCTGATTGA
This sequence comes from Scolanthus callimorphus, assembly GCA_033964015.1. Lineage (NCBI taxonomy): Eukaryota > Metazoa > Cnidaria > Anthozoa > Actiniaria > Edwardsiidae > Scolanthus > Scolanthus callimorphus. The sequence goes on from CM066924.1 coordinate 16,902,029, forward strand.
TTTGGGACTGACTGCTTTTTAAACAGCTTGTTCAGTAAAAATTTGCGTTTTTCAATGGCTACTTGTGTGGCTTCTATCCAATCAAGTCCATCATCATTCTTAAGGTTCTCCATAGTGTTTTTTTATTTTCTTAAAGTACGGGTCCTTTTTCAAACGTGCATCCATTTAAGATTTTCATACAACACTTGTCTTAATTCCTTCCTAAATTTGGGTAGAAGTTCGTTTGTTGCTTTCGCTTCGGCGACCTCTTCGGTATCACCAACTTGCTGGTACTGTTTTACAAGTCCCTCCCAGTGTTGGTGATGGCGGCGCATTGCTTCGTCCTGGAGTTTACTCCAGACACATTCTTCATCAGAACTTTCACCTTCAGAATCATCAGACTCTGAGCTTTCATCTACCGAATCATCATCAGATTCTACTGGCTTTTCACTGTCTTGACTGCTAACGTCCTCATCATCATCAGAATATGTCTTTTTCATATCCATATCTCTAATGTACACCCCTGAGTGTCAAAGATAAAGTGTGCTTCGCCTAGCTGTACATCTTCCTTTTATATATTTTCTAGAAAGGGTAGTTACCAAGGTATTCCATGTTAACGGTTCCACCTGAACCGTCTTAAAATCGTCCCGATATCGGCCCCACATCGTCCTGGAATCGACCCCACATCGGCCCCACATCGTCCCGACATCGGCCTCACATCTTCCTGGAATCGCCCCCACATCGGCCTGGGATCGGCCTCACATCGGCTTGGGATCGGCCTCACATCGGCCTGGTATCGACATTTGATTCAGCAAACTATAAAATGTTATAAAAAGTTGACATCATGCATCATTTTGGTCAGGACCTTATTGGAGCAAGATGCCTTACAAATACAAGAGAATTTGCCCGGTGTGCAATAAGGCGAATGTTTTGTATCTAGGTGATCACTTGCGACAGGTTCATCAGATTTATGGGGGCGAGAGAAAACGATGGCTCAAAATAGCGGTATTTTCACCTCCACAGTCTTGTCTTGTCTCAACTATATTTCCATCCACCCCTTCAGTCAAGCCACGTGCTACAGCGCAAGCTACATCTTCAACGGTCAAGCAATTCTCTCATATCAGAAAAAGAGGAACAGCGAACCAAGGCCGAATTGGTCCGAGCGAAGCACCATTCTTGAAGACGGAACCTTATCCCGCTTTTAAATTTCGTCACACCTTCTCACTATTAGTCGTTGGCCCAAGTCAAAGTGGAAAAACATTTTTTGTGCGCCAGATCTTAGAAAAAGACAGAATCTTTCACGAAGACAAGAAAACAATGCAGATACATTGGTATTATAATCAATGGCAAGAAATATATAATCAGATGAAGATATCTCTGGGTGACTCCATCCGTTTCGAGCGAGGGCTTCCCAACTTTTCCAACGATCTCAATGAAATAAATCCCGAATTTAACAACATTATTATTTTGGACGACTTGATGACGGAAGCTTCAGATAGTGGACTGGTCGCTCGCCTGTTTACTCAGGGTCGCCACAGAAACGCTAGTGTGGTTCTGTTGTTACAAAACATGTTTCCGAAAGGAAAGTTCAACACCGACATTAGTCGCAATGCACAGTACTTAGCACTGTTTCGAAGTTCCGGCGACCGGAAGCAAATAGGGATTGTAGCTCAACGAATATTTGATAAAAATCGGGAACGCTTTATGAACGCTTATCTCCAAGAAACAGAAAAGGCAGACAGTTACATCTTGGTAGATAACAAGCCTGATACCCCAGCAAGGAAGCAAGTGCTGGCCGACATTTTTGGTAGTTGCAAAGCGTATGCTACAGTAAACAGTACCACGAGAAAGGGCGGGGAATCTCACAACCAATTGCCACACATTACTCATCAGATTCAACAGCCTCCAAATAAGCACGCGGGGTCAGAACCGCGCTGGGCAATTCCACCGATAGTCTGGTCAGATGCACCGCCATCCGTATGGCAAAAGACTGTAGGATTTGACGATAAACCTATGAATACTATCCCTGACGGTTACTACATCGCCGAAATGTACAAGTCCTCACGCAATCAAGCTCTTCCTGGTACGTCTGCTTGCAACGCAGGAAATGGAAAGACCTGGTGGCCTGTCAAACTGAAACACATCAAAACTAGTGCCACAAAGGTTGTTGGACTCTACCCTGACGAACCTACTGTAAAACAGTTTATCCGTGACTCTTTTGATTTACTGTGGCCGGGAATGAAAGCAAATGCAGATTTCTAATTATTTCAAAACAGAACAACAACAAAAAAGAACAACCTGAAACTACGTATAGTGATTTAGCTGTATTTATTTCCTGTAATTAATTCTAGTGTGTGTATTGTAAAGTTTCTACCTGAGACGCTAAAGAAATAAACAGCAAGGAAGTTATTTACATTATAATAGGAACACCCACCCTCTTTTTAGAATGAATGTATCACCTCCCACCCCTTTTTGAATTTATAAATTATCATGAAGAAACAAACGCTTAGCCGTTATTTGTTTGCCCAGTTTTATTAATATGTACCTATCTTACTTTGGAAACGCTGTTTGTAGTAACGTTTTTTTCTTCTCCCGAAATAGCTGAATTGCTAAGATAAGAATTAATACAGTGAATCTGATAAGTACAGAAACATGCCTTTATTTCCTAATCCTTTTCTGTCAATACATGTATAGACCACCTGTTTAGTGTGAGAAGAAAAGTAAATCTCGAAAGAAAAATGTTTTTTTTCTTTAACCGTCGAAGTCATCATCCCACTTGCAGAAGACTGCATCGGCTTGCGTGTCAGTAAACTTCAGTCTGCGCCTAACTTTCTTAGTTGGGGGTTGTTCCTCTTTCTCGAGTCTTTTCAAACTAGGCCTCAGCGGCCCTGGGGCTCCTGGTGGCGCTGGAGGTCCTACTTCCGTTCTCGGAGGGCTGCCAGAAATTTCCTCTATTTCTTCGAAGGCCGGCAGGATCTCGGGAGCTTCTTCGTTTGCTACCACTTTAGGTGGAGAGCTCTGATTTTCCTGGCCCACGAAAGTTTCAAGTGCTCTGGCCACTTCCCATAGTTCTTGGATGTTCTTTTTTAAATCGCTGAGCTCTCTCGTATTAAGACACATTCCACTAGGCATGGGCTTGTACTTGCCGTTGATCATCAGGAATGTTCGAAGGTGAAACTTCACCTGACCTTGAAAAAGGCAGACCGATGCATACAAATGTCTGTCTCCTAGGCGGTAGATTACTTCACCGTTATCTCTCGTAATTTTTTCCTTGGCGTAAAGCTTCAGATTGTTTCTTAACAGAGTGTCCGCGTTGAGCTTGTTTGAGAGAAAGATGAATAACGAAATGAAAATTCCGGCAAATTTATAGTAGCTAGTGTGAATAATTTACTGATGCACACCCCCGCTTTTTGAATGAATTTATCACCTCACACCCCTTTGGCTATAGACTAGTACACTAGCACCCCTTTGGTGCTCGAATATATGGTCTCCCACCCCTTTTGACTGTATAGATTATCCCCCACCCCTTTTTATGGAATATAGTATCTCCCACCCCTTTTTATGGAATATATTATCTCCCACCCCTTGACGATTACAAAGCATCATGACGTCATTGTTTGGACCAACCATTGTTGGTTGTCATGGTGACCTCTCGACCAATCAGAAGCATTCCCTCAGTAAGTTACTCAGTAAAAAGGGGGTTTAGTCATCGCTGCTATACTACTTATGTCGGTCTGTGTACGGAAAAAGTCTGACCTCGACCTGGAAAATGTTAACCCCGGCCTCTGGCCTTGGTCAACATTTTCGATTTTCCAGCCTTTGGTCACAGTTTTTCCCTATACGGACCTACCGGATAGTAAATAACATATTATGTACATATATTTCCAGGCAATTTTAACCACCACCAGGAAAAGCGTGACCCTCTCGGAGGTCCCTACTTTGACATGGACGCATCCGTGGTGTGCTCGAGCCAGGCTACCAACCGAGGGCCTGGTCACGTGTTCGCCGTACGACGAAATTGCATGTCCCGGATGAATTGTAACCAGATTTGTAAATCAAGCAGAGTGAAGAATCAGTTGAAGCAGCTGAGTCCCTTTAAATCCAAATGCCAGTACGTGTGTAAGGAACTCGAATCGAACCGAATTCAGAAAAGTAGATCAATGACACTAGATAAATGAATACATTCTGGGGAACGATCTAAATTATCCGCTCCGGTCCATTGAATGCAGAGGGCATTTTGTTGCCATAGAGACCAACATTCATGAAAATGATTGCGAGTGATCAAAGGCATCAAAATGTAAATTGCTTAGAATTCTCAGAGGCATTGGTTTAGAGATGTTTTGTGGACTATATCTCAGTTTCAACAGATTGGCTTCATAGTTTGCATCGAATGAGTTGGTCGTTGTTCATTATTCCTGGACTAAAATTGGTACATTTGTGACATACTCTAGTACTCTCGAGTTTTAAAATCAATTTGATGTGCGAAACAGGCTTGTCAAATTTGCGAAGTTGTTTATAACTATTGTATTGCTCTCTTATGATTGCCTAGCCCTTCTCATCACCCAGGATTGTTTTGTGTAATTTTTAGCAATTTACATAAGTTCATCATTGTTCATTATTCATTGTTCCTTCATTTTTCATTTTATAAGAAAGAAAGTATCATCGAAATTGGTGGGGGGGGGGGGGGGGGGGGGGGTGGCTAGTAGAAAATGTATGAAAATTCAGTCACACTTTAGTTGTTGTTTGTTGTCTTGTTCTATTCTGATTGCCTAGCTTCTAATCACTTGTCATTATTGTTTTGTTTGTTTTTAGCTTCAGTTGCCTGGAGTCGATTGGCTTCCTGAAGATCATGCCCATGCGCAGACCTACCTTAACTCCTGTTGTCCACTTGTATCGCAGCTGCTTTCGAGGATGCCGCGGCAAATCTCATTACTGCTGTTGTATCAAAACTATGGCACTCTAAGGAGTCACTAACAATTACTAACAAAGGACGTCACGCAATTTTAACTAATGGTGTCACACAGTACTAACAGATAATATGTCAGGCAGCACTAACTAATGATGTGAAAATAATAATTTAAAAAACGAAATTATTACTGTTGTTGGCAGTAAGCAATAGTAATCTCTTCTCACTGGTCTCACTCTGCTCATGTTAAGTTATGGGATCGGGAAGGAGACCTGGCGATCCCAGTGATTTGGTGGAAACGAAACTGGGGGAGGGTGGGCTGGGAACAGCGAAAAAGGCGCCCCAGGCCCCAGGAGCACAAAGAGATCAAAAGACACAACCAAAGAAAGTACCATGACGGTAGAAGCGCCCCGTCTGCACGAGTACAGCCAACATGTGAATACTAATGAACCTTATGTTCGTACTAAGGGACGGACCATTTGGTGGTGGGGGGGGGGGGGGGTGTCATGATATCACGCAACGTAGCAAGAATTAATCACGCAACATATATGTTATGTAACCGGATCCTATATATTTGATCTCTCTCTCTCGTCTGCATGCGCTCGGATCAAGACACACCAATAAACCTCTGTAAGTATTCTCGATTAATGACTGTCAAATAAAACGAACGAATCATTACATGGTGACAGGAAGTGGGATAGAACATCCACAAGAGCGCACGCCGAGCCGGTAAGCGGCAAAAGACAAAATAAAAGCAAAGAAGCCAGAAAGACGTGTTGTGTAATCTTCGAGTCGTAACATAATCACCTGAGACGATGACTGCAGCAGGATTTACACCCCCTAGTATGAACTGGGAAGCAAAAGACACCCCAGATGAATTCAAAAGGTTCAAACAATACTGCAATCTAGTTTTTGACGGGCCTTTCTCCAAAAAGTCTGAAGCAGAGAGAGCATCGTACGTCCTACTTTGGATAGGCCGTCAGGGGGTAGACATTTACAATAGCTTTGTCTGGGATACCGACGGAGACAAAACAAAACCCAGCAAGATCTGGGAGAAGTTCGAGAAACATTTAGCCCCGAGAACAAATTTCAGACTAGCAAGATACCAGCTGCAGCAATTCAAACAATTACCTAGCGAAACAACCGATGATTTTATGACTAGATGTAGAAATCAGGCCGCTAAATGTAAATTTCGTGACCAATTATCGAACAACTCGTGATTGGCACAAAACATAAGAACATAAGAAAGCCCAAGAGCGAATCCTAGAGAAAAGCGACGAGCTAACCCTAGATCAGGCCATTGATTATGCCAGAACTTATGAAGCAACCTTAGAACATGTAGCGCTGCTTCATAGCGAGCCTCAAGTAAATGTAAGTGAAATCAAAGGAAAATTCGGAACCAGGAATAAGAAATGCGGAAACTGGTTCGGAGTACGAACCAAGGAAATGTCTCGCGTACGGATCGACTTGCAATAACTGTTCCAAATTAAATCACTGGAGCAGAGTATGCAGGCAAAAAGCCCAGGGGAATAAAGCGCAAAATAGTGGGCCCCGAAACTCCCTTAATCACGGTAGAAAACCAGCGCCAAAATCGGCAGAGGTCCCAGGGGAAAGGGCGTGTCCATGCACTTGAAGCGGAAGACAGCGATTTTGATTCCCTGTTATTTGAGACTATCAATATAAACTCCATAGACCCAAAGCAGTCGGGAGGCAGTCCCAAAAATGAAGCCCTTGTAACAGTAGGCGTAAAACTACCGAGAGCGAGCAATCAGGATGCGCGACTCAAGGCAAAGCTTGACACAGGTGCGCAAGCGAACATTCTCCCGTTGAGAATTTATAAAGCAATGTTCTCACAACACATAGGAGCTGACGGGTACCCTAAGCCAGGTGCACTCACTAAATCAAACACAACACTAACCGCATATGGTGGATCTCACATAGCGCAGTTTGGAATTTGTGAGTTACAATGCACGCACAAAAACAAGTCAACAAACGCACGTTTTTACGTCACCGACGCACCCGGGCGAGCAATAATAGGCCTTCCATCAGCGCTAGACCTAAGCCTGATAACACTTAATTGCGCCATCGAAAAAACATCAGAAACTGCTGACCCGCCAGTCGCCAAAGTCGCCCCAAACTCCTCGCCAGAACCCGTACGAGATCGCGAGCATCTAATCAAGCAACACCCGCAGTGCTTTGACGGCATTGGAAAGTTCCAGGGTAAATACCACATCACTCTCGACCCTGACGTGACGCCTGTCATCCACGCCCCACGGAGAGTTCCCATCAGTCTGAAAGAGGACATCAAGAACTGGATGACATGGTCAAGCAAGACATTATCAAGAAAGTGCGCGAAGGCGAGCCCACAGCTTGGGTAAACAGCCTTGTTTATAGAAGGAAGCCGAACGGAAAACTTCGCATCTGTTTAGACCCCAAAGATCTAAACGCAGCAATAAAGCGTGACCATCACGTGACACCGACATTAGAAGAGATACTCCCCAAGCTTAGCGGAGCGAAATACTTCTCAATCTTAGATGCGCGAAGCGGATACTGGAATGTTGAGCTCGACGAAGAATCCAGTTACCTCACGACATTCAATTCGCCCCTCGGCAGGTTCAGATATTTACGAATGCCGTTCGGTTTGCGCATGTCACAAGACGTGTTCCAGGCCAAGATTGATCAGACCTTCGAAGGCTGCGAAGGCACAGTGGGAGTCGCTGACGACATCGTCGTATTTGGAAAGACCACAGAGGAACACGACAAAAACCTACAAGGAATGATCTCACGATGCCTACAGACAGGTCTCAAGCTAAACCCTGACAAGTGTCAATTCGCCCCTCGGCAGGTTCAGATATTTACGAATGCCGTTCGGTTTGCGCATGTCACAAGACGTGTTCCAGGCCAAGATTGATCAGACCTTCGAAGGCTGCGAAGGCACAGTGGGAGTCGCTGACGACATCGTCGTATTTGGAAAGACCACAGAGGAACACGACAAAAACCTACAAGGAATGATCTCACGATGCCTACAGACAGGTCTCAAGCTAAACCCTGACAAGTGCTATATCAAGCAAAGGCAAATAAAGTTCTTTGGAGTTATCTGCGGAGAAAATGGTGTCAAACCAGACCCAGCGAAAGTATCGGCACTCAAGCACATGGAAAGTCCATCAGACCGCCGTGAGCTCCAAACTTTCCTTGGCCTCGCCTCATACATGGGTCCATTCATACCTAACCTAAGTTCCCTTACAGCGCCACTCCGAGATCTACTGAAAGACGAAAGCTCATTCGACTGGAACGCTGACTACCAATTAGCATTTGACCGCATAAAACACTCGATCAGCGAGGAAGTGACACTCACATACTTCGACGAGGAAAAGGAAGTGACCCTTCAAGTTGACGCCTCGACAAAAGGTCTTGGGGCAGCGCTACTCCAATATGGTAAACCTGTCGCGTTCGCAAGTAAGTCGTTAACAGAGGCCGAGACACGATATGCTAATATCGAACGCGAGCTGCTGGCTGTGGTATATGGATGTGAACGTTTCCATACTTACCTGTTTGGCCGACCATTTACAGTCCAGAGCGACCACAAGCCTCTGGAAAGCATTCATCTGAAGCACCTAACAGCAGCGCCACCTCGTCTACAAAGGATGCTGCTGAGATTGCAGCCATATGATATCAAGATCAAGTACCTTCCTGGAAAGGACATGTTGATAGCCGACGCCTTGTCCAGATTATCGCCCGTAGACAAGCGTCCCATCGATAATATGGACGTGCAGATCCACGAAGTCTGCCTGCAATTCAGCGACGACATGATCTATCGGATAACAAACCTGACAAGCACGGACGAGAGCTGAACACACTTAAGAAGATCGTGTACGAAGGCTGGCCGACCACCATCCAGCAAGTCCCACCCACAGCCAAAGCCTATTGGTCATACCGGGACGAAATCTCTATTGACGACGGAATCTTGATGAAAGGGCAACGCATCATAATTCCATCAGCTCTCCAGGATGAGATTCTTGCAAAACTACACTCCGCCCACCAAGGAGCAGAGAAGACAAAACTGCGTGCAAGAGCATCCGTCTTCTGGAGAAATTTAAACCAGGACATAGATAAACTCACCCAGTCTTGTCCTACATGCCAGAAATACCAACCTGCTCAAATCAAAGAGCCTCTGATCCAAACACAAGTACCACCGCGCCCATGGCATACCATCGCATCAGATCTCTTCCATATCGACAACACGGAGTTCTTGCTTATCTCCGACTATTACTCCAAGTACCCATTCGTGAGGAAGATGCAGTAATCACAGAGAAGCTTATTGATGTACCACGATCATATCGTCTGGAAACACCTACAGGAGGAGAGCTTAGGCGCAACAGGCTACACGTCAGAAGCATCCCTCCAACAACTCAACCCAGCAACAACAGTGATGCCATGCAGCCACGCAGTATCAACTCAGAGCCAGCGGTAGCGACCAACAACCTCGCCAGTGACAAGCCTGCTGGTATGACTGTGACGCGGAGCGGAAGGATCGTTAGACCACCAGACAGATTTGTGTAGATTGATAGATACTAGAATCACAACGAACTCATAAGTTGAACATTATTTTAGCATGTTACAGTTTTATCAGCAAGTGACGATTTTATAATTATTGTTGAAATTAATAATGGAAAGGGGGATGTCATGATATCACGCAACGTAGCAAGAATTAATCACGCAACATATATGTTATGTAACCGGATCCTATATTTGATCTCTCTCTCTCGTCTGCATGCGCTCTGATCAAGACACACCAATAAACCTCTGTAAATATTCTCGATTAATGATTGTCAAATAAAACGAACGAATCATTACAGGGGGGGGGGGGGGGGTGGCTGATTCCCAAAAAAAATATCGAGCAAGCCTCTGACCTAGAAAAGAAATATCGCGCAAGCAAAGCTGGTGGCGAAAAAAAAATCGAGCAAGCTCACTCTAAAACTCTCTCCTGATTACTGTTGTTTAGGGAACCTGACGCCTTTAGAAACAGAGTGGTTTTTTTGGTAAGCTCGCGCTGCGCGCTCGCCATGTACAACAAGAAATAACTTTTGTAACTTTGCGCGCCTAAAAAGCGGATGCTGTGGTGTAGTATTTACAAACCAAAATACAGTATGATTAATTGTGGAAGATTTCTATGATGTTTCTTCAGTGACTCCATTTCTTCAGCCTGACTTTCGTCTCCCAGAAATAAGAATTTCATTCACCTTGTAGTTTGATTTTCAAAATCGCGGCGCGCTTCGCGCGCAACGAGAAACGTACAAGCAAACTACTGGACCCTCGTGGACCCGCTACTGCCTGAGGCATCTTGAATAGCCAAGCCTTTGTTTAGTTAGTAGCAAAATGAAAGTTTACGAAGCATTATTAGAGATCTACCGACTAGTGCAACTTTTTAACAAATTCCAAAACACAAGGCTCTGTACTGATACACCAAATAGCACTTAGATTAGAAATAGAATCCTGAATCCGAACATCTTAGTAGATCTTAGGCACCGTCCACACTACGCCGGCTAAATTTGAAAACGGCTATTTTGCCTCGAAAACGGAACAAATATTTTCTATCCACACTACGCCGGCTAAATGTGAAAACGCACAAGAACGTCAGCTAAGCGCATGTGCGAAAAAGAAAAACGTGAGCCCGCGGTCATAATTTCCTCACAGACATGTGGTACGACGTCATCGTTTTCGAAAAGATCCGTTTTCGCCGTCCACACTAAAACGCGTAGCCGGCGTTTTCAAATTTAGCCACTTTCGGTAGCGTTTTCGAAAAGCTCCGTTTTCGGTGGGAAATTTAGCCGGCGTAGTGTGGACGGAAGGCACAACCGTATAAATATTTAGCCGTTTTCAAATTTAGCCGGCGTAGTGTGGACGGGGCCCTAGTAGTGAAAATTCAAAATCCGGTGACCAAAAACCCGAACTGATTCAGATGCTATAAGCATACCAATTTTTGGTTTGAGATGTCAGAAGAAAAAAAAAATCGAGCACAGTCACGTTCTGGGGAAAAAAATTCGAGCAGCAAAATTGGACGCGAAAAAAATATCGAGCCAAAAAAAATTAGCCACTCCCCCCATCAAATATCAAATGGTCCGGCCCTAATGAGGACCAGTGAGAATAGTCGTATATCTTCACTTGGTACTATTGTGCTCCATATGATATAAGTTATGGGAAGGAGACCTGGCGAAGCTCAAAAAGGCAATTACTAGCAAAGAGGGAGGGAGGGTGGGTGGGTGGGCAAAAGCTGGCTCCACCAGGCCTCTAGATGAGCACAATAAGGCCCTCTAACCTGCTACACACAGACATACTATTCCCATGTGCAGACCTACACCAGGGTCGCCATCCTGGCGCTACGATCTCAAAACCAACTGAATTGATTATGTAAATTTATATCTTATATGTCGCACACTATTCCCAAGTGAAAATAGTCGTATATCTTCACTTGGTACTATTGTGCTCCATATGATATAAGTTATGGGAAGGAGACCTGGCTCCGCCCCATTGACACTTACAGTGTTCAGATACCTTCCCATCCTAATGCAACCCCTAACCCAAAATATCCTAAATCCTCTCCAACCTTATTCCCTATACCCATAACTCAAAACCTCTCTTGACCACACCCATAACCCCAAGCCTCTCTTGACCACACCCATTACTCAAACACCTCTCGCGACCACACCCATACCTCAGAACCTCTCGCGACCTCGCCCATAACTCAAAGGCCTCTCGTAACCACATTCATAATTCAAAACTGCCCTTGACCACACCCATAACTGATAACTAAAACCGGTTTTGGGCATACCCATAACTAAACATTTCTGTAGGACATACCCCCAATTAAAAATCTCTCTTGGACAGGCCCATAACTCGAGGCTCCTCTTGGACACATTCATAACTCAACATCTCTCTAGAACATACCCATAACTCAACAAAACCTTTCTGAACGCACCCATAAAGTCAAAGCTTCTCTGAGCACACCCAAAACTCAAACCACTCTTTGGCATACCCATACATGTTTGTCCGGTGACGACGTCACACCACATGACCAAGTGCTGTTGCACCCCCTTGTTCCTTAGGGAACTTCACCCAAGCGCGGTTGTCTTAGGTTCATCCCTTCCCAAGATATAAACCTCTCATTTCGCTCCGCTATAAAACTGATCATGGGTTGCCTGTGCAACGACGGACACGCGGAAAACCATGACAGAATGGGTCGACGCATATATACACTATAACAGGTCCAACGAAGGGTTGGGCTCCCTGTGTAAGGAATGAACACTCAACTCCTAACTTGGATAACTTGGCGAACAAAGGGAGATATGGCATACATGAATAATATAGCAAAGAAAAGCCAAACACAGGGAACCCAACCCTTCGATGACCAGGATTCAGACTATGTCTGCAGAGATCCTGTTTTCAGACCCCCCCAGTCATCGAAGGGGATTAAAGGTTCCATTTTTTTTTTTTTTTTTAATACGGTACATGACCCCTACGCACATACGGTACATGACCCCTACGCACCGCGTGGGACACCATCCTCTCGCGCCAGATGTATATAGTACATGCCTCCACGCACCGCGTGCGACACTATCCCTCCTACATATGGCACATATCCCACCGCACCAATGCGGTACATCCCTCCTAGCACCACGTGCGGTATCCTCCTCGTCCACGTGCGGTATAGCTCCACCCTGTCCTTCCCCCTCCCTCTTCGCACCCCGTGCGGTATTCTCCTCGCACTACATGCGGTAAACCTCCTCGCACCACGTGCGGTACGTTCTCCTCTTGTGCCCCCTCCTTGCGGTCTAAAAATTTTTGTCCCTGACACAAACATGCCATATAAATTGCCTCGCACCAGGTGCGGTAAATCTCCTCGCACCACGTGCGGTAAATCTCCTCGCACTACGTGCGGTACGTTCATCCTCTTGTACCCCTCCTTGCGGCCAGCGTACACAAAGTGAGCCTAACGCTAACTGCAGGCGACTGACAATAAAAAATCACGATACAACCCAGTGAGTCGGGCCTGCCAGCAAAACGCGGACAACACACAGAAGCCACAAAACCAACAAACTACAAAGCAAACAGAAGACATAAATGCACACAACGTTATGTACAAAAAGGCTCTCGAATCTGCAACCCACAGACGTCTATATTTCCATGTATAGGCGAAGAGCAAACGATATACTGATGTTGCAATCCAAACATGTAAACAAACTGACTAGCACTCCGGATAAAAGTTCATGACGCGGATAAGGAAATGTGACACGAGAATGCAGGACCTACCACACTAAATACACCTCGTTACTTCTATTTTCCCGGAGCAGTAGCCGAGTTCTGTTCCGGCGAGTTTCTTTATGAACGACGAAAGATGCCAGAAACAAGTAGAGCTCGTGAGAGTGGAAATGTCCCGAAACACCGACGGGAGACGCGTGTGGTCGTAATCTTGCGTAATAACTGGCCAAACTCTGACGAACTCAGGACAGTTTAAGAACGAGTGAACAGAGTGAAATGCGACAGGCAAAGCACATGGGCTCCACTGGAAACCTATTAAACAAAATAGAACAAACTCCGGTTTTAAGCTAATAGCCGAATAACATAAAGTGAAGCACATTTAACACAACGCACCGAGCCAAGCGACCACAAGCCAGGCCAAAATAGCACCAAATAATACTTAACTCGAGCCCACGGGAAAGGAGAAGAGATGTAAACGAAGAAGGAGGAGACATTTATTCTTGAAGGTGGATTTGAAGGAAGTCTTGGCCGTGTTGAGGAGCGGAACCAGAAAGCGGCATCTGGCGCGAGATCTCAAAACCAACTGAATTGATTATGTAAATTTATATCTTATATGTCGCACACTATTCCCAAGTGAAAATAGTGGTGTTTGCTGAATCAAATTGTATGTCTGTTTGCTTGACCTGTTTTATTTGAGAACAACCTCATAAATGAAAACTTGAACCTTAGCTGACTAAGGCACGGCAGACGCAACAGATACCCCGGAATTGTGGAACCGTCCCTTCGTTATGGTCCGTTTATATTTCCGATTTTCTGCGCATGATCAAAAATTCGGATTTGGTCCAGAGCCAATGGAGCGTCGGGACGCAGCTAACAGCTAAACACGATACAAAATTGAAGAATGAAATCATCCCTATGTATGTGATGCCCGCGCGCCACTTTAACTGACCGAGGAAATACGCGACACAAAATCTCTTAACTTGTCGTACAACATTGTTGCATTGCAAGTCTAAAATACTCATTAATGATTCATGACCTAATCAGCCAACCAGAGCTCTCATTTTGTACCACGTGCGATCTTTTCACTTCTGCGCATGACTAATGACGCAATCCAAGTTCATAATCTATAATTTAAAGGGTCCTCCCCTGGCCATCAAAACTTTTTGTAATAGTCAGTCAGTGACTGGGGGGCTAATCCGCCCCCCCCCCCCCCCCCCCCCATCCTCTATATCTCTGGAAACACTGGGGCTATGATCATCAAACTTTCACACAATGACCATGAGCCTTAGACAAATCACCACACCCATTTTTGTCACGTGGGAGCAAAATGTGACGTCACAATGACGTCATTCAATGTTTTATCAATTTTTAAGTAATTTTAACTTCCAAAAACTTGGCAGATAATACTCTAAAAGCCAACTTATTAACATCAAGATAATGTAAATGTAATAATTTGTGACATTAACACATAAATTTTAACAAACTTGCGCCATAATGACGACTTTTTAAAATGTTGTCCGCCATCTTGGATCCGCCATCTTGGATCCGCCATCTTGGATTTCATTTAATTTCCATTTGACTCTTCAGATAAATACCCAATGAGAAACAAAAGGTCAAAATGTACAAAATACTCATCCCATATTTGTGAATATGTTAAAATGAAAAAATCCCCCTACCCCTCCCCCCAAAGATTTTGTGTCAAAAATTAATTAGCCTGTACATAAATTACTAATGAGTTACAAGCTCCGATAGTCATAAATTGGGCAATGTGTCCAACATTAAGCTTGAAATATGAAAAATTCACGTTTTTTCGAGTTTTGCAAAACATGCATGTCAAAAAGTGGTTGCCATGGAAACTGGGCCGTTGACCCTGACATGTGATTGACACCAAAATGTCCCCCCAGTCTGAATAGGGTTAATAATCACACATGCGAGACAAAGACGAATTTTGCCTCTTAGCACTTCATTTCTACCCACTCAGATCAACTTGAATTGTAGGAAACATGTTGTGCGACATGTTTTGTGTTTGATTAAACACGAGCAGAATTTGTGGCTCAAAGAAGACCCGCGCTCTACTTTGCACAACAAGTTGTTATAACTTGAAACAAATGTTTTTGTTGCGTGACAAGTTGGCGCGAGTGAAAAACGCGCAAATCGATCCAAAACTTGCAATACAACAATGTTGCGCGACAACTTCAAAGACGCGCGCGGACAACGGAAATTCCGAAAAGAAAAGTTCAAATGCTAAATATAAGACATTTGAGGTCTAGCACTTTTCTCTATAATGGTGAATTGCTGTGATTGCTTTACAAACTGATTTAATTATTATTGGTTTCGTGCGAGAGACCTTGTAGCTACAATGTTCAATATGCCGCTGAAATCAGAACAAACAAGGAACTCTTATGACAAGTTTCACCAGAAATGAGCCGGCTTTGGTAGCCACACGACTTGCTTTAGATAACCAACCATGCAAGATAGCACGGTCTTTTCGGTTTTCCAAGTGATTTAGTGCAGACTAACTAGCCATTTTGCCCTTTTAACGTTTATGTTTGGATTTTATTTTATTGCGGATGGAATGAGAAAAGGGTTAGTACTTTTCTTCGTTTGTTTGGCGCCATTTTAAAGGAGAAAGATGCCAACATTGGACCGTCGAACAGACTGATTGTGCCAAGAGAGATTGACCACATTGAGTGTTTATTCCAATCAAACGTAGAGGCTGCCAGCTATATATATCTTCTAGATTTCGAGACTGGCGTTTTTCCAAACCAACTCATTACAATTTTTATTTAACCACTCAAGCTAGAAGTGCAATATACCCTGGCTTTTGGGCACTCTATTTCATAGAGTTTTAACACTCTATGGGATCACTTGTCTTTAGACTGCAAGCACCGTTTACGGCAAAGCGAAGACTAAAGTGAAAAGAAACTCATCATGAAGTCAGCAATCATCCTTGGACTTGTCACAAGTGGTTTACTACAACTTTCACTAACCGCAGAGGATATTGATGGTTTGTTTTTCCTTTAATTCACCGTATTAATCGTACAATTGTCGATATAGTTTATTAGTCTCTGATTTATCCATTTATAATGACAAAAAAGCTTAAAGAGCCATGCCAGCCTCCATTTTGTCATCCTAGCAACATACGAAGACAGAGAAAGCATCCGTTTCCATCGGCTGATTTACGGAATGTAGTGCAATATTTGCGATTGAATTCGATAAATTAATAATAAAACTTCGTTTTAGAAGACTATTTCAATATTTCTACACGTAATTCGTTGTCTGATATCGACTGAAAACGATAACAAAGGAGTGGCTGACTAGGGCTCTTTAAAAACGGAGAAGGTAGCATGTTTGGTCATTTGTAAGCGTGTGTAGACTAGTACAGATAGAGGCCCTTTTTGAACTGCGCACAAAACATTACGCTTCGTTTCTGCCAGGAGAAAGAAGACACGGCAAATCGGATAAAATTGCCAGTGAGTAGAGAAAAGGGCTGAGGAACAACTTTTTTAAGGAACTGCATGATCCGTTGTGCATGTGCCCTTCGTAGAGAAAAAAATGTCCCAGCCGTGAAAAAGGCATTAATTTTTTCTAGCAAGCACTAGAGTCAAAATGCAACAGAACTGAAATAAGCTCAAAATGTTAAAATAAAATGACTTATAGGAGCTCGGGGGAAGGGAGGGGGGATTCCAATTAATTTTGCGTAGGGGTGTGCCGCCTGTAGAAGCCATATGAAACAATCTCCAACCGAAAATTGTCGTTTTTCAACACCTCACGGCCAAAACCATATTTGGAATCATTTACCTTATAAGGAAGTGACAGGAGATCCTCCTTTGATCAGAATTTCAGCAAATGTAGCAAGAAAACTGTGAAAGTTTCAATAAAGGCCTAAATATCAGAAATGACCTGTTTACAAAAGGCCAAAAAGTTACTCTAAGCACTCTAAGCTATGAATTCGGGTCTATCCGGAGAAAATGAAAACTAGAGGGAGCCAAATAGCAACAAAAGGTAAAAGCTACATATAAAGTCAAAATTTATCAGAAATTCAAGAAATTTGGAAGCTAAAAATAATAACAGAAAGCGAGTTCAAACTTTGTGCTTACCGATAACGTTGATTTCTTACTCCATCTCGTTGAGTAGAATTCATTTTTACTTGACATCCGCTTTTGCACAAAACCCATTCCTCAATATACAGTCGGCTAAATAACCATTGCAATTTTCTGTTATTATCAATGCTGTTGAATCCAGTTCTGGCTCCCTGTAGCTCCCTGTTTAGTGTAGATCTGAAAATGCCGAAGACGGCTCGGTTCATACACCAAGAGCTTCGGTTTGATATTTCCCGTATTGACCTCACCATCGGTTAGTAAGTAGTAAATATCTAGTGAACCCTCCTTAATAAAGTAATATCTATCTATCTATCTAAAATGTGTAAACGCAACAACTAGTATTCGAATTAGAGGACTGCTCAAGAAAAAAAAAGCCATTCTTTGGATTCTAGGATACTATGTAAAATAAGGGAAGCGGTCAAAACATTTGTACTCGAGCGGGACCCGATTTTATCACGGGAGGTGGTAGGTCCCGGGTTGTACCTACCCACCCGTTTTTTCAATGCCCATTTTCTCCGTGCTCAAGTAGGGGTGTTGGATTTTATTGCATTGATGTGTTTACTCTCGCTATAAAGAAGACGGCGCTGAGCTTATCGTTTGTATTAATTTATTATTTTACGAGATATTTGCATTTAAAAATGGCCATTTTTTCCTAAAAGAAGGTTGGTTGCGGCATAAACCACCCCATCGGGTCCCATTCGAGTACAGATGTTTTGACCACTTCCCTAAATCTGGGGGAGTGTCAAGGGCCGTCCTGACAGTCCCCTCTCCCTCCCCGCTGTGACAAACACTCATTCAACGAGGCATTTTGTTTGTAAAGAACTTAATGTCCGACGGTTGTGACGTACAACGTTATGATCTGTTTCTCTTGTGTGTGTGTTGATTTAGTACGGTAACAAACTTTCAAAATTGCAATGTCCATTAGTTTGCTGTTCTATTACTATTGAAATTCCTCAGCTTAAACAAAGAATATCATACGTGATCTTAATTGGCATAGATATTTAATATTTTATTCCTTCTTTGTTTGACATTAAATGATTCTTTTGAGAAACTAAATCAAAATCTCAACAGCTTTAAACCAAAGGATGGGTCAAGCCTTCAAAGGCGTTGTCTCTGGGACGATATCTCGAAGCGAGTTTATGCGAGATAAGGAACAATTGTGCCAATTAGGAGCTGCGAGATAAGGCGAGATCAGAGAAGGCCTTTCCACAATATGGATAAATGGATGGAGTAAATTAACTTCTGTGTTTTGACATTTAAAAATCTCTCTTTTCTCTGAAGCGAAACTGCTATCAAAGAAGCATTGGATATTAAAGGCATGGATATTATCTGCTTATTTCGCTTCCCACGCTGGCTGAAGAATCCTTTACCCATTTTTCGACAGTTTTGTTGCAATAGAAGCGACGAGTTGCAATAGCGAAGACGGGATCGATTGTCTTGACATTGTATTTATGATTATTCCAGGTGATTTTAGCCACCACCAGGAAAAGCGTGACCTTTTCCCGGCCCCTACTTTGACATGGACGCATCCGTGGTGTGCTCGGGCCAGGCTACAAACCGAGGGGCTGGTCACGTGTTCGCCGTACGCCGAGATTGCATGTCCCGGATGAATTGTAACCAGATTTGTAAATCAAGGAGAGTGAAGAATCAGTTGAAGCTGCTGAGTCCTGACTCTTCTCTCTGCCAGTAAGTGTGTATGAAACACGAACCGAACCAAATACAACCGTGAAATTAAAAACATATCCCCCGTGCATCATCCCCCTCTACCCAATACGTGGACCCCTGTACTGAAACAGGAAAAAGGTCTTCGAAAAAAGCCCCCTCCCCACCTTAATATAGCACGTCGGTTTCAAACTTTCAAACAACCAGGACGTACCTCCATACGCAAGGGACCGGCGGTCATTATTTATCACCTGTTTTGTGTGTTTTTAGCTTCAGTTGCCTGGAGTCGATTGGCTTCCTGAAGATCATGCCCATGCGCAGACCCACCTTAACTCCTGTTGTCCACTTGTATCGCAGCTGTTTTCGAGGATGCCGCGGCAAATCTCATTACTGCTGTTGTATCAAAACAATGGCACACTAAGGAGTTACGCAATACTAACAAAAGACGTCACGCAATTTTATCTAATGGCGTCACACAGTACTAACAGATAATATGTCAGGAAGCACTAACTAATGATGTGAAAATAATAATAAAAAAACGAAATTATTACTGTTGTTGGCAGTAAACGATAGTAACCTCTTCTCACTGGTCTCATTGTGCTCATATAAGTTATGGGATCGGGAAGGAGACCTGGCGAGCCCAGTGATTGCGTGGAAACGAAGCTGGGGGAGGGTGGGTTGGGAACAGCGAAAGAGGCGCCATCAGGCCCCAGGAGCACAAAGAGATCAAAAGACACAACCAAAGAAAGTACCATGACGGTAGAAGCGCCCCGTCTGCACGAGTAGAGCCAACATGTGAATATTAATGAACCTTATGTTCGTACTATTTTCATCTGCATATTAATTAGCGCATCGTGAAAGTTTATCGGAATCGCCCAATCTATCGGTGTTAACTGCATACTGGCGTGCATGATGCTTTGCGGCCCCTATAGTTTAAATTTCCGTCGTCTTCTGTGTTCCGTTGTCAGTTATCGGCGTAACGGGTGGTCAAGCGGTTTTTTGCCCCACCCACCTCCCTGGTGTCGGTTGGGGACACTACATGCTCCTCGCCCTCGCTGCATGCCTACTGCTGCCCATGGTAGTCGCGGACACATCCCATAACTTAGCTTACCATGATGCGGTAATAGCGGAGCTCCTTGCGGCGGCCGAAGGCCGCCGCAAAGCGGAGCACCATACCTAAGAAAACAGCGTCAAAAACTGCAAATATAGTATTGGGTACCCTGTGTGAGTTTATTGAGTAACCTGGGGGGAAATTGCTAGGGGTCGATCCGATTTTTGGACGTCTCAGGAAGCCCCGGATGTTGTACGTGTTCCTGAAGCCTGACGTCACAATAGCGTCCCGGATGTTGTACGTGTTCCTGAAGCCTGACGTCACAATAGCGTCAAGCATGCTCAACTAACGGGGGGAGGGGCGCGTTGTCAGGGGGGGGGGGGGGGGGTTTGATGTTCACGTGAAAGCAAAAATCGCAGGCACAAAAAGGGCTGCTAGCGGCTGAAAAAACGACCTACAATAATTATTCAAAGGAGAAATGCCCGAAGAAGAAAAGAAGAAGCCATGGAATCGAAAGATTTGGTAGAATGGGGAATAATAATCAAATTGGAGTATTTTCTTTGCCGGCTTGCTCCTGAAATTCTTCCTTCCAGTCGGAGTTTCAATCAAGGCCGACAAAAAGACAGCTAACTGCAGAACCGCGCTATCACTTGCACCTCAAATGATAAAAATACGCGAAGAGGAAGCGGAAATAAACTGGAAACAAGTTTCAAAGTTTCTATTGACAAACGTCTTTGTTCATGACCACCACGTGACCCGAAGCGGCAAGATGTGAAAGTAAAGTTGTGTAGTTGTGTTCCTACACACGATAGCCTGCTCTGTTTGTTTTCGAGAGGAGTCGTTTTCACGAGGAAAAATTACAGGCTCCAATTCTATTTAATTAGAGATATGTTCTACTTCTCCACTGAATCCGAAAGTGTCAGGACTATAATTCACAGGAACTGAAAACGTTTGTCACGAGTTTCACTACAGTACAACAACAATGGCGCCCAAAGTCAAGCGCGGGAGTTTTCGTGTTTTGCCGTGTTTTGTGGGTTCTTCAGCTCCCTAAAGACATGGAATAGCTTTGAAAGTCACGGATATAATGGCTGCGGTGTTGATTGGAAACTCACTGTTCGCTGGAGTTGGACAAACATTCAGTATGAAGTGGATTAAACTGCAAGCTCTTGGGTAAGAATGTTTTTGTTTTCTGAGAAATATTTTCTCTGACCTAGACGATCTCTTCAGGGAATTTGATTCCTCGGCCGTACGATTTAGAAAAGATGATCATAGACTTTCAACTGTGTTTTGGCCATTCATTGAATTACAGAATTGATTACTTTAAATATTCTATCTATTGATAGCTATCTATTATTAAGTTATTTCTTGAAAATTTTCGACAAGTGTTTCAATTGTTTTGGATTCTCCGTGAGTAATGCACTAGTCAATTGAAACCCCCACCCCTAGCTAGGGACCCAGGGAGGGTGGCGTTATCGTGGGGGTTTAAAGCATTTTAAAACAAGAGTCTGTTCAGAGTGGGTGGTGGATTTGACTGGTTTTGATTCTGGAAAGTGTCCCCACCCCTGGGGAATGTTTATTTGCTTTCAAATAAATTATTTCGGTCAATTCTTTCAATTTGATTTTGGCCATGCAAATCTACATGTTAGCTACGATGCAATTCATTGGAATTATTCGATTTTAATGCATTTTTCTGTACTTGCATCCCTTGTTTCATATAGGACACCACACTAGCTGAGGCCCACTCCCCTTTGACAATCATAGAAAGGTGTGTTCTTTCTTTGATGCTTCCAAGAAAAGGGTGATTTCGGAGGCCCCAAGGGTAGGGGCATTTCACAGGAATTTCCTCCCGATGGAGTGGGGACTTAAACAGCTTTTGTTCAGGGGTAAAATCAAATCCCCAACCCTTCCCAAGGTCCCTAGGGGTGGGTTTCAATTGAGTAGTGCATAACTGGTTTGTCCCCAGCCAAATATAAGTTAAATGTTATGCATCAATAATATTTTCCTTGCTCAAAGGAAATTCAGCAGAGTGCACAGAACGTTTTCCCATTTCTGTTGGATCAGAATAAAGAGAGCCTCTGTTATATGTTTCTGCCGTAGTTTCATTGTTTTCACCTCTTGATCCAAGTTTTTCAAACTTTTCTCAGGGGAGCATGCCCCCTCAAACAGAAATTATTTTGTTTTTCTGTCTCATTTCTATTTTCTCTCCCATATTCTATTTTGCTCCACCCATAATATGGAGTTATGTATTTGGAACACTTTGGACTTTGCGGCCTTCTGCTTAACACCCGTATGGCCAGGAGTAGTGTCTGGTCCAATATCTTTTGAAGGGTCTGCATGCAAGTATAGTAACTTGTGTTATTTCCATTATGAAATCTAGATGGCAACCTGTTTCAATATACAGCTGAGGGTTTTATAGAATTGGGTCGACATATCAAGGAAGTGATTCTAAGTGTTTCAGTAACTGGATTTTTGGCCACTTTGCCAAAATTGCCCAGAATCCTGGTAAAATCTCTCCTGCTAAAATGTCTCTGTCAGATAATGCAGTTTTTCCACTGAGGAATAAATATTGTCCTGAATAAATCATGAAAGTTATTGTGTCCCCTGGTTATTGTGTCCCCCAGCTGACCCCCAGCCAGTAATCCTCGCTGAGAGGGGTAGGCTGTATTGGAAAAAGTAAAGTCCCCCCCTGCCAAGAAGGGCGTTGAAAAGTGACCCCCACCACAGTATTTGTATGGAAAAGAGCAGGGAGCATGCTAATTCTGACTGTAAGCCGTGGGACATGTGCCAAGCAATAAAATAAATCAAGCCAATCAAGCAATCAAATTTATTTGAAAATTTAATCATTACAAAATTTGAAACTGCAAACGATTTTAGGGTTGAAAATATTACCAAATATTTTAGGGGGATATTTTTCAGATATTTTGCAGGGATACAGCTGAGGCACCAAATGAGGCAAGATATGGGGATTAGGGGATATTTTGGTCCCCAGACTTGCCTCTAGACAATCCCTCTGTGTTGAAATCAAACAATTCACTTGTGACCGAGACAACTCTGGGCTGAGAGATATGGTATTTGTTATTGTGTCCCCTGGTTATTGTGTCCCCCAGCTGACCCCCAGCCAGTAATCCTCGTTGAGAGGGGTAGGCTGTATTGGAAAAAGTAAAAAAGTAAAGTCCCCCCCCCCCCCCTGCCGAGAAGGGCGTTGAAAAGTGACCCCCACCCCAGTATTTGTATGGAAAAGAGCAGGGAGCATGCTAATTCTAACTGTAAGCCGTGGGACATGTGCCAAGCAATAAAATAAATCAAGCCAATCAAGCAATCAAATTTATTTGAAAATTTAATCATTACAAAATTTGAAACTGCAAACTTTTTTAGGGTTGAAAATATTACCAATTATTTTAGGGGGATATTTTTCGGATATGTTGCAGGGATACAGCTGAGGCACCAAATGAGGCAAGATATGGGGATTAGGGGATATTTTGGTCCCCAGACTTGCCTCTAGACAATCCCTCTGTGTTGAAATCAAACAATTCACTTGTGACCGAGACAACTCTGGGCTGAGAGATATGGTATTTGTTTAGGGACAGCATAAAACTGTATATCTCAGGGGTCATATGAGTCAAGAAATAGGACAGGGCAATTCTTGTTAGGGGCTGCTGTAAGGTCTAACAGCCCTATCAGTCTCAAACAGCATAGGGCTGCTATTAGGGACAAAGCTGGGAGGAAGCATTCCATACTCCCACCTCTAAGAGGCAGGGCACATAATGATCAATACCCAGCCCTAACAGCCCTGGCTGGCCTGACAACCCTAACAGCCAACAAACCTAACAGCCCTAAACAAACCTAACAGTCCTAAACAGCAGAGAGGAACCATTCCTAATAGGCAGGGCACATATTATGATCAACACCTAACAGCCCTCTCTGTTAGGGCTGTTAGAGCTGTTAAGACTGTTAGGGCTGTTAGGTCTGTAAGTGGTGTTAGGGTTGTTGTGTTTATCATAATTTGTGCCCCAGGTCTTTTAAGAGGTGGGAGTAAGGAATGTTTTCTCAATGCTGGTTTGGCTGTTAGGTCTGTTAGGCCTAACAACAGCCCTAACTAGAATTTCCCTGTCCTATTCCTTGACAGGTCAGGGGTTGGGCCAACTTTCTTGATTGTGCGTGCGGCATGTGTTAGCCACAACACCAAGATATCTTGCATTTTTTTTTGCTCATGTGAAACAGTTGCCAGTTTTGTCCCTACCCCAAAGTTGTCCCAGGGTCTTCTACATCGTTTTTCAAAATGGTGGTTGACTCGGGAGAAGACCCTGGGGGAGGCTGAGTCACATGACCGTTTCACAACAAAGGACAACCTCGTTCCCATGTTTTCAAACAGTGGTCATGTGACTCAGCCTCCCCAGGGTTTTCTACTCAACCAACTGTCATCTTGAAAATTACCCACAAGACCCTGGGGACGAGGTTGGTATCTCGCCTCATGTGAACAAGCCCTACGGGTGTCTACATTTTTATTAGTTGAGTTGTCCTCATGCTTTTTGTGTTTTGTATAAGGCAGAAAGGCAATAATATTAGTCTAAATATAATAAATGTATTTTTGATACTACAATTAACTACTACCATCTTTTATTCCTTATAATAGTTGGGAGCTCCGCTTTTAGGCAGTGCCTAAATCTATATATTAGGACACATTCCAGGCACTTCATGTCACAAACTTTCAAAACATTCACTCACCTGGCAAAGAATCCAGTAATCCACAGCAAATTAACTCCCTCAGTTGCCGAGTAATAGTCTTGCGTGTTGTTTAGAAGGTGCTTTGAGTCAATTCACTCCAAAATCGTTTCATTCTTGGCAGTATTCCTTCGTTATCCAAAGTAAACAGCCGAATTCGCAGTGAATATTGATACTTGTATTAATATAAATCTAGACCGTACGTTTAGAGGGGGGTTCCGGCACGTAATGCGTAGGCATGCACACTCCTAATGGGAGAGACCGGAATAGGAGGGATAACTTCCGCTACAATAGCACGTCCGTATTCCAGGTAGTGTGGGCGTAGCAGGCTGTATATATAATAGTGCCCCAGGCAGGCACGCAGCACTCAATACTTTAATATAGCAGCAATAGCACTTGCATTTGACTTGTTTTAACGTAAAATGGCAGAACTTTCCGGAAAATCTAACGATAAACGAACAAGCCGATGCCCAGGTTGCAAAGTCCCCACGGAGGAACACTCATGGGGAATCCCAAGCAAGTTTTGCGAGGGACAGGAGCTAAGTTCTCCAAGAAAACAAGTACAAGAAAACGGCGCGACAGAAGTTGGAGACGATATGGAGTTAGAAAGACTCCGGGAGGAAATGGAAGCGCTGGAGCTCGAGGAGCTCGACTTAAGAGAGAAAAAGTCTGACCTAGCCACAATGAGGGCTCAAGTTGCAGCAAAACGTGAGAACCTTCGCTCACTGCGTGAAAAACAGGACCCCGTGGGGATAACGACACGGGATCTGCGAAGTGGACAGAGCGCAACAAAACCTCTGACCCCATTGGATGCGCTGCTCGGTCCATCTGCACTACACTCACGGCAAGATAATGGAGTAACGCAGAACCTGGCGTCTTTGTATGGTCTCCCCCCTCCACCCGCACAACCAGTACAGCCAGCAACATCTACCCCTCTAGAAGCCTCTTCAATATTATTGGGAATAGAGCACGAGACCGATCAGGCAGCATTAATCAATTTCATAATTTTAATTTATAAATTGATGCTTTATAAAAAAAGAGAGTCATTCAACCTACCTTCAATTGATATGTTTTTAGAGACCCTTAGGCAGTATGAACTAATAGAACGTACAATTGCAATAGACCGGGGAAATTATCCCACCCATTTGATGAAATGGGGTATCCTGACCAAATATTTCCTCGATTCCTATAGGAATAGAAAATAAAAAAACAAAAAAACAAAAAAAACAAAGTTATATAATAAAAAATAAAATAAAGCAATAAAAAATTTAAAAAATGGAGAGCCAGAAAGAACAAAGGTGGCTCCACATTCTTTTTTTTTTGTATGGATGTACGTTAATTTTCGATATATAAGAGCGTTCAAAATCTCTGTATAGTGTTGTTAGTAGATTAGTTAGTGTATTTTTTTTTCTTTATGCAACATGTATGGTCGTATGTAATAGTGGAAACAAATGTTTAAATAAAAAAAAAAAAAAAAAAAAAAAAAAAATCTACCCCTGCGATACTGAACCCTGCTTCAATGTTCCTCAAGCCAGGAGCCGCTAATGGTGAGAAACCTAAGCTAATTATTGATTATGTAGATAATATCATACCACTTGAGGAGGAAGAGACACTTGGGATGCAAGGTCAAGCAAAGATAGTGGTACGCTATGGGCCTAGAAAGCCCAAATTAGAAACTGTCACAATTCCACAATGGGTTGCTGCAAACACTAGAATTTTGAATGCACTGATAGAAGAGGGAAAACTCGCTTCTCCGTCGGAGTTGCAAAATTATTTTTCATATACAGTGAAAATTATGGAATTGGCCTCAAAGTATGAATGGAAATCTATTTTAATATATGACAATGAGTTCCGCAAATTGCAAGCGATTTACAATTATTCGTGGAGTTTCGACTCCAACCACTTGCACACGGTATGCTTAACACCTCTTCAAAGGCTTTATAATAATACTAGTAATAACAACAATTCACAGGGCAACAGTAATAGATCCCCTCCAGCTAATAACTACCGCTCCACGCCTATCGCTAATTATACGACGGACGGTCGTATCATCTGCCGCAACTTCAATTTCAAAGGTTGCTCGTTACAAAGCTGTAATTTTGCGCACGTGTGTAACCGGAAAGTAGCAGGGAAAGCCTGCGGGAAATTTCACACAAATACCACGCACACGGTCTCACCGCAGGCAACTAACACTAACACTGCACCGCCATCGCAATGACTCACGACTATTCCCGGTAACCCGCTTAACTGCAAACGCTGGCTTACCGAATTAACGCATGATGAAGACAAGCAATTCATTTCTAACGGCATTCTTCATGGCTTTCAACTAACGGCGATTGGCACAGAATTTGCGCAGGTCGAGATGCACAATTACAAATCCGCGACTAATGCTGCAACTCGACCCCTTGTGGAGCAAACTATCCGCGAGGAAATAGCACAAGGCAATTATGTTATCACGACGGACAAACCTACCGTAGTCAGCGCGCTCGGAGCTATTCCGAAACCAGACTCGGATGAAATACGGCTTATTCATGACTGTTCGCGGCCGGTTGGTCAGGCAGTAAACGACTACATAACGAACGAGACGTTTAAATTCCAGACACTTGACGACGCAGTAAAATTATTACAACCATATTACTACATGGCAAAGGTTGACCTGAAGCATGCATACCGCTCAGTCCCCATACATCCCGACATTTACAAGGCGACTGGTTGTAAGTGGCGTTTTTCCGGAGACAAATACTACACTTATTTCTACGATTCTCGCCTCCCTTTCGGAGCGAGATCAAGTCCTAGCATATTTAATCGCATAACGCAATCGGTACGGCGTATGATGGCCCGCAAAGGCTTCGATGACGTCATTGTTTATCTTGATGATTTTCTTGTGATAGGAAACTCATACACGAAATGCAAACAAGCTTACGACACGCTTCTAGAACTCTTAACAGGCCTCGGTTTTGAACTAAGCGCACGCAAACTAGTTCCACCGACACAGCGCTTAACTTTCTTAGGCATTGAACTCGACACGACAACATGTACAATGACACTCCCACAAGATAAGCTATCGGCTTTGCAACACACAGTGCAGGCATTTAAGAACAAAAGACGTGCGAACAAACGCCAACTTCAGCGCTTGGCAGGCAAACTCAATTTCGCGTGCCGTGTAATTTTCGGTGGTCGCACCTTTTTACGGCGAATCATAGATACAATTAACGCGCTTTCACCCACTGGCAAGTGTCGCCTTCACGAGGAGTTTCACAAGGATATTGCGTGGTGGGTACAATTTTTACAAGTTTTCAATGGCACACGCATGTTTTTAGACACGCTACCTACTGTAGATGTAAACACTGATGCTTGCCCAACGGCGGCAGGCGGTTTTTTTCGCGGCGATTGGTTTTACCACACCTTCGAGTGCGATAGTCCACACTTGGCGCACATGCACATTAATCACAAGGAAACCCTAGCAATCATCTTAGCTGCGAAGCGTTGGGCTCACTCATGGTCCAACCAGCGCGTGATCATACACAGTGATAATCAAGCAGCAGTGTATATAATCAACAAAGGCACAACAGCGAATCGGCTTATTATGCACGAGTTGCGCGAACTGTTTTGGCTTTCTGCAGCTTATAATTTTCACATCTCAGCAGTGTATTTGGAGGGTGCGAAAAATACTTTAGCAGACTGTATTAGCCGCCTACATGACGCTCAACACCTCTTACACTTTCACCAACTGCTCTGTACATGATGTGGACTCTATGCAACTCCTTGCACACATGTCTCCTTATGCTCTTGACTTGGTGTTTTCCCAGATGCACTTCATCCCCAGCTAGCGGCAAAACTGGAAAGTGAGGTTCTCCTTTTTCGACGCCAGACTTATGCAGAATCCACTAAGGCGACTTACAAAACCCACACGACACATATCTGCGTTTCTGCCGATACATGGGATACTCCCCGGTACCTCTTCAACCTCAGCACCTGTTACAATACGCGGCCTTTTTAGCACGCACACTGCAACCATCCTCTATCCGCAGCTACCTTAATATTATTGGAATCCTCCATAAGGAGTTCGGTCTGCCTAACCCGCTTCTTAATAACTGGCCGTTACAATCATTACTAACGGGGATTAAACGAGCTAAAGGCACGCCACCTAATCAAAAGCAACCTATAACTACTAACATGCTAACCCAGATACATGGCACGCTTGATTTTACTTCTAGCTTTGATTCCTCTTTTTGGGCAATCTGCTTAGTAGCCTTCTTTGGTATGTTTAGGAAATCACACTTACTTCCTAGCAACGCGACTAACTTTGATGCAAGCAAACAACTAACAAAAAGCGATTTTAAGATTCTTCACTGGGGCGCACTAGTAACTATACGGTGGAGCAAGACTATCCAGTTCAGGGAACGAGTGGTAGAAATACCACTACCTCTAATTCCTCACAGCAAACTCTGCCCTGTTTCTGCAATAACGCATGCATTTTCTTTCACGAGTTTTACAGGTGCTACAAGCAAGGCCTTTAACTACTACGATAAGGCTGCACGTCGCACTCATTTATTCACCTATAATATATTCCTAGAGAAACTGCGCGCACATCTTTCAAAACTAAGCATAAACACTCGTCTCTTTGCTACTCATTCTTTCAGAAGAGGGGGTGCTAGTTTTTGTTATCAGTCTGGCGTCCCTCTAGAGCTTATCAAAGCCTTAGCACGGCTGCTCCCGAGGGGACATTTAGTTCTAGTTCATAATTATTCATAACAGCGTTTAGTTTGAGCCCTCGGACAGTATCGCTAGCGGTCTTCCCCATGGCTCAAGGAAAAATCAAAGATGGCGCCCAAGGCACAAACAGCTTCCAAGCGTATACCAATTTGCTTACGGCTCAAACGAAGTGTTTTGGGACAAGGAGAACCTTGAAATAGTAGCAGACTAAAGATATAATGTCAACTAAATTCGAAGAGACAAAATAACAGCAATCTAACGCGCATTTGCCTCAAACCACGCATGAACGACTGGACACACGTATTCTCTCAGATCTAGTGATCTCGGGCCACCAACAAGGTTATGTCAAGATTACAGCCACGATAGCTTGACTTTGTGATTTTTCTGGGAACTAAGGATCAGCACATGCTATTTGAAGGGTCTACAGCTTCAGCAAGAAGAGGTAGGTTTGATGCTAGGAATTCGTTGCATCCTGTTTTTATTTTTTTTCGACGAGCGCCAAGTGGTGTCGGCTTTCGCAGGCTAAGCTACGCACAGACTCGTCGAAAGATAAGTAAGCTTACTTAAAGCTTACAATACAATTGTTGAAAGTTTCTCATTATCCGCAGATCTGTGTTTTCTCTCTGGTATTCAGAAGATTAAAATGAAAGTGCACTTGCACCCTATTAAAAAAATGTTTGGAGTGGTAGAATTTTTTAGGGATTCTCTGTTTATAAGTATGTAGTTGACAACAGGTGTAAGGAAAGATCTGTTGAAACCCCTGGCACCAGAGAAAACAGACTGCAGCTGTGCCTTATTGACTATATTTAGAAATTCATCAGCTGAACAGGGGAAAGGAATACTTCGAGCATCTGATCTCAAAAAATTAGATGAGATCAAAATATTGATGTCTATAGAATTTATCTAAACTGCGTTTGCAATCCTGAATTCAGTTTGTTTCCTACATTTTCCCTTTCAGAGCCTTTGTTTTCTTCTTCGGGATCCATGCTCTAGACTGAGGAGACAAATGTTGCTTTAGGATTTTCTTCAAGGCACCACAACATGGAGTGGCACTGTGGATTTGTTCATAGTACTTTCTTGAGAAATGACCACCCTCCTTGTTCTCCAACGAACCCGAATGGAAATGGCAATTATTTTATGAATGAATGGAATGGTATGCATCACCAGCATAATGGAACTTTGGAGAAATGTGCTGGTTTATGAAAGATGTACGGAAATATGAGCGAAGCTTTTTGATGTAACTCTCACAAAAGGGAAAAGAACATGACAAGCCCTTACTTGTGATGGGTGACCAAGAAGTACATTGTAGGTACAAATTTGGCCATGGTGTTGAAATTATTCTGGTTACATAATTTCCATTAGCTACCATAATATACATAGCAGTGATCATGTCCAAGATCTTACTAATGTGTCAATACTGTAGGCCATTACAATGGCATAGTTACACTTAGAGTGGCAAGTTGTGAAAAAAAAGAATAGTTTGCGTAATGTGGTTGGGTTATTATTGTGTATGTAAGGCTATCAAATGTAGTGTCGGGCCTGAGTGGGATCTGCCTGATTCACCATTGCCTGAGGGAAATCTGTCTGTTTCACATTGCCTCAGGGGGATCTGCTGATCCAGAGAGTCTCTGGAGGATTCAGTCTCGCTAACTAGGGCTACACATGCATGGTGAATCGATGCCTGATACTGGATTATGCAATGACACCTCAGATACGGGTGCATCACATACTGTTCACCAGTCATTATGTATTGTTGGGGGAAGGGGGACAGGAAACTTTAGACAAGTTATTTCAAAAACTAAATTATTTACAGACTCATGATTTTCAGAACTCAAATAACGAAATAATATGCGCATCTACTTTTCTATAAAATGCTATAACAACATGTATCTTGGGCAGGAAAAAACAAACCCCTTGCTAAAAATACCTTTTGGGGGGAGGGGGCAGTTCTAGAGTTCAAAATAAGATTCCTTTGACTAGGAGCATGAGCTCGACATTACGACAGTAGAAATTTGACAGGTGCTGTCTTCACACATGAAAAATAATAAATTGTTTTCCATTAGTTTGAATAGGGGGGAGGGAGTCACAAAATCAGCTTTAAGGGGGGTCACATTAATCATATTACTTAGAGTGGTTGTCACAGGACTGTTGTGAAACTAATCGCAAAGTAATACACCAATTCTGAACGAAAGGTATGGGAGTAATTACAAAGTTATTGCGAATTACTCACGACAGTCATGTGAAATTCGCTCTATTAGAGGGGTGATCATTTAATTTTGACCTGTATTGCCCAACCCCCCCCCCCCAAAAAAAAAAAAAAAAAAAAAAAAAAAACGAAAAATAATGAGTCATCCCTTAGATCATTTTAGAGAAGTGAACTTGACACAGGGCAGCCACATGGTTAAATGAGGCATTTACAACAGCCCTAAACCACTCGGCGCAAGTATAATGGGTGCAGACGGTTTTTATAGCATGTCCTTGTAAATGGGGCAGAATAAGTTCTCTTCCCTGTACTCTTGGCTAACAAAACATATCAGAGAAATGTTCCGGGTGCATGGCTGCCACTCCTTGACCAATAGAAATTATGCGATCTTTCAGGTCGCTCACCACTTTCGTGTAAATATTGGAAATCGTAGCTTTATCAGCCTAGGGCTTTCTCTTATCCGTCCGCCACGCCTTGGGACAGGCGTCGTCAGTTTTCATCGCCGTGTATTTGCCAGAAAACGCGTTCTCTTGTTGAACAAAGCTTTCACGAAGAACAGAAACGTTGGTATGAATTTCGTTCTCATTTTTCGTGGTATAGATTTGATGCCTAGTAGCGAGACAATTTTTGTATTCGACACAGTCGACTGTTCTGTCGGTTTTATTGACGTTGACTTATTTAAAGCGATCACCGCAAACTACACGTTTAAAATCTCAATATGTCCCTCGAGACCTTGCGGCATCTTTACCTCGCATGTTACGATGTTTCAAGGCTAATGCGCAAATATAGTTTGACAATGAATAACAGAGAACGTCAGTGAGAAACATTTTGTTGACCTAATTGCGTAGTTTAGATTGAAATTCACGTATTCGAAATCACGAATTCCTAGCAAGCGCAGACTATGCTCGCTGTTTCCGCAAAACATGATAGAATATCATACATTAGGTCTATTATGCTGGAAAAATCACGTTTTCGCACTATAATTTTTTAAATCCGTGCTTTTAGAAAGTAGCTTGAAATAAAGGTTTGAAAGTTATGTGCTTTGTGGGCTCTCTAAATTTCCCAATTTCAATCTTATAATAAAAATCATATTACGTTTCAACGCCGTGGTGTCCGAAGTGTTTTTAATGTTATCGAAAACCGCTTTATTCCCAGTAATTTTGCGATACGAATTTATTTTCTGAAACCATATCACTGAAGCTTTTTAACTCTGTACATTTCATTTCTTCCTATGCTTCTTTCATGATATGAAATGGAACAGTTTTGCATAAATTGCGCGCTCCAGTGAGCACTAACTAAATGTCCGCTCAGGGCGCTCTTGAACAGCCGTGTTAGGGGACTGGCGCTCAGATGCTGTTCTTATTTACTTAACCATGCATTAACGATACGGCTTCACACAGCCAATATGCTTTGCAAGTCCGTATTAAACAACACACAACACACACCGTAACACCACTTGGGTTTGGGAAATTCATTGTCATGAGTACATTGTATGTAAATATTGAATACCTCTAGAAATATATATTGTATGAAATGTCTGTAAAAAGGTACATTATAATTATCAAATAAAGACTGCTGGAGCCCAACTCTTGTGTGATGGTTTAGGTGAATATTGATACTTGTATTAATATAAATCTAGACCGTACGTTTAGAGGGGGGTTCCGGCACGTAATGCGTAGGCATGCACACTCCTAATGGGAGAGACCGGAATATGAGGGATAACTTCCGCTGAAATAGCACGTCCGTATTCCAGGTAGTGTGGGCGTAGCACGCTGTATATATAATAGTGCCCCAGGCAGGCACGCAGCACTCAATACTTTAATATAGCAGCAATAGCACTTGCATTTGACTTGTTTTAACGCCCACCCTCCCTCTCCATAGCAGTCCATGATTTTGTTATTCAGTCACTGTAGATGTGTATCAGTATTGTCAGTGTAAGGGAAATTCATTGTCATGAATACATTGTATGTAAATATTGAATACCTCTAGAAATATATATTGTATGAAATGTCTGTAAAAAGGTACATTATAATTATCAAATAAAGACTGCTGGAGCCCAACTCTTGTGTCTGGTTTAGAGCAAACAGCAGCGGCTTGTGGGATTCTCCATTTATGCCGAATCTATCCAAATTCATCCAGCTATTTACATTTCAAGGAAGCAAATAACCCATGTAAATCCTCGGTCGTACGTTATATCCGAGCACTTGAAAACCAAGTAAAAATTAGCGCGACATTCACGCGGTGCGAAAGCAGGATTCTCAAGCAAACAGCAGCATTTATGCCGAATCTATCAAAATTTATCCAGCTATTTACACAAAGCGAAGCAAATAACCGTTGTAAATCCTCGGTAGTATGTTATATCGCAGCAGTTCATGAAAATAAAGTAAAAACTTAGCGCGACGTTCACGCGGTGCGAATTTCAAGTAACCATGTTCCTTCTTCGACTGTCAACTGAAGTGCGTGACGAGCCCTGTACTGGCTTCTCCGGGCCTGTCACGCTTTGCCTGGCTATGACGTCACAGGCTTTTGAGTGTAGATAACGCGCTTGAAAAGGGCTTCATTCCCTTCATTCCCCAGGAAACAAAACAAGGCAATCACCTCATAAGCAAGGAGCAATTAGTTTTAATTTTATTTCAAGTGTTGGAATATATTTCTCCTCGAAAAGTGACCTTTTTAACAGTAATTCCACGCACATGAGCCTTGTGCTTGAACTTCGCACCGCGTGAAGACGTTAATGTCGCGCTAATTTTTACTTAGTTTTCTTGAAGTGCGCGGATATAACGTACGACCGAGGATTTACATGGGTTATTTGCTTCCTTGAAATGTAAATAGCTGGATGAATTTGGATAGATTCGGCATAAATGGAGAATCCCACAATAGTCCAGTCAATCTATGATTTTCAGTCAAACTAATTGCAAAAGAATTTGTTTCACTGCAAAATGAACGCTTTGAGGGACCTTAGTAACATACTAAAAATCCCAAAAAATCCCATCGGTGGAACATCCTGAAATTTAGCAATAAAAATATCAAGCATTTACCACAGGGTACCCGCGTTGAGAAAAAAGCAAAACGATGGTGGAAGTCTATTTGGAACGTGCCTTTTACGCATTTCTATATGTATTATGTTTAAAAAAAGTTCATTAGCATGGATAATATATTTTTTCGTTGATTGTTATGAAAATTGCTATTTTAACGTACCACAGGGTACCCATCTTGATAATTCACCATTTCTCCTTGTTGGGCTTTCCAGTTTGGGTAGGGGAGTGTAGAACTGTCCAGTTAATTAATAAAAGTAACTAGGGACATAAAGAATTTATTAACAGTCTTAGAACACACTTTTTGTTTTTATCAGTTCCAACCACTTCGCAAACTTGCGTTGCTTTGAGATGTAAATATAAACCTAACCAGCTTCAAATTCAAAATTATTCTGGCTTACTCGTCAACCATCCTCGAGGGCCCTCGAGGTCGGGACTCGCTGAATTCATTCCCCTTTGGGCAGACAAAATGACCCCAACAAACGGAGCATTGCTGCTGATACATGCCAAACGGGCTCGGAGCAGTCCTACCAAGTCGAATGGCAACGGGAACCAACATCCAATTGCTTTTGCTTCTCCCTCTGTTGGCAGTATCACTGCTTACGTAAAAAGGCCTAACAATTCACTAGTGAAACGGTAACTAACATTTGACTACTAGTTACCAGCTACCGACTTTACGTTTGAGTATACTTTGATATTGTGTTGAGGCGTTTTGGCATGTCCTTTGCGCTGATTTTCCAAATTAGACAAGTCCTATAGAACAATGTTGTGCTGTGATCAGCCATTTTATGCACAGTTCAATGGATAAAAACGTCTTTACACCCTCTGTCGCTGTTACTCGAATTTGCGCTCAGTTCAAGAGAGGAAAAAAAATATGTATTATCACAATTATTGGGTGGCCTCCCTCTGCTACGGCGTGCTTGACAGTAACCCGTGGACTCCTGACGTATGAGCAGAGGTGAGTCCAATCATCGATGCAGCTAGGTCATACACTAGGAAGAACTAAATGTCAAGGACGCGCTAGCTACTCTGTCTGGTGACCATTTATGGCAAATGGTGAACAGATGCCGCACCTGTGCAAAGCTAAAACCACAGCTGTCATTGCCAAACCAACCATGGAGTCGGACCTCTGCGAGTTAGACCAGACCGACTACCATAACGCCAGTT
Organism: Scolanthus callimorphus; assembly: GCA_033964015.1. Classification (NCBI taxonomy): domain Eukaryota; kingdom Metazoa; phylum Cnidaria; class Anthozoa; order Actiniaria; family Edwardsiidae; genus Scolanthus; species Scolanthus callimorphus. The sequence continues at coordinate 16,937,829 of CM066924.1, forward strand.
GACGGAAACTTCCGTCGACTATTTCAGCTGTAGCTAGTCACACGTCACGTGTGTAATCTTCGCCCTGCACGGAGAACCGAACACATTTGTCTCGGACATTGGACCCCAGAACGTCAGCCAGGAAATTACTTCCTCGCCACATTATCCATAAGCCAATAGCAAGGTTGAAAGAGCTGTCACAACCGCTAAGAACATCAGTGAGGAAGAATAGTCAACGACAGTGGTCTGACTGGCGAATTGACTGACTCCAAGTGAGATCCTGATGTATGAAATTGAGAAGCAAACTTCAGTGAAACTTCCATAGGTCCCAGAGAATCTAAACCCAAGTCATTAAGAAGAAGCTTTTGAGGTGAAAGAAGAAAGCGCTACTCTGACGGCTACGACGACCGTTAAAGAGTTGTGAAGCTACCAACACTCCGACAGGGAGACCGAGTGTATGTTAGGGACCAGCATGGGAAGATAGAGCCGAAGCTAATCCAAGATCGTACCAGATGGCGACTGCGCCAGGCTCTGTGATTGGACGAAACAGGCGAGGAGCCAGGCACCCTGCCAAGCCCTCCTATCCGATCAACACTAAGGATCTCTAGAACCTCCTGCTGCGTCCATCTCCCACCACCAGTCCACTTGAAAGCTGTGATTCGGTGATTAGAAGGTCGGGAAGACTATTAAGGGTGGTTCCAACTGGAACACAAGCGCAGGACGCAAGCGTAAGACTCAAGCGCCAGGCAATTGTGTGAATCAAAGCGACGCAAGCCTAAAATCAACATTGATTAATATAATTGTCATGCTGCGTTCACTTGATTCACACTAGACGCAAGCACAAGCGCAAGGAAATGCAAAATCTCGATTTCCTTGCGCTTGTGTTTTAGTGTAATCTACATAAGAGATATGTATGAGTTTGAATTTTCTTGCGCTTGTGTTCTAGTGTAATCCACATAGAGATATGTATGAGTTTGATATCATTGCGCTTGAGCCTGCGTCTGCGCTTGCGTTTCAGGAAGAACAAGCCTTTAAAGCTTACCAATGACCCAGACAAGATTTCTTTATAGTATTACAGTATGTCTGACTGTGACACATATCGAGAGTCTGTTTATTATGGGAACAAATAACTTACTAGCTTCGCTGCTCGGGCTCGGGCTCGGTCCAAAAAGCAGAAAGTTCAGCCCGTCCTCGGGTATGCAGTAGCTAAAATATGATTTTCTTAGATTCATGCAACTCACCTATGGTTTGGTAAATGAATGCTGTGAGAAACAGTAACATGGGATTGAACAAAAGTGGCGCCATCAGGTGATTCCACTGACTCAACATGGCTCGGCCCGATATGCAAATGCAGCGAATTGAAAAACGTTTCCAAATATAATAGACAAATGTTATATTTTTTCCAATTCAAACCCAAATCTGTAAAAGAAATTAAAATTTTTGAGCTTCTCAAAGAAATTGCCTATTCTCAGTTTTATGAGTGGTGGGTATCCTGTGGTATACAAAAATGCCATTTTACGTCTTTTTTCGTTCAACAAGTTTATTTTTGAATTGTATTTAAACACAATCAATCTATTTACAGCTCATGGGCACAAAACATGTGGAACGAGACGGTTATTTGACTGATTTTTAGTAGTTAGCTGATTTTACTCGATGCGGGTACCCTGTGGTACTGGCTCCATATTTTAAACAACACGCAAGACTATTACTCGGCAACTGAGGGAGTTAATTTGCTGTGGATTACTGGATTCTTTGCCAGGTGAGTGAATGTTTTGAAAGTTCGTGACATGAAGTGCCTGGAATGTGTCTTATTATCGGTAAATCAATAGAGGTCAATTTCCGCGCTGTGAAAGTTCAGGATTTTAATTGCCTCAAAATTTTATTTGATAAATCAGAAGAAGAAGGATAGATCTCTTCCCGGGATATTAAATATTTGAGAGATTCCACGTTCATCGGAGATATTAGCCATCGATTTGGGCCTTGATAAAATACACGAAAAAAATGATAATTATTCAAAAATCAATAAAATATTTATTTTTAACGGAAATGGTTGACAAACCACTTGAATGAAAGCTTATCTTGTCGTGTTTAAGGATCTGTGTTTATTACTTGGGTCCATTTCGCACGTATAGTAGTTTTTCGCGATCTTTTGAATTAGGTGAAACATGCTCCGAAATAGCGAGTTTGCTCGGGAAAATCACTTCCGTCGTCGTTCCCGAAAAATATTTATCTGATCGACCTGAAATTCACAGCATAAATCCTTCACGTAGGCCTAACTTTTGACCAAATTTGAGCGATTTTGTAATTTCGCATTTTGACGCCGATCGGTGATATTTACAGACAGGCGATCTTATCGTTATGTTTGGATTTTATTTTATTGCGGATGGAATGAGGAAAGGGTTACTTTTCTTCGTTTGTTTGGCGCCCTTTAAAAGGAGAAAGATGCCAACATTGGACCGTCGAACAGACTGATTGTGCCAAGAGAGATTGACCACATTGAGTGTTTATTCCAATCAAACGTAGAGGCTGCCAGCTATATATATCTTCTAGATTTCGAGACTGGCGTTTTTCCAAACCAACTCATTACAATTTTTATTTAACCACTCAAGCTAGAAGTGCAATATACCCTGGCTTTTGGGCATTTATGAAAGAGTTTTAACACTCTATGAGATCACTCGTCTTTAGACTACAAGCACCGTTTACGGCAAAGCGAAGTGAAAGAGACTAAAGTGAAAAGAAACTCATCATGAAGTCAGCAATCATCCTTGGACTTGTCACAAGTGGTTTACTACACTTTTCACTAACCGCAGAGGATATTGATGGTTTGTTTTTCCTTTGTAATTCACCGTATTAATCGTAGAATTGTCGATATAGTTTATTAGTCTCTGATTTATCCATTTATAATGACAAAAAAGCTTAAAGAGTCATGTCAGCCTCCATTTTGTCATCCTAGCAACATACGAAGACAGAGAAAGTATCCATTTCCATCGGCTGATTTAGGGGATGTAGTGCAATAGAGTGCAATATTTGCGATTGAATTCGATAAATGAATAATAAAACTTCGTTTTTAGAAGACTATTTCAATATTTCTACACGTAGTTCGTTGTCTGATATCGACTGAAAACAATAACATGAATAACAAAGGAGTGGCTGACTAGGGCTCTTTAAAAACAGAGAAGGTAGCGTGTTTGGTCATTTGTAAGCGTGTGTAGACTAGTACAGATAGAGGCCCTTTTTGAACTGCGCACAAAACATTACGCTTCGTTTCTGCCAGGAGAAAGAAGAAGGAATTTCATGACCAGATGACCAAAATCACTACTTGCGTTTAGTCGGTCAGAAATACAATTTAAGCGAGTTTTAGCCAATCTTATTGTCACCTCCTAAAACTCGCTTAACTTGTATTTCTGACCGACTAAACGCAAGTAGTGATTTATTGAAGTACTAAAGGACTAGATAAGGGTATTTTTCAAACTTTTTTATTTTTCGTAGATACTCATATTTTAGCGCTTATCGAACTCAGTCAAACTTCACACAGCGACACTATAAAACTGCAAACTATCAACTCTAAAGTTCGCTCAATGATCCCGGGAAGCCTGTGCTCTGTTCACTATAAAATTCGAGTGTTTTTGCACTTTTTTGCGCTGTGACACTTTGTGTTCAATCTGTCATAGCGACCACAGTTAACTCAGTTTACTGCCCTAAACCAAGCCATCTAGAATAGTTAACGTTTACTCAACCTAGGTTGACTTTCCTTTGTCTTTTCCGGCATTTACTGAGGTCAGAAAAGCTAAATTTACTGAGGTTAGTAAATCGGTTTACTGCAGTAAACATGCTAGGTCTAAACACGGCATAAGATTTGTTGCTCGTTTCTCACCAACGCAACACTATTAGCTGTATTCACACTAGAGACGGAAAACTCGTCTGAGACGAGTTTCTCGTCAGAAAAAGTTCCTGTCTTATGTCAATTCGGCCGTCAATTCTACTCAAAAACACTTGCTTGTTATCTGTCTAAACTTTCTTCTTCAAAAAATTGTTTTCGCGTGATCACAGAAGAACAGGGAAGCATATTCAAGGCGAGAAACTCGTCTCAGACGAGTTTTCCGTCTCCAGTGTGAATACAGCTATTTTGTTTTAATGATCACACATGCGAGATCAAGACGAATTTGTCCTCTTAGCACCTCATTTCTACTGACTAATCAACTTGAATTGTATGCAACATATGTTGTTCGACAAGTTTTGTGTTTGATTAAACACGAGCAGCAAAGCTGGAATTTGTGGCTCAAAGAAGACCCGCTGTACAGTCGCAATTTGTAATAACTGTCGCAATTTGTAATACCTGTTACAATTTGTAATAAAGTTGTCGTAATTTGTAATACCTGTCGCAATTTGTAATAAAGTCGTCGCAATTTGTAATAAAAAAACTGTCGCAATTTGTAATACACCTCCGTCGCAATTTGTAATAAACAAAGCTGTCGCAATTTGTAATACACCTCCGTCGCAATTTGTAATAAGCAACTATCAAATCGCCTAGGTTTGAGCTGCAAATGAAATAGCAAAGTCAAATTCAACTGAATAGGGCCGCTGCCATTTAAAACTGATTTTTGTATTTCTGCAAGGTTTCATTCATGGAAAATGGAAAACTTTGCAGACAAGTCACGGAAATGCCGCGTAATGCTGGAATGGCAACTTCTCTATTTTCGGTTTTCCATACTCTTTCCTCGGAGCTTACCTGCATATCTGTGAGAGTTTTGCACGAGAACTACTACTGGGTTTTGACTTTATAGCGAGTTTCGAAGCTCTATTTTTATTGATCCTTCCCGGCTAGCAGAGACCTCTTTTCTCTGCATTTCGCTGGCTGAGGTTCGCGCCAGCGAAATGCAGAGAAAAGAGGCCTCTGCTAGCAGGGAATATTGATCCACATACCGTAACACAATATCAATATGTATAGCTCTTACAACTATGGCTGTAGAGCAACTTGCGTATCTGATGTGCAGTGATCTGGCAAAAATGTTTGTATAATACCACGTAAATGGTGCATGACGAATATTATGAAACTGGTTGCTTGTCATCCTTTCTTTTATCCGGAAGCTGTGGCACCAATTGTAATTCTTGATAGCTATTTATTACAAATTGCGACGGAGGTGTATTACAAATTGCGACAGCTCTGTTTATTACAATTTGCGACGGAGGTGTATAACAAATTGCGACAGCTTTTTTATTACAAATTGCGACAACTTTAATACAAATTGCGACAGGTATTACAAATTACGACAGTTATTACAAATTGCGACTGTACACTGACCTTTGTCAACAAAATTACACCTGATTCAGAAAAGGTTGCTTTTGTTATTGGTCATTGGCCTTTGAACGCCTTTTTCATGGTCACTGAAGCAAACATTTCCTTTGTTTCACGCTATAATTTTCTTAGGCCAATGACCAATACACCTGTTTAAAAAACGTTGCTTTGGGGATCGATCTGTGGTCGTTGAGCGTCATTGTTTGGTTGTCACTCAAGCAAATAATCCCATTGTTTGGGATTTGGTCGTTGAGGCGCGGAAAAACAATGAGATTCTTTGCTTGAGTGACCACCAAACAAGGGTTTCAAAGACCGAAGACCAATTCCGAAAGCGACGTTGTTTGAATTAAGGTGTATAGGTGAGATGGGCATAATAAACATGTGGGATAACAAGTTCCTTGTTTGTGATTAGAGTATGTCGCTACACGCATTGGCTGAAAAATCACGTGCCCAGTTTTCGTTAGTTTTGTTGCAATAGAAGTGCTGAGTTGCAATAGCAAAGACGGGATCGATTGTCTTGACATTGTATTTATGATTATTCCAGGTTATTTTAACAACCACCAGGAAAAGCGTGGCATTACACCAGGCCCCTACTTTGACATGGACGCATCCGTGGTGTGCTCTGGCCAGGCTACCAACCGAGGGCCTGGTCACGTGTTCGCCGTACGCCGAGATTGCATGTCCCAGATGAATTGTAACCAGATTTGTAAGTCAAGGAGAGTGAAGAATCAGTTGAAGCAGCTGAGTCCTTTACACTCCCAATGCCAGTAAGTGTGTATGAAACACGAACCGAACCAAATACAACCGTGAAATTGAAAACATATCCCCCGTGTATCATCCCGCTCTACCCAATACGTGGACCCCTGTACTGAAACAGAAATAAGGTCTTCGAAAAAAGCCCCCTCCCCACCTTAATATAGCACCTCGGTTTCAAACTTTCAAACAACCAGGACGTACCTCCATACGCAAGGGACCGGCGGTCATTATTTATCACCTGTTTTGTGTGTTTTTAGCTTCAGTTGCCTGGAGTCGATTGGCTTCCTGAAGATCATGCCCATGCGCAGACCTACCTTAACTCCTGTTGTCCACTTGTATCGCAGCTGCTTTCGAGGATGCCGCGGCAAATCTCATTACTGCTGTTGTATCAAAACTATGGCACACTAAGGAGTTACGCAATACTAACAAAAGACGTCACGCAATTTTATCTAATGGTGTCACACAGTACTAACAGATAATATGTCAGGCAGCACTAACTAATGATGTGAAAATAATAATAAAAAAAACGAAATTATTACTGTCGTTGGCAGTAAACGATAGTAACCTCTTCTCACTGGTCTCATTGTGCTCATATAAGTTATGGAAAGGAGACCTGGCGAGCCCAGTGATTGCGTGGAAACGAAGCTGGGGGAGGGTGGGTTGGGAACAGCGAAAAAGGCGCCATCAGGCCCCAGGAGCACAAAGAGATCAAAAGACACAACCAAAGAAAGTACCATGACGGTAGAAGCGCCCCGTCTGCACGATTAGAGCCAACATGTGAATATTAATGAACCTTATGTTCGTACTAATGAGGACCAGTGAGAATAGTGGTGTTTGCTAGAATCAAATCGTATTTCTGTTTGCTTGACCTGTTTTATATTGAGAACAACCTTATAAATGAAAACTTGAACCTTAGCTGACTAAGGCATGGCAGACGCAACAGATACCCTGGAATTGTGGAACCGTCCCTTTGTTATGGTCCGTTTATATTTCCGATTTTCTGCGCATGATCAAAAATTCGGATTTGGCCCAGAGCCGATGGAGCGTCGGGACGCAGCTAACAGCTAAACACGATAAACAATTGAAGAATGAAAGCATTCCTATGTATGAGATGCACGCGCGCTTCTTTAACTGACCGAGGAAATACGCGACACAAAATCCCTTAACTTGTCGTACAACATTGTTGCATTGCAAGTCTAAAACACTCATTAATGATTCATGACCTAATCAGCCAACCAGAGCTCTCATTTTGTACCACGTGCGATATATCTTTTCACTTCTGCGCATGACTACTGACGCAATCCAAGTTCATAATCCATAATTTAAAGGGTCCTCTTCTGGCCATCAAAACGTGTTTGTAATAGTCAGTCTTTGCGCCGTACAAAAGCAGACTGTAGGAACCGTTCCGTGAGAAGACACAGGTCTCTTCTTTAGGAGAGGCGGACTACAAAACCAGCCAATCCACAACGGTCCTCAAATGGATGTTACCAGAGTCTCCCTGCGAGGAGCGAGCCGGGGAGCTCTGGGTTCGAGAATGCAACGGATCTTGCTCTGTATCAAATCTCGCGCATGCGTCCGGCGACGTGACGAGCAGGGCAGCACTGGGTTCGAGAATATGGTCTAAGATTTGTTGCTCGTTTCTCACCAACGCAACATTTTGTTTTAATAATCACACATGCGAGACAAAGACGAATTTTGCCTCTTAGCACTTCATTTCTACCCACTCAGATCATCTTGAATTGTAGGCAACATGTTGTGCGACATGTTTTGTGTTTGATTAAACACGAGCAGACAAAGCTAGAATTTGTGGCTCAAAGAAGACCCGCGACCTACTTTGCACAACAAGTTGTTATAACTTGAAACAACTGTTTTTGTTGCGTGACAAGTTGGCGCGAGTGAAAAACGCGCAAATCGATCCAAAACTTGCAATACAGGTTGCGCGACAACTTCAAAGACGCGCGCGGACAACGGAAATTCCGAAAAAAAAAGTTCAATGCTAAATATAAGACATTTGAGGTCTAGCACTTTTCTCTATAATGGTGAATTGCTGTGATTGCTTTACAAACTGATTTAATTATTATTGGTTTCGTGCGAGAGACCTTGTAGCTACAATGTTCAGATGTTCAATATGCCGCGCTGAAATCAGAACAAACAAGGAACTCTTATGACAAGTTTCACCAGAAATGAGCCGGCTTTGGTAGCCACACGACTTGCTTTAGATAACCAACCATGCAAGATAGCACGGTCTTTTCGCTTTTCCAAGTGATTTAGTGCAGACTAACTAGCCATTGCCCTTTTAACGTTATGTTTGGATTTTATTTTATTGCGGATGGAATGAGAAAAGGGGTTTCTTTTCATCGTTTGTTTGGCGCCCTTTTAAAGGAGAAAGATCATGCCAACATTGGACCGTCGAACAGACTGATTGTGCCAAGAGAGATTGACCACATTGAGTGTTTATTCCAATCAAACGTTAGAGGCTGCCAGCTATATATATCTTCTAGATTTCGAGACTGGCGTTTTTCCAAACCAACTCATTACAATTTTTATTTAACCACGTAAGCTAGAAGTGCAATATACGCTGGCTTTTGGGCATTTATGAAAGAGTTTTAACACTCTATGAGATCACTTGTCTTTAGACTGCAAGCACCGTTTACGGCAAAGCGAAGTGAAAGAGACTAAAGTGAAAAGAAACTCATCATGAAGTCAGCAATCATCCTTGGACTTGTCACAAGTGGTTTACTACAACTTTCACTAACCGCAGAGGATATTGATTGTTTGTTTTTCCTTTGTAATTCACCGTATTAATCGTAGAATTGTCGATATAGTTTATTAGTCTCTGATTTATCCATTTATAATGACAAAAAAGCTTAAAGAGTCATGTCAGCCTCCATTTTGTCATCCTAGCAACATAATAATAATAATATTTCTTATATAGCGCACATACATTTCTGTTCTGCGCGCTTTAAACATACGAAGACAGAGAAAGCATCCGTTTCCATCGGCTGATTTAGGGAATGTAGTGCAATATCATTGCGATTGAATCCCGGGGGCCGGGGGGGGGGGGGGGGGGGGGGGGACTCCGATATTTTTGGGTCGGGGATGATCGTCGTATCTTTTAGGGGTGAAATCAATGGGGTTTGGTCTCGTTTAGGGGTGATCTTAATCTTCAAGAAAATTAGGGAGATTGGTATCTTTTAGGGCCGAAATATGCTGAATATGTGTCCAAATTGTTTTTACCGTGTAAGAAAGAAAGATTTCTCGATGAGAAGACGATAAATTAGAACAAACACGGACATTTCTTGATGAAATATCTTTTACCAGTTACCTGTCTCCTTCGCACCTGTCTCCTTAAAGCCTCATCTTTTCGGGGTATCTTTTAGGGTAAGAAATTATTGGAGCCACGCCATGGCCCGCCATGTTTGGTATCTTTTAGGGGTGAAACTGAAAATTTCCGACGATCATCCCCGACCAAAAACAATATGGGAGTCCCCCCCCGGGGGGGATTGAATTCGATAAATGAATAATAAAACTTCGTTTTTAGAAGACTATTTCAATATTTCTACACGTAATTCGTTGTCTGATATCGACTGAAAACAATAACATGAATAACAAAGGAGTGGCTGACTAGGGCTCTTTAAAAACAGAGAAGGTAGCGTGTTTGGTCATTTGTAAGCGTGTGTAGACTAATACAGATGGAGGCCCTTTTTGAACTGCGCACAAAACATTACGCTTCATTTCTGCCAGGAGAAAGAAGACACGGCAAATCGGATAAAAAATGACAGTGAGGGGGGGATTGCAATTAATTTGGGTAGGGGTGTGCCGCCTGTAGAAGCCATATGAAACAATCTCCAACCGAAAATTGTCGTTTTTCAACACCTCACGGCCAAAACCATATTTGGAATCATTTACCTTATAAGGAAGTGACAGGAGACCCTCCTTTGATCAGAATTTCAGCAAATGTAGGTCAGCGGTCAATATATGCGCCGTACATGCGCGAGATGATAGTACAGAGACAATTTTCATGTCCAGTAGCAATGTTCATGTCCAGGTGCATTGATGTTGTTTAAAGGACATCTTGACCTCAGAGTTCGCATTTCCGATAACTGACACGTAGTTTTAATTACGGTTGAGCAATGTTTATAGGATTTCATCTAGGGTGTTTATTAGGCTCGCCTGTTTCCAGTTGGTCAAGCAAACATGTGAAAATTAAAGGACAAGGTTCACAATTTGTGTTAGCACTAGTTCTATAGTAGATCAAGTACGCGGAATATTTTCTGTTGCTCGTTGGCACTTCCAGCTGTCAACCAACCCCAAAACATTTCCACAGTCTACACCATATTTTAAGGATACCTCATAGACCTTTATCACGCAATATTGATAATTAATATATAATAGTTATCCGAAAATGAAATCCAGTTTCCAATTCTACACAACCGTATTAGTAAAACTGCAAAGTTTGGTGAAGATTGCTTCAATTTGTAATAACTGTCGCAATTTGTAATACCTGTTGCAATTTGTAATAAAGTTGTCGCAATTTGTAATAAAAATATATAGGTCAGATGGGCATAATAATCATCCGTGTGGGATAACAAGTTCCTTGTTTTTGATTAGAGTATGTCGCTTCACGCATTGGCTGAAAAATCTTTTACCCAGTTTTCGACATGATGCAATAGAAGCGATGAGTTGCAATAGCGAAGACGGGATCGATTGTCTTGACATTGTATTTATGATTATTCCAGGTAATTTTAACCACTACCAGGAAAAGCGTGGCCCTCACGCAGGTCCCTACTTTGACATGGACGCGTCCGTGGTATGCTCGGGCCAGGCTACAAACCGAGGGGCTGGTCACGTATTCGCCGTACGTCGAAATTGCATGTCCCAAATGAATTGTAACCAGATTTGTAAGCTGAGTCCTATCTGGTCCCAATGCCAGTAAGTGTGTATGAAACACGAACCGAACCAAATACAAGCGTGAAATTAAAAACATATCCCCCGTGCATCATCCCCCTCTACCCAATACGTGGACCCCTGTACTGAAACAGGAAAAAGGTCTTCGAAAAAAGCCCCCTCCCCACCTTAATATAGCACCTCGGTCGAAATTGTCCTAAACCTCCGTAAAAGGAATGGACAGCTTTCAAACAACCAGGACGTACCTCCATACGCAAGGGAACGGCGGTCATTATTTATCACCTGTTTTGTGTGTTTTTAGCTTCAGTTGCCTGGAGTCGATTGGCTTCCTGAAGATCAGGACCATGCGCAGACCCACCTTAACTCCTGTTGTCCACTTGTATCGCAGCTGCTTTCGAGGATGCCGCGGCAAATCTCATTACTGCTGTTGTATCAAGACTATGGCACTCTAACCCTATTCAGACTGGGGGGGGGGGGGGGGCTTTTCGAGCCCCCCCTCCAGTAAAATCCTGATTACTCTAAAACCACTGCAGCTATGATGGTGAAACTTTTCGTGACTTTTCCTAAAATTTATCTGGGGACATTTTGGTGTCAATGACATGTCAGTGTCAACGACCAAGTTTCCATGGCAAACACATTTTGACATGCATGTTTTGCAAAACTCGAAAAAAACGTGAATTTTTCATATTTCAAGCTTAATGTAGGACACATTGCCCAATTTATGACTATCGGAGCTTGTACTCCTTAGTAATTTATGTACAGGCTAATTAATTTTTGGCACAAAATCTTTGGGGGGAGGGGTAGGGGGATTTTGTTCATTTTAACATATGGTCTAAAACTAGCTCTGGGATTCACAAATTTCCTTTTAATTCAACTTTTTCAATGTCAATTTTCCTGCCTTTTCTCGCTAAGATATGAGGAAAAGTACTTACAGACCTTCCAAAAAAGGTAAGGGGGAATTTCCTAATAAGGAAGTTTTGCAACGTCGGCAAAACGACAGCTTTTGGCGGAATTTTCTTGATATGCGATTGGCTTCCTGAAGATCAAGCCCTTGCTCAGACCCACCTTAACTCCTGTTTGTCCACTTGTATCGCAGCTGCTTTCGGGGATGCCGCGGCAAATCTCATTACTGCTGTTGCATCAAAACTATGGCACACTAAGGAGTTACGCGCGCAATACTAACAAAAGACGTCACGCAATTTTATCTAATGGTGTCACACAGTACTAACAGATAATATTTCAGGCAGCACTAGCTAATGATGTGAAAATAATAATAAAAAAACGAAATTATTACTGTTGTTGGCAGAAAACGATAGTGGTGTTTGCTAGAATCAAATTGTATGTCTGTTTGCTTGACCTGTTTTATGTGAGAACAGCCTTATAAATGAAAATTGAACCTTAGCGGACTAAGGCATGGCAGACGCAACAGATACCCTGGAATTGTGGAACCGTCCCTTCGTTATGGTCCGTTTATATTTCCGATTTTCTGCGCATGATCAAAAATTCGGATTTCGGCCCAGGACGCAGCTGGACACGACACACAATTGAAGAATGAAATCATCCCTATGTATGAGATGCCCGCGCGCCACTTTAACTGACCGAGGAGGAAATACGCGACACAAAATCCCTTAACTTGTCGTACAACATTGTTGCATTGCAAGTCTAAAATACTCATTAATTATTCATGACCTAATCAGCCAACAGGAGCTCTCATTTTGTACCACGTGCAGTACCTTGAAATCCCAGGAAGATACTGCAAGTGGGACTTGAAAACATTCCAAGGTCCAAGGACCTTTGAACTATGAATATTTATAATTTGAAAGTTCTCACCCTCGAAAAGTTTTTCTACAAGTCAGTCTTTGCGCTGTGCAAAGGCAGACAGTAGGAACCGCACCGCGAGAAGACAAAGTCTCTCGTCTCTCGGAGAAGTAGATATGAATAATTTTTGTTTGAGACTATATGCATGTGCGCCTCCAACCTCCATGCGGGACAGGCTTTATGGAAACACTCTTGATCTTTTCACTTCTGCGCATGACTAGTGACGCAATCCAAGTTCATAATCCATAATTTCAAGGTCCTCCCCTGGCCATCAAAACGTTTTTGTAATAGTCAGTCTTTTCGCCGTACAAAAGCAGACTGTAGGAACCGTTCCGTGAGAAGACACAGGTCTCTTCTCTAGGAGAGACTGACTAAAAAGGTCCTTGTTCCAGACTATATGCATGTCCGCCGCCAACTTCCATGTGGGACAGGCTTTGAGGAAACAATCTTGACCTTTTCATTTCTGCGCATGACTAGTGACGTAATTCAAGTTTCACAAGTAAAAAAATATATGATTATTTGATAAATCCTGTTTGGGTAGGGTACAGAGGGGTTGGTGATTGAATATTAAGTCATACAGGGTATTATCTGAGTATTTCAAATGACTAAGGATTTTTTTCAAAACATGAATGGAGATGTTTCAACATTAAATTGGTCGTTTTCCCTTTGTGTTGGCTAATTAGTATTTCAAGTTTTCCGTCTCTAGTGTGAATACAGCTAATGTTAAAAGGGTTTACTTTTCTTCGTTTGTTGGCGCTTTAAAAGCTGTATTCACACGAGTTTCCCGTCTGAGACGAGTTTCTCGCCTTGAATATGGTTCCCTGTTCTTCTGTGATCACGTGAAAACAATTTTTTTGAAGGAGAAAGTTTAGACAGATAACAAGCAAGTGTTTCTGAGTAGAATTGACATAAAGCAGGAACTTGTTCTGACGAGAAACTCGTCTCAGACGAGTTTTCCGTCTCTAGTGTGAATACAGCTAATGAAGCTAATGACTTCGTCCATTGTCTTGACAAAGCAAAATAATCACTGCAGAATGCCAGTGTGGTAACCAATTTAAAGGAGAAAGATGCCAACATCGGTCCCTCGAACAGACTGATTGTGCCAAGAGACATATTGACCACATTGAGTGTTTATTTCTAATCAAACGTAGAGGCTGCCGGCTATATACGTTTTCTAGATTTCGAGACACTGGCGTATTTCCAAGCCAAACTCATTACCATTTTCATTAACCGCGCGAGCTAGAAGTGCAATATACTCTGGCTTTTGGGCATTTATGAAAGAATTTTAGAACTCTTCGAGATCAGTTGTCTCTAGACTCCCCACAGCACCGTTTACTGCGAAAAGTGCGAGAGATTGCATGGTGAAAAGAAACTCATCATGAAGTCAGCAATCCTTGTTGGACTTGTCATAAGTGGTTTACTACAGATTTCAGCCGCAGAGGACATCGATGGTTTGTTTTGCTATCACCCTTTCATTAACACCGCACGATTGTCGATATAATTTATTAACTCTTCGATTTGTCTGATTTGTCCTTTTATAATGATTTCGATAAAATGCGTCAAAACAGCATTTTAATGTTTTGTGTTATCCCCACCCTGCCACCAGTGCAAATGTGTAAACGCAACAACTAGTATTCGAATTAGAGGACTGCTCAAGAACAAAAAAGCCATTCTTTGGATCCTAGGATTTACTATGTAGAATAAATCTGGGGGAGTGGGATGGGGCTGTCGTGACAGTTCCCTCTACTTCTCCACTGTGACAAACACTCATTCAACGAGGCATTTTGTTTTAAAGAATGTCTGATGGTTGTGACAACGTTATGATCTGTGTTTCTTGTGTGTGTTGATTTAGTATGGTAACGAACTTTCAAAATAGCATCTGTCCATTAGTTTGCTGTTCTATTACTATTGTCAGGGTGGTGAAGGGGGGGTAGCGATCACGAATCACGGACCGATTTTTCGTTATTTCACGGATCACGGAGTTATGAAAACGCTTTTCACGAATCACGGAAGTAAAATTTTAAAAACGATTATGCAAGTTGTGTTTTAAGTAAATATAGTGATATAAGTACTGTGCTTGATCTTTTTTCCTGATATTTCTTTTGATGGTGTGAGATTTCACTTAAATTATATCGCCATCAAAACGACAATTGATCACAATTCAATAAAGTACGATTTCAAGGTCTCCTGTTATTTTATCATTTCGCGAAATTGGTTTGCTCATAGCATCCAGATCAAAATTTTTGCTGCTATGAAGATGGTTCGGATCAGTACCGAGCCTTGCTTGTATGTTTCTGGATGCGCGCGAAGCGCGCTGCGATTTTGAACATCAATCTACGCGGTTAATGAAATTCTTACTTCTGCAGAGACATAAAAATCACGCTGAAGAAAAGGAGTAACGGAAAAAACATAATAGAAATTTTCCAAAACTAAAAAAAAGCACAGCACGATGTTTTAGTTTCTAAATGCTACACTAAAGTTTCCTTTTTATGCGCGCGAAGCGCGCTGCAAATTTTGGGCATATGAGTTACAAGAATAGGGAAAGTCCAGGACTGTTTGCTGATAGTAAATTTACTTAATTTTAAAAAGACATTTTGATGTTGTAAATGGCGAGCGCGCAGCGCGAGCCGACAAAAAAACCAATGTATTTTTAAGGACGTCAGGTTCCCTAAAAAGCAGTCAGGAGAGAATGAGCCTGCTCGATATTGGTCCAAATGGTCCGTCTCTAATGACCAGCTTTCACGTTTCACGAATCTCTAGGCCTGTAATCACGAGTCACGTAAGAGAAATTCGTAAAATCACGGGTCACGAGGGCATGAGATTTCACGGATCACGGCAATAATTTTCCTGTTTTCACGAGTCACGGAGCAAATTTGGGGTGAATCACGGATCACGGAGAACCCCTTCCCCACCCTGTATTGTAATTCATCATCTTAAACAAAGAATATCATACGCGATCTTAATTGGCATAGATATTTATGAGATTTTATTCCTTCTTTGTTTGACATTACATGATTCTTTGGAGAAGCTAAATCAAAATCTCAACAGCTTTAAACCAAAGGATGGGTCGAACCTTCAAAGGCCTTCTCTGGGACCATCTCGCCCCGAGTTTATGCGAGATAAGGAAAAAGAATTAGGATCGCGAGCTGCGAGATAAGGCGTGATAGGGCGAAATAAGGCGAGATAAGATCCCAGAGGCGGGCTTTCCACGAGATGGATGGAGTTCAATACTTTACTCTTACCTCACTAGCATAGACTTTTATGTGCTACAAAACTACATATCACACAAGGAGCTTGTTTCATGGCGGCACCAGCTTGTGTGGGGCTGGGTATCCTGTGTCCTGCCCTTGGCCTTCTTTGTTGCTCACCTTTGCCAACAAAATTACACCTGATTCAGAAAAGATTGCTTTTGTTATTGGTCATTGGTCTTTGAACGCCTTTTTCATGGTCACTGAAGCAAACATTTCCTTTGTTTCACGCTATAATTGAAAGGCCAATGACCAATACACCTGTTTAAAAAACGTTGCTTTGGCACAGGGAGCTCACCTTTACAGTTTTAAATCAAGAAAAATAATAAAAATCGTTCCTTTTTTCGCTGAATAAAGCAAAAGGAAATCTATTTTCTTTGCCCTGCGTTCTGGTCTTTTCTGATTGGCTAATTATGCTTTGCCCAGACTCGCCCACTAGGGCCTCATTACCACGAAATGGCTTCCGTCTGGCGCTAACCTCGTAAAAAGGAGTGTAGGTTTTGGTCGAGGGTCGAGTGTCGAGGGTAAGACGTCGAGGGTCGAGGGTAAAATGTCGAGGGTCGAGGGTAAAATGTCGAGGGTCGAGGGTAAAATGTCGAGGGTCCATTTTTTTTTTTTTTTCTAAGGGTCGATTTCTTTTTAAAATGCAAATTCTCGGTTTTCCCCGCTTTATTCGCTCACATGCCCGCATGTGGTGAAAGCGTTCTTGCAGATGTTTCTTCAGACTTGCCGCTACAAGTTTTCTTATCGCAGACATTTGTCAATCAAATCTTTTGCTTCGCTAATTAGACTGCACGTGAAGACAGTGAAGGGAAGCAAAATATTCTGTTTAACCGTGGAAATCTCTAAAGTTAAACAGCAAAATTCGAAGCAAGCTTGCCGAGTCCGAGTATTTTGGGCAAGAAAAGATTTTAATGTTTTGCTTTTATTCAATCTTCGGGAAAACCAAGATTTCCGCGGCATTTTCGCAACCTATTTCTAGCGCTCACTTCACTAAAGTGCTTCGTGAAAGATCGCAAATGATATTCGACCTAAGTTCATTTCGCTTCGTTTTATTGTGCTACCTATCCCTGAGTCTCCTAAGTTAGCTGTAGTATAATAAGTAGCATCAGGGACGTCCCTGGTAGCATGGAAGCAAAACTAGTAAGTGCTGGGTATAAAATCACGTCGGCGATTGCTTTTTCTGCGCTGGCAGCATATCGCAATGGGACTACCAACACTCCAGTTCATTGCCAGTTGAAGAACGCCGTGTTCAAAATCGTCGAAAACACCAGTTCGATGAACGTAGAGTGGACGTCCTTTGGTTTGATATTATCTCAGACCAAAAGATTTTATTGTTGTTTTCATTTGTGTTCTCCTCTGTTTGAGCAAGATCCGCGTGCTTACACGCTCGGTACGCTCTGTCGAGGAAACCTTTCTGAGAACTCCTGGCGAAAAAGCACAACAAATCTGCCACAGTTTTAGGGAATTTGATTTTGAAAAAGATTGCCCGAAATTTACGCCTGGAGTTTTCGGAAAACATTTTGTTTTATCCCGCTCCGCGAAGGTCGAAAAAGGTGGTAAAATTCTCAGCACAACTGTGTCGGAGTCTATCCACTATCAGTCAGGAAAACCAAAATTTGCATTCTTTAAAAAATATTTCAACATCACGGGATAAAATTATTTCATTTATTTGCAGAAAAAAAATTGGACCCTCGACATTTTACCCTCGACCCTCGACATTTTACCCTCGACCCTCGACATTTTACCCTCGACCCTCGACGTCTTACCCTCGACACTCGACCCTCGACCAAAACCTACACTCCGTAAAAAGAGGTTAGAGCCAGACGGAAGCCATTTCGTGGTAATGAGGCCCTAGTGGGCGAGTCTGGGCAAAGCATAATTAGCCAATCAGAAAAGACCAGAACGAGGGCAAAGAAAACATATTTCCTTTCGTTTTATTCAGCGAAAAATGGAAATATTTTTATTATTTTTCTTGATTTAAACTGTAAACTGCCACTGCGGGATGAGCTTTGAATATCGTACGACGTTCTAGAATAAACCTAGAAGATTCTGCGATAAAAAGGACAAGAGATCGTGCGATTTTCCACGATAATCTTAGATAACGAGGTGTGAATTTTCACGGTAAATTTGCGCTTAGGATCTTCTACGATCTCATGCGATATCCGACTAAGGCAGAGGCCGGTGAATTGCACTTTGGATCTCATGCGATTTCGTAGAATATCACATTTACACAAACAGCACTGTCCTTACGTAATTTGCTACGATTTTCCACGATATGAATCAGTGCGATCTTCTAGAAATTTGTTGTTTCATGATATTGCCTTACTAATTCTTTATAACAGTATCACAAACAATGAACAATTGATATTATGTAACATTTTCCTAAATGCATACACTAGCTTTCTGTGGAATTTGTCTAAATTATTAGTTACTTTATTAGACTAAGTGTGTATCTCTATCAAGCGAATACGATCTGTGTTGCTGTGTTTATTCGATCTTGTAGGCGCTATTTCAAAATTATTATACTCGTGAGTCCTTCTAAATTCAAATCAGAGTCGTAAAGTTTCATACTTTAATATCTACACCGGAGAGTGCGGGCATCTTTTAGTTGCTACCTCTGCGTTGTGAAATAAGTAGAAACCCGAGATAATAACAATAACAACTAAGGAATTTCGTATCAAAATATATAGGCTTGTGATCGATTACAAACCATAGTTTACTGGTACGTACGAACCATAATTTTACTGGTCAACGCTCTACAAATTTTATTTATCAATAGCACGGGGTGTACAGCGGGAAACCAGAGTGTACATGACCCGGAGTTTATCTAACAAAGTCTTTAAGGTAAATTCTCTCGTTATACTTTACAAAACAAAGTAAATTGCAAAAGGCCAGATCAACGGCCGCTCGCGTAAATGCCCACCGATCGAACTAGTTAATTATAGCTGCGGAGGCCGATACATCGCCGCTGTGGTTCGATTAAATCGTGAATCGACCCGTTGATCCGAAGGAAATAAAGTGAGGGAATAAAGTAATTGTCTCGATCTTGATTGAGCTCCGACAGCCCTCGCCAGGATTTCTTGTGTAACAGAAGGATTAACTATAGAAACGCCCCGCGAGTAAAAGCTACAGTGATGATACTATAGGCATTTGAACTCACCTTCCGCTTATCCATTTCAGTTATCCTCGCTGAAATCTTCTAGGACTTCTAGCATATTTCAGGAATATGGCAGTAGGAATGTCCAACCATAATACAGAAATCAGAATATGTAACGAAGATTGTAATACCAGAAACGAAGCCAGAGAGCGGGGACCTGAACTACGCGATCCGTACACCACGCTTCTAACGTCTGGTGGTTAATGGTTAATGGCGCCTCTCTTTCAAAAAGTGCGAGTTAACCACTCAGATGCGAGGAACACTAGACACCAGACACTCGCTCAACAATAAGAACAAAGGCGCGATTTTGAGAGGCACGGCAATTCCGTGTGTTAAGTTAAACTTAAATCAACAAAATTGAATAATTGTACCTTTTTTCCCTGTTCTAACATTGACATTAAAACCAAAGGAGTTTACATGGATAAATTAAAACCCCTGATCGAAATCTTGCAACTTGTTTTGATTATTCAACAACATCGCATCAAATCCAACGCTACGAGTTGAACCGATATCACGTCCTCTTCATAATTCCTCTATATCGCATAAAATCCAAAGCTATAATCAAAACATCAAATCGAACTGGTCGCATTATTTTTGCATTGACACTAAATCGCATTTAATCCAAGTCTGTGTTACTTGATCGCACAAAATCCTTCAAAATCCAATAAGGCGAAAAGGTGTTCAATAAAGTTATGCGATTTAACTGGATTTTGTGGCATGGTGATTTCACACCTTCATCGCCATGTTCGATCAAGTGAGATTTTCTAGAACATCGAACGATATCATAGAACATCGCAGATGCATGCGATTTCAGCTCGCACGGGAGGTGAGCTCCCTGTGCTTTGGGGATCGATCTGTGGTCGTTGAGCGTCATTGTTTGGTTGTCACTCAAGCAAATAATCCCATTGTTTGGGATTTGGTCGTTGAGGCGCGGAAAAACAATGAGATTCTTTGCTTGAGTGACCACCAAACAAGGGTTTCAAAGAGCGAATACCAATTCCGAAAGCGACGTTGTTTGAATTAAGGTGTATAGGTGAGATGGGCATAATAAACATGTGGGATAACAAGTTCCTTGTTTGTGATTAGAGTATGTCGCTACACGCATTGGCTGAAAAATCACGTGCCCAGTTTTCGTTAGTTTTGTTGCAATTAGAAGTGCTGAGTTGCAATAGCAAAGACGGGATCGATTGTCTTGACATTGTATTTATTATTATTCCAGGTTATTTTAACAACCACCAGGAAAAGCGTGGCATTGACCCTGGCCCCTACTTTGACATGGACGCATCCGTGGTGTGCTCTGGCCAGGCTACCAACCGAGGGCCTGGTCACGTGTTCGCCGTACGCCGAGATTGCATGTCCCGGATGAATTGTAACCAGATTTGTAAGTCAAGCAGAGTGAAGAATCAGTTGAAGCAGCTGAGTCCGAGCCGATCCCAATGCCAGTAAGTGTGTATGAAACACGAACCGAACCGAATACAACCGTGAAATTAAAAACATCTCCCCCGTGTATCATCCCCCTCTACCCAATACGTGGACCCCTGTACTGAAACAGGAAAAAGGTCTTCGAAAAAAGCCCGCTCCCCACCGTAATATAGTACCTCGGTCGAAATTGTCCTAAACCTCCGTAAAAGGAATGGACAGTTTTCAAACAACCAGGACGTACCTCCATACGTAAGGGACCGGCGGTCATTATTTATCACCTGTTTTGTGTGTTTTTAGCTTCAGTTGCCTGGAGTCGATTGGCTTCCTGAAGATCAAGCCCATGCGCAGACCTACCTTAACTCCAGTTGTCCACTTGTATCGCAGCTGCTTTCGAGGATGCCGCGGTAAATCTCATTACTGCTGTTGTATCAAGACTATGGCACTCTAAGGAGTCACGCTGTACTGTCGCACTTTGTAATAATTAACGCACTTTGTGATACCTGACGCAATTTGTAATAAAGTCGACGCACTTTGTAATAAAAAAGCTGTCGCAATTTGTAATAAAGCTAGTAGTATATCAGGGGTTTTATTACGAGAGTTGGTGAACGACGTTTCCAAAATTTTGGCAACGAGATTCATTTTTGGCAACGGTAACGCTTGATTGACGTGACACGTGATTAAGCAACGTTATTTTAATTATTCATAAACTTCAGTACGATAAAAGCCTAGCGCGTGTTTTCTCGCACTCCTACTCCTTAACGAAACATACTAAACTCTACTCTACTAGCTCTACTATGTCTAACCCTGCTGTTCATGAAAGAAATGGCGAAGTTCTGTACAAGCTTGGCAAAAGAAATCAGTCAGATTATTTTGCGTCCACGTGTCTGTTTGCTGGTAAGCAAAGTTTCATATACGCGAATTTATGCTAGGCGGCGACGGGAATCCTTTGATTCCGACCAAGAAGGGAATTTGCCTGAATATGGAAGAGTTTATTCATAAACTACAGTGCGATAAAAGCCGAACGCGTGTGTTTTCATCACTCCTACTCTTTAACGAAACAATACTAAACGTTTTGAAAAATTCAACTCTACACAACTAATGATAATCGATCTCACGAGATAAATTCTAGAAAACAGTTTGTGTATAGGGACGAATAACAAATAACTACATTGTTTTAGGCGCTTTCTTGAACTAAAAAATGACGCACTAGGTCCTCTTTCTTTTCCACTCTAAAAGACGCACAAGGTCGTTTTATTTTATCAAAACAATGGTAGTCAAATACAAGCTAGGATCTCGGGGATACAATGCTGCTGAGAATCATTTTCAAGGACAGATTAGAGTACACATCAGGAGTTTACGCCTGATAAAAAGAAAACAGATAGTACTGTTGGCAAAGTTGTCTTTGGTTACTAAAATCGTTATTGAAAGTTTTTTTTTTACAATTTTTTTGTCCTAATTCGACACTCTTATCTGAGTATAGTGTAGCTATAGTATAGTTTATTTCCGCGTCTTACATATAGAGAGAATATGATAAATGATGTTCGAGTCAAGCGTGTAATAGACAGCGTTGTTCTTTGTTTCTTTTTAGCGTCTTTTATTTAATAACTGTACATTACATACATTACAATAAGTTCGGGACCCTTTTTATACACACCGGTTAACCTATGTGCTATGTTAGCCTAACACAGTTCATTTTTGTTCTGTTTTGAAGCAATTAGAAATCTACCTTTGCGTTCATTCTCGGCCACAGTAAATCAAATCAAAC
Organism: Scolanthus callimorphus; assembly: GCA_033964015.1. NCBI lineage: Eukaryota > Metazoa > Cnidaria > Anthozoa > Actiniaria > Edwardsiidae > Scolanthus > Scolanthus callimorphus. The sequence goes on from CM066924.1 coordinate 16,960,181, forward strand.
GAGTCATGGAGAAATTGTTTTACAGTAGGTTCTTCAGGTAGAGTCCAACAACTTTTGTAGCACCAGTTTTGATGTGTTTTAGTTTGACAGGCCACCAGGTCTTTCCATTCCCTGCGTTGCAAGCAGATGTGCCAGGAAGAACTTGATTGCGCGAGGACTTGAACATTTCGGCGATGTAGTAGCCGTCAGGAATAGTATTCATAGGTTTATTGTCAAATCCTACAGCCTCTTGCCATACGTGCGGCAGTGCATCTGACCAAATTATTGGTGGAATTCCCCACTAAGTAACTTAAGGCCTGGGTGGAAGCCAAATCCAAAATGGCGGACGTAAAACTGAGGGGGTAGTCTATCTCTAAACGAATGCCTCTGAGGGATCCAGTCAATTTGCATTTTTCAATTTATCTTTGGTCATTCTCGATCATTCTTACCAATGTTGGTCTCTATGGCGACAAATGTATGACCTCTGACCTTAAATATAATTTCTTGGAAAATGGTCTCTGCATTTGATGGGGAGATAAGGTAAATCGTTTCTCTGAGCGTGTGATGGTGTTTGTTATCTAGTGTAGATTATTGATCTAACGAGGCTGACTGGAAATGTTTTTTCGAATAGCTATATTTGTGATGATGTAATATGATAATGATAATAATATAATAATAATAATAATAATAATAATAATAATAATAATGGTTAATAGCAGTACTTCCACTAGGTGGCTCTTCGCCTACTATATCTATGTTAAAATCAATAAATTGAGAACTATATATATACTAATATACTAATAAAATGGTAGAATAAAAAAGAATTAAATATATAAAAATATAAATATGTTATAATAATTCTACATTTTATATATATACAAGTATTTACAGGCATTTGCGCGCATTAGATCAAAGTAAAGACCGTAAAGAGAGAGGGAATAATTTAAGAAAAGAGATCTTTAATTTTCGCAATAAAGAGTCCATGGTCTGAGCAACTTCTTATCGTGGCTGGCAGTTTATTAAAGGAGGTTGCTGCCTGGTCTTGGAAGGTATTTGTCTCTTTTTTAGTAGGAATTTCTAGCTTAGGAGCAGTAAGAGACCTTAGATTATAAGACTGCACAGAGTGAAGCTTTAGCTTGATTGGGCAGTCCGTTGAGTATAATGACTTATGAGTCAATTTTAGTGTGTTATATTCAATTCGTTTTATAATTGGCAGCCATCCGAGCCCTCTCAGGTCATCAGATGTGGCAAACTTAGAGAGAACAAAGCCAGCGGACGAATTTTGGACCCTTTGTAAGCGTTTAAGTTGAAAGTCGGGAAGAAGACTAAATACTACATTGCAGTAGTCAAGTTTGGATAGTACAAGGCTTTCAGCCAAGCGCTTACGAATATGGAAAGGTGCGAAACTGCGCAGTTTTCGCAAAACAGATAAAGTTCCATAGCATGAAGATAAAAGTTTCGCGATGTGCTCGTTCCATGATAGATGTTGATCTAAGTGGAGACCCAAGAGCTTAGTAGTTTTGGTTCTTTCAAGTTCCTTTTCACAACAGCGGATGCTGATGTTGTCCAATTCGTCAAGAGAGTGTACAGTGGATAAACGCTTGGTAGAAAGCATCATCCATTTAGTTTTGGTTGCGTTGAGGGCGAGACAGGAGTTGGTAGAATAGTCGCTTAGACGTCTGATAGTTTCATTTAGTTCATTGGCGCAATAATGTAGTTCCTGCGGTTTTGAGTGCTTGAGGAGGGTTGTGTCGTCAGCGTATTGATAGCAGCGACACTTGAGCTCAGATTGCAAGTCAGATACATAAATATTAAAGATTAGAGGGCCCAGGATCGAGCCTTGGGGGACGCCAAAACTAGTTTCAAGTTTGTCGGATGATTGATCATCAATTTGTACGAATTGGAAGCGACCAGAGAGATAGGACAGAGTCCAACGTAAGAAGTTTTTGGAGAACCCCATAGCGTGCATTTTATAAATGACAGATTTAAATTCGACAGTATATGATACCTCTACTTTCCTCAAAATGAGGATAAATTGGACAGCTAGCCTCGTTGGAATGGTAATGTACGCCCGACACTGGTCATAATAAGACCCATTGGGAAACCATTGGTATGATCCCCGTCGAATGCAGAGGACTGAAACACAATTGTGCGTTTGTCACGCTATTGCAAGTCACGCAACCCGTTGACATGGTAACCAAATACATCAAATGAAACGTCTCACCGGGTAGAGCAACCTTAACGAGAAACATTCTACGCAAGACATTTTATCTACCCTAGGGAATTTTTTTCAGTGTTTTTCGCATTTTTGTGAAAAGCACCCATGCCTTAATATACCTGAGCAGCACGGCTCTGAACTCGCGCGCTTATTTGGAGGTTGTTGGATCGTAGTAATGTGCGTCAACTCATTGTGAGATTGCTCGTCATTCTCCATGGTACTTTTTTCTATAGCATACACTTTACAACTACCAAAAATATCGGCCAGTACTTGCTTGTTTGCTGGGGTATCTGGTTTGTTATCTACCAAGATGTAACCGTATGCGTTTTCTGTTTTTTGGAGATAAGCGTTCATAAAACGTTCCCGATTTCTATCAAACATACGTTCGGCTACAATCCCTATTTGTTTCCGGTCGCCGGGACTTCGAAGCAACGCTAAGTACTGGGCATTGCGACTAATGTCGGTATTGAACTTTTTGGGAACATGTTTTGTAACAACAGAACCACACTAGCGTTTCTGTGGCGACCCTGAGTAAACAGGCGAGCGACCAGTCCACTATCTGAAGCTTCCGTCATCAAGTCGTCCAGAATAATAATGTTGTTATATTCGGGATTTATTTCATTGAGATCGTTGGAAAAGTCGGGAAGCCCTCGCTCGAAACGGATGGAGTCACCCAGAGATATCTTCATCTGATTATATATTTCTTGCCATTGATTATAAAAGCAATATATCTGCATTGTTTTCTTGTCTTCGTAAAAGATTCTGTCTTTTTCTAAGATCTGGCGCACAAAAAATGTTTTCCCACTTTGACTTGGGCCAACGACTAATAGTGAGAACTTGTGACGAAATTTAAAAGCGGGATAAGGTTCCGTATTCAAGAATGGTGCTTCGCTCGAACCAATTCGGCCTTGGTTCGCTGTTCCTCTTTTTCTGATACGCGAGAATTGCTTGATCGTTGAAGATGTAGCTTGTGGTGTAGCACGTTGCTTGACTGAAGGGGTGGATGGAAATGTAGTTGAGACAAGACAAGTCTGTGGAGGTGAAAATACCGCCATTTTGAGCCATCGTTTTCTCTCGGCCCCATAAAACTGATGAACCTGTCGCAAGTGATCACCTAAATACAAAACATTCGCCTTATTGCACACCGGGCAAATTCTCTTGTATTTGTAAGGCATCTTGCTCCAATGAGGTCCTGACCAAAATGAGGCATGATGTCAACTTTTTTGAACATTTTATAGTTTGCTGAATCATGTCGATACCAGGGCCGATCCCAGGCAGATGTGGGGCCGATCCCAGGCCGATGTGGGGCCGATCCCAGGCCGATGAGGGGCCGATCCCAGGCCGATGGGGGGCCGATCCCAGGTAGATCCCAGGCCGATGTGGGGCCGATCCCAGGCCGAGTGGGGCCGATCCCAGGCCGATGAGGGGCCGATTCCAGGACGATGTGGGGCCGATTCCAGGACGATGTGAGGCCGATGTGGGGCCGATTCCAGGCCAACACTCAGGGTCTTTTTCTAATAATTGAGGAGAAGGTGCTGCCTTTGCTTTAACATCTGCAAATGGTTAGACCTTCGCGTCGTCTCGGATAAGGACGTTAAACCGTAGGTCCCGTCTCTCACTACACTAACCTGAACCAGGGGGAGTTAAAGAACCACGGGGACGTCGGAAGTTGCCCATCCTCAGTGCAGGGCTTACAACTTACTAACCACTACACTGACAAGGGAACCTCGTAATTGGAGCCTCGCTCTGTGAGGATTTCCCCGCCCTTGTGCAAATCATATAAATAAATAAATAAAATAAATAATTCCTCCGAAATAAAGAACAAAAGAACACCTGTGTCAACATCAAACCACAAGCTCATTAATTCCGCGTGGGGACGCTCATTAATTCAACGGCGACGCTCATTATGTATTCCTCCGCAAAATTAGTATTCCTCCCCAAAAAAACGGCTAATTCGACCCCTCCTATACTACTATAATGACACGTCCCTTAGAATGTTGAAAAATCCACCAGAACTAACATACATTACTTCTGGTGATGTTGTGCTCGTCTTTTCCGCCATTTTTATAACGGTCGAGAGTAAATAAGAGACACAAGAAACCACAGGAAGCCCATATAATCACATGAAAAACGACACAATTCTCGTGATATGGTCAATTTAACAAAAACGACAGTGATCCATTGATGTGTGACAATAACAATATAGCAGGGCTTTGATAAGTTTAAGAGACTGGCATATTTTCAATGAAAGCATTTCAATTTTCCCGTTCGAACCCACGACCTTTGCGATACCGGTGCAATGCTCTCCCAACTGAGCTATCCACGCCACAGGGAGAGGTCGTATACGGGTTAGCCCTTTATATGAAATGACGTGTCGCTTGACCCAAGCGAAAGTATATAAATGAATAAATGTCATACAGTGGCGTGATAGATACGATATGATTAAATTGTGCGCAAGTGCGGCCTTAAACACCACTGAAAAAACCTGAAATTCAAAAAGACCAAAGCAGTACGCTACAAGAGGAACATCGACAACTTAGTAAGCTAACTTCTGCCCTCAGACTGACTGGTTGTTAAGCAGATGCCACCCTCGACTGCCATGTATTTCACGGAAATCAAAGCAGTGCTCCGTTGGCACATGTTGGCCGACAATTTTAGAAAACGCTTGCTGTTTCCTCGAGTTTCCTGTCGATTCGCAGAGTGCCATCATGCAGTGCCTACACCTTTCGCACCGGTACCATTCATTTTGTTTTCAAATAGTTTATAGAATGTAAGCAATAAACTTCTGTCGTTTATAAAGTATACCTTTTAATAAACGCCTGATCAAACTCTTTCAAGTCGTGCTTCATTCAAGCAGTTCAAGTACAAGTTCAACGCTACTACGTCCTTACCACCGACTCCACTTCTCGCAAACAAAAAACAAACTTGACAAATTTCGTGCATCAAAATAATTTCACACAAATGAAAACAAAAAGAAGAAACTAAAAACGTCCATATCGACTTAGGAATTGAAAAAGTTCATAGTCCCGGCTTACCGAGTTGTATATGTGTTCAGTTTGTTTCGGCGAACACGTTGTAAAGTTTTTGACAAACTTTCATTCTCGCCTTCCTGCTTGGATCGTTGTATGTAGCGAACTTCATTTGTCAGTGTACCAAATTAGAAATCAAATCATCCACATAGCCACATAGTCCTGGTACTTCGTTGTAAATCCTTTATGCTTCCCTAATCCATCCGTAGCCACCAGATTTATCAGCTTAGTGCATAAATTTATAGTCCTTCATGAACTTTCGCTGTGCGAGAACTGTGAGAAGAAGTGGCGAGGCCGCGGTTCTTTTCTGCTTTCCCTTAGTCGTTTAGATTGTTTTCAAGTAATTTTTCTTGATGTCTGAAGCCATCTGTTATCTGTTTTAGTTTACTCAACTTGTACAGTCAGAAACCATGCAAAGAGATAACATTTTCACCCGGTTTTCCATCTCGAAAAGAGCTGATAGTAAAAATAGATTTAGCCACTGTCTAAAAGCAGAACTCTGACGCGTGACGTCACTATGTAAGGAAGAATTCTGATTGGCTAATTTTTCCCGCGCAACTGATTCTAAAAATAGCTCAAGCTATAAAACACATGTGAGACCCACCCATTACGTGGGATGCACGCTCTTACTTATGAGCTTCTGGTGAGGTGAAGTACAAAAATGCAAATGTTAGAGAAGTTGCTGAAAAACTAATTAGAAAATTTCTTGTGGTCCCCCCTTTCAGGGCTTGAGGCTTTGAGGGATCCCCCCTCTCGCTCGCCCCAAAATGAAGTGATACCCCCTAAAATCCTCTGAGACTCTTATTTATTAACTTCATGCAAGAAAATAACATATCTGGCCTGGGCCTCAAAAAGGCCACAATAGCTTCTAAAATTCAAACCATTTTTATCTTATTCATTAGTTCCACAGTGTTTAGTATTCACTAATTCTGTTGGCATTGTATTTTATAGATCCTGCTCAGGTTTGATGTCAGAAAAACAATCGTACAAAAACTAAGAAATTTTTAGAATTGCTTTTTTCATTTCTGTTATCATTTAAATCACACTATACAGTTTCCCGGAGAGCTAGTTCCATATATATATTATATATATATATTTTTATAGACTACTTCGGGATTGTATGTATAGATCCTGCACGGTTTTGTATCTGGAAACAAGAGGAAATAAATGCTGCTATAATTGTCTTAAACTTGCTTGTCCCCAGATAAATTGTAGGAAAAGTCACGAAGTTTCACCATCATAGCTGCAGTGGTTTTAGAGTAATCAGGAAGCCCCCCCGTCCCCCCCAGTCTGAATAGGGTTAAACAATGTCAAAAAAACAGGATTGGGCTACAACAATATAGCATGTATGGTCTTATCTCGAAGCAGTAAAACGTGCAAATTTGAGAATATCATGTAGAAAACGAGACAGAGAGAGAAAGCGAGGAAACGTATAGAGTCGAACTAACAAGAGTCGAGAGCAACATGGCAATAAACCCGACCGCCGATGCATCATAACAATCGAAAGATCGAACCTCTTGTTTGACAAGTAAAAGGGTGGCCACCGAGGGTTATTTCTGGATTTTTTTTACGCGATTTGGGGGCTATTTTGGAGTATATAATATGTACCCTTAAAATAACCCCTAAATCCTTAGCAATAACACTAACACCGCAAATGACTACTAAAAGACATATTCTAAGATTGAAGATAATTTTATTGTCATCTGCAGCAAAAATAATGTGCAGAATGTGCCACTACTTTCACCTAATCAAACGACCTAAGACTCAGCTGATGTATTGTGAGTAAATACATTCTCGAACCCAGAGCTCCCCGGCTCGTCACCTCGCGGGGGAGGCTCTGGTGAAAACCATTGACGCATGCGCGAGATTTGATATAGAGCCGCTGAGAGAAACACCTTTCTGCGCATGCTCCAACGTTTAAAATCAGCCAATCAGCGAAGGCCCTCAAATGGATGTCCAAAGAGACTTCCCTGCGAGAACACGAGCCGGGGCGCTCTCACTAGGCACGAGAATGAAGTAATCCCGGGGGGGGGAGCTCTCACTAGGCACGAGAATGAAGTAATCCCGGGGGGGGGGGGGGGGGGGGACTCCCTATATTCGAATGCTAGGGGTGACCGTCTATAGTTCAATGGCCTGCACGTCCTGTGTTCACAGCAACGACTGGGGATTAAATGCAGTGCCTGTGAGAGTTAATCTAGCGTTAGAAGGACAACAACCAATTTGACTTCTGAAGTATAAACCCTTTCAGTGTTTATAAAGAATAGATATTCTTTAGCGCGTAGGAAATGAAAGTATACATGCTATACGAACTGTCACATTGAATGATTGCTGATATTTCAGATGCCCGACAAGAGATCTCCACAATCTTCCAAGATACGGTCAATTTTACTTAGCGTTGACATCGGCATTGCGACAAAATCTAGATTTAAAAAGCAAAAGCGAATTTATGAGGATTATGTGTTTAAGAGAGATTTTACCAGGATTTTAAGCAATCTTGACAAAAAGTGGCCAAAAATCAAGCTACAGTAAGCATTTACTTTTGAGAAATCAAGTTACTCCAGTTTCAACTTATGTACACTATACATGGTTTAGTTCACTCCCACCATGGAAATACTCATGAACAGCGGATAAATTTAATTTTAAAGTTCACCACCTGGATTTCTTAATGGGAATAATTCAAGCTACTACTTACATGCACATCTAAAAAGATGCTAAAATAACGCCAAAGGGTTCATCTTACAATGCTGAACCAGATTTTTCGTCACACGGTGCTCGAGTCACTAAAAAATAAGTGTTATTGACGCTTGCTTTACTGTATGAGCTTTAAATCTATGCGAAAAACATGTACTATGCTCAATACAATGGAGCGTACTAGTTAAAATGTTAATTTTTTAGCTCCTCCTTGGGTCGACTTATGACTATATACACCTATTTCAATTAACGTTGCTCTGCAAAACGTAAAACCATGAACCATGCATCATAATGTAGACGCTATTTCTCGTATTTTCCTCGAGTTTGGCAAACCAAACTAAACTAAAACCACCCAATGTCACTTTTACTACTTTGAGACACAATTTGGCGTGAACCGCTTCGTTTTATGCAGGAATTACCATTACGACTTATGGTTGATGGTTGATGGTTTTACGTTTTGCAGAGCAACGTTAATTGAAACAAGTGTATATAGCTATCACAGAACATGGTGCAGATTCCAGCCCTTCGCCGGCGGGTGTCTGCTCTCGTGCAAGGTTGAAAAGAGATAGGGAATTAGGCCTATTTTCCTATGCCACTTCAACATACCGTCAATTGCATTGTAGCCTGCCGTAAGCGCAAGGTAAGGGGAGAGGGACAAGCGTAAGGGGAAGGGTGAGGGGGGCGAGCGAAAGGGCGAGGTGCCCTGATTCTTCTTCCCTTGCGCTGGTTACGCTGGCTAATTGCATTGACACCCCAACTTCCAACATTTGAGAACTCGACAACCTTTTTCCTACTTGCCATTTTAAGAGAACTTTTACCTCATTTTTCCGATGAGTATCCCTTTCACTTTCACCTGAGAAATGCAAGCTTATTGAATTTTATTTTTGCTCATCCAATAAATAGGCCATAACATTTATATGGGAAAAGTGTTATGCCAGCGATGGTCTTCATATTGTAATTTAAAACTACTTCCTAAAGCTTTCGATTATTTCCTTTAGACCTCTGAAAGAACTGCGACTAAAAATATTAAAATTCGAATATATTCTATCGGTTCCTTCAAAAATTGGAATAACAATGAAAAATATTACATAATAAAAATATTAAAATTCGAATATATTCTATCGGTTCCTTCAAAAATTGGAATAACAATGACAGCAACATAATCTAATTACAATAATCTAATTAAGTTTGTAATGAATTTTGCTCAATGTGTGGGCTCGCTATTCTGTCTCGTACATGTAGTTTTACTAGCATACGTATTTAGCAGTAAGTGCCTTGACATTTTAAATTCGGAGGAGGGGAGGGGGGGGGGCTGTGAAAATTTAGTTGTAGGTAAGAATGAGACGTTGACTAAAAACGCCACATCCCGTATTAAATGATAATTGCTAAATACCAAAGAAATCCCTTAATAAAAACAAGACCCTCCAACATTCCATATGTAACTAGATTGCCAAAATCGATAATTCCATATCCCCAAAGTTCCCTCGTAACAATGATATATGAAGTTTATTTCTTCGAAAATAAATCATGTGTAACGTACTTGTTATGTGTTTTTATACAATCAGCGATATTACATGCCAAATCAAACGATTTCGCAGTAAAGAGACATTTGTCGATTTATAAGTTGATATCGTGAACATTGTTTCTAATCTAGTAAGATTAAAAAGGAAGTTAGAGGATTAAGGATTTAAGCCTAGTGTTTAGTTTCTACCACTTATTGCATGCCTTAAATCGAATGCCCTGGGTTTCTAAGAAAAGTAAGTGTTTTGACATATTGTAGGGTCCTCTTTTACAAAAGCAGCACTTACAAAGCGCCCAGTGAGTTCCCACTGAAACGATGGCATCTGGAATAACATTGTTACCAGAAGTCAGTATAAGAAAAGAACAACAAATATTTTTGTTTTAAAGCCGCTTCAAAATAGTTGTTTATAACAATACTTGTTACCGATCGCGAAGTTACAATTGAGAAAGAAAGAAAATCTAAACAAGCAAAAACAAACCCAAAATATATTGACCGGTTTGTACATTGATAGATTTTTATAGAGGGAGCAAATTCAAACAATCGAACTCATAACTCAAAAAATAAAACCCTTATATATAGTCTCTCATTACGGTTAATACGTTTTGCACATTGATATGTACATTTTTGAACCACTGCATTTTTTGCCACTTCTAGTATAACTCGATCGTGTTACTTTATTTTCAAGGGGGTGGGAGGGGGAATTCACTTGGCTTTTACTGACAACAAACGAAGACAAAACACTGTTATTGAATCCATGAGAACTACATGGAACTAAAAAGATGTTCCTCTTGCTTTTTATTTTGTAAAACCCAGAACCTCTAAAAAGGCGACTACTAAATGATAACTTTAGGCAGAGTTATATTTTTGCAATGACTGTGTCACAAGAAGGGGTGAATGTTTATATTTTCATCTAATGATATTGTCACTCCATTTTGCAAGAGGAGGGAAGAAGTTTTCACTTATTTTTATTGACGACAGAACCAAGACACAACAATATTTTCAGTGAATATGAAATTTTATTCTTCCAACCGCAAGCCTTAATTAGTTTTTCAGTCAATGAAGTATTTTTACAGTGCGTTTTATCGTACTAATTCGAATTATTTATATACATATATAAATATGTTTTTCAAAACTTGTGCTTATCATATGCTTGAAAAAGATAAAGGACTATTTATAAGTACTATAGCTAATAAAGAATGGGAAATGCCCTTCAAGGGACTGGCGCATTGGTGGCGTCAAAGGGCCGATGCTTTGAGTATCTCTATATTTGTATTTTCAAAGAATGCAGAGCTTAAAGTATTTTATTAATCCTTTCTACTAATAATGTAGAGTTTGAATTTTATCTCTCCATAGATAAATACAAACATTGTGCTTGGTTCGGAACCACTGTTGTACCTTGTATGAATATGTAATTAACTAACAAGGGACGTAATCTCCCTCAATCTTTCTTCCTCTCTTTTCTACATTAAAAGATTGAACAAAAACCTGATAAAATGTTCAGAATGTCCCCTAGAGGGAGGGAGGGGTGCGTAAAACATCTACAATTAATCGTTTTGTCTTGATAATCTTGGTCTTGTGGAGGTAGAATGCCTTTAATTGGATAAGTTTCCTTTTTTTCGTAATTACGAGGAGTTACCGAAAGAGGGTACAAATAACTCTAAGTAGAATGAAAAATCATTCGACAAGCCTTAAGTAATGCTTCTGGCGTAATACTGAGTGCTTACGACTGTCGAATTGTCTATAAATTAAATGAATGTCTTATCAAATTGGATCTGTGCTCAGTCGAAGGTGCGTCAATCCTCCGAAATGTCTTGGTGGATTTTGCTTTAAGGCTCGCTTCATGCCCCTTTATCACCGGATGTTGCTGAGGGTTTTCTTTTCAGTTGAAGACAAAGAGGACCGATCCGTTTGATAGCTTTGAATCTACCAAACAACCCAGAGGAAGGAGAATGGAGCATTCTGATTGGTTGTCGGCAGGATTACCGCCATTTGTGACGTGGTTGCAGCAAATGAGATAAAAGGGCGGTCTTGATTTAATTACGACGTAGTTTGTACACAACTAGAACACTCAGCACGTTCAGCTCCAGCTATTTGCCCATGCCGAGTATTTTCATTCCAAGAAGTGGTATCCATATCATTTTTATCAACATCTGCAATAATTCTATTTCTCCACGAACATTGTCGAGGAAAACAGTCCAACTCATCGGGATATGATTGGGAAGACGTTATGAAAAAGAGATTTGAACAACTCCGAGAATACTTCAAGATGATATGATATTGCAAAGGCAAACGGAATCCAGCACTTTATGCACCGACATATAAAGGGCGTGAGCAGCACAATATGTAGCATTGTCTTTTCCTATATTCATATTTACAGTCTTGTTTTCAGATTTTACTGAGTGGACTACCTCCAATTAACCGAGCTACTGCAGATAACAGCTTGTAGAAAAGCGGAAAGTGCGTTTTAAGAGCATTTTAACACCATTTTATCGTCTGCTGTGCGGAAAAGCATGGAAGCCTTCTAAGGTACAAGATAGCGTTAAAACCTTTCTGGTACGAACAAGATAGCAAGTGGAGACAAAGGCACGGAAGATCGTAAAACCTTCTTAGATAGACACAACACAAAGCATGTTATACATATCAAATACACATACCTCAAAGGTCGCTTTTGGGTTTTGTAAAAACTGAGAAGTAAAAGGAGAATACAAAAAGCTGCTTGGTGAGGAAGCAGGAAAACAAAAGAACTTGATATCCACACCTGATCGTTAATCCAATATCTGTTTTATGACACTCGCAAGAAAACTATACCTATAAATGGTGCGGTGCTTTTAGCTCAGCAAAAACTGAGTTAATCTAAGCTCCGGTGGGCGGGAAAGGAAGAGGAGTCTCAAAACAAGCTGCAGTCTACTGCTGAATCGCCATTCCATGCTAGCCAGCTCAATGACCAAGCTATAACGAGAGCGAAGAGGGAATACCTAGTGAATCAAAGGAAAAGAAAACGGAATTCTAATCTCAAGGCAGTAAGCACTACAGAGTTTCAGTCAGCTTCAGTTTATTACGTCCTACTCTACCCTGCAGAAAAAAGGTAACGGAAAGGGCGGAGATCATTACCAGAACAATATCCCCGGATAATGAATTATTTGTTCACATTCAAAGCGAAAAACAAGTGGCGTGATTTAACGTGATTATAGCTGGTTCTGACAGATTATATTCATTGACGAAGAAGCGCCTGTCGCAACCAAGGAAACCAAAGTAACAAGGGAGCATCTAAGTGACTTGACTGAAAAAAAAAGACTGATGCTTTTCCTCTATGACGTGATGAGTTTCTCTAATGTATCTAATGTTTCCTCCTCCCCGGGCGAGAGCAGCGAAGTGGAGTCCAAAGTGGCAGTTGCTATATTCGTAGTGACGTTTATCCTCGGCTTGTCAGGCAACGGACTTGTTGTGCTTGTTGTCTTAGGCAAGGTCAACAGAACTGTAAGTGATGTCTTTATTATGAACCTCGCCATATCGGATATCACCTTCCTGATACTCTCTCTAGCAGCTAGCATCCCATATTTCATGGGAACTCTTAAGTACTCTCTCGGGTACTGCAAGTTTGTCTGGCCAATGATCACAGTAACATTCTTCGCAAGTGTATTTACGCTGTGTGCCATGGCGGTCCATCGCTGCCACGGCATTCTGAAACCACTCAAAGCAAATTTGACTGTCAAAGAGGCTACAATCTGGGCAGCAGTGCTATGGGTGTTGGCGATCATACCTGTCATCCCTATCATGGTGGTAACAGAACTTGACCATAGCGGTAAAATTTGTAAAGAGAAATGGAGTTTTAGCAGCCAACAATACTACACAGTTGCGCTATTTCTCCTTCAGTATCTACTACCACTCGCTATCATCACTGGGGCCTATACACAGATCTTGAGGCGCTTGGTTCACAGGCGAGTACCGGGGACATTGCTTGACGAAGAAGGTCACATTATTGTCCACTGCAAGAGGAAGGAGAACAACCAAGTCATCAAGATTGTGGCGGTTATTGTAACGTTGTTTGCGATTTGTATGCTCCCTCATGAGATTTCCGGGATGATGATGTTCTTTGGCGATGAAGTAGTGAGAAAGCAAGGCGTGCTCTTATACAGGTATGTCTTCTAGGTAAATCTCAGTTGAGGGGCATAAGCTGAAATTCCAGTGATGCATGCATCTAAAGGCACGTGACGGACGCAATATTGTTTTCCCATAACACACATCACTGCTGGCCTGCAACACGCACATTGTCGGCCAACAACACCATCCAACATTGTCGGCCGATGAAGACTCTTGAAGACAGTCAGACTTTTGAACCAACAACTCCAACACTTTTTTCTGGAAACATCGTTCCACTCGTTTGCACAGAAGAGCCAACATTCCCATTGTCCGGTAATCACGAAGCTTGAGAAACGCAGTATTTAGAAGTTTATAATCAAAAGAAGAGTAATGCTGGCTCTAATAGCGCATTAATTTCAAACTCCTCCTATTAACTTACAAGGCGCTAAATGGATTAGCACCCAATTATATCACCAATATGCTACAGCCATATAAACCCACCAGAAGCTTGAGATCTGCTTCCAAAAGTGTTGAAGCAACCTCCATCAAAACTTGTCACTTATGGACACAGGGCGTTCTAACATTAGTGTGCTACATGTTTTTAGATCGTTTTACTATTTGAACTGTAAATTTGTTTCGTTAACTTGTTGTTGTTGTTGTTGTTATTATTTTTATTATTATTATTACTATTAATACTGTTGACATATGTTGTGTTCGTTCATGCAGGCACTCATTAATAACTCACAACTTTGTAGGGCCAATGTTTGGACAATTGTTGGGCCAACAAGTTTTGAAAGTTGTTCCGCCTTTTTACGGGGACATCGAAATATAACCCTAGTCTTAGACCATTGGGCAACGAAGCTATCTGGAATTTGAAAAGAAACAAACTAATTCAGAGCCCCACCCTATGCTTAAGAGGCGCAGGATAAAATCAGCTGCTGCTTTGCCTAGTCTTTTGCCTAAAGCGACATTAATAGAACTCCATGCCAAATCGCAAGTCAGGTGAAAGCCTAATCCCCAAATAATGCAGATCGAATAATGTATTTCCGATAAAGCGCTTTCTTCTCTGGCAAGTTAGATTCGCAGCAAAAGTCATGCTAGTCTCGTTTGATATCAGTCTTTACAAATAAGTCTAGTCTAACTGTTCTCGGCAGAGGACCGAACTAACTGCTTTTGCGTTTAGCTGGGTGCTTAGGGTAATAAGCGATAGTCGATGCGACTGACCATCGAAAAGCCAAACATGATTTTTTCTGCAAAAACATAATCTTCCCCACGGTCTAGAACGTTGAAGAGGGGCGGGGTTTGGTGCAGAGGAGCATGTTTGAAATTCCTGTATCAGTTTGGAAGGGGGAAGAAATGTAAATTATATCGTCTCACCTGTAGCGGCTTGGCTATCAATTGTGCTGCTGAAGGAAATGAAACATAAAATAAAGTACCAAAACTCCTTTTTGTATTAAAGTCCTTAAGATCAATAATTTTGCCTCTTCGTGGTAGACGCCCTCCTGTCCTCAAACAAGTTGAGATTAAGGTGGCCTTCGAGAGATTAGTTGCTATTATCGATATTAGAAACACATTTTTGCGAGGCAAAGTTGAACCCAATATTATATCCTTTGTGTTTCGCTGAAGAAAAAAATTAAGCTAGCCGGGATATTAAAGATGTTGTCCATCCAGCCCTAATAATAGCAATGCACACAAGTGGAGACAAGCGCCTTACACGCTGAGCTACCTATGCTTCCCACAATTGTTGAATAAAATATTAAACTGGGTTAGTCGCAGCTTTAGTGACAAGTGACAAAAACGTTTTTTTCCTGCCAGGCGTCAATGTTCCAGGCAACTAGCTGCAATTTTCAAAATTCTGATAAGCTCTACGCCAAATAACACACCACGGTTTGATTTCCAATCATAAAACGGGTGAACATTGTCCGCCATCAAAACTTATGAAAACGCAACTGCGCAGCTGTTCTGCGCATCTCAATTCAAAGAAGTATCGTCCCGTAACGATGGCCAGCGAAGACTACAAACCACGAAAACAATCGTTTTTAATCTCGCTATTTCTCGATCCATCTGACCATATTCTTTAATAGTTTTCTGATAGGATGGTCTAATTAGTTTTGCTCAGTGATCGTTCCTGAAACATGCGCGTATCGTGACCTTTAACCCATGATTTATAAAACGATACATTTAGTAACTTAATTGTTAATGCAATTAAATTTACCATTTAAGGTTTCTCAAAACAGGAAAATGATTATCCGTGACCACTTTATAACGCATGTATCCTCCTTACAGACAGAGAAACATACTTTTCATCAACCTTGATGAACATTGAATATACATTATATACTTCAGAAGTGATTAAAGCAAAATGAAATTTAATTGCTTCGAGGATTTCTACTACCAACTCCTTATTGTCAAGGGACTAATTGCCTATACCTCACTCGTTATATTGCTAAAAGCTTCTTAAGGCGCTTCCACCGGTGTTAGTATAGAGTTCAATATTTAATCCTTCTTATACCACCATTCAAATACTTTAATCTTCTAAAAGCCGTAGATTGTGCACGTATTTGCTTCAATGGAGTACTATCCCTTAATTGTAGCAGCTTATTGAACATTTCATTCATAAGAAACATATTCTTAACATTAGTGCAGACAAAACAAAGTCTTCTAAGCAAGCCATTCCTCATTTTACAATACTGCTGCGTGAAATGCTCAAGTGCATGTTGTCTCGTGGTGATATAGTAGGATCTTTTATAACAGTACATAGTATTCTCAGGAGATTATCAGAGAATTAAGTCTCCGTGACTCCCAGTATTGTTGTTTTGTGCTAAAAATAGAACCTTTTTTCAGTTTTTTTATTTACATTTCAAGCTTTTCCCACATACAGAACATAATACACATTCATTTAACACTCCTAGCCCATGCATTACCGTATATTCATTTGACGGGAGGTAGCCAATATCAGAAATGGCACTCAAATGGTTGATCTCGTGGACTGGGAATTTTTTAAGTTGTTGCACAAAACGAGGAGACCCTTAAATGTACATTGACATTGATGTACTTACAATACACACTGTACAAAGTATTCTGCATTCCTCCTTCGGTAAAATTGCTCTCATTTAGTCCCGTTTTATGTCACATAGATGTAATTACATAACATTTTAAAGCTATTGGATTGTAAAATATATCTAACATGTCTCCGTATGTATAGTAACTAAATATAGAGTGTTACTCGAAGATTTTATGAAAGCCTCTCAATTTAAGCACCACTTATTGGAAAAATAATCCTGAAAAAATGGACCTTTATGTTTCTTTTTGAAACAGTATAGAAGCTAGTTTTTCGATCAGATTAAACGAAATCTGCCGTTCAGGTATGCCCCTCTTGATGAGCCTTGGAGCTCATCAAACGCGACATAAAATATGTGTAAATACTAGAAGTTTCTAATAGAAAGTGAAGTGCTCGCTGCACAACAGACAATGCACCTCCGCATAGTGAACAAGCAATAGAAATCAACTGAAGAGCAATAGCAAGGCAAAGGATTTCTTGCATCTTCATCTCGTTTACATCTTGTTATCATGCTTGAGTTTAGGGCTTTACTAAGGGTGATACAAATTTTATCTGATTGTGTTCAAAATTTATAAATTTTAACACTCAAAGATAAAATTTGTATCTCCATATGGTCATGTAATATTGTCATGCATGCAGCTTAATGAGGTGTAGACTGATATGATAAATATTCACAAGTTGTGCTATAAAACAACCGTAAATTTGCCTGAAACTTAGACCATCAAAATAGGATGCAACAAAATGTAAGAATATAGAAAAAAAAAATCTAAACCATTATTTTCATTTCAGAATAGCTTTAATCAAATTTTTCATCTCTCAGATTAATACAGATCCCTACCAGTACTATTGTTGGATTTATCCATCAGATTTTCTTGTATATATTCCCGAATAATGTGTGTGCATTGTAATCACTAGCAGTTTTTTGGCTGGCTATTAAAAAATTGTCTAGTAGTACTGTCTAGTCACATCACTGGAATTATATTCTTGTGAGAGTCTACAAAAGAAAAGAAAAAAATCCAAAAGTGAGACACAACAAATATCACTCAATCCAGTCCAGTTTATTTATGATTAATACCCTGTTTACAGGAAATGAATATATGATTACATATTTCATCTGTTTACAATTGTAATGGAAGGTAACCCAAAGCCCAATTGGCCACAAAAAGTCGTCTTCATCCTTTCAGAAATTACCTTATCTTTGTTTAGGGGAAATTGCAAATTGAAACAATAACATTTTTCAACTACTTGTAAACTGTGAAAGATTCATATCAGCTAAGCTATAAAAACCTATGTATTTGGAGAATTCCCCTCTCTAGGGCAAGTAGCTTTAAAAAGTTTTATTCAAGTTATTTTTACTTACAAGAAATCCACCAAAGAATATTAGTCCCTCTGCAGTCGGCAAATTGTTCGTGAAATTGTTGTCAAAATACGCTTTAAAAACATCTACAAATATAACCTCCGAATTTAAACAACAATTTCTGTAAACCGATCGACAAATCGTGAATGTTTTCCATCTTGACAAGAATGGCGTCGCTAACTCTCCGAGCAAAGGACTCTGGGGGAATGTGCCACCGACGGAACCCAAAATCGCTTGGCCTCAGCGAGAAAATGATCGTACTGCGCATGCGCCACATTCCAAGGGCGTTAGGACTAAGGGCGTTAGGAGAAAGGGCGTTAGGACTTGTCCAGACTTTCCGTCCAGATTAGATATGCTCGCTAGCGCTCGCAAAAATGATAACAAAAGAAAAAATGTAAAGTTCAAAACCTTTAATACCATATGCATATGCTTCCATATTGTTTAGTTAATTCGTTTGCAAAATATTAGTTTTAAATAATTTCCCTGTGTTTACAATCGTGACTTTACCACGCTCTAACATACATAAAAACATCGTTATTGTTCAATTTCGTCTTCCGTGTTTCAGGTACTCGCCGATGCTCCTGAACATTCACAGCTGCTTGAACCCGATGGTTTACGGAGTTCTCACTCACCAGTTCCGTAAAGAGTACCAGCGCTATCTTCTGCTTCTAGTCTGTTGCTTTAGATATAGAAAAGTGAACAATATCCTCAAGAGGGGAAGCTACAACAAGTCGAGGTCGACACAAAAAACAACACTTAAGCAAAGAGGGCAGGAAAACGAGCTCAAACCACTGTCAACGCCAACTCCGTCGAAGGAATAGGACTTATCATTGGTTTCCGCCACCATTTTGGCGAGTAGGGAACAAAGCCATGCAAAATTCACAGGGGAGACAGTATAAGCATATTCGAAACACAGCGAAAATATTGCACATATCGAAAAATACTTAGGGTAATAAGGAGGATACTTGGCCAAAAAAGATCTTCTAAACTTCAGGTCCTACGTTCTCTATAAAGTGAGCGATTGTGATTTTTAGTTTCCCACATCTACCCTGTAACTTTGACAGGCTTTATATGCACCGATGCACTCGGAATTTACAGGCATCACTATGATGACGAAATATAAGTATAACTGCTCGATTGTTACAGAACTATAACCTCCAAACTTTGCATTTTAAACTGTTTCAGTCACTATCTCAATGCCACAGTTCGGATATTTTGCCGATAAGTTTGTTATTATCACCTCGCTTTTGCAGTGTTTATGTGCTGTTTTGTACGGCTTGCCTACGCGCAAAATTGCGGCCAAAACCGTGGTAAGAGCGCCTTATAGGCGAGTCCCTTTGTTCACCTCATGACTCATTAAATACGTACTGCAGACATTTGGGCTCTTCAATTAGGAGCTACAGAATCCGAAGGTCCTAAATATTCATAACCATGGCCGGTCACCCTGTGACGAAAAAAAAGTGAAACTTTCAACTGCTCAAACTTTCTCACGCTAGAAAACAAGAGAGAGAGAAGACTTCGCAATCTTCAATCGCTAGCTTAGCAAAATAGTGATGTTGTGAGTTGATGTCGCACGCGCGCGCTAGATTAGAGGGAATTTAGGCAGGAAGACTAAACAATGAGAAACGTTCCTCGTACATACACATCGAGAATCAACGTTATATTAAACCAGCTTAATGGACATTTAATGGATCTTGATATCAATAGTTGTAAAACTTTAAATGGCTACAGAAAAGTGTAACCTCTTTAAAATAATGATTGGGCCTTAAAAAAGTTGTAAGCCAAAATTAACAGTTCGTTAATCTTCACATTTCAACCTGACTTCTGTCATGGAGGAAAATGTGAAGCTTTCATGAAGATGTCTGTTTGTAAGGAGGTGTGGAATCGGCTACTAATATTAAGTAAGATAACTAATACCCCATTCATGCCGAAACCATGCTTTAGTTAAGTTTCTTTAGCCTTCCGACTGTTTCTTACTGTGGCAGACACAAGGGAAGTCTAGGATGGCTAGCCAGCCTGTTTCTTAATGTTCTCAGTATATTTCAACTAAGGGAAGAGGTCAAAACAACGGTACTTTATAAGTGTCCAGTTTAGGGGGAGGGTTACGCGAGACCCACCGCCTCTTTCAATCTTCCTAAAAATCTAATTTTCGACTGCTGATATCAAGTGAAATAATTGATGAATCATGGCGATCCCCACCACTTTTTTAACCATCCCTGATACCTATCGAGTACCGTCGTTTTGACCTCTTCCCTAATAGTCACCAGCCACCCCCTTTTCTGAATCCGCTACTCACTACTGTATAAACTGATCTTCCTAGATAGATGATCTGTGTAACATGTACAGTACTATTTATTCAATTCTGTTAACACCTGTAGGGGCGGATCCAGGATCTAAAAAGGATGGGGGGGGGGGGGCAAAGTAAAAAAAAATCCAGGCCAAAGTTGAATCCTTAGCTGAATTTCCCATTGTAGAAGAATGGGAAGTGTTGGGATTTCCCATGGCTATCCTTGTGAACTCTGAACACTTCCCATGTGTGTACCTTGGGAAATTCCGCTTTTCCCATGGATAGGTTTCTGCAGCACCATCTACCTGACTTGATGGTGGCAGACGGCGGATGGCTGTGTCTACAGCTTGCCTCATGGAAACAGGTTTCTACTCAATAAACTATCGTAGAAATGGCGTAGCGTGATTAACTACAGCTAAAAGCGTTGCATCGCGACCCACGTCTTCAAAACACCGACTTGTTTTTAGCTCTGCTGTTCCGCCAGTCAAATCTTACGAGTGGCTTTTACGTCGCGACGTTGTCTGGTTTTCGTTAAAGGGGCTGTGTCACGGTCATTGGAATAAATTCGTAAATACAGTTCTAAGTTTGTATTTTGTCATCGCCAAGTCACTTATATTAGCCAAAAAGCAATGTAAGTAAGTTTTATCGCAACTTCAAACTTTCAAAACTGTTCATCCCAACAAGATTTCAAAAACTCATTGTTGCAATCCGTTCCATCTGCTCTGTTTATAAGGTCCATGAAGCCTGCAATAATGATCGCTTTGCTGTTAAATTGGCTATTTAACAAACCTAGACTAGTATTTTGGCTATAAATCAATAATTTTGGATAATTTTCATCTCACCAAAAGTGTGCTAAAATCGTGACACCGTTCCTTTTAGAGAGATAGCAGTGCACTTGGCGAAACAGGGCAATAGTTTCATTGGCTCATAGTTTGACTGGGCGAAACAGCAAAGTTAAAAATCAAAAAAAAATAATTGACGTTTTCAAAGCGTTGGGGTATGTCGGTGTAATGATCAGTGCTTTCGGAGGTATTGGTCTTAAGGTGGATCGACCCAGTAATTTTGCACCCATGCAAACCAATTTTGAACCTCTCATACAAAACAGGTTGATTTCTATCGCGCATCCAATATAACACACATACTACCCATAGACTGAAATATATGTCAGTACAAAATTTGGGGATATCGGAGTTAGTATCACGTGACATTGGGCCACGCCTATTTCCACTCTCACGCCAGTTTCAGGCTGTAACGAATTTTTTCGAAAAATGCTCTACGGTACCTCGAGATTGACTGATTGCCTACGTGTAACCGAAGTTTGACTAAATTCTACAAGACCGATCTGAAGATATTTTAGGATTTATAAATCAGGGCTATAATTTATGTAAAATCCAGTGTTATGAATTAACATGACAGAGTTTGGTACTTCATGGTTATAAATTGAAGGTTTTTATAGCCCAATCTATTTGTAATTGTTCAAGGAAGGTCATGCTTTTGGTTAAAATTTAATATTATTTTGCGATTACGTATCAACATAATTCCTCCACGAATCGGCTCAGCGCGAAATTTGGGCCTACTGAAATGTTCTATGGGCATCAACTGTGGACGCAAAGATCAGTAAATATTGGATGGATTCGTGTAGTTTCCGCTCAGGGACTTGCTTTTGTTCTTCCAATGCGGCACACCTTGATATTCGCGGTTGACTGCTCTCCGAATCGTCCCCGACATATGGTAATTAAATGCATAACAAAAGACCAAAGAACCTCAGAAAATTATCATACACGTGCGCTCCATTGGAATTCGATTTTGTGCCGAATGGGGAACAAAAGCAAATCCCAGAAGAGAAACTATAGAAATTAATCCAATATTTACCGATCTTTGCGTCCCTTGACAGCCTTAGAGGATTTCAATTTCTATGAAACGTTGGAGACAAACTTTATATTGATCGATTGGAGTCGTCCAAAATTTTGGAGCGAAAAAAACTACGATTTTTTAAATCAGACCAAATTTCGTGGAAGTAGGCCCAAATTTCGCGTGGAGCCGATGCGTGGAGGAATTATGTGATACGTACATTTCTATATTTTTCGAAATCGCAAAATAATATTTAATTTTTATCAAAAGCATTACCTTCCTTGAACAATTACAAATAGCTTTGGCTATAAAAGCCTGCAATTAATAACCATGAAGTACCAAACTCTGACATATTTATTCACTTCACATAAATTATAGCCATTATTTATAAATCCTAAAATATCTTCAAATCGGTCTTGTAGAATTTAATCAAACTTCGGTTACACGGAGGCAACTACTCCATCTCGAGGTACCGTAGAGCATTTTTCGAAAAAATGTCGTTACAGCTTGAAACTGGGCTGAGAGTAGAAATAGGCGTAGCCCGATTGTCACATGATACTTACTCCGATCTCCCAACTTTTGTATTGACATGTATTTCAGTCTATTGGTAGCATATGTGTTATATTGGCTGCGCGATAGAAATCAACCTGTTTTTATATGAGAGGTTCAAAATTGGTTGGCATGGGTGCAAAATTACTGGGTCGATCCACCTTAACACAACAATTCAACCCTACACTAGTGGTACTTTTGAGTGGGTTTCATATTTGACTGTAGTGAAACCAGCCGCAATGTCATATTAAATAAATTTTAAATAGAACCTATTGGGATTGCAAATTACTCACGACAGTAGTCATCTAAAATCTGAACTATCTGTAGAAATCAGCCTATTTCGAAAAACAGTGTTTTACTGACTTATTCCCGAGACTCATGAGCATCATTGAGAATAGTAATTTTACGACTTGTTGACAAGAATATAGAATTTATATTCTACAAATAGCACATGATCAACATCTGGTGAATACTCCTAATGCGACAGAACATCACCCCTAAGTAATGTTGCTCTTGATCAAAATATATCTTATTAGGCACAGATTTTACCATGTTGTACCCATAATGTTGTACAGTGCATTCCGTGTCATTCAGGGGGTACCCATTCACTTCCTTGTGTCGGTTTTGACATGTGAACATAGATGACGACGTTTCTGGGGTTGGAAATTAATATTAAGATTAAAACAATCGAAATTCGACACGAGCGGCTGGAGCTTTCCCAAATTTGCTAATAAAATTCTAGTCTAGACAAATATGAAGAGCCGTCAAGTGGTTCCTGGTTTTGTTGTGCAGTAATGAATGTCAAAACATTATAGGTCTTGGGATCTCAAATAGTGACGGAGCATTCTATGAGCGGTTGAGGTACATGTACACAGTATACATGGGTGTTTTATGGCGCTCATTGCAGTTACCATATTATTATACGACTGTGACGTCATTTTACCTTATTAGGTCAAAATTGAGTGCAGATATGGAGCCGTATTGCACGGCAAAAGCCGTATTACACGGTTGATAGCCGTATCCACTGTAGAAAACCGGTTACGAACCGGTTTTGCGCGCGCAGTTGAATGGCTTCCCAATCGTGTGCTAGTCAAATCACGTACGTTTTCTAGTGAATCTTGAAAAGAAAGGAAACTATTTTTGTTCGTCGTATAATAAACACCTCATTATATGTTTTTTCATGTAATACTGGCGGACATTTTACTCGTTCCTTCTTATACACATCAGAACGCGAGCCTTTCCTTTCCCCGCATAAAAGAACAGGTGTTTTGGGGAATTAGGCTGATTTTGTTCTTGTATATTGGATGTTAGTATATACCAGCTCGGCAACCTCCTAAGAACGAGCATTTTGATTGGTTTAGAATCTCGGAATCTGAGACATTATTTACCTCCGAAACAGTAGATATTGTGTTGGTAAGCAAATTCATGTAGTGGCGAAGAAAAGTCAGTCAACAAAACTAAAGAAGTAACAAATTAGATTTCTTTGTCTTAACCCTATCCAGACTGGGCTTTTTTTGACCATCTGTGACTGGGGGGGGGCTAATTCGGCCCCCCTCTATATCTCTGGAACCACTGGGGCTATGATCATCAAACTTTCACACAATGACCATGAGCCTTAGACAAATCACCACACCTATTTTTGTCACGTGGGAGCAAAATGTGACGTCACAATGACGTCATTCTCAATGTTTTATCAATTTTTAAGTAATTTTAATTAACTTCCAAAAACTTGGTAGATAATACTCTAAAAGCCAATAATTAACATCAAGATAATGTAAATGTAATAATTTGTGACATTAACCCATAAATTTTATTAAACTTGTGTCATAATGGCGACTTTTGAAATATTGTCCGCCATCTTGGATCCGCCATCTTGGATCCGCCATCTTGGATTTCATTTAATTTCCATTTGACTCTTCAGATAAATACTCAATGAGAAAAAAAATGGTCAAAATGTACAAAATACTCATCAAAGAAGTGTTTGACATTCAAAAAGTTGAATTAAAAGGAAACTTGTGAATCCCAGAGCTAGTTTTAGACCATATGTTAAAATGAACAAAATCCCCCTACCCCTCCCCCCCAAAGATTTTGTGTCAAAAATTAATTAGCCTGTACATAAATTACTAAGGAGTACAAGCTCCGATAGTCATAAATTGGGCAATCTGTCCAACATTAAGCTTGAAATATGAAAAATTCACGTTTTTTCGAGTTTTGCAAAACATGCATGTCAAAAAGTGGTTGCCATGGAAACTGGGTCGTTGACACTGACATGTCATTGACACCAAAATGTCCCCAGATAAATTTTAGGAAAAGTCACGAAGTTTCACCATCATAGCTGCAGTGGTTTTAGAGTAATCAGGATTTTACTGGAGGGGGGGCTCGAAAAGCCCCCCCCAGTCTGGATAGGGTTAAAATCGGTCTCTCTGGATTTGATAAGCTCACAATCGTCTGAGCGTTGTTTGTGAAAAACTCGCTTGCACTGGGAAACCCGAGTTGAAAAACTTTAGCTGGCAAAACATGAATGAAAATTATTTTAGCCATGTATTTTCCCTTTATTTTATTAATCTGACAAAAATCAAAACTATAATCTACAATATGTCGAGAAAATACAGTCGAAATAGCTAATTTTCAAAGTACCTGAGGATGGTTGTGTCTTGCAACGACTGATCGGCAGCTTTCTTGTAGTTTTTTGCGAGCGAACTGTCCGCCACAAAGGAGACTTCTGTTAGTAGTTAGTTTTCCTTCTTCTTGCTTAATGATAACCCATAAAGCCTTTTCACAAGGTTTCGTGTAGCTGCTTTATCCTGTTAAATCGTTTTTCCCTCAAATATCAGTGTTTACGGGTTTGCTCACTCCATTTTTTTTTGTGTGCAACGAGTGGCTGCCGACAAATAATTTTCATCTCGGAAACTTTTGACGAATTGCTTACAAATGCTCTCCAATTTGCAGCTATATTCCTTCTTGAATTGAAATGATGCATATATTGCTCGCTACATGTCCAAATTTGTTGAAAATCCCTTGAATTGTCCACTTTTTTCCGCAGCTTTTCGAAAGTAAATGCTTGCAAACTTTCTAGAGCTGTCAAAATCGACCAAAAACGTGCTTATGCAAATCATCTATAAAGTTTGCGTGAGTTTTGTCACGCCGTAGTTTTAAAAACGCTAACACAACTTTTCTTATTGTTTCCGACTGAAAATTCGGTAGGTTGCCTTGCTGGTATATACTAAAACACTTATTCTATTTCAATTTCGGTGGATAGTGGCTTTAGGAATATTTACCTCGAGCCTGCGGCTCTCGGTAAATATTCTGCCACTATCCACCTCAATTGAAATAGAATAAGTGCTAATTATCTGCAAAATTAGTGAAAATGTTCTTAAGGTGTTCTTACAGCTGTTTCTTAACATCAAATACTGCATACACTACCAACATTCAAATAAAGAATGTGATTGGTAGAATTAGGTGACAGTCATTAGTAACAACAATTAGTCAAGTCTAAAAAACAACTGCTAAATGTACCCTGGAAATCCTGCTGTAGAACTGTGTGCGCATGGTCTAGCACATTATATTGATCTCTTCGGTACTCTACCACACAGTGGGTTACTGTGCTCGAATCTAACTGGCAGCAATTTTATACAAGAACAATTTTCATTTTCAGGCTGCATGTGTTCTTATGTATAAGGTACCTTTCTGACCATTTTTCAGGCTGAGTGTTCTTCAACCATTGTTCTTTTATGCGGGTTTTTACTGTATGACATTTTGACCCTTTTTCTGGAAAATAGGAATTCCATGCTCCCGAAGTCCAAACTTTTCCCATTCACCTCTACATTAACCAAGAGTTCTTAGATAGATTCCTAGGAACACTTTAATTCCATAGACAAACCGACGAGGGATCATTTAGAGGTTCTCGTTTTAAAGCAGTAATATGATATTTTTCATCAAGTTACTCCATCTAATTTGCCACCGGCATTTTTGGGGTGCTTCCTTAGAAAAACCAACTACAAATGTAGCAATGTTTTTTTTTCTTACTGAGATAGCAGCCAGAAAAAATAGAAATATTTTGGCCTAAGCCTACACTATTACAGAAGTATTACGTTATTAAAGTACCTCTAACCAACGAACGATATTAGCAAGGCGATTTTATTGTGATATTGCGGAGTGCCGTAATCTATGTATTAACGATGTTTAAGGCTTGACCGCGGAGGGATGCCTGAAGCATGACTTTAACTGCTAATGGAACGACTTCCACAGCAATCCTTGAGAAACCAAATTCCATTTTTAATTAAACATTCTTTGGTTTCTTACTCAATCCAGCGTCCATCATAAAAAAAACCTACAAATTAAACTGAGAGGAACGTACTCTTTTGCTTAAGGCACCTTTTAAGTACATTTAAGAATCTTAGTTGTATAGTGGTTGCATTTGTTTTATCACCAACATATTTACAAATATAAATCGCTTAAAGCATCTTCCCTTGGCGCATTTTTGGGCTATTAGAGTTTAAAGTCTACCATTTGAAATGCTAACTGCGCCCTCATTTTTTCAATAAGTTGTCACGAAGACTTCATGCTGAAGCTATTACCCCCTACATGACTTGTAATTATAATAAATGTGATTCCAGTGATTCCATCCTAGGCAGATCGAGTCTGGTTCTAATGCATTCCAACTTAATATCTTTACTTCCTCGCTTTCCTTAATTAAAAGTCATAGTTACAAACGAAAACAAGAGGTAAAAGACTAATATGTAAGCCCACAAGGCATGGCATTCACCTTAATGCTTTTTTGGAGATATCCAGATTTGTTATTGAATCAGGAAGGCTTTACATGTCGTGGAACACAATTTGTGGATTTATCGTAAGCGAAATAAGGCAGTCACAGGAAGTGAATCTTCAAGATTATCTACAGAAATAGTAGAAATAGTCTTTCTGGCACGATATCTCTGCTTTTTTCAGGGTCTAGTTTCACTCCTTGGTCTAATAGGCTTTTTTCTAATGAATAAGAAAACACTAAATCCCAAACTTTGATATGACAGAAGACGGCAGCAGCGTAGTGACCCGTGTGTTTGTATTTGTAATTGTATCTTTGTATTTGTATATGTGTTGTATTTTTTGTAGTGACATGTAGAAATATTAAAACTCGACTGTATACGATGCGAGGTCCAAGAAAATGTTACCTGAAAAAGAATATCTCTCAACCGTTACAAAGATGGTTGATACATTGCGGTATTTAGTGGTTAGAATTCGAAAGAAACGGTCCTCTTCTTCTTTACAGAAAGATTTCTTTCCGCATGAGAAATTTCTTTTCATTTCCTTATTGTCTACCAGTAACACCTAATAAAACATGAACATCTTGTTATGAACAATTTTCCGGACACTTCCACATGTTTATGCTTTGAGCAATCATTTTTTTACGATGTAATTTCACACCAGTGAAAAGTTCATTAAAATACCTAACCAAAAAGCAGCCAATGTCGTAAGAAAATCTCCTGTAAGACGCCGCCAAGCTGTAATGCCTTCCGTAGGAAACGTTATCAGATATCCTTCATTATTTGGAAATCTGCTCCCACCTAAAAAGAAACTCTACCGTTAATTTACCGATATGAAATCTCTAAGCTTTTGCTCAGACCTTTACATGACACACTGTACTCCGGAAGTCGCCACTGAGACTGTGCTCCGATAACCTAGACTGCGCATGCGCATGTGCTTTGTATCTGTTGTCACTTAAAGGGAGCCTCTCACGCAACTGCGCAGCTATTCTGCGCATCTCTCAAATAAAAGAAGCATCCTCCCGTAACGATGTCCAGCGAAGACTAAAAACCTCGAAAACAAATCGTATCTAATATCACTACTTCTCAATCCATCCGACCATGCTTTTTAGCTTTACATAATCTGATATAGTTATCTGAAAGGATGGTGTTACTAGTTTGCTGATAATTCAGTGCTCGCTCCTGGAGCATGCGCGTATCATGAAAGGTTCACTTTAAACTCTTGCCTCGTTTTTCATTCGCGCAACCGACGACTCTTCGGATACAGAGCGTTCTTAATACAGTTAGATGCCGAGCAGGAAAAAAAGAAATACGTTGATTCTTTTTAGAGATAACCAGTAAGAGAATTCCTAAGTGTGTGATTATAAATAAGATCTTATTTAAAAAGAGCATGTGGAAGAAATCTAGAGATAGCAAAATGTGAATGCGCGCAGGCATACTTTTGACAAACGCGCACTTGGCATCTTGTTTCAGGGTGAGCTGCGAGCACTGAGCAATTCGTCAAAACATTGAGAATCGAGCACTAAACTATATTGAAAGAAAAGGAACAAAAACACGGCATGGGTGGTAATAGTACAAGTATATAGAGCCGATTTCAGATAGCTCTCGTGAGTAAGTCGCTATGTAAGTTACTATGCAATCACTGATATAGGTTTTATTCAGAATTGGTATAAATCACTACTAACAGTCAATATAAAATTCGCTCTATTGAAAAACGGATAAAATTACAAAAATCTTACATCTGAGCATCGACTATTTTTAAATAGCCAGTGATCGAGTGTTTCTTTTTCGCGAGAACAGCAAAAAAAAAAAACAGCATTCCGAACAAGGCCAAATTGCGCGACCATCTTAAAATTAAAAAAAAAGAAAAAAAAAAAAACATTTGCTACTCCTAAACCTGCGCACCCTTTTTACTGTTCGTAGGCGAGGTAAATAAGCATAAACGCGTCCCGCGGGCAATATTTTTATTTAATTTATTAATATGCGGGTTGCGCAACGAATATGTACACCACGAGATATTAAGCAAATCTTCGTCAATTTGGGACGTTTACCAAATTAAACACCAAAAAGGAAAATGAGGCCGTGCATTGTCATTGTTGTTACACTGATTGTCATATTCAAGTTGATTTAGAAACTCTCAAAGTAAACATATGACATCTGCGTCACTAATTTCATGGTTTAGTTACTAAATCATTTGCTTGCAACCTAGGGTTGACATTGTTGGCTATCACAATCGTTTTTTATCGTCTCCATTTCTACCAGCTTTTGCCTGTCTTTTCCCTGGTGACTTTTCAAAACTGCAGCTGCCTCCTCCATATTCATCAATTTTCTGTTGCAATTAGCCGCATCACTCACTCCATAATCCAACAACGTGCTTTGGTGAGTGGCCCCTGATGGTAACCCGAGAGATATGCTTCTTTGACAATGTCCACAGCAAAATATCCTCTTGGCGATATTGAAGTAATCTTCTCTGAATCTCCTCAAAAGAGCTCCGTAAATAAGAGGATTTACACACGAATGACACACAGTAAAGACAGCAGAGAGTCGGTAAATGTTATAGACAGTCGGATCTTCACTCCATCCGAATATCCTTAATAGGAGAGTAACGCGATACGGGAACATACAGATGAAAAAAAGTAGTATTATCGTAGTTAGGGTCTTTATCACTTCTACGTTTTCCTTTCGGTTTGTTACATCTCGGATGTTTCCACCATCATCTGCTTGAAATCTCGGCGCCTGTGTTCTGATCAATGATATCCCCATTTTGACGTACGAAAACGTTATAAGCGCGAATGGCAAGGCGAATCGAAGGGCGAAGAGAACTACGGTGTAAGCTTGTAGGTACTGACTTGAAGGCCATAGCATTAAGCATTTTTTGCGCACGGGCGTGGCAAAGGATATCTTTGGTACCGCTAGCGCAATAGAGACCAACCAGATGAGCGCAACCAGAGAGCAAGCCGTCTTCCTTTGCAAGCTAGCTCGGAAAGGATTCGCCGTGACTTGCCAACGATGGATAGCCATGACTGTCAATGTAAAGATCACTCCACCAAGCGCCACAGTTATAATGGGTGCCGTGACTTTACAGATGAACAAGGTTGGCTTGAAAGTTAAATAATGGAATTTCAAGTAGATGTTAAATGGTATATAGACCACCAGAATCAGCATATCCGAGACGGCTAGATTCAAAATAAAAACGTCGTTGGCGTTTATATGACACAATTTCTTGTTCAGAATCGAACCAAGCACCATTAGATTGCCCGTTACTCCAACTAATAGTGTAATATAGTAGATAATAAGCTCATGTTGCAAGCTAAGTAGAAACTTACTAGGCGTAAGAATATTCCTTGGATAACTTGTGGAGTTATTCATATTATTGCTTCGATGTACTTTCCACTTTAGAACTCGAGATAAAATGCATCAACGTTCAACCTGTAGATGTTGTTATCACTTTAAGACATTATGACTGGGCAGTTAATCTGCCTAATGAATCTACGCTAATTGGCGAATTGTTTGCTCAGCCTCATTAAAAGCTTATCAACGTAGGATCTATGGCCAATAAAATTAAACTTCCTTTTGATATTTGTCATACAGTTTGTCGTTTCGGAGAAGATTTTCCGACGCCTTCTTCCAGTGCAAAGATATTTTCCGATGTTTGTTGTGGAGGCGATTTCCCGCCGTTTCAATTCAAACGACGATTTCTCGACGAATTCCCGCCGTTTCAATTGAAAAGCTCATATTGTTCCGTATCGGCTAGTATCTGTAACAAATAGAGTAGTCGCCTTCAAAGCCGATTCCAAACATTCTTATGACAGGATAAAACATCGATCTGAAAAGAGAAAGAAAGAAGCAAAACAAAAGCTAGTACTAAGAAAAACGAACAAACAGACATTTTTCAACAAAGCTCCGTCTAACAAGTTCATATCTTCCCTTACTTTTGCTGATCAAAACCGCTTTGAAGTTGGAAGCCCATCTTAAAGATTCTTAAATAGCAGTTACGTTCAAAGCTTCTTACAAAGACAGAAGAACAACTTTTTTCCTAAAAGCCTTCACTTATCTTAATGTTGCGTTAATGCTAGTAACTGGATCACTATAGGATTTACAGTTACTTTAACTCCTCAATTAGCAATTTCATGGCCCCACACATCTAAGTATTTTAATTGCAGTCTTGTTAATTTACTTTGACACATAAATATTGAAATGGCTTTTTGTGCATCTGAGGTATTTTTCGTCCATCTACAAGTACTTTTTTCTTTAATACCTTTGTTGAAACTTCGCATTTATCTCTATTTTGAAGGTAAGTATAATACAAGTGGATATCTCAGGTGGATTCTGTGGATTTAAATATGCTTTTAAAGCTCCTGAATGTCCGGATCACTGCCAGTTCATCGGGTTAAAAGAATCTATCAGACGTAACTGTCAACTTCATCCTTCCTAATTTTGGACCTCATAAAAATACATCCCTAATGTTCGACTGTCACCTCTTCAACTCTGAACAAATAAAAAGCAATGCATTTCAGTTAAAAAAATAATCTTGAATTAGCTGACAACAAATTAAAGTGGTTTCTATTTGCTCGTCAAGAACACGTTTCAAATTTTTATCGCAGCCGGGTAGGAAGAGGTTCATTTGGGCGTCATGAGTATTTAGATAAGCGACTGCAATTTTTTGTATTTAAAAATAAATTAGCATTCCTGTAAAAACATCCCAAAATAATTATTAAAACCGCCAAATGTGGACGCGATTGATTTTAAATTGAATTAGCTCACTGAGATTTTCATTATTCTGCGAACTCCAACTTTACATATTTGGCAAACCGACGCCAAACTGTGTTTTGTTTACGAAGCGTATTGATTCTAAGTTTAGTATGCATTTTATGGTGGAATAATTTTGTGAACGCTAGCTAGCTAGTACTAAATAGAAAACCTCTAAAAGCCTCCGTGAAATCACTCGTTTAATTGACGGAAGCCAAACCGCGGTTTGCTGTTGGCAGTAGAGTTCGCAGAATTATGAAAATTGCAGTAAGTGTAATAATGGAAATCTTGGCAGATGTTTACAAACGTTGTAGGATGGGGTTTTGCTTGAGTTGTCAAGCTGTTACCCTCTTCTTGGCTTCTCGCATATTAACCTCAAATATGGCATCTGACTCATAGTTGACTCATAGCTCTTTTCAATGGTAGTGATACTATATTTGAGCTATATATATACTATATTTTACCTTATTTGTTCGTGTGTACAAAAAACGCGCCAGAACACTTTACTTAGGTTTCCCTGTGTCTTTGCACAATTTTTATCGCATTTTTGTCGAGAACCTTTCTGCCTCGAGTTGTAATTCCAAATCCCTAGAGTAACCCCGATACTCGATGCCATTTCTGGGCAATCTTTGTCCAAAATCGCAGCAAATTCGAAAATGTTTGTAACATGTTTGAAACGAGGCATCGCGCGACAATAAAAAGCCGACCGAGTTTTTTTTGTTGTCGTGTTCGCAAGAAATATCCTCACTGCGACAAAAACGCTATTAAATGTAAACCGAAACTTATAAGTTTCAACTCCCTTATCAGTTTCTGATGTCCTTTATCCTTTAAACTTAGAAATTATACTAACTTATTGACCCCTCTCTTTCTAGCAGGAGTCTTGTTTTCTGTTTAGAATATCATGACGGCTCCCTAATACGTCAGCCATTCTCCCACTTTTTTCCATTTGGTTTTGACCATTAGAAGTTATCACTGAATTTAACGATTAAGACTAAAAATCGACGTTAATGGTTCCATTAGTATTAATTAAATCAGCACTCTTAAGTTTGCTTCTCTGTTAATAATTTGAAGCACTTTGATATACGAGATAATGTACGTAGACTTTGAAACTTGCATGCCCGTATCATAGAACATTTCCCAAAAATTTAGACATTTCAAAAATAATGTATAAAATTAACATGTACGCTAATTGCGAATGATCAATCCCAACTTTATCACGACAGATTTCCTATTCAACGCAAGACAACGAAAACTTGGCAGACTAAAAGATCTCCTTGAAATTTCATATTCTACTCGAATCTTTGACGCCGACTGTATGATTCCATCAAATTCTAAGTGATTTCTTATCCACAGAGTCTCAATAAGGTTATTTTATGTCTTGTAATAACAATTTAAAGATTTTTGAATGAAATTGCAACCAACGATCAACGTTCAAGCCCCGGTCTTTTCAGCTTCCTTCCTTTTTCGTTTGATATATATTGTTTACCTTTTGATACATATAAATAATAAGCAATTTGAATTACCTTTTAGAGCTCGCAGGGTACTTTTATGGTAAACCTTATGTCCACAAATTCATTACTTATTTATATAGGTTTTAGGAAAGCTGGCGGTACTCCATACACCTATATTCAAAAACGGTTTTTTTGAGAATCGGTCTATGGTCGTGGGACGCCATTTTTTGTGGCCTGGCTCAAAAGGATCGCATTCGCCATTGCCACGCGCCGCCATTTTGTTTCCAGAATGACCCGGCAAAGCAGAAAAAAGCAATGAGCCAATCAACTTTTTGGTTCTATAACAATTAAGGAGTACTTTTTGGTAGCTTCGTCAACTTTGGTATCATAAATCCCAGCATCAGGCTTCGCTTCCCAACATGAGCAAAACCCGCGCCCTGCTTGGCCTCGTCTCCATGCTGAATAAATCGATCGGCTGCAAAATTCAAGGTGGCGCTTATGTGACAAAGGCGAATGTATTTTGTGCTTCAACATCTCCCCAGAGCACCCCGCATCGTCACCTCTCGGGGGAGGCTTGGTAACGCGTTCTCGCTCCAAAATACACAAACTGCCCAATGCTTTTCTTATGCGGTTTACTTCGATGTTCATTATTCTGCGAAATTATCATTATTTAGCGGGGGGGGGGGGGGGGGGGGGGGAGAACCACTGGGGCTATGATCATCAAACTTTCACACAATGACCATGAGCCTTAGACAAATCACCACACCCATTTTTGTCACGTGGGAGCAAAATGTGACGTCACAACGACGTCATTCTCAATGTTTTATCAATTTTAAGTAATTTTAATTAACTTCCAAAAACTTGGTAGATAATACTCTAAAAGCTAACTAATTAACATCAAGATAATGTAAATGTAATAATTTGTGGCATTAACACATAAATTTTAACAAACTTGCGCCATAATGACGACTTTTGAAAATCTTGATCCGCCATCTTGGATCCGCCATCTTGGATTTCATTTAATTTCCATTTGACTCTTTAGATAAATACACAATGAGGAAAAAAAATGGTTAAAATATACAAAATACTCATCAAAGAAGTGTTTGACATTCAAAAAGTTGAATTAAAAGGATATTTGTGAATCCCAGAGCTAGTTTTAGACCTATGTTAAAATGAACAAAATCCCCCTACCCCCCCCCCAAAGATTTTTGTCAAAAATAAATTAGCCTGTAAAACAAATGCGTACAAGCTCCGATAGTCATAAATTGGGCAATGTGTCCAACATTAAGCTTGAAATATGAAAAATTCACGTTTTTTCGAGTTTTGCAAAACATGCATGTCAAAAAGTGGTTGCCATGGAAACTTGGCCGTTGACCCTGACATGTCATTGACACCAAAATGTCCCCAGATAAATTTTAGGAAAAGTCACGAAATTTCACCATCATAGCTGCAGTGGTTTTAGAGTGATCAGGAATTTACTGGGGGGGGGATCGAAAAGCCCCCCCCCCCCCCAGTCTGAATAGGGCTAATATACTCTTTGAGAACTCGCGCAACGAAGACACAACCCTCGCGCCGTTTATAAGAACAACTGTATTTTGACGAGTAAAAAAATAAACTCTCCCAAAAATACCTTGCAGTGATTGGCCAGCCGCTCAGTTCACTATGCAGTCACTAATTTTCGTCATTTTGCGCGCATGAATAATATAAACCTACAGGCTCGTCAGTAGACGCTTTCATCTAACCTATGTAGTTGAGGTAGCGTATTTCATTGCTGATTTTTGTTTACTTTACACGAAAAACTAATGTTCGTCTACTCTTTCTCAGAGGCTTAATAAAATGCGTTTATCAAAATTTGGGCGGGCTTCGCGCGGAACGAAAGAAAAATATGCCCCCATCTTTCTGCAAAATGTCTTCTACTAGGTCAAATAGGGGACGGGGGAGGGTCCTAAATTTTTTGACCTACGACTGGGGGAGGGTCACAATTTTTTTGTTATGTTCAAGGGGAGGGTTCTAATTTCTTTTGGAGCCTTGCTTAAAAAATGGTAGCCCTCCCCCCCGCTAAATGATGACACGTCCCCCTGAACATATCATAATGTCGTCTATGATTTAATTATCTCTATTCATTATTATGTTGACCTAGAAATAACCTTAAAAGGAGAAAGTAAAATAAAACCCAAATATAATTGCAAAACTATAAAGATACCGTGGTAGACGTGTTTAGTTGTGAGGAAAATGATAACTGAAGTTCAATTAAATAATCCACACGACGTTTCTTCAGGCTGGTCATCTTATCTTTCTGTCGGCGTGATCTTCTGTTGATAAGTCGGAAGTCAAAAGCAAGTCTAGCACAACTGTGTCCACGCGCTATTCTTTCATCTTCTTTAAAATAAAATCGTCATGCCGCTGCAAATCTATGTCGTCCTTTTTCACAATAAACAAATGCATGTTCATTTCCTTAACTGTTTTCCTTTATACCAAGACCAAAAACAACAGCAAGTCGTAAAAGGTAAACCCGAGATGTCTTAGATAGGCGTGCGTGCGAATATGCCAAGGTGGTTAATTGTTTTGACTAACAAACCAAATGCCCTTAGGGCAAACAACTTTTAAATGTCCAATGTTGAAAACTTTTCGAAAATGCAGAGCAAAGTGCGATAATCTCATTGGCTATTGGCTTAATGACATTCAATACAATGCTGGATTATTTGAGTTCAATCAACACCCATTTGGTATCCATTGGCCCCCTGATACTTGCAATACTTATTGGATTTTCTCTCAACAGGAACCTGATTCTGTCGTTTAAATGTGACCCCGAGGGTCGAATTATATCCCAGTGGGATAAATGACGTCTTGTCATGCATGTATGACTTTCAAAATCCCGCAATCGTTTTTACACGCCCCCTTTTTCTTATTATTTTTAAAGCCATTCATCTTGGAAAAAAAGTAATAAACAGTATAATAATCAATTACAAGGTTCTATATTGCCAACGGGTGGAAGTAAAGTGCTTTTCAACTTAATGGCTTAAAGAATACTAATAGAATATTTGGGATAGAATTATTTTTGCAATGGTCCATCACCAGATGGAAATATTTTTCGTACCAAGTGATCTGGATATCGTGCTTTGTTGCAGAAATACATTCACTACTTTGGCCTTTGGAATTAAAGCAATCCTTAAATGGGTGTGTAGTAGTGCACTAGAAAAACCGTGGGATTAGCCAGGGTCTTTTCAGCTCTGTGTATTTGAGCCGGATAGCGTTTAAAATGGCTTTAACAAGTAGTGTAAGAGGTTTTAGCAAAAGTGTGCCATATTAGTGCAAAAATGAGGATGTTAAAATATTGACGAGTTTCAAACACAATGCTTAATATTGTTTCATAAGAACTGAGACTAGGGAGAATAAAGAAACAGTTGTAATATAGAAATTCCTTTTGCTGGTACGTTGCCCAATCCAATGCCAACGTGTCAAAAAATTGGAACACGCCCAAAAAGAACCCCGCCAAATGAGAAACGATTTACTGTTTTTCTATTTCAACTTCCCAAATTGGTAAAGGGTCCCTTTTTCAAAGCTCTACATGGAAATGTTATCAGCAAATTATAAAGAAATTCTAGAAAATAAAAGCATGCATAATCAATTAGATATAGTGTTCCAAATACTCTAATATTCTCAAGAGCAAACAATGTTCTATGCAGTTTCATATTTTTGGCAAAAGTACATCTGAGATTGAATAATTTTCTTGTTTTTTAATTCTTGTTAATAATTTGAGATTTAGTATATTTAATGTTCACTTATGCTGAAAAATAGCCCTAAACTCTTTCGTGCTGCTCTGATATTATAGTCATCTGCCTATTGTTGTTGTTTGTTTGCCTACTTTGTAATATTTCGTGAAAAATCAATTATCAGAGTTCATTTTCGAAAACGTTTCGATTTTTAGGTTGTTCTGCCTGCGCTAATTCGCATCATCACTTTTGGGAAAGCTTTCTTTTTATTGAATCATGATGCAGTTTTATATTATCAAAACGTGAAGGTTAAAATCTACTGGGTTTAATCCAGCCAATTCTGTGTTTGCTTAAGATATTTTCAACATTTTAATATGACAAACAATGAACATATAAGAAATCCCATACGCCAAAAACAATTCTAACAACAACAACAGCAAAAACTTATGTGCCTAATATAGGGCTAGTGATTAGTGTTAGGAACAGTAACAAATTCCAAGCCTTTTGACAGATATTTCATCTTGTTATATATATATACCAAGTTAAAGAGTTTTAATCAGAATTCACCACAACATTTTAAATAATTTACTTTATATTAAACGAAACTTGCATTTGTTACAAAATCCATTCCCTTACTCTGGTGTGTCAATATCACCTACATTAAAAAATATTTGCAATCTGGTCATAAAAATCGCTGAAAATCTTTTTGTAAGATTTTTCTTTGCGCAGAAAAGAAATTTTATCATTCAGCGATTACACGCTTTCATTTTATGAAGAAAAGATGGAATATACTTACAATGTTGTCGAGTTTTCTCGCTAGAGGTAGATTCCGTGAGTGTGATACCCTAATGTGTGGCTATCTCTGCGGCTAAGAAGCTCAAACCAATGATTTCATTAACTTTTTCGAGTGAGCTTTAGCTCAAGGCTTTTTTCTGTGAGGCCAGCTGTAATTCAAAAGCTAACCATTGTAAATAGGCGAGATGACAGATAATTTAGGATAACGCTAGGCATCCAGTGAATATGACATTTAAAATTGTTTAATTTGCATTTCTATTGTTACCTGAAAATTCACAAAGTATAAGTAACCAATCACAGATTGCCTAAACAGGAGTAAAATTAAACTAGTTAAAATTTTAGTAAACAATGTTACAATAAGAAAAATATATAATATACAATTCAAGATATTTTTGTCAATGCTGGGCACAAATGTTCTGCTATTTTCCAATCTTCAAAGGCAATTAAATAAATTTAACGTGGTCTTTACTAGGCGCTAATGCGTTAACAATTTAATGATTTTTACACCTTTCTGATTGTCTTGTTAATATAACAGTAGTTTTCCATGAGCCTTTATCATTCATATAAGCACAGTATGAAAAAGTTCTAACTGCGAATTACGAAATTGTTTTTAATCAAGCGGAATGGCGTTAATAGCAGCATGCTAATTTTTTATCGAAAAACAAACACGTATAATTGCTTCTTCGTAGGCGACAGCTCTTCTGTATAGAATCATCTAGTCAAACACGTGCCAAAAATGTACTTAGCCAATGCACTGATTTTGTCAGCTTTCCTCCGACCTAAGTGGAGTATTTTCTAAATCACTTGTATGTTCCATTGCCTTTTATTAATATTTTCAACTTTTTGATATCATGGCTAGGTAATTGTTGACAGTTTTTGTCTAAAAAAATTCCGCTGCAATCCTTATGTTGTTATTAATTTACCAGTTCTAGGGTTCTACGTTTGTACAATCTGCCCTATGGTTTCAGCTTTCCCCCTCGTTTTTTTCTTCGTGATGATTTTCTGGTGACCTACTGCTTTTACGAGAAAACAACGGCGACAGGAAGAAACTTTGCGTTCTCTCAGTTGTTGCTTCGAGCCCCTCGATCTCCTCGACAGCGAAACGTGTCACGTGACCATCGCCTGGAATCGCGCCACAAGCATGCGCAGAGCTTTGTCCCTGATGTGTGATGTCATCGCAATGATTGTTCTCGCTCCTGCTTGGATGGATTTTCCTTTTGACTATTTGGCCACAACAGCAGCAGAATAATCTCTTAAGATATTTGATAAATTCCTGTCGGAAATATTTTCTCGATATGACATATATCAAAGGATTAATACAAGTGTGTAAGTTCTGTAAAATAACAGAGACTCGGAATATTTCGATAGCCATTTTCTCCTCGTCGGGGCCGCCAAATTGCTGCATTATCCAAGCAATTTGGAATGGAGCCGTGCTAATTGTAAACATAACGATAATTGCCGCAACTGTCTTTGCAACTTTTATATTCTCTACTCGATTTCTGTAATTCATTCCACTTCGAGTTTTAGCATTTGCTGCAGGTACTCTGTTTTTGTGCAGGAAAAATCCAATTCTGATGTAGGAAAACGTGATCAAGATCAAAGGCAAGATGCATTTGGCTATCAAAAGAAATATAATATATGCGTCCTTGTAAGCTTTCGATCGCCATTTTCCGTAGCATTTTCCTTTAGGGGACACCCTACCAACGATGACAGCCGGAAGTGACGTCAAGAAAGCCAGTAACCATAGTAACACGATCCACAGGTAGGCGTAGGTAGATCGCATCTTGGCCTGGTAGGGGTTGAGCATGACTTTACAGCGGTATAGCGCCATAGAGGTGATGGTGAAGAGACCGAGACAGAAGAACATGGTAACTTGTGGGCGGACGAATGAGCAAACGAACTGTGAAAAAGAACAGAAAATGTTACAGCTGATCTCCCTTCACGAATTGTTCCCAGGTCCAGCGAGAAATGACAGTTTTAGGCAACACAAAATAGATTTATCATCACAAGTCAAATCCACAGGTGTAGTACTTCGCTTGATACAGGGTAAGTATGAGCCGCTGCAAACACATGCGGACCCTGTTCTAAAAACGTTTACTACACAATCGATATCTAAAAAAAGAAGCAGCTTAAAGTCTCGTCGACTTCATTATCATACCCCGTTCTAGAGAGCATTGCGCAAATGATGATATCGGCTGAAGGAAAATATCGGGACCCCGTTTGGCGCACACACCTGTATAGCTTTTGTAAGGGAGTACATCAGTGGGGGATTAGCTCAAATGGTAGAGCGGCCGCTTAGCATGCGGGAAGTACCGGGATCGATACCCGGATTCTCCAGTTTTTTTTTTCTTTTCTACGGTTGCGTTCACACTAGAACGCAAGCGCAGACGCAAGCGCAGACGCAAGCGCAGACGCAAGCGCAGACGCAAGCGCAGACGCAAGCGCAGACGCAAGCGCAGACGCAAGCGCAGACGCAAGCGCAGACGCAAGCGCAGACGCAAGCGCAGACGCAAGCGCAGACGCAAGCGCAGACGCAAGCGCAGACGCAAGCGCAGACGCAAGCGCAGACGCAAGCGCAGACGCAAGCGCAGACGCAAGCGCAGACGCAAGCGCAGACGCAAGCGCAGACGCAAGCGCAGACGCAAGCGCAGACGCAAGCGCAAAAAAAGTCGAGCGCAAGTGCCATGAGCTTGCAAGCTTGCGCCTTGCGTTTGCGTGTGAACAACAGATGCTAAACTCACCTGAGAATGATGTGCAATGCCAAACGCTTTGAACACAACTCCTGGTAAACTGAACACAATAAACAGCACGTCTGCTATAGCTAAGTTGGATATAAACCGGTCATTGATGTTGCGATCCTGCTTGCGTACTATGATGGTAATCACCAGCGCGTTACCAAGCGACGTGAAGATCAAGGCAAGGATCGTGAAGCCAAGACGCACGTACAATGGCGTACGGATGGTGGTTGGTGCGACTGATGGATATATTGTAGCGTTGGACATGGTCGCCTGGAATATAATAATCATTATCATCATCGTCATCATCATCACCTGAATAACAGGTTGTTCAGCAAATACATAAATATAAGATGAACATCAACTAACATGACTAAATATGGTCGAGAAACGACAGTAAGACAGTAATAAAATTTCCAAATGTTCAGTCCTTAAATATCCTCTGCATGCACCTTCAACTATGCCTCACCTGTCCTATGTACAGGGGATCAAAACGTATCGAAATTGACGGACCTGTTCCTCACCCCCAATAGCTGAGAAAAAGCCAGAATTAGGGGCCAGGGTGCCCCTGCAGATATTGCATCATCAATCAGGGTCAGATCAGAAGTGACGGATCATTTCATGTGGGACCTGAGTGGGACGGCAATAACAGTTAGGATCCTCCGAGGTGGACCTGCCGTGCGTACCCTAGTCCAGTCCCTTCACTCTCCTTCGCGGCTCCGCTGTTGCCTGTGGTCACCGAAAGGTCATTCCTCTAGCCTGCTAGCCGACTCTCCAGTGAGTTTTTTTTCGGATATTTGATTTTTTTGGCGCGCGGGAATCCTGATTCGTGACACGCGCGCCAAAAAAATCAAATATCCGAAAAAAAAACACTGGAGAGCCGGCTAGCAGGCTGGCATTCCACTGTCACTCTTCACTCTCTCTAGTACGGACCAGCGGGGGCTACCTTTGGAGGACAGTTATGGACTAAGGACGTGAAATACCGAAAGACGATCTCTAGGCTGCGTAAAACCACGTATAAGTGGTTTACTCTTAAATATCATTTCGTAGACTTTAAGACCATTTTGAAACGACCAAAGCTTAAACCGATAGATGAAATCAAAGCCAGATGGTACTCAAATTGTTTTAGAAATAACACATATGTTGTATTGTGAATGTGCGCATTCTGATTGGTTAAAAAGCGTGTTTGTAAGAGACCTGAGAAACACGATTGTCACGCAACGCTGTCGCGCGTGTGTATGTTTTTTTTAAAAGCAATAAAAATACTTTCTGCGTGCTCTCTGGTTTCTTACAAACACTCGGAGAATGTTGGTCGAACTGATAAAACTTGAAAGGCACTCGCCTTCGGCGCGTGTCTTTCAAGTTTTGATCAGTTCTCCCAACATCCCCCTCGTGTTTATAAGAAAGCAGAGAGCACGCGGAAAGTACTTTTATTGCTTAAATAACAAATACCAGCCGTAATATCTCAGTATTTACATAAATTCTATTATGCTCTTCCTAGCAGGTATTAAATGCTACTTTACCGATAGCATTTATATATTCTTATTTGTCAAGCTTTTAATAGTCGTTTGTCAGTCCGAAGATAGGAAAATCTAAGTAACTCATGTTTTGCTGGAACATCTTAATAAAACTTAATAAAACGCTACAATCATGGGAAATGGGCATTACTTTTTGCACCTCAACAATTGCACCTCACCGCACCGCACCACACCGTTTACTTTTCGCTCTGGGAATAAAAATAAAAAAATGGATTGATGACGTCAACCATCTTGGCCAATTAGTTCCTTGCCCTGTTTTCCCTAGTATAGTCAACAGGTATTCGTCGCGACAGAAAGCCAGGCGACTGCACTTCGCGAAACAGTGCAATAACCCGATTGGCTTAAGATGGTTTAACTGACGAAACAGAAAAACAACAGCGAAATAACGGGTATTGCTGTTAATGACAAAAAGATTATACAGTGTTTAACTTACATGGCCTAACCAGTATTTCATTTAGGAAAACGTTTTGATTGCTTGCCTAGCAATTTGTTTATAAAAAGGTAAAATCATTGCTGCGAAGCTAAGATTTGATTAATCTGAGCATATATTGTAACTAAGCAAGATTTTAGTATCTATTCGCTCGCTGAATGAAAAGCAATACGTTAAATAAGCGGTAAATCATTGCGAAGCTGAGATTTGTTTAATCTAAGTATATTTTATAATCTAAACAAGTTTATGGTATTCATTCGCTCGCTGAATGAAAACCAAGTGCAATATATTTGGAGAAAAATATAACCCAAAAAGAAATACCCGGAATGTCAACAAGCTCTGCTGAGAGTATCGAAAGGGAATTTTATAATTGAAAATACAAACTGATTTGCTTACCTTTTTTTCCGTTACTTTTCTATGAAGCTCTGAACGCCGAAATGGAAATCTTCTGATCCGTTTGCTGCAATTGTGTAAATACGTCCTAGCCAGGTGGGTCACAGTTTCTAGAGCGATTTCCGTCAAAACTCACTCTCATTCTTTCTAAACTTGACAATATATTGACATTTGATGCAAAGTTTAAAGATGGCTTTCAAGTTCCAAACTCAAAATGAAATAACATGTAGGCAGTAAAGAGTGATCTGG
Organism: Scolanthus callimorphus; assembly: GCA_033964015.1. NCBI lineage: Eukaryota > Metazoa > Cnidaria > Anthozoa > Actiniaria > Edwardsiidae > Scolanthus > Scolanthus callimorphus. Next base: position 17,003,618 of record CM066924.1, read on the forward strand.
TGATATTGTCAATACAAAAACTCTTGTAAGTGTCAAAAAAAGAAATCGAAATTTGAAGAAGGCGGACGAAAAGGTTTTGTGAATCAGTGACATGACTTATTTGCACAAGAGGGAACGAGAACTAAATTTTGTTGACATTTGACGTAAATTCGTTAACACTTCTCCATTATTATAAATTCCCAGGAAATTAAAAGGTAAGCCATGATTACAAAAGCTGAAACTTCCAAAATTACTTCTCTTATAAAAGCAGAGATGCTGCGACTAAGCGACAAAACGTCCGGGTGATCCTCTTAAGAATAGAAACGTGAGAATAATTTCAAGGCATTGGTACTAGTACAGCATCGCAGATACACCTATTTCAAGTAATGTCGCTCCGTAAAACCATGTATCATGAACATGTATCATAATGAAGTCGCTTTTATTCGAATTTGACGAACAAAACTACACTAAGAGCACTCAATAACATTGTGTTTACTACTTTGAGCCATAATTTGACATGAACCGCTGCATTTTCAGGAAGAATTATCATTGCTAGCTTCACAGGTAATTTCTGTAGAAACCCATACATGGGAAAAGCTGAATTTCCCATGGTAGAAGAATGCGAAGTGTTCGGATTTCCCATGTCTATCCATGTGATTTCCGAACACTTCCCATGGATGGTTTTCTGCAGAAGTTCCCTGTGGCTTTGAAGAATAGTTCATGTTGTTGCACGGTTTCAAGAGCAAAGTTTATTGACACGGGTGTAAACCCACCTCACAAATGTGATTGGCATTATTTAGTTTATTATCTAGCTAATCTGATGTAACGCGGAGAGTGTTTAAGGTTGGAATCCAATTGGGTTCTTTGCTTGTCGTGCCCGTGGCGCTTGACGATCAAAAATCAATTCCCAACAAAGCAACCTTTTTGAAATAGGTGTATTACAGCTAATTTATAAAGAAAACGTTGTTGGAAGACGTACCCGCGCGCCCAGATGGTAACGTTGTCTGTGTATATATGACGGCCCACTAGTATAGCCGATTCAAGACCTCCTAAGATTGAACTTTAAGGGTGGCGAGACGACAACACCCTTTCGCATGTTTCGAGCCCGAGATTCTTCAGCTCATATATTTCTGAGACAACTAGCTACGAGCCGCAAATTCGCACACGTTATTATATAGTTACGAAATTTTTAGACTGTATTTCTTTAGACTTTTTGAGATATGCGTCACGTAAATTACACGTTCCACTTTGCTTTCGGACCAAAATCAAGTTATAGCTTTTACTTTCATTGTGTAGGCAAGCGATGCAATATAGAGCACTGTACTGTTTCCTTCGGAGTAATGTGTTCAAAACATTTCTAAAATAGTATTGGCGAAAACGGACTTGCTTTCCATCTCTCCCACCCATTTTGAGTTCAGGGCCGTAGCAATCCTCCAAAAACTGGGGGGAGGGGGCACGACATATAAAAAAACTCAAGGCAACTCTTTTGCGCGCGAAGCCGCGCCGAAAATTTAGAGCCCAGCATGTGAAATTACCGCATGTTTGGTAATTTTGATATTTGATATGCAGGGTGCAAAATCGGGAGTTCTAAGGGTTGTCTGGGGAAAAACTGGGGGGGGGGGGGGGGCACGGGCCCCCCTGGTCCCAGTAAGCGCTACGGCCCTGGAGTTTAAGGGCGACCCTGACGCACCCATTCCAGAATGTCGACATCTCTAACGCATCGTGCAATTGCTGCAGGTCAGCCTCATTGGAAATCAGGAACGGTTGCATTTCGATTTGTACCTTCCGGCTTTGCATTATACATTATAGTAATAAAGTCAACCAAAGGGAGCACCAGCTCCTCGCCCAGGGCTAGGACCGTGGGCTCCCTCTGGTTTCTATCCCGTCAAAATGGCGGATGGAAAGAGGGCTTACATCGCCGTCACAATATTACAGTTTTCGAGCACGTTTTGCCCATGATTGTTATCAGAATATGGAGATCTACAATGTCTTCCTAACATGCCAGTGAGTGATACCAAATTTCATAGACTGACCACGAGCACTCAAAAATCAACAGTATTTCACCTTTATTTCTGTGACGGGAGGAGCTAGCTAGAGGCTTTAGTTAGGTCAGGATATAAAGCAAGACTTATCATTCATATTAGCCGGTATTATGTGCCTATCAGTTGTCTGCATAAACTTGTTCCAGGATCGCGCCAGCTTGTTCTCGCGATCGTGAACCAGATCCATACAGTCAAACAGCGTGTTCATTGTTTTGCAATAATTTTGTTTTCCTTGACCTGAAAGCATTCCGACAAGGGTAGGGACACATTTTGCCAACATGTCTTCGATTGCTTTCACAGATTCCGCGTCGTGCTGTCGGTCTGTAAAAAAAATTATAGTAGTGTTTAGTAAAAGAAAATGAAGCATGTTCCACAAGCTCCGAATGTACTAGGGCACAGTTTACGATACCGACATTTCGTCCATTGATGTTACTTATGCGCGCGTACAGTATGTGGGCCAAATTCTAAATGTCACCTGGCGGGACATGATCACCAATGAGGTGCTTTACGGTGGTCTGCCACTGCTCTCGACAAAGATTCGGTCGAGGAGACTGCGCCTAGCGGGTCACTGCGTGCGCCACAAGGATGTTGCAGCGCATGGTTTGGTTCTTTGGGAACCCACACAGGGTCGAGCTTCTCGGGGTGGTCAACGGTCGACCTACATAGACAGCCTTAAGCGTGACACTGGCCTGCAGTCTGCTAGCGAGCTACGGACGCTAATGTTGGATAGGCCGTTGTGGCAAGCCACCATCTGTCCCCGAGGAGACTCGACCTGATGATGATGATGATGATGTGGGCCAAATTTCAGGCGGTCCCCCAATTCCGGTCATTTTGTATATGAACAGGGACGGCAGAGCCAGGGGGCTTGGGGGACATTTCGTCCATTGATGTTACTTATGCGCGCGTACAGTATGTGGGCCAAATTTAAGGCGGTCCCCCAATTCCGGTCATTTTGTATATGAACAGGTACGGCAGAGCCAGGGGGGCTTGGGGACATTTCGTCAAATTTGTATACATTTTCGCTAAACTCAGCGAAGCTGACTTACACACGTACCACTCAGAAGAAACCTGGTCACGCTTGGGATGATATTGGGTGTTCCTGTGGAATAAAGAAAATGAACTTTAGACGCTGCCAAGCATCTGAATGATGATAACGCAGCATGCAACATTGCTTTATTACTACATTAAATCTGTTAAATTGTGGTAACGAATACTTACGGTAACGCCTGACCTCCCTGAGGATCCTTTTGGCACACGAACACTAGGGCATGCGGTTTGCAGATGAGTCACCACTGCCGTTATAACTTTTAGCTCTCTGACTATGTCATCATTACAGGTTGCAAGCTTTACGTTCATCGCCCCATTAAGGAAGCCCTGTAAGAAAGATTCAGAAATTCAGATATGATTCTCCCCCCCCACACTCGCACACACAAAATATATAACAATTCATTGAAACAATACGTCACAAGCAACGTGTGGACTATCGATAGCATCACTTCTTCACATTTCTATGATAGACATGATAACTTTGGAAAAGGAGAAAATATTTGGAATTGATTAATTCTAGTGAGGGTTGTCATTCTGTGATTGCCTTCCCTTCGGCCCTTTGGCCAATCGATGCGTTTTCGGTCAATACGCTTACCGCCTGAGTGTGTGGACGAGGGGCCCAAACGCATAAAAATGTATTCGTATTCAAATGAGAACGCACTTTACAGGGACTAAATGTACTGAATGTAATCTCTTGCGCATCCATGAGTCGTGTGCGGATCGAGACAACTTACCTGAAACGAGGCACAAAGGCCTCCTGCCTGAAAACCATCTCTCTGTGCTTGATAAGCATTTTGCCTTGCTTTGTAAGCACAGAGGTTGTTAGACATCTCATAGCCGGACGCAAAAAACACCACAATCGAACTAAGACAAGACGGCAGAAGTGAATATTCATGTCTTAGGCGCAGAGAGCTTCCTAGTGCAATGCAACAAGCGTCTGTGAATCTCTTCGTTATGATGAATAGGTGCTAAGTGAGCAGCCTTTATATCATATCGTGCACACTGAGCGTGAATGTGTTACCATGCATGAAGATGCATGATAGATTACTTCGAGGAAATGAGACCCTTGAAAATCCTTTGGCCCGTACATAGGTGGGCTTTCGGTGGGCGCAACGTGACACAATGTTCAAATTCACACGCGGGCAAGCTGAGAAAATCCATCGCCACACTGACAAGCACTACCTAGAATTTGTGACCCTGTCAAGTTTTGAGGCAATAGATAAAACATAGGTACGCAAAGCGTACGGGAAGAAATTTGCGCATCGTGACGTCACAAAATTTCAACTGTTCACACGCGTGCAAGCGAGTGAAAATCCATCATTCATACATCCTCTTCGCCCCCAGTGGGACATAAGGCCGCAGCGAAAATCCATAACCACCACTGAAAAGTGCTACCTAAATTTGTGATCCTGCCAAGTTTTGCGGCATGAAGATTTCAAACTGACGTGCATTAGTGTTTGCAAATAAGTAAATAGCTGACTAGAGAATAAGTTTTAAAAAGTCACAATCTCGGCCAGTGATGGACAAGAAATCATGGGCAAAATTTGCAGGTTGACATGGATGTACGAAATGTGTTACTGCGCCCTTTTTATGAATAATCTCGATATTTTTCATGCCATTTGAGCATGATAAGGGTAACTGTATTAGCTTGAGTATTTTTGGCTGATTGATTGCCAGTGCAGTGCTCAATGCACTGATTACATGCTAGACTTGGATTTTAACAAAAGCGAGCGACTCAAGACGGAGATCAGAAGCCAGCTCAAACTATGATGTTTCAAAGTACTTTAAGGAGGCTGCCAACATAATTTTCGTGCACTTTGGCCTCCTAATTTGAATAACCTATGAACAATACTGTCGATATGCTCGATTGAATGCACGCACTGAATGCGTCAGCTCACACTACCTCAGCTTCCATAAACTGCCTTTGTCGGGGCTGATATCACATAATTCGTAGGTAATTACCATTAACTATTTTGGAGGGAAAACAAGTATGATAGATGAGGATATTATTAAGCGTTCTCTTGAAAAATCTTTGGAGCCCCCTAATGCCACAATACCTAACGTCTCCAACCTCTTCTCGGGCCTCTTGTACAGTTTGCCTTTGCCAGGGCTGATATCACATAATTCCTAGATAATTACCACTACTATTTTGGAGGGAAAACTTAATGTTGACAGTATGATAGGATGAGAATGGTTCTCTTGAAAAACCTGGTGGCTTGAAGATATGGATTTTATTTCCTCGTGCGTCTAAAACAATATTTCACTCACTCGTTCGAAAATATTTCTCTTTCCACTCGAGAATACAGAATCCATATCTTCGCGCCATCGTGTAGCATCCTCATTGATACAACGATCATTATTCTCTTGCTTGAGTATGATAGCTTGCTCGTAGGCGTTAGAGAGTAAAATTTTAGGTTAAAAAATTCCTTTCACCTGGTCGCCTGCTTGGAGGATTTGGTAATAAAAAGTGACAAATCGAGGGGGAATCCGAAATGGCGGCCACGCTAAAGCAAACTCGTTGTTTTTACCTAAGACCGTTCTCTGACAGGCTTGGGTGTTTGAGCTGGAAGCTGTACCCTTGGCGGTTGTTGCAGATATAAGTAAGTAAGGAAGGAACTTTATTAACGTGTCAAATGTATTTTAGCCGTGCACGAGTGCAATACTAATTGGGGAGACGGTGCACACCTTACCCACTTTCTATATCAGAGCTCCAGGTGAAAGGAATTCAAAGCTATAAGCAAAGCTACTCGGAACAGAGAAAAGTCGATACGGCTGGTCGATCCGTGACTCGAACTCAGGACCGTACGCACAGCGTGCCGTGCACAAATACACTGCGTTACCTAGCCGTATCTAATATATATAGGCAAGAGTAAAGATACATGGCCGTGCGGTCACCTTTCCCGGGGGGGACTCCCATATTTTTTGACCGGGGATGATCGTCGTATCTTTTAGGGGTTAAAATCACGGGGCCTTGGTCTCTTTTAGGGGTGATCTTAATCTTCAATAAAATTAGGGAGATTGGTATCTTTTAGGGCCGAAATATGTGTCCAAATTGTTTTCTCTCATGATGGTGATTCTACAAACCGTGTAAGAAAGAGAGATTACTCGATGAGAAGACGATAAATTAGAAACAAACACGGAAATTTCTTGATTGGGTATCTTTTACCTGTTACCTGTCTCCTTCGCGCCTACTTTGCACATAAGGCCTCATCTTTTAGGGTATCTTTTAGGGTAAGAAATTATTTGAGCCACGCCATGGCCCGCCATGTTGGTATCTTTTAGGGTGAAACTGAAAATTTCCGACGATCATCCCCGGGTCACCTTTCTACCCCTAGATGAACGCTCCTAGGTAATGGGCGTCTGATTGCTATAAATAAATCAAACAGACACTAGAGTGACATTCTTGATTATTTAAATGCTTTATTTTTGTAATCATGATAGTTACCAAGAGTAACAATGTTTAAAGAATACTGTGTATGTAACCTTCGTGAACCTTCCTTATACACATTTATAATATAGCTACGATATAACGCGCTCTATTTCACCGATAAAGTAATGGTTCTCCCCCTGCTATATCATAAAAGCATTAGAGCACAACTTGTGATGTTGGGATAGACACTCGAAAGTTTTAAAATCACTCGCCTGCGGCTCGTTATTTTACAACGTTCTCGTGTCTCTTCCAACATCACGCGTGCTCTATTGCGCCGATAAAGTCATAGAAAGCCGGTGCTCTAATGCTTTTAAGGCATACTTAAAAGTATACACCTGGGCAGAAAAGGTTGTAGCCCGCGTTGCTTCATTAGAGAAACTAAGCGACGTATTGTAGAATCATTTGGCATAAGCGATGAGATACGTTCGGATGTTTATCCTGAAAATTAATAAGTGTCCAAGATTTTGCTTTGGTACCTAATTTGCTCCAATGACGCCCATCGTGGGCCGCTAGAAACGACACATATCAAGAACATTTCGACAAAAACTGTCGTTTTGCCGACGTTGCAAAACTTCCTTATTAGGAAATTCCCCCTTATCTTATTTGGAAGGTCTGTAAGTACTTTTCCTCATAACTTAGCGAAAAAAAGCAGCAAAATTTACCAAAACTTGTACATACTCGAGAAACATCGTTCTTTTGGTCGCCATTTTGTTTTTGCTCCCCGCCGAGGGGCCTGAGACACAATCTGAACACCACAGGCAGCCCGCGCTGAATTGCCATAAAAACGACAGCATGCACTTTCTTGATATGGTTGTAACGGTGCAACCTTTTGTGAAACAGCTGTATACTATACGTCTAATTTCGCTTCTTCTGTATGATTTGGCTACTTTCCCCTTTTTGTTACTTCTACCTTCTATCTCCTACCACTTTACCGAGTTTTTCGCTCAGGGTGTGAAAATCATTGACAACTGGACACACGCCACAGGGCTACCGGTAGTTTTCGTGATGACAAGCTGGCCGGTGCCAACAGCTCTAATCTGTGAATCAAAAAGAAAATTGACAATGCTTAGTGGCCTGAAGCGATGCTCAAACATTATGTGGGTGAACGCCCTTTATGCTAAGCAAGAAGTTGTCATATCAAGAAAGTGCGGCTTCCTGTGGTTAGTCCAACCTCGTCTCAGGCCCTTTGCCCAAAACAATTTTTTTTAAAGAGGCACTGTACATGTCACGGTTGTTTCAAAAAAACATTTTAAAATAAGACCAGTGATCTACAGAAACAGCTCAGAATCCTATGGATACTGTTATATGTCCTAAAAAGAAAAGGAACTGAAACTTGTATTATATAGGTCTTCTTACGCAAACTTCCCAAGTTTGAAAACTGTTGAGCCTCATGATACGAAATAAAAAATGCCATTTCACAATCCAATTCCATATCCTCTCGATAACACACAAAAATAATCCAAATGTGTACTCATCTTGTAGCTGAAAGGTTATTTAACAAACCTAGACGATTATTTTGTACAATTCTTGTGAATCTGACTGCATTTAAGCTACCTAAATTAACCCTAAAATCGTGTGAAATGGTGACAGTGCCCCTTTAAGATAAGAGCACAAATACACATACGTTTCAACTTTTCTTGATATGAGCATGATGGAGGGGTAGTAGCCTCCCCCCCAGTCAACGCTACGACCCGTCGCTCCCCTCACTTTTTGTTCAAATTAACATCGCCACAGGAAACCCGCGTAGCAAAATTTGCTCTAGCGGGGCGCTAAGGCTCCCGGTTGGTGATGGGCCTTTAAATTGATGTTTCCCCTCCTTTCCCTGGGTATATGTTCACATGAGGAAATGCATGTGGCAATGATTATAATTACAAACAGTTTAGATATATCACGAGTGGGATTTATGTCAAATATCACGTACAAACCATGCTATTAGTATAGGTAACAGCATGCATGATCATAATTAAGATAGGGTAAGGTTCAAGGGATGCTTTGGCAAAATTGTTGTCATTCGTCTGTTTTTAAGATAGGTACATGTGTTATACATCATTTTAAAATTTTTGAAGAGTAGAACACAAATAAAGTGTAAAATCAATAATTATTTGTCAAAAACTGATTTTCTCGTTTGATCAAGTTCTAGTCCGTCAGAATTCAATATAGAACCACTCAGTTATATACCATAGTTTAGCCCAGGACATAAGCTTTAAAATGACGTATCACTTCATTTTTTCGTGAAATTATGCCATTTTAACCAAAAATACCCCGAAGGTAGTCCGTAACGTTAAGCATATACTATACTGCTATACTTACCACCTTGACATACCATGGCACCTTTTTAAGCAAGTGACCCATATCCGGTATTTCTACGGGAAGGCCCGTCCAAGAAGGTCCCGGTAAGCCCCCGGGGATGGCGGACAGCTGAAGCGCGTGCCAGCGAGAACTTGTTCCATTTTATCACAGCCCAAGTTTCGCTCATGGCTGTAAAAACAAAAGAGAGGAAAATTACCTTTAACGGGTGTGGACGAAGATCGAGACAGACAGGATGGCCTCTACCCTATAAAGTCATCGTACAGGAAACACCAACTGATCACAGTACGAAGACAGCGTTACTCAATTAACGTACGGAACGATATTTTTCGTACATGAACGGCGAACATGTAGCACTGCTTATCCGGGACTTCAGTGCTGCAATTGATCTGATTGATACTGTTAATCATGATGATACGCATTCTCTTACCCAGAGCTCCCCGGCTCGTCTCCTCGCGGGGGAGGCTCTGGTGACAGCCACTGACGCATGCGCGAGATTTGATACAGAGCCGTTGAGAGAAAGATCTTTCTGCGCATGCACCAACGTTCAAAACCAGCCAATCAGCAAAGGTCGTCAAATGGATGTCACCAGAGCCTCCCCTGCGAGCAGACGAGCCGGGGAGCTCTGGGTACGAGAATGGATGATACGCTACTGCAGTCCAGGGAGTTATGTAAATAAACAGAGCCCATTAAAATGGGCACTTTTTTTAAGTTATCAAGTTTTAATAGAAGAACAAGCACTTGATATAAACTGACTTCAAAAAGCCCGATTATTTCGAGGAACAGGGATTTCTTGGCAATACCCTTTTGCGCATGCGTACAAAGGACGGACGGACAGGCATACGAAAAGACAGACATACGGACGGACAGACAGATCGGTATCCTACCAGTTTTCATTGCAGGAAATTGCTCCTTCAATGCATCACACGAAACTGGAAGCTCTTGCTTGTTCATCACACCGAACACTTTGACGTCCGCGTGAGCCTCCACAATGCTCATGTCGACATTAAACCTTGTGTTGGACGGAAGCCTCTTGTTGACGTCCACGTCCAAATACACGTAGATCTTCTTTTTCCCACGGATCGGGATGCTGTACATGCGCTGGTTGTTGTAGTAGTTGTACATGCGATGGTGAACGAGCTTGATAGGTGGCGAGTTTCCATCTAAAAATGTGCGCGAGAAATAGAAGTATCAGAGTTACAGAGTTGGACCACTGTAATTGGGTTTCCTTTATGTCATTTAGGGATCACTTTGCACTTTGGGACTATGCATTCTGTCAACCAATGGTTTATATACATTCGCAGTTGATTGCAAGTCACAGTAAAATTCATTGTTTATATACATTCGCAGTTGATTGCAAATCACGGTAAAAAATTTAATTCCCGTTTTGCCGAGTCTGCTTCACGTAGATCATCCAGCCAGTCCGCTTACTTTCAGAGCTTCCCGCGGCGTAACTAGTTCAAAGTAGACACAGACTCGACTTTCGACGACGTTTCTTAATACTTACTGAATGCCTTGCAGTTCATCGCATCTGTGACGTCACATTGACAAATAAGTGCGATGAGGACGGACGACGCGAGAGTTATCAGCTTTTTGTACACAAACATGACTCTGATGGTTATCAAAGATAGAACAAATGTCCATATTAACACTAAGAGTTGTCGTTTTTTTAAGGATCCGCGCGGCCAGTCCTGTGGTTTTTATTTGTCGTCTCTGGCCTTCCGCGATCAAGAGTCATGTTTTTCGAGTATCTACACGTTTTTGTGGATGTTCCTGCTTCTTTCGCAATAAGACATAAGGAAAAACTAACAGATCTTCCTAATAAAGTTATAAGGTATTAAGCCGGGATTTATAGGATTTCGCTCAAATTGGGAAAAGTTGCTCAAAAAGGGTTAAAGAATTGCTCAAAAATAAAAAGAAAGAAAGAAAGTTGCTTCAATAATTTAAGAAGTTGCTTTCCGCGTTGCTGCGCGACTCACGGGGAATTTCTGCAGAAACCCATCCATGGGAAGAGCTGAATTTCCCATCATAGAACTGGTAGAAGAATGGGATTTCCCATGCTATCCATGTGAATTCAGAACACTTCCTATGCCAACCTCGTACCCAGAGCCCGTCATCTTTTGGCCAGCGGCAAGATTCAGGGCCCTGGGGGAATCCGATTTGTGAGCATGCGTGGTAGGTCAAAAACGTAACAAACTTTCATACAACAATCAAACCGGAAACCCAGAATCTGGGTTTTAAAAAAATCGATTCCCCCAGAGCCCTGAATCTTTGCCGCTGGCCAAAAGATGACGGGCTCTGGGTACGAGATTGTTCCTATGCCTTGGGAAATTCAGTTTCTTTTTTGGTTTCTGCAGAAATGCCCTGTGTCGTGTGATTTTTCCGTGCTATTTTCTTTGCGGAATCTCAGAGCCTCCTTAAGCTTTGAATAATCCCAATAGATTGCCATTTAGCTGCAGCGGTCCTCGATGCACGTGGGACTATGAACAACGAAATAGGACTTAGCACTTACCTGATGTTTCCCAACGAGAGCAGAGCGCTTTTAGTTCAACCAAAGAATATCTCCCAATTGATTGCCGAATGTTTCAATACTGATCGATACTGAAATAGTTTATTTGTCAATTATTTTCTCATTAAACCTCCCTCTCCATACTCATAACTTTTGATTATCTAAATCAAACAGTTATATATCATATTATTCATGTGATATAGAAATACATAAATAAACATTATGGCTTTTTTTCCATGATATTGCATAGAAATCACCACAATAGCTGAGTTATATAGTGTTCTCATCGAAGTTTTTAGCGGCAAAGTTAGCTGCCAGCGAGAGAAGATCTCACTTTACTCCACCAAAGAGAGTTTAATTATAAGGGGTTTCAATTAAATCGTTATTAACTGTCCATGTATTTACTCGTACTCATAACTTTGGGTTGTCTAAATCAAACATTCAAGATTATCATTCATATAGCAATAACTGTTGTGTCAAACTGTGAAAAAAAATATGTATTAGGATATATTACGATAACACAAAAACAAAACTGTATATTTTTTTAATATGACTCATATTCAAAACAAGATAACCAGCTTTGTGTTAACTGTAATATCCTAATACATATTTTTTTCACAGTTTGACAAAATATAAGAGGAAATTTGTCCAACATAGTAAATTAATTGTATGAATTTTGCATGAATTAATATTATAAATGTCTCGTCAAAAGCCCTTTTGCATGTCATATTATGCATATTCAGGTGGCACGTTATTAAAATTTTGGATTCTTGTCTCCAAAAACGGATTTTTCGTTTCTTCTGAATCCAACGAATCCACTATCGTTGTGGATTCAGGAGTCGGATTCTACGGACTCTGAATTGAATTGTTTGGGTCAGTGGTTAGCTATTATCACGCATGCGCCCTTCGCGCTTGAGATGGTCTTCCAGCGACTGTTACCATGGTAAAAAATCTTTTTTCGGATTCAGAGTTTCTTAAGTTCTACAAAAATCCATGAAATTTCATGTCCAATCCGAGTTCGGATTTTCCAAAAGAAACGCACCCAAGATTATAAGATGTCAAGTAATCATCTTTATCTAGATCCAGCAAGATCGATCGACGCGAGGAGAACCTTCAAGGCATTTTGATCGAATTACATAGTTAAAATGTGCAATATATTGGTTAAACAACCTCGTTATAAACGTTTTATCTGGTAATTATATTATACAAATAGTCGGTAAGATCATACATGGTTGTTTTGCTGCTCTCCAAAACTTAGCGCATTTTTAAGAAGATTTTTCTAAAATGATTGATTTTCTTGCGCAAATAGGTTCTGACACCTTGCGGGTGGATACAAAATAAAATTATAATTACCGATGGAAATTAAAGTTCCCAGTGAGTACGAGTTTAGATGCAGGGGGCCAGCGGCGTAGATTAGACCCCAAATAACGTTATTAACTTTGCCCTCGCCTCGCCTGAGCGCACTTTTTTTTCTACATCTGTTGAACATCTTGCAGGAATTTTAGCAAGAGTCCCCACGATGAACTCTGGGAACTCTTGGGATGAGTGCATAATAATATTGTTTAAATAAATAGGCCCGTAGCCAGGATTCTTTTTTGGGGGGTTGCTAATCTAGAAAACACGGACCAACATGTTATGAATTTATTAACCGCTAGTCAAAATTCTAGAAAAAGCAAATATAGGTGAAACCAGGGAGCCCATAACGAAACTGGCTGTATGCCAAAGTGACTGCAGTTTCTGTTTGGCCCGTTTAGTCACTAGCTAAAACAGTGTTTTCACTGAAACCCTTAAATGTGGACCTTTTTGTCGGGTGGGGTGGGGACCCCCCCACCACAACCACCACTACCGTCGATACTACACTGAACAATTTTCGAAAGTGGGATTTCGACGTTATCCAAAATGCCATCAAAATTCAGAGACTCGACAAAAAGCTTTACTTCTAGTCATTTTTTACCGCATTTCGATCCGAAAGCTTTTTAAAAAAGGAGCTGTAACGGCAGCTAGCCGATTTCTCCAGTTTGATTGACATTTAATTATGTTTCGTTTGTCACACTACTACGTGATTTGACACGGTTCCGCCCAAAACGGCATGTTCGCGAGTCCTATGAGTTAGTTGGTTTTGTTAGTGACAGACTTTAGTCGTTTCGTAGTTTGTCGCTAATATTTGGAAATTGGTTTTATCAAGAACTGGCAAGCGGAATTGTTATGTAAGTAATCTAATTATTATGTTAGTATTAGCTTTAGCGTTATTGGCTTTGCGCAATATTTTCGCCTAGTTTTCGCGTCGTATATCATATGTAGCATTTTACTCTGGAATCTATGAATATCGCGCTTTAAGTATATGTATATATTAGTTTAGAATGTTCGTAAGATTACCTTTGATTAGGAACTGCAATAATTGCAAGTCTATTTTATAACGTTCGTATGAGTTCCTCTCACGATTCTAGTTCGTGATTTTGTTATCAATTGGAAATCGTTTCGCCCTTTACATGTATCGTGACTCGATTTGTACCGATATAATTTGTTCTTAGTTCAATTTGTTCATCGTAGATTAGAACCATGCTACGCCATTGTACAACGATATTCCAGTCTTAGCTATGCTTTTTCGTTGTTTTATGCTTTTAGATAGTTTTTCCTTAGATCACGTTATTAGATTGGAATGATCGCAATGTGATGCTTTTATCTTTAGTTAAAACACTTTGCATGTATTTGTATTTCAGTTTACGACTCTATCGACTCTGATTATGATAGTTAGCTGATATCGCGACATTCGAATCGTCGAACCATTGTACTTTGTCGTGGATTTCAATAAACCTTTTAAATCATTGGGAGCCTGTAATTTACACCCGTCCATTTTCGCCGGTGCGACAGTTCATTCAATTCGTTTCGTGATTGGGCTGCCGTAACAGTAAAATAACACCGACGCCAATTCACATCGTCATAATCGAACTACATCGAAAAGTTAACTCAACATGTCGGAGTCCGCGAAGGACCTCATCGAGAGTTTTCCTGAAGAAGATTTAGAAGAAGATCTCGAAGAGAATGTAGAACAATTGCCCTTAGAATCGGCCGCCGAGGCCGAAGAGTTTCCGGTGCGGGAATCCCGAGAAAGGAATTTGACCGATAAGGGAAGGGCTTATCATTTAGACATGCAGATTCAAAAGAGACAGTCCGCATACAAACGTATTAGAAGTCACGCAGATTTAATTTTTGAAGCTATCGAGAGAGATCCAAATAAGGAACTTTTGGAAGAGTATCGCGATTCTCTTGACATTCTGAAGGAAGAATTTAACGAGATCCATATGGCGGTCGTGACCTGATTGAAGACGATAAGGAGAAAGATGAGGCATTTGGGTGGTTTGACGTGCGTGACCAAGAGGTTATGGAATGTCGTATAAGATTGACAGAGGCTTTGCGCGCGTTAGAGGTTAGAGAAACTCGTGCAGCCTCTGTTAGATCGGGCCGCTCGAGGCGCTCCAGTTCTCTTTCTAGTTCGCGATCGTCGGTCCGCTCTCGCAGGTTAGATGCCGCTGAAGCCGTGGCGAAACTGCGAGCTGAAGCAGCTTTTCTTGACAGAATCGCAGAACAAGAAAGGGAAATGAAGCGAATTCAAATCGCTAAAGAAATTGCAGTAGCTGAGGCCCAAGAAAGGGCGTGTCGGCAACTAGAGGAAGAGGGAAATTATGACTCAATCAAACGAGAAATTCCTGACCCAGTCGTTAAGCCTGACTGCCCCTCACGGGATTCAATCGAGGAAAAACCCGAACTTAATTCCTCCGCCCAATCGTTTACACCTAAGGGGGTCCCCTCGCCGCCGCCACCCGTGCATGATTCTAGGGCTCAAAACCCCCAAACGCACTGTAACGTCCCACAAGAAACACCCCGTGTTTTGATCCATTGAATGAGGCTTTGAAACAGTTGATTGGAGTCCAAAGCAAACAAGCGGATTTGAGTGTTTTGCTAGCTGATCAACTACGCGTCAATCATCTCCCCGTAAAAGAGCCGCCAATTTTTTCAGGAGATCCATTTGAGTACCCCTCATTCGTCACAGCATTTGATGCTATTATCTCACAGAGCGTGACAAACGACAAGGATCGATTGTATTTCCTAGTCAAGTACACAACCGGTAAAGCTAATGAGGTGGTAAAAGGTTTCTTATCAGTCAATTCCCAAAACGCCTATCAGGAAGCACGCAAACTCTTAGACCAACGGTTTGGGAACCCTGTGTATGTCGCCGAAGCTTATAGGTCGCGTTTACGAAACTGGCCTCAAATTAAGGACGGTGATAGCGCGGGACTCCGAGAGTTCTCCGATTTCCTAGTCCGTTGTCTTGAGGCTGTTAAGGCGGTAGGAACCTTAGGCGAGTTAGACTCAAACCAAACTTTGTTTCAAGTGGCTGCTAAATTACCATCTTATTCAGGGGTCAAGTGGTGTCGTCACGCACACGACGCGCAAATTAAATCAAGCTTGCTCGTCTCGTTTGAAGATCTAGTCAAATTCGTGAAGGAGGAGTCCGATGTAGCGAACGACCCAGTCTTCTCGCCTGACGCTCTAAGACGAGAGAGAAAAAACGTTAGCGAGACCCAACAAGTTAAAAATAAAGGTTTAGCCGCGAAGAAAGCAAATAGCCTCGCAACTGGTGCTAGTGAAGGCTCAGCCCAGTCCCCTAATCCACCCGATCAAGCGCCTAGGTGCCCGCTATGTGAGAAAAACCACTTGCTCGGAAACTGTTTTCAATTCAAAGGAAAACATTAGACGAAAGACGGGAGATAGTCAAGACAAAAGGGGCCTGTTTCGGTTGTTTAAAAACAGGTCACATGTCGGCAAGTTGTCCAAGCAGACTGAAGTGCAGTGAATGCTCCAAGCCTCACCCAACACTTCTGCATGGTGCGAGGCCGACCAAGCGCCCCTGGCGTGAAAACAGGCAAGAAACCCCACGTCCGCCATCGCAGCCAGACAACGATAGTCTTCCCACTGAGTCAGCCAACGCAAACGCAAGCGTCTGTGATGTTACGCACACTACCGCCATGATAGTTCCAGTCATCCTACACCACAAGGACCGCCCTAACCAACAGGTGAAGGTTTACGCCCTCCTCGATGACGGTAGTGATACAACGTTCCTGGCAGAATCGACGCTAAAGAGTCTGGGAGTGCAAGGAACCAGTACCTCACTCAAGTTGAATACCATGCACGGAGAGCACGAAGTGTCCACCCAGAGAGTTGAGGGCTTAGTAGTCAAGACGCTCGATAACAAAACAGCCGTTGGACTTCCCAAGACCTACACGAGAAGTACAATCCCCTCGGACAGAGAACAGATTCCCTCCCCCGCAATAGCAGAACGATGGTCCCACCTTAAACATCTTTGTGAAGAGATCCCACCAATCGATGACGGCGCAGAAGTTGGTCTATTAATCGGAGTCAATTGCCGCCAAGCACTTAAACCAAAAGAGGTTATATTAGGTGGCGATGAGGATCCCTACGCTTTACGTACCGCCCTAGGTTGGGGAATAGTCGGGCCCTCAAATTCCGCTACGCTGGGGGGAGGGGAAAGAGCGGGTATAAGCAACCGAATTCTAACTCGTGAGATTGGCAAAGACCGACCAAATTCAAAATTCGCGCTCAACTACCAAGCTAAGGAAATCTTAAACCCGAACGATGTAAAGAAAATGTTTGAACTTGACTTTTCCGAGTCAGCCCCAAGTCAAGCTTTATCGCAGGAAGATAAACAATTCCTTGAAATAGTCGAGAAAGGAATTCGCTATGAAGATGGTCACTATGTTATCCCCCTACCTTTTAAGTGTCCCGATGTAAGTCTCCCAAGTAATCGCTGGTCAGCGGTGAATCGGATGAAAAGCCTTAAGACCAGATTGGACTCCAACGACACTTATCGAACACATTACGTCGAGTTCATGAAGAAGATCATAGATAGCGGATACGCCGAGAAAGTATCCCACGATGCATTGCGGTCCGACCAGCCCACCTTTTACATTAACCACCACGGAGTATTTAACGAAAAGAAAGTGAAGCTGAGAGTAGTCTTTAATTGTTCCGAGCAGTACCAGGGACAATCCCTCAACAGCAACCTTCTGCAGGGACCAGACCTCACGAACACCCTGACTGGCGTCCTCTGCAGGTTTCGCCACGCCCCTGTCGCGATAATGGCAGATGTCGAATCGATGTTTTATCAAGTCAAGGTCCCCGTAAGTCATAGAGATCGCTTGAGATTCCTGTGGTGGCCAGATGGCGACACATCCGTAGAGCCTCAGGAGTACAGGATGACGGTCCACAT
Source organism: Scolanthus callimorphus (assembly GCA_033964015.1). Lineage (NCBI taxonomy): Eukaryota > Metazoa > Cnidaria > Anthozoa > Actiniaria > Edwardsiidae > Scolanthus > Scolanthus callimorphus. Next base: position 17,021,221 of record CM066924.1, read on the forward strand.
CTTTGGAGCGACGTCGTCGCCAGGTTGCTCCAACTTCGCCCTCAAAGCAACTGCCAACGACAACGAGCAAGAGTTGGTTTCCCTCGCCGCAGACTTCCTTCGTAGAGATTTCTACGTGGACGATGGTTTGACGTCCGTCGAGAATGTTCAAGAAGCTACTGATCTCATCGTAAGTGTGAAAGAAATGTGCAAAAGAGGCGGTTTCAATCTTCGAAAATTCACTTCCAACCGCAAAGAAGTCGTCGAGCGAATACCAATTGAGGATAGAGCGGAGGAGTTGAAGAATCTCGACCTCGGCAGCGAAGCCCTACCCGTCGAGCGCGCTCTAGGCATCCTATGGTGCGCGCAATCAGATGTCTTCAAGTTCTCGATTAAGTTGAAAGATCGACCAGTAACAAGACGCGGAATTTTATCGACCGTCAGCTCAATATTCGACCCCCTTGGATTCGCCTCACCGGTACTACTGGAAGGCAAAACTATCCTCCAAGAACTGTGCCGGAACAATGTCGGTTGGGACGACCCCGTACCCGACGAGCTACGAGACAGATGGTTGGCCTGGAAGAGCGAACTGGGAAAGCTAGAAAGCTACACTGTACCGCGCTGCTATCGACCCGACGATTTCGGCAAGCCAACGAGAGCTGAACTACACCATTTCTCCGACGCCAGTTTGAAGGGATATGGCCAGTGCAGCTACCTCCGGCTGATTAACGAGAGAGGCCAGATTCATTGTTCCTTTGTCATGGGTAAGGCTCGAGTCACCCCCCTCAAAGCTATCACGGTCCCACGACTCGAATTAACCGCAGCAGTCTTGTCAGCCAGGGTGAGCGAACAGATAAAGCGGGAACTGGATGTAGAGCTAGCAGACGAAATATTCTGGACCGACAGCAAGGTAGTTCTTGGTTATATTGCCAACAATGTCAGACGATTCCATATCTATGTTGCCAATCGGGTCCAGGAGATTCAGGACAAGACGTCCGTAAAGCAGTGGAAGTACGTCGACACAAAGTCCAATCCAGCGGACGATGCATCAAGAGGACTACGCGCTAGCGATTTATCCAAGTCCAAGTGGAACCGAGGTCCAGAGTTCCTATGGAAACCCGAGTCTGAGTGGATTGCTGACCAAGAATCCCTTAATGCAGTAGAAGACGACGATCCAAAAGTCCGTAAAGCAGTGGAAGTACGTCGACACAAAGTCCAATCCAGCGGACGATGCATCAAGAGGACTACGCGCTAGCGATTTATCCAAGTCCAAGTGGAACCGAGGTCCAGAGTTCCTATGGAAACCCGAGTCTGAGTGGATTGCTGACCAAGAATCCCTTAATGCAGTAGAAGACGACGATCCAAAAGTAAGAAAGGTGGTCAGCCTCGCTACCACCGCCTCCCCGTCGTGGCCTACACTTACTGAGCGGCTTTCCTACTTCTCGGACTGGTCACGTGCCAAGAGAGCTGTCGCTTTATGTCGTCGATACTTTCGAATTCTTCGATCTAAGCGCAAGCGAGTTACGCGCAAAACAAAGTCCTTCGCAAATAAACCCTTGACCGTTCAAGAAATCATCGAGGCTGAGATCTTGATCTTAAAGGCAGCCCAGCAAGATGCCAAGCTAGAAGCGTCTGTGTGTGGACCACTCAGTAACCTGGACCCCTACACGGACATGCACGGAGTGATCAGGGTAGGTGGACGCCTGAAATTCTCGAGTCTACCGCAAGGAGTTACCCACCCTGTTATCCTCCCAAAATCAGGTCACGTGACAAACCTCCTCGTCCGCCATTACCACAACCACGTGCGCCATCAGGGTAGAGGAATAACCCTAAATGAGATGCGAGCTCGTGGCTATTGGATCGTCGGCGCCTCGGCTGTCGTCGCGCGCGCAATACACGAGTGCGTCACGTGTAACAAGCTAAGAGCCAAGCCCCAAGAACAACGAATGTCAGCCCTCCCGGAAGACCGAGTAGAACCCACAGCGCCTTTCGCCTACTCAGCAGTAGACTATTTTGGTCCCTTCGCCGTTACAGAACGCCGCAAGGAAGTCAAGCGCTATGGAGTGCTGTTTACATGTATGGCTTCTCGAGCCGTACACCTCGAGGTAGCCGACACCCTTGAAACCGATTCTTTCATATGCGCGCTACGCAGGTTCGTATGCCGAAGGGGACCAATTCGCCAACTGCGCAGCGACCAAGGGACAAACTTTGTCGGAGCCAAGAAAGAGCTGAAGATCGCGCTTCAGCAACTCGACGACGAGAAGATCAGCAAAGAGCTCCAACAACACGATTGTGATTGGTTCTCCTTCAAAATGAATGTTCCCTCGGCAAGCCACACGGGCGGCGTGTGGGAGCGTCAGATACGATCAGTGCGTAATGTTCTAAGCACACTACTCGACCAGAATGGCACTCAGTTAAACAACGAAGCGCTTCGGACATTTTTGTGCGAAGCGGAGGCGATAGTCAACAGCAGACCTCTCACAGTAGACACGCTCAACGACCCGAAGTCGCTAGCTCCCTTGACGCCTAACCATCTGCTGACCCTCAAAACGAAGGTGGTACTTCCTCCCCCAGGAGAGTTCCAAGATGCCGACCGCTATGCAAGAAAGCGATGGAGGCGAGTACAGCACCTCGCGAACGAGTTCTGGAGCAGATGGAGAAACGAATATCTCCTCACCCTCCAGCAACGACACAAGTGGACCAAGACCCGTCGCGACGCGTGCGTTGGTGACGTTGTCATCGTCAAAGACGACGAGGGCCTCCCTCGGAACAAATGGCCGGTCGCGCGAGTAGCTGAGGTCTACCAGAGTGCCGATGGTCACGTACGAAAAGTAAAGTTGGCTCTCGCAGACGACTCGCTGGACGACAGCGGTAAGAGGATCAACCCCACGAGGTACCTGGAGCGCCCAGTACAGAAACTGGTCCTACTACAACCATCGGAGACCTGAGGGCCATCCCCGTCGAGGATTCACGAGGAGCCATCAGTATACAACATTACGATAAGTATAACTAGATATTATAGATAGTAAACCATGGACAATGATTACCTGGACTTTATTTAGTTGAAATGTAAACATTTCAGAGGAGCCATGTAACGGCAGCTAGCCGATTTCTCCAGTTTGATTGACATTTAATTATGTTTCGTTTGTCACACTACTACGTGATTTGACACGGTTCCGCCCAAAACGGCATGTTCGCGAGTCCTATGAGTTAGTTGGTTTTGTTAGTGACAGACTTTAGTCGTTTCGTAGTTTGTCGCTAATATTTGGAAATTGGTTTTATCAAGAACTGGCAAGCGGGATTGTTATGTAAGTAATCTAATTATTATGTTAGTATTAGCTTTAGCGTTATTGGCTTTGCGCAATATTTTCGCCTAGTTTTCGCGTCGTATATCATATGTAGCATTTTACTCTGGAATCTATGAATATCGCGCTTTAAGTATATGTATATATTAGTTTAGAATGTTCGTAAGATTACCTTTGATTAGGAACTGCAATAATTGCAAGTCTATTTTATAACGTTCGTATGAGTTCCTCTCACGATTCTAGTTCGTGATTTTGTTATCAATTGGAAATCGTTTCGCCCTTTACATGTATCGTGACTCGATTTGTACCGATATAATTTGTTCTTAGTTCAATTTGTTCATCGTAGATTAGAACCATGCTACGCCATTGTACAACGATATTCCAGTCTTAGCTATGCTTTTTCGTTGTTTTATGCTTTTAGATAGTTTTTCCTTAGATCACGTTATTAGATTGGAATGATCGCAATGTGATGCTTTTATCTTTAGTTAAAACACTTTGCATGTATTTGTATTTCAGTTTACGACTCTATCGACTCTGATTATGATAGTTAGCTGATATCGCGACATTCGAATCGTCGAACCATTGTACTTTGTCGTGGATTTCAATAAACCTTTTAAATCATTGGGAGCCTGTAATTTACACCCGTCCATTTTCGCCGGTGCGACAGTTCATTCAATTCGTTTCGTGATTGGGCTGCCGTAACAGGAGCAGACGCCGATAATGCACTGGTTCGCCGCTATTTTGATATCATCAAAATTCAGACTCGACAAGCTTTTATACTTCTTGTCAGTTTTACCTTACAAACGCGAGAAAGCTCGTAATACTATAGTAGAAGTCCTCAATTTGCACTAAGTCACAGTTTCTGATGCAATGAATCAATGTAAGTAAAAACAAAGCAATGCAAAACCCCAAACAAAGTAAAACCCAGTTA